>JAQPPZ010000503.1:1472144-2208217 GCA_028583015.1 Wollemia nobilis
CCCTTAAGAATATTTTAATGGTTTGACAGATTCTTCAGTTGGCCAATTTGGACTTTCCATGTTAGTTTTAGAGATTCTTGGCTATCTCCAATCTGTGATCCTCTCAGTGTCCAATTTTATTTTCTTCCTTCATGTTATCTTGATATGGTACGCAAATATGTTCCTTCTAGCAAGGCCACCTTCAACAATGAATTAAAATGCGTTATTAACCAACTGGGAAATTTGCTATTATTATCAAAGCATGCCTTCAACAAATATCTAATCTCCACTAGGAAATTCAAACACGTTATTAACCAATGCATTATTTGTTAGACAACACATGAGTTGGTTGTTCGGTTAGCATATTGGAATTCCACCCACTCACTGCCTATAATTTATAAATTCAATTGTAAAGGCAGGAGGAGGGATTAGGTTATTTTGTAAGTTCGTGCCTCTTCAAAATATTGAATAAAATAGTTTGCCATGTGTTATGAGTTTATGTTGTGCGAATTAAATGTTATGTAAGTTATTGTGTAAGTTTATGTGAGTTATTATTGTGAGGATTTATGATATTCACTAAGAAACTCCCTTTCCTCTGAGCTTGTATTATTTTCATCACCTTTTTAGAATTTTGAAAGCTTATATTTTAGTTCTTTCTTCTCAAAAATGTTTCCAAAGGTGTTCTTGTTCCATTCTTTTAATCTAGATGTCAAAGCTTTAATTTGGTTTGGAAGAGCATACAACCTGCCATTACCTAAAGAATTGCATGTTTGAGCTATCATATCAACAAATTGAGGATGGTCTTCCCACATCTGCTCATATTTAAAATAATATATTTTTTTGAATTCACTAACCACCATTTTAACTCTTATTGGCCAGTGATCTGAACCAATCCTTGTTAAGGTATTAATTTTAGCACAAGTTCCTTCATCTAGCCAATGATCTGAGAGAATGCACAAGTTCCTTCATTTTTTTCTATTAGGTTTTGGCCTCTCCTGTTGTTGGTCCAAGTATAGTTGTCTTCTTCAAACTCAACTTCCCATAGATTGTTGTTTTGAATAAAAGCTGAGAAATATTTCATACTTTGGGTCAATTTCCTAATTCCCCCAAATTTTTCATTCAACTTGGTAATGACATTAAAATCTCCAATGATCATGAAATGGGTTTCTTGGTCTTTACTTCTCATAAAACCCTCAATCCCACTCCAAAATTCTAATCTACCTGACTGAGTTGTAGGACCATACACATTGATAAGGATGAAGTGAATATCAACAAAGTAGCAAGTGACTAAAGAGACTATCCAATGTCTAGTTTTATGAATGGTTACACAAGAGGTTCTAGAAGGATTCCAATAAGTTAGTATTCTCCCTATTTCTCCTTAAGAATCCATAACATCCCATTCACATCTTACCCAAAATGCTTTCATAGTTTTTGAAATTTCTTTTGTCATTTTAAGTTCCTGGGAACAAAGAATATCAGGTTTATTACTTAAACATAGGTCCCTAATACACATTTTATTTGAGGGAACATTAGCACCCCTTATATTCCATGAGATGATAATCATGTCTCATTAGGAGTTTTTGGCCCCTCTTGCGTATTACCAATATCATTTTGTTGTTTGGTAAAGAGAAGTTCAACCAGCTTAGTTTGTGTTCCTTTCTCTATGTTAGCTCTTGCTTCCCTAGATATTGCTTGATAACTTGAGGGTTTTCCTCTTTTTGCCTTACCTATATTAGGATTAGGTCTTATTATTCTATTCCTCAATATTATTTTTTTTTTTTGTGGAAAACATCCCAAAAGGGATGCCACTTTCGGGTAAGACCCAAGGAGGTAGGGGGTATCCATTCCGCGAAAAATGCCCAGGACTCGAACATTCCTCAATATTATTTCATCATTTTGTTTTTCAACATATTTATCCTCTCTTAGCTCTATTATAGGAGCTTTTGACTTATCCTGCTCATTTTCTGGTATTTCCTTATTAATGCCAGAGGTATTGACTTCTAAAATTGCATTTTCTTTACCAATTATTTTCTCCTGAATGGTGCATGGTACTTCAAGAGAGTCTTAAAAATATAATGAAACACATTACTTAGGTTCATCGAGAATGTTCTTCCTTAAATTAGGATCATATTAAATAGACGGTTCCTTAATAATATGTTGAAACTATTGTTCTATGTCCTCTAAGTTTTGATCTACTTTTTCTTCATAGGCTAAAGCCTCAAATGAATTGGAATTTCTTCCAGTATCCTTTCTTATTGGTCTCCACTGTTCATTTTCTTTTATTTTTCTAGATCTATTTTTTGGAAGTTGAAAACCATCTTTATCCATAACCATTTGTAAATTTCTCTTACATTTTTCAACAAATGATTCTGCTAGGATCTTCTTAGGGCATGATCTCTCAATATGCCCCACCTCATGACATCTTCTACATCTAAAAGATATGTTTTCATGATCTATATTTTGGGTCCACATCTTATCCTTGTACTTAAGAATGATTGATTCTGGTAAATCTTTACTTATATCAATCATGACCAATATTCGAGCATAAATAGCCAAAAATCCATCTTTTATTGTATCTGAAATCTCAAGGAATTCTCCTATAGTGTTGCCTATTTCCTTGAAGGTATCTATTTCCTAAAATTCAATGGGAAATCCAAACATCCTAACCCAGACTAGTACTAGGGATAGATTTACATTTTTAGGTGAAAATCCTTCATACCAATGGGTAAGGAAGAGCCATGCTCTTCCCATAAAACAAGGATCCCATTTTAGGATTATTTCTCTTTCTTCCCTAAAAAAAAAATGGCTAGGAAGAAACCTTTGGAAATAAATGATAGAATCACTCCTGGAGACTTCCAACTCCTATCAATCCATTTTCTCAAGGTTGAAGCCCCTGGCCAATACCCATTAAATTTACCAAAAACTACCCTATCTTGGAGTAATGAGGATCTCTCTAAGGTGCGCTCACTAACCTCTACCACTAGGGATGATTCTAAGGATTTAACTATAAATTGATCCATGGAAAGGAAACTAAAACTCAAAATATAATGAAATTATCTAAAAGTTCTATAACAAATATAATATTTGATAAAAACTTTATAAAATTTTCATGCACAATTTCTAAGATAAAGAAAGGGAAAAAAAACTTAGCTAAAAAATTCTTTGTCCAGATAGAATGTCTTGCCTCACTGAAGTCCTAGCCCTTCATTGCTCTTCCCATCATTTGAACCCTAGTTGGAAAATATTTACAATTTTGTTTTTCACAACTTGAAAAATCGTCACTGTCCTTGTTTCGAATTGTTGACTTCACAGGATTGTATCTCCCTCAATATTGCTCGCGTTTTGGCATATGACCACTCATTTTAAAGCTATTCAAATTCTGCACAAGTTCGTCCAAGAATCAGCTAAATCAGATAACTGTTCACAAAGATATGGCTCTTAAAAGAAGAGACGTTTTTCAAGAAAAAACTAATCCTTCGTACTTTGCAATTTTGTTTTTTGGGATTTGAAAAATCATCACTGCCCTTGTTCTAAATGGTTGACTTCATATTATTAACTATTTTAATATAAAATATTATTTTCCAAAAAAGTACTCGCTTTGTTTTATGGGCTCCAACCTTTCAGGAAGGGAGATGAGTTAGCCATCTTTTACTACTCTCTAAATTAGATGGTCGCATTGGACTGAGCAAGATCCAACTAAAACATCCATCCCATAAATTGAATTGGTATCCATCCAATCGAATAAGGGTAGAGATTTTTTTGGTGGGTCATATAGAACAAACGACTCTATTTTAGAGGGGAAAGGAAAGATTTGAACTATCCAAACCATACATATGGGTTTTTGTTTCTCTCTATTGTAACCTTGATTCATTTATAGGGAAGCAAAATATTATTTGAAGTACCATTAGAACTTAGAAATGGCCTTCATCATCGTTCTCACAAATGAGGCAATAAGCAAAGAGTGAGTGGACACTAAAATCGTATCAATCTGATTAGACTATAATGATGCACTCTTATCAACACCATATGGCCCCTTGGGCAACCCTTAGGGGTTGAATAGTGGTCCTAATCACTTTTTTGAAGTTTTGGGTGATGTAGCCATGGCTATCCCACCCTAGGATGACCACAATTCATGGTTGTCCCACCCAGGGATGATCACCAACAATCGTCTCTAGATGGGACGGGCATGGACTAGGCCCCTCACAAAGTCAAGGGTGGGACAAATGGCAATCAAATTCTACCATTTATCCCACCCAATGATTTATGACAGATTGAGGGCCTATCAAATCCATCAAAACCTACAAATGGGAGGCCCAATTTGGAGACTTCTCCCACCCTATGCATGGCATGGTTTTGACAAGTGGCGACTCATACCTTGCATGCCCTAACTTGCCCATTTGACCCTGTGGCTCTCTTGGGCTATAAATTGGAGTCATCCCACCCAATTTTAGAGAGAGGTCTTTGCAATATTTCACAATGAAGTGCTGTTGAGATTCACTCTCCCCTTTCACCACGTGTTTTCACTTGGAATATTTATCAATCGAAGGAGATTTCCAAGTCATCCCCAAATACATAAATCCATTCCAAAACCCACCCATTTCTATGAATTAGATCACCAAATTTTATGACAACACCCCTATGAGTAGTTTGGACCAGATCCCAGAGGAATTGGTGGCAAAAAGCACCAGGTTTTGGTGGTTGTCCTTCCCTAGACCAGTTAACAGTCATAATTGGAACACCCATGGACGACTATGAATTTGCATACATTTTTGGTTCAATTTCAGCATAGATCATTTCTAGAGTATTTTATATGCATCATACTAGAATTTGGTGCAATTTGGAGTAGTTTTGGACCTTCTATTAGGTTTTTCATTCTAATAGACCCAATTGGAACACCCAGGGATGACCATGGATTCTGCATATAATTTCACCTTTATTTTAGCATAAATCATCTCTAAAGTAGATAATATACATTATACTAAGTTTTGGTACATTTTGGAATAGTTTAGTACCTTCTATTGCACTTTTTATATTCACTATTGCATGCATTTTTTTGATTTCATATCAATTCGCACATGTTATTAACCAATTTTATTTCTTTGTGTGTAGATCCAGGTATTTCAGCAAGTAAGGAAGGAGCTACTGACTATGGATAGATCATCGCAATGGTACCAAAAACCCGCTCTTCAATTCGTGAGTGCGAGGAAGACACTGGAAGCACACTTTGAGTTTCTAAAAGGATTATATCCTTTGAAATTTTGTAATGGATTGTATCAATTAAAAGCCCTCAAGGGGATGTTTTGTAACCGTATATTTGGCAAATGGATTAATATAAAGATAACCCCCATTTCTTTAACTTATATTTTCATCATGCTTACATTAATGTCTCTTTTTAGTGCTTAGATAAATAGGTGCGTTTCATTTTCCTTTGCTAGGTGTGTCATTTTTTTCTCTCTACAGTGGTGATCACGGTGGGACCCCTATCTCGTTTCATTTAGGTAAGTTTTAACCCTATTTTTATCTTTGAAATGTTACAGGTTTTTACCATTCTGGCCTAAAACGACCCCTGATTTCCTAGTTGGAACACCCAGGGACAGCCACAACAACCGTCCCACCTAGGGTGATCTCTAAATTTGCAACCGTCCCACCCTGGGATGGCCATAAAAAAGGGGGCTTGCAGCTCAAATTGACAAAACTAGCAGCATCTTAGGCTTTCAAGATTAATATCTAGACCTTCAATTTGCATTATTACTTTTTAGAGCAGGTTAGATTTAGTTTTTTTGTCTTTTCCTTGTTTTTTGAAAAGTAGATTTCTCTTTTTATTAAAAAAACAAAAAATAAAAAATAAAAAAAGGAAAAAAATAGCTTAAGCATGCATTTGCGTGGTTTGATTTTTTGTAACCTACCTAACGATTAGGTTGCCATATAGGATATGCATTTTGTAGGTTCCATTATTTATGCAATACTTTGGAAAGTGAAACGTTATTTTGCATTTAGTGAAATTATCATTGAGTGCTTTTTGTTTTACTTTCTTTAAGTATAAAAGGAACCACACACACCACATCATATTTTAACATCAGTGAGTTGGAACTTCATCCCCAACCACTAATAGAGACCAACGATGGTGGGCTTCATCTCCACTCGTTGGCTCGCATAATACGAACTCTATTTTTTGGCCAAAGTCAGCTCCAAGAACCGTCTTAGCCATGGAAAATAGCACGCATTCCTCTTTGGAGGGTGTATCGATACCCATAGTCAATATGGGTGAGGACTGGTAGGACATGTTCTCCCTGAACCATCTCTATACTTTGGTTGTTTTATGTGATCAGAATTCATTACCTGTTGTTGAGCTACGAGTATACAGGTGAAATCCTTTAAACAAATTGAGAGTTACATCAACCATATTCAAACATGTGAAAAGAGATCTCTTTGCAAACAACAAATCAAAAACACACTAAACAATTTTAGGGAACACATCTAAAATATTTAAAAGAGATAAACACTTGTATTATTGTATATTTCCATTTTTGTGTGTTGCATCATTAAAATTTGTAAAATAGATAATCACATAGGGTTTGGAACAAAGTAGCTATGGTATGCACTCGTAGCCAAACCCATTCAAGGGCTGACGCTATGAAGAGTAGGCTAGGGGACGCAGACCATCTTCGATTTGACCCTAAGGATATTATTATACCTCCTTGGTGGCCTCCTACTTGCCCAAGTTCTAGAATATCAAATCAGGAACCTAACCTACAAGGGACCTCTACACGGGACACCCCTACAAGTCTTGGTCTTGATCAAGGAACTTACTTTCAAGATTTAGACACTTCACACACCTTCTTTCAAGAATGAAAACCGTGCATTGAGGTGCAAACGAATAGAGCAATACCATGCATCTGCATGCCTGCTCAGTCTACCCCACATACCTACGTGTAAGATCAAGATTATTCACCATGGGTAGTGCCAAATGATCAAAATACATCCTTAAATCACCCTAATTGGTCTTAGTAATATAAGTACCAAGATGAGTATGATACTCATCTCCCTAGGTGAGCAAATTAAACCCTTCCTTTCATAATTTATGAAGGAAGACCCGAGGAGAATCTTGATTATCCTCAATCTCATTATTCAACTCAAGCACGATGTGCTTCTACGCTAGCTGAGTACAAAGAACATCTATTTAGAACTGAGCCTCAAGTGAACGCAACCTCTCTCAATTTAAGGAAGCTCATAGTCGACCTTTCAAATCCTCCTGAACAAGATAGGCATCATGGCAATAATGCTAGGGCTAATATACCTCGCATGACTGATCAGATAAACCAAGTTGTTAAAATATATGCTAACTATCAAGCTCAATTCAATTAGCTTCAGCTGGATAAAAATCACCAGCATCAGTTAGAAAAACAAAGGATTGAACAACAAACCCATGAGTTGTTCCAAGAGACCTTATGCAACGGGGTCCCTACCACAAGTACTCATAGATAGGGTGTTCATCAGAGGTAACCTATGTTTAATCAAAATAGGCTTCCTAGGCCTAACCAAATGTTGCCTCCTCGACCTCCTAGGCCTAATAGAGACTTGCCTCCTAGGCCAAACGTTTGTTACTCCTTGTAGGCCAATTTAGGAAACGCCTTATGGAGCCTGCAATTATCTTGAACCAGAAGAGGAATATCTAGAAGCACATTATGGAGGTATGGTTGATGATAATCAACCACCTTGCCATATGCTTGACATTCCTTGTCCTTCCCCTCATGGCCAAAGTAAATAGGAAGAAATCAAACCCTCTGATGCGTATAAAGCATTGTTGGAATGCATGGAAACAATATAAAACAAGACCTCTGGGTCCGAGCTTCAAAAGCCCACTTTGTGCTAGCTTCGTAGTCAACCACTTCACCCATCAATACCTTCCCCTCCATACCCAGAGCATTTCAAAATGCCCAAGTTGGATAGATTCAAAGGAGAGGAAGATGCACAGGATCATGTTACTAGGTTCATGAACTAATACTTCAATATATTAGATAACGATGCCTTACTTCTAAGAAAATTTTTGATTACCCTCTTTGGCCTAGTCATAGAGTGGTACAATCAACTCCCAAGGCACAACGTCCAAAGCTTTGAATAATTTATGGATGAATTCCTAGAATTTTTCACCTTTAATACTAAGTGAAAGGTGACTTTGACAGGCCTCACAGGGTTGAAGTAGTATGACAACAAGTCAATCACAGATTATGGTAACAAGTGGCAAACGCTTCTCGCTAAGCTACCATACCTACTACTAGTGTCTGAGTTGACTCGCATGTTTTCCAAGAGTTGTTTAAATCCAATTTAATTTTTGCTACAACTCCAACAATACCAAACTCTTGAAGATGCTCTAATGTAGGCTAGAACAATCGAAGAAATCAAAATTCAAGAGGGGGAGATTGCAAAACCTCGTAAAAAGGAGTGGAATAAGAACACTAAAGGCAATATGACACAACCAAAGCCGATAGTAGTTAATCAAGTTGCCATTAGCATTCTAGGGCCTATGCAACCAATGCCACCTTAGAAGGTAAACTATTAGGCCCAACCTCCTCCTACAAGTTACTATAACAACACTCAGATGAATCAAGGGCAAAACCAACAACGTCACCCTCCATGATAATTTACGCCCTTCATTGAGTCTATGGATTCTTTATTCGATCGTCTGTGTGGCCAAAGCAATTACTCTACCTGAGGTCCGACTTATATATCCGAGTACAGGTAAACCAAAGTCCATTGGACATTGTGAAGACCTATATTGTAAGTACCATAGGTTGAATGGGCATGATGTGCAAATGTGCTACGGTTTCAAACACCTAGTACAAGACATGATTGAGAGGAATGATCTTCAAGTTGATAACCCTCTTGCAACAAACAATCAATAAATGGGTGTCTTTAAAGACCCATTGCCCACTCACGAGGTGCAGGTAAATCAAGCAAAACAAGTAAATGAGGTCCATACGACACCCCCTCAAGAAGGATTTTTTGAGATGGTTAGCATCGTGACAAGGAATAGGTATTATCAAAATCAAGCTGCACCACCTACAAATTAAAATGATATTCCCTCCATGTCACAACCTCCACCACCTCTAGTGTCAAGCCTTCCACCTCGTCCAATGGTCACCATAAAGAGTAATCTTGCTCAAAGTTTATGAACAACATTGACTCGACTCTTTATCTATGAGCTTATACAATAGTCTCCACCTCACCGAGAAGCTCTTATGGATATCCTTAAGTCGATTGAACTGCAGCCCCAGGAGTCTAACTCCTTTATCTATTTCATGGGGCATGTTCAGCAGTGCAAAGATCCAGTAATCACATTTCATGAACATGAACTCAAACCAATATCAAATGAGGCAGTTGATCCTCCCTTACACATCATTGCATGTGTAAATGGACATGAAGTGTGTGTCATCCATAGCTCACCAATGTTTAAAGTACACTCAAGGAGGGCAAGTACATATTGTCTTCACAGTCCTTGAGCCCTTCAAATACTGTAATTTGGTACAACATATCCCCGAGTCAACCTTACCATAAACTCATGTGGACTTCCAATCGAATACGTCTATTCAAGGTTCGACTCCTTCATTATCGCCTTCCATTGATCCATTACCATATTCTTCTATACCACCCTCGTCATTGGCACCTTTAGATACACCTTCGTCATCATAAAATCCTCCATAGAGGAACATGTCGAAGAGGCCTATTGACGAGATCCCTCCAATCATCTCTACCATTTCCACGAAAGAGATTCCTAGTCTAGCAGATAATGAGCCATATCATGAGGTAAGCATTGAGTCATATCAAGTCTCGCTTCCATCTCCTCCATCCTCACCATCACGGATGATAGTCCATTTGGTTACTACGGGTTTAGGAGAGTACCTAGTAAGGAATATCACAAAATTTCCAGCCATTGAGATAATACAGAATATGGGATGACCTCGTCTTCCCATAGGTACCATCGTACCTATAGGTATACCTCCCAATCAAACAAACTTCATATATGGGGGTATTGAATATGGTACATAACCATATCCTCAACAAGAAGAGAATGAATAACCCTTTTATGAGGACATCAATTATATGTATCCCGACTATGCCATGCGATATCTCCATCGCTGCCATTAGCATGAATATGGTTTGGGGTTGTACGAACAAGGTACTTGCATTCCTTGCCAGCCACAATATCAATTGTCATATGATAAATTTGGCTTAGGACACAACAATTATGTGCCTCTCGACGTCCTCACAAAAATTTTAGAGCACCTAGGTTTGGACTATAGGGATGAGCTTGCACGCGATCCTTACGCTAATCCTAATCATGTCCACTCTTTGGGGGATTATTTTCTCGCAAATATAATAGATCAAGGGATATCTCTCAATTTCATCCAATACTATGAATAAGGTGAAGGTTTGCAAACTCTCCCATTTGACAATGAGGAAGAAGATCAAGGCCCTCCTTATGAATGGACAACTGATGATGAATCGGATTATGACAACACCTATTAGCTCTCCTAGTTCATATGTGGAATATGAGTAGATCGTCCCATTGGATGATGAAGAAGAGTTCTATCTATGTGTGTTCCCATTACAACATCCCATATGGTGACAAATTTTGTCACTCGAGGAGCAAGCTTGCCCCCTTTCGCATCGAACACCTTCGGTCATTCCACCTCCACCACAACCACTCTCACAAGTCTTGTGACAACCTCTTATCAGTAGACCCAATCACCCATCCAACAGATATCATCCATCCATCGAAAGATATCCATAAACCCTTTGGTCACCCAAAAATCCCCAAAGGTATCCATAAACCCTTTGGTCACCCAAAAAGCCCCAAAGGTATCCATAAACCCTTTGGTTATTTAAAAAGCCCCAAAGGTATCTGTAAACCCTTTGGTCACCCTAAAATCCCCAAAGGTACCTATAAATCCTTTGGTCACCCAAAAAGCCCCAAAGGTACCCATAAACCCTTTGGTCACCCAAAAAGCCCCAAAGGTATCCAAAAATCCTTTGGTCACCCAAAAATCCCCAAAGGTATCTAAAAAATCCTTTGGTCACCCAAAAAGCCCCAAAGGTACCCATAAATCCTTTGGTCACCCAAAAAGCCCCAAAGGTATCCATAAACCCTTTGGTCACCCAAAAATCCCCAAAGGTACCCATAAATCCTTTGGTCACCCAAAAATCCCCAAAGGTATTAATAAACCCTTTGGTCAACCAAAAATTCCCAAAAGGTATCCATAAACCCTTTGGTCACCCAGAAAGCCCCAAAGGTACCCATAAACCCTTTGGTCATCCAAAAAGCCCCAATATCATCCACTAAGCCCATTGGTAATATATATATATATATATATATATATATCAAAATCCAAAAACATCATTAAAATAACAAAAATACAAAAATATTGCATTACATTTCATATCATTGCATTATACAATCACTTGCATTAAGCATATCCATCATTGCATTTTGCATTCTAGAGTTGCTCATACATGTCTAGCACCAGGTCTATACACTAGCCATCCTTGAAAATAAACTTTTTCATACGTCATTATTAAAACCCATCTACATTACAATTATTATTTCCATCCACATTTCCCACCCTTCGTATTTGTTTGTTTCCCTTCACCTAGTCATTTGTTATAAGCTGGTATTTTATGTATTAATCTGTTATTGAATTCCTGCATTTCATTTTTCTAGGGTTTTAGATTGTTTTCGAGGGCTCACACAGTGGAGCCCTCTTATTAATTTCTAACTCCTTGATAGTGTTAATGTGTGCAAGTTTTTGATAGCAGATCCGGTTTATTGATGGCAGCTGATTAAGTCTGGAGTGGTCCAAGCAAGGGATACAACAAAGCCCACTCACTCTGTTGGGATTGAAGATACATTCTTCGGAAGCGCCACCATTTGTGCCAGCTAGGGTTTCGGAGAACCCTAGCACGAATTGTAATCTTGTATCACAAATAAAGGGTTACAGGCCCAATTGTATTCAAAAAGGAGTTTTTAAACTCCATCGATTAATAGAAATCGTTTGTTTTGTGCAACTATTATGTACTTTGTCATTGTGATTTTATTTATTTTTGTTTGGCGTGTATTTTTAATCTACAAATGGCGATCACGGTGGGACCCCCTAGGGTTTCATATTTTTAATACTTGCTTTACTAATCTGTTCTTGTTTTCTGTTTTATTTTGCAGGTTCCAAAAATCGCGAAATTCGCTGTTCCGACGAACTAGGGTTTCGAGTTTGCAGAAAATGCAACGAGACGCAGAGGGGCGTCCGGAAGTCCAATACGAAACGCGGAGGTGCGTTTCAGCTCGTGCGGACTCCCGTGGGCGTTTGAAGTCGGTTTACTGAAAAGCGTAGGCTTCCAAGTAAGTGTTGTACTTTTTACGTTTTTGGTTTTTCGCCATATTTTGTTTCTTTTTCGGATCATTACTTTAAAATGAACAAAAACTAAGTAATCTGGAAAAGAACAGTTATTTTTAATTACATTTTTCTTTGCATTGCATTATTGATTGTTGCTTGCATTAAATAAAATTTTTTTGCATACCTAGCTGCATATTAGAATAGCTACGAATTATTTGTTTTAATTATCTAAGTAGGACTATTGATTGGATGTCAATAGTACTCCCGCCATTGGGTGATTCCGAGCGGAGAAGTGGACGAACCTTCCGGTTGCTCCTTTGATATCTCGATATCATTGGTAGGCAGGGGGTTTTAAACGGTGTACTCCACTTCTTCAGAGGAAATGACATGTTTTCAGTAGCCTCTTGCTTAGATCATTAGAACTTTTGATTTATAGCCTTGTATGTACACATTAGATAACTAAAACATTAAAAAAAAAAATTCATTGCATTTTCATATTGCATTTAAAACAATAATATCTGGATTTCATCACTAGGTATTGCCTGAAGTTTAGTGACGGTGGAATTCATCTCCATCCATTAAACTTCTGCCTTAGACACCATAGGTCACCCCGAGCAAACTTGTTGGATTTCATCACCAGTAAGAATCTCGTTGTCCTTTCCTAGCCATAGTTTTTACCTTTTTTGTGAATAATTCAAGATTAGATCACATGCAAAACTCATAAACCGGACACTTAAAATTTACTACAGATTAAGATCAGAAAATAATTAATTAACCGCAAGGTAAGACACATTGGTTGAAACCTAGGTTGTGACTGTTTTTTGATAATTTCTTTAGTGTAAATTTATCATTCCAGTTTTGCATTCTTCTTTTCTGAATTTGTTTAGATTTATTGCTTTATGGTCTTAACAAGGAATCAATCTAAAATGTTAAATCTAAATAATCAAATGAATAATTCACAGAACATCCCCACCACCAACATGGCCACTTATCCTAGTGAATTTCGAGCGAGGTTCGCTCGCGGGTCTTTCACGTCCTTCTATCGTCTATCACATGGCCATGCCCATGGAGGAAGACAATTCCTGTCATATTACCCACATTGATATGGCCCAAGTGCAAACTCACTTAAGAGATGGCACTGGCTATGTCCTTGAGCCAATCCAAGATTCCCCTATGCAAGATTCTATTTTTCAATAGGATATTGCATCAACCATACCCGCTGGTTTCACTCAGGTCTACACTAACCCTTTTTTTGAGGCTAATGTGGTATCTGTTCAGCTGGCTTCATCTCCAACATCTTCCCAGATGCTCAATTGTCCTCCTTTGGAGACAAATGTAGTGTCTTCCCGACCACTTTCTCCTCCATGTACCCGGGTGTACACCAATTCTCTCTATGAAGTTGGTGGAAACTCCTCTAGCCATGACCAATTTCAACCCTCTTCTTCCCAAACCATTTATGGTTTCACCCTACCTGGGGCACAGTCTACTGTTTCTTCCCAGGTACCGCCTACTTCAGCCACCTTCATTGCCCCTGCTATGCAGTCTCCTGTGACTACCATGGCAGCCTGCCCTCCACCTTCATCCAATCATCCCACCTCCCTTGGGTTAGAGATTAATAAGGTTAAGGAGTATCTCGACAAATTGATTTTGCAACAACAACAACAAAATGCTCAACCACCTGTCGTAGTAAATCCTACACCCCAACCAATTTCTACCCAGCCGACTTTTCTTAGCTCAGGCCCCACCTGGGTACCCCAATCTTCGGTGGTGTCCATTCCTACCCCACCTTTCTCCCAACCTAGTCCAGTTCATCATCTACCCCAATCACCTTCTTTTCGGTATCATCCATACCAACAACCTGTCCATTCCACACCGCCTAATCCAGGCAATTTCATCCCATCTCATCAATTTTCCACTCCTCCATTGCATCATCATAATCATCAAACGAGTCAAAATTTTCATGAAGATTCTCGACTCCATGCTATGCAACAACAGATTGACAACCTTATGCTCAACATGCCTGGCTCATCTAGTCAGAAACCTACGCTAAGGTCATTGATCAATCAACCAATTCATCCTTCGGTACCTTCACCACCATATCCGACTGATTTCACATTACCGAAGTTTGACAAATTTCGAGGAACTGAGGATCCTCATGAACATGTGAGCTCATTCATGCATGCTTGCTTTAGAATCCAAAATAATGATGCTCTTATGCTCAGAACTTTTCCTCAGACATTAGGGGGAGATGTTGTACAATGGTACAATCATTTAGCTCACCATAGCATTTATGCTTACGAGCAATTGATTAATCTGTTTTTAGAACGATTCTCCCTGAATGTACAAAAGAGAGTTTCATTGTCCGACTTATACAAGCTCAAGCAACATGACGATGAGACTGTTTATGACTTTGGAAACCGTTGGAGGGCTATCATTAATAAACCGCCATTCTCCCTACCAATGGAGGAGTTAACCAAAATGTTCACCCGAGTTGTCTAAAACCTATCTCTTGGTTACTCCAATTACAACAATACGGGACTTTTGAAGAGGCTTTGGCCCAAGCAAGTATCATAGAAGAAATTAAAGTCCAAGAGGGTGTTTTAAAACCCCATAGAAAAGAATGGCAACAAAAGGGCCAACAACGAAATAATAATTATGGCCAAAACAAACAAACACAGGCTAGTACAGCCTCAAATGTTAACCAAGTTAATCAAGTGGTGGCGAGTCAGCCCGTAATGGCTCAACAACAACAAGTAATGCAAAGTCAACCGCAACCAATTGCTTATCATGCGGTACCCGCCCCTACTCAACCAGCCTCCCAATCCTGGGCCAACCATGGAAACTCGACCTTGGCAAAACAATCGTCCCAAGCGACAATTCACACCTTTAGATGAACCATATGCGGTCATATTCAACAAGTTATATAGCACAAATCAGTTAACTTTACCTGAGTTTAAACCTTTAGACCCATCTAGAAGGGGGAAGTATTACAAGGAGTACCTATTTTGTCCTTATCATAGGCAAAATGGGCACGATATCAATAATTGTACAGATTTCAAACATGTGATCCAAGATCTTATTGAGATTGGAGCCATTAAATTGGATAGCCCCTTAGCCCAACAAAATCAAAATCTTGGTATATTTCAAACACCCCTTCCACATCGGGAGGAAGCTCCAACAACTTCAGGGGGAGTAACTCAGGTAACTCCTCCTAATCAAGTCAACCATGTACAACAATACCAAGGTTTTGTGGGTACTATTAACGTAGTAACCCGGGGTCAAAGGGCGAACCAACCAAATCGAGCTGAACCACAGCCACCTGTACAAACCCCCAGTCCACCTCGAGTAACGGTGACCCAACGACGTGCTAGTACTTCTCAACAACCGCTAAATCATTCTACTCAACGCCAACGACCCATCATGTCATTGAGTAGCCGGTTAACTACCAGTTTAAAAATGGCTTATGCCAAGTTATCGATCTATGACCTCATTCAACAATCTCCCCCGCATAGAGAGGCATTAATGGAAATATTAAAGTCAATCGAGCTTCAAACTCAAGATACTAATGCCTTCAACAACTTTGTGGGGAGTATTCAAACATGCATGGAGCCCTCCATCACTTTCTATGATTTTGAAATCAAACCTATGTCAACAGAAAGTATAGATCCTCCACTACATATCATGGCCAAGATCGATAACAAGCCATTCAAGAGAGTCTTAATTGACACCGGTTCCTCAATCAATATCATTACAACATCGGCGTTGAGTCATCTAAAGCTGTCGCCATCCCTTATCACAAAGTCGACTTTTACTCTTAAAGCATTCAATGATGCTTTATCTTCCACGGTTGGCATGGTTATCTTGCCCATTGAGGTAGGGGCCCGAACTTTGCATACCTTGTTTCACATCTTGGAAGGGACCATGGCATACAATGTATTGCTTGGACGGCCTTGGCTTAGGGAGATGAGATGTGTCCCTTCTATACTGCATCAATGTCTGAAGTATGTATATGAGGGACAGGTTCATTGTGTACCTGTTGACATTGAACCCTTCAAACATTGCAACTATGTCTCAAATCCTTATGAGATTGTGTTGCCATCCACTCATCTTTTCTTGACCCCATCTATTTCTTCTATACCATCTTCTTCTAAAGCTCCCATTCCTGAGGAGCCACCCATCATATCGCAACCATTTTCCTCTTCCGCTATTCCATCTCATTCACCACTTTCTTCATCAACTAATCTTCCTTCTTCTTCATCAGTGACCACATGCACATGTGGCCATGACCAATCATCTCTTTCCACGTCATTACCCCCTTCTTCTACACCTTCTTCAACATCACCTATTATTCCTCCATCTTCCCAACCATCACCAGTGATGTTTCACAAGTTAGTGAAGCATCAACCCAACCAAATCCTTCCAATTCTTCTATCCCACATTCTTCTATTCCATCATCAAGTCCATCTCCCTCCCAAGTCAAGGTCCATCTCATTGATGCAGGTATTGGTGAGTATGCCATCCAAGATGTCCACATCACACCGTTCAATGTGCAAACGAGTTAAAGATTTTGGTCGTCCACATGACCAACATTTATCCATTGGATCGGTTTATAACATGGGTTCTATGCCAAATTCCATTAATTTTGTATATGGGGGAATAGAGTCATCTTCTAGTCCTACCACCATACTAGAACCTAAGCATCCGAGTCCCTGCCAATATCGAAAGGATGGAGGGTTTTCCCTCTCGCTATTTCCACGGACATAATTGGCAGCAATTTGGCCTAGGTCGATACGAGCAAGGGGTAACCGAACGCATCGATATGCCATATCGAGAGACCCACCGAGCGTTTTGGTCTGGGCTACCAACCACTTCCATCCCTTTCTTCTTTTGAACGAGCTTTTCAAAGCATTAATCTTAATTCAGAAGAAGAAATCCTCCACCCCGATGAATCCGAAGATGAAGCCTATGAAGAATTTGACGTCATGTCAAATGGTGATGAATCTGAAGAAGAGTCGGCGCCCATTGTTCCCCTCACTAAACAAGACGAGTTTTATCTCCAATTGTTCCCTCTCCAAGAGGCCATCTTTCGCTTGCTTCTTCCACAAGAACGAGGTGAACCACCCCCTCCGCCACATCCATAAGCCATAATCCAAACCTGTATTATATGTATATACTAAAATAGTGGTTTTCACCACTACCAAAAAAAAAAAAATCAGAAAATTTCCAAAAAAAAAAAAAAAATCAAAATATATAAAAAATACTTTATTGCTTTATGTATGTGTGTAATAGTGGTTTTCACCACTACAAAAAAAAAAAAAAAAACTCAAACAAAAAAAAAAAAAAAGCTGAAAAACTATGTTGTTTTGCACCTCAGGTCTTCCGAGGTCTTCACCGGTTTTCCCTTCCATTCCGCCCATCCTTTCTTCCATAAGTCGACAATGAATTTTGAAGACTTATTCACCCCGCTCCATAATCCATATGATCCGGATAAGCCAATCCCGATCAACCCAAGCTTGATTGACATGGATCGGATTTCATCCCCTCCATCTATTTTAGAATTCATCCTTTCTGAGGAATTGTTAAGGACTTCCGTCAACTACATTCCTCCTTCACCTCCACATTCACCTTCATATTCTAAGCCAGAGGTCTTCCAGGCGGACATAGACGAGAGCAAGGCACGGGAGCTTGATGACATTTTAGATGACATAAATCCGATCCCTACTCCCCATCAGCTTGAGGAAGGTTCCCACATGTCTATTGAAGAAACTATCGATGTAGACCTTAGTACAGACCAAGATGGCACCCAAATTGTGAAATTGGCTAAAAGTCTATCATCAGAGGAACAAGAGCAAATGATTGCTCTACTCAAGCGGAAGAAGGAGATATTTGCATGGTCTTACAAAGACATGCCAGGCCTAGACCCTAATTTGGTTGTCCATAACCTCACCTTACAAAAAGATGCTAAACCTGTCAAACAGAAACTTAGGAAAATGCATCCTACCGTGGCCCTCATAGTTAAATCGGAGATTCAGAAACTTCTGGATGTTAAATTTGTCGTCCCGATTGATTATCCTGAGTGGCTTTCTAACATGGTACCCGTTCGCAAGCCTAACGGGGGGATACGTGTTTGCACCGATTTTCGAGATCTAAATAAAGCGTGTCCTAAGGATGACTTTCCTCTTCCAAACATTGATACTCTTGTCGACACTGCTGCTGGTCATGAAATGCTTTCGTTCATGGATGGATTTTCGGGATACAACCAGATTCGAATAAACCCCGAAGATCAACACAAAACAACATTTACCACACCTTGGGGAACTTTTTGTTACGGGGTGATGCCCTTTGGCCTTAAGAACGCAAGTGCAACCTATCAACGAGCCATGACTTATATTTTCCATGATTATATGCATAAGATTATCGAAGATTATGTGGATGATTTATTGGCAAAATCTAAAACTCGACAAGAGCATTTTGATGTATTGGAAAAAGTTTTTGATAGACTTCTAGAGCATAAAGTAAGGTTGAACCCTAAGAAATGTGTCTTTGGTGTTACCTCGGGCAAACTCCTAGGTTTTATTATCTCTAAACGAGGTATTGAGGTGGACCCAAACAAGGTCAAAGCCATTATGGAAATGTGTCCCCCAACTAATTTGAAGGAGTTGCGTAGTTTGCAAGGAAAGATTAATTCAATCCGTCGCTTTATTGCACAACTTTCCGATAAATGTAGGCCATTTTGCCACCTACTACAAAAGGGGGTACAATTTTCATGGACAGATGAATGTCAGAAAGCCTTTGATGACATCAAGCAGTACTTAGCATCTCCGCCAATCTTAGCTCCGCCTCGTCCAGGGGTCCCTTTCAACCTTTATATCTCAGCAACGGACTTTGCCTTAGGGACAATGCTTGCACAAAAGAATGAACAAAATCGTGAGCAAGCTATCTATTATATTAGTCGAACATTGGTAAGCTATGAAACCCGATATGCTTATGTGGAAAAGTTGTGCTTAGCAGTGGTTTTTGCCACTAAGAAACTTCGTCATTATATGCTTAGCCATACAACATATGTCATAGCTAGAGAAAACCCTCTGCGTTATATGATGTCTCGCACTTATAATAACACTCGTACCGCTAAATGGATAATGTTGCTTACCGAATTCGATCTTGAATTCATTAGCCAAAAATCCGTTAAAGGTCAAGTTATAGCCGATCAACTTGCGGAAGCTCCGCTACCTAGTGATCATCCTTTGATTATTGAGCTCCCGAGATGATTCGGTATTTGCTATCATCGAACAAGAAGAGGACATCATTCCGGAGGAAGATGTTGACATCACGCTATTCTTTGATGGCTCTAAGTGCGCGAAAGGTCGAGGCGCTTGGAGTTGTGTTTCATACACCTCAAGGGATTCCCATCCCTTTATCATTCAAACTAGACTTCCAATGCACCAATAATACAACGAGTATGAAGCCTTAATTTTAGGTCTTCAATCAGCCATAGCTATGAGCATTAAGCGTATTCGGATATTTGGGGATTCTCAACTCGTGGTTAAACAAATTACGGGAGAATACCAAGCCAAAGAACCTACCATTAAGCTTTATCATGATGTAGCAATGAAGTTGCTCTCTAAGTTTGATTGGTATGAGATCACTAGTTTGCCTCGTTCGACTAATAGATTTGCGGATGCCATGGCCTCTCTTGGATCATTGATTCCAAAGGACTCCCTTGGAGAGGTACAGCCCCTAATCATTTCCACAATCTCTAAGTCTGCAATTGTCCGTGCTGAGTCTAAAGATGAAAAAGATGTTTGCTTTATCCATTCGGATCCATATGAGCCTTGGTCTAGTGAGATAGTAGCCTTCCTCAAGTTTGGAACACTTCCATCTGATTTGTCTCGAAGCCCGTCGTTGCTTTAAGCAAAAGGCAGCTCGTTTTGTTCTTTTGGGGGATGTGTTGTATAAACGTGGATATGATGGAGTACTCCTCCGTTGTCTAGAAGCGGGTGAAACACATAGAGCTATTGCTTGAAGCCCATGATGGTACTTGTGGTGGTCATTTTAGTGGAATGGCCATTGCGAAGCGTATTTTACGTATGGGGTATTATTGGCCCACTATGGAACAAGATTGTTGCAAATATGTTAAACAATGTAAAAAGTGTCAAGAACACGCTAATTTAATCCATATACCATCACAAGCTTTACAACCCATCCAAAGCCTTTGGCCCTTCTCACAATGGGGTCTCGATTTAATTGGCAAGATTTCACCTGCCTCTTCAGGACAACATACTTTCATCATTACAGCCACTGAATACTTCACAAAGTGGGTTGAAGCTATTCCTCTAACCAGTACGACGGGTCCTAGAATTGTGGAGTTTATACTTCACCATATCATTTGTCGTTTTGGTATTCCCTCTAAAATCATTTTTGATAACGACAAGTCTTTTAAGAATAAGGATGTTCGAGCTCTTTGCGAAAAGTATAATATCCAACATAGTTTCTCAACTCCTTACTACCCACAAGCCAATGGACAAGCTGAAGCTTCCAATAAGACCATAATTGCTATTCTTAAGAAACTTGTTAAAGAAAATCATAAAGATTGGCATACACAAATCCCCTTGGCATTATGGGCTTACAGAACAAGCATTAGAACTCCCATTGGGGCAACGCCATTTTCTTTGGTCTATGGAGCTGAAGCAATCATGCCTCTTGAGCTCGAGATCCCTTCCTTGCGAATTTCTTTGCAGGAATTTATCGATGATGATACTTCTAGACAAGCACGTCTTGATCAACTCACACTCATAGATGAAAAACGAATCAATGCTTTAGAGCATTTGCGAGTTTATCAAGACCGATTGAAACGTGCTTACAATGCCAAAGTTCATCTAAGAGAATTTCAAGTAGGGGATCTTGTCCTTAAAGAGAATCAACAAAACACCAATGCATTGCCGCATCTTCGAGATAAATTCGCGGCTAATTGGTTAGGTCCATATATGGTCACCGAAAGAGTGGGCAATGGAACTTATAGACTTGCCAGTTTAGAGGGAGAGGAAGAACCCGAACCACTTAATGTTATACACTTGAGGGCATTCTACGCATAGTTTGAATTTTATATGTACATATATACATGGCTTGTACAAAAAAAAAAAAAAAAAAAATAAAATAAAATAAAAAGAATTTGCATTTCATTGTTAGTTGCATACATCTCATTCAAAAACATTGCATTTCATGTGCATACATCTCATTGAAAACCATAACATTTCATTTTCAGCCATAGTTGCATATCATGTTAGAGACCATTCTATCTTTTGGATATAAAATTTGGTCAAGCAAAAGTCATGTTGCCTTAATCGGGGGCACCTTCATAAAATCCATCAAACCGAATTGTCATTCGTACACCCATTTTCCATTTGCACATATTTACATTGCCAAAATATTTTTGATCACTCAACCATTCCTAGTGTTTTAAGCAAACTTTGAAATGCATGTCAAAGTTCTCTAGGGCCATATCACAAATTACACTAAATAAAATCTTGAGTATTGGGAAATGATTTCAAAAGCGGTCTTGAACCTATCACATTTTCACATCTTAAAAACATCTTGTGTCAAAGAGAGATAACACCATCCTTGGGTTGTGCCTTGAAGTGAAAAGGGTAATCCTCGTTTGTCCTATCATGCAAACATAGTCCATAAAACAGTGGTTCTTACCACTATCACAAGCAAATCACAAAATATAAATATAAACAGAGTAGTAAGGATAGGGTAAAATTCTCATCATACTTCGGTTGAGAATCCGATTCCCCAAAGCTCTAAGGAAATGAACATTTTTCACACACCACTGATCCCAAATAAGTTGTAAGGATCGTACTACTTGTCCGATCGGACGGATAGGTAGTCATCCCCAAGGCTTACAAAGGTCAAAAACAACATGGACTATGGAGTTAACCTTCACCGGGGCTATAGACGCTTGACTGGCAGTGGAGTATACTCATTGCGTGGCGACATGTCTCTCCTCAAAAAGAGACCTCTGAATGCTCATACGGACAAACTAGCTTCGGGGTCTTCTCCATAACAGGGTTACCTAATTTATGCAAGATGAGGTTAATGAACACACTTGCACACACACAGGTTTTTGATTGCCTAGAGTCACTACCATGCTTCGGATTTGGTTAATGAACTCACATGCACACACATTTGGTCCTAGTTGAATTAGGCTGTATTAGTAAGTTTGTTTGATACCACTAGCATGTTTGAGTCTTTGTAAAACAGTCTTCCTCCATATTTTCTTCCATATCAACCTCCATATCTTCTTCCATATTCATGTCATTCCATACGTCATTCATTCACAAGCCACCAAGTTCGGTGCCCCCGATTAAACAATTATGATAACGGTTGGCTAAATCTAACTATCTAAAAGTATGAGTGCTTCTTAGTGCATATTTCATTTACTTAGTCTCGCATTAATCATCTATAACTTTGCATTCCATTCCATCACATATGCTCACATTAAAACATATAAAAACATGCATCACAAAAACATAGGCATTCACACAAAAGAAAGTAAAACACTAAAAAATAAAAGCCATGTATATATATATATGTATAAAGGTCAAAGCGTACAATGAATGCCAAAAGGCTACAATATACAATAGAGCACCAAGGCTCATAAAGAGTGCATCTAAGCACTAAGCTAACCATCAAAAGAGGACCCCTGTGACCTAGTAGGAGCCCTAGACCTAGTGGTGTGCCTAGACTCACTACGCCTAGAGACGGAAGAGGATGGAGGATCAGGCAACACAATGTGATGCCTAAACAATGTGTCCTCAGAGCCTCAATATAACGAGTCCTAGACCTAAGCCTAGCTATGTCTATCCCGTGTCGTCGCTCCCGCTCTGCTAGCTCTGCCTGGAGTCTCGTCACCCTGTCATCCTGGGGCACCCTAGTCGCTCCATCCAAGTCCGCCTGCAGCTGGGCCATCCTCTCCTTCTGAGCAGCTAACAGGGCATCCCGCTCTGTTGCCTGCTGCTCCAGTCGAGCTATCCTCTCGTCCCGAGCAGCTAGCATAGCATCGCGCTCCGCTATCTCGCCGCTGCAGCTGTGCCGACTCGTCCTCGAGCCCGCTAGGGGGTACCTCCCTAGCCTCTCCTGTGGCCTCTCCTAGGCCCTCTCCGCCATCATCTCCGTCATCTTCGCTCCCCGAAGCCTCGTCGTGCCATTTTCCCCTTTCGCCTTCGATCGTCAGATCGAAGGCGGGGACCCTCCTCGCGCTTGGGAACCTCCGCGGTTCCCTTGCCCTTGCTAGCACCACTGCCTCCAATATCTCCCAGTCTGCCCAGGACAATGACCTCCTCATCCCCGGAATGATAGGGGAGAATCGGTGTCGCGCCTCTAACACCCTAAGCTGCAAAACAACAAAACAAAATTTTGTTACAAATTTTTTTCAAAAAAAAAAAAAAAAAAAATTATTACAGTTTCGCAAAAATCCCTTTTCCGTTGAGGCAGAAAACGGTCAATCTTTCATATTTTTTCTGGTTTGTACACCAATCCCTTTTCCGTTGGGGCAGAAAACGGTCAATCTTTCATATTTTTCTCCCGGTTTGTACACCAACCCCTTTTCCGTTGAGGCAGAAAACGGTCAATCTTTCATTCATTTTTTTTCTAGTTTGTACACCAATCCCTTTTCCGTTGGGGAAAAACGGTCAATCTTTCATATTTTTTCCTCGGTTTGTACACCAACCCCTTTTCCGTTGGGACATAAAAACGGTCAATCTTTCATATTTTTTGGTTTGTACACCAACCCCTTTTCTCGTTGGGACATAAACATGGTTTGTACACCAACCCCTTTCTCTTGGACATAAACATGGTTTGTACACCAACCCCTTTTCTGTTGGGACATAAACAGATGGTTTGTACACAAACCCCTTTTTTGTTGGGACATAAACAGATGGTTTGTACACCAACCCCTTTTCTGTTGGGACATAAACAGATGGTTCATACACCAACCCCTTTTCTGTTGGGACATAAACAGATGGTTTGTAAACAAATCCCTTTTCTGTTGGGACATAAACAGATGGTTTGTACACCAACCCCTTTTCTGTTGGGACATAAACAGATGGTTTGTACACCAACCCCTTTTCTGTTGGGACATAAACAGATGGTTCATACACCAACCCCTTTTCTGTTGGGACATAAACAGATGGTTTGTAAACAAATCCCTTTTCTGTTGGGACATAAACAGATGGTTTGTACACCAACCCCTTTTCTGTTGGGACATAAACAGATGGTTCATACACCAACCCCTTTTTACCGTTGGGGCAAAAACGGTTCATTATATTCCAAATTTCTTCCAATTGGCTTGTGAGAACCATTCTCACTCGCCAATTGAGGGGGTAAGCTGATAAATCTTAAATATTCTTTTATTTTATTTTTTGGTCTTCAAAGTTGTGCTTTAATCTTGAGAGAGAGTTGCGTCTGATCCAGCTTTTCAGGTGTCTTAAGTTTTTGTGCTGCATTGTGTCTTCACACAAAGCAACTCAAAAAGGGGCATCTCGTAGACACCAAAATCCAGCCACTTGCAAGTCATCTATACCTTCCTGTCAACCACGTGTCGGTCATCCACCTTCCCGCCATTATTTGGCCCAAATCCACACTTTCCCGCCATTATTTGGCCCAATTTCACCTTTCCCGCCATTTTTCATCCCCAAATTTATTTAAATTAATATTTATATATATATATTTATATTTTAATATTTTAATATATATATTTAAATAATAGTTTAAGTGATTTAATCTGAGCCGTCCATCCTTCATTTAATCTCATCCAGTCCATCCATCTTAATCCATTTCACAACCTAGATTTATTCTCTACCCTTAGATCCACTTTAATCTTAGCCACACGTTCAAAGTGTCGTTAAAACCCTAAAGTGTGCCCTAAGAGTAGATTATAAATTGAGTCACCTTGATGGCTCAAACCCTATCTTTTCTACTTCTATCCTGGGTCTTTTGCTACTTCTATCTTCTTATTTCTAATTCTTCTATCTCCTTATCTCCTCTCTTCTCGCTACCCTTTTCGTCGCATCCATCGCCATCTTTCGTCGTCGCTTTCGCCGCCATCCCTTCGCAAGCACTCTGCAGAATCCCCCATTCTTGTCGCAAGTGCCCACGGGCGTTTACCCCTTCACCAAGTGCCCACGGGCGTTTACCAAGTGCCCACGGGCGTTTACCAAGTGCCCGCGGGCGTTTACCCACAGCCACAGACTCAGACCGACGTCTGTAATCCAGATCCAGAAGCACGCGGGCGTTCGGCGAGTGCACCAGGGCGCCTTCCGCAGCCTATTTGACAGCCACATTACTTCCAGGTGTCGCCTGGTCTAGCTGCGTTAACAGAGAAAGGTATAAATTAGCTTAAAGCAAGTAACCTTATTTTCATTTATTGATCTGTTATTGAATTCCTGCATTCCATTTTTCTAGGGTTTTAGATTGTTTCGAGGGCTCACGCGGTGGAGCCCTCTTATTAATTTCTAACTCCTTGATAGTGTTAATGTGTGCGGGTTTTGATAACGAGATCCGGTTTATTGATGGCAGCTGATTAAGTCGGAGTGGTCCAAGCAAGGGATACAACAAAGCCCACTCACTCTGTTGGGATTGAAGATACATTCTTCGGAAGCGCCACCATTTGTGCCAGCTAGGGTTTCGGAGAACCCTAGCATAACTTGTAATTTGTGTATCACAAATAAAGGGTTACAGGCCCGGTTGTATTCAAAAAGGAGTTTTTAAACTCCATCGATTAATAGAAATCGTTTGTTTTGTGCAACTATTTTGTACTCTATTATTGTGATTTTATTTATTTTTTGTTTGGCGTGTATTTTTAATCTACAGGTGTCATTAGGGTTTTCGATCACTCAAACATCTCTAGTTTTATTTTCAGATTTTGTAGAAAGCTATCCTGATTTTTAGAAGGTAGAGTATTGCTTTGATTGTACCTTGTATACGTCATAATCCCAACACATTTTCACACTAATAAATCCAAGTTTTGCACAAGGAAATATGAAACCTACAAAGTTGTCCTTGTTACCTTAAGTGAAAATTTTACCTTGCTCATCCCCCTATGCGCATGGTTCAAAAATGTTGAGAATTGACAAAATGACAAGCTCCTCCCTATCCAAAGCAAATAAAATCCCTTGCCCCACGTAAAATCTGGGTAAGTATCCAAAGAAGCAACAAATACAAGAGCAAAATAAAAATAAACAGTGGTTTTTACCACTAACAAAAGCAAAAATCCCTAAAAGAAAAAGTGGTTTTCACCACTATCAAAAGCAAAAAGTAAAATAAACAGTGGTTCTCACCACTACCAAAATCCCTTGCTCACCAAACAAAAATGAACAAATCCTTGGAGCAATTAAAAATAAAAGAAAAGAAGGGAGTACTGAACTTGAATCCTTGAAATTCTTAGCATTTGACAACCATAAGGTGGTCCTCATTACAAGTTGGGTGGCATCAAACCTGCCTGGAAATGGCGGTATCTTTACTCATGATAATATGTTTGTCACATTAGAGACCTTCTTTTGTACAGACCAATGTTTTTTTGTGGATGAGCTAGCTTTTGGTAGCCTGTATTACTTAATGGTCTAATCCAACTATGTACAAAACTCAGGATAATGATACTCACAGGGTGATATTTAGTACATATAGGCTGCATAAATCCTGTTTGGAATTGGGGTAACTTTATGCGTAATCATAATGATGAACTCACATGCACACACAGGGATATTGAATATCTTGGTCATCTTAGCAGATTTATACCTTGCCAAAAAGTCTTGCATGGTTAATATACAACTTTTGACTAGTTCACTAGAGTGTTTGAGTCTCATGAAAACCTCAAGGATATTATATAACATCTTACTATTCATTCCATGCCATACCATTTTATCACATGTTTGTCAGTTTACATTTTCACAATCCATCACATAGTCTTATGATAATGTTAAAATGAATCGATGAATTTTGTACAGTTTATGGTGCTAGCATCTAGTGTGTCGAATAGTATTCATAATTTATCATATAGATTAACAAATCATCCATTTTATTATGCATACACACATGTACATATCATCAACCAACATCATATTACAATAGATGCATCCATGATAAACATCAAAAAAAGCATCAGTAAAGTAAACATAACCATCTCATACATCTAATAAAGCAGTAAGGAAACACATGATGATAATAGAAAAACTCATGTATATATATATGGGAAAAAATAACATCATAATCCAAAAACTGCTCGTAGGCTACTATCAAGTGGGTCCTCAGACCTCATGTCATTAAAACCTAAAAATAACCATAGAGTCTCAAAAGCCATGGTTACGCAGGACCGACACCATGACTCTCATCGCCACCCTTGATCGTCACTTGTTGAGAGCTCCTAGATTTGCTCCCCTCAGCCCTATCTAATCTCATCATGGAGCTAGGAGCCCCCATCCTCGTAGATGACTACCTTATACCAGTCCTCCTACTCTTCTAGGACCAACTAGCAGAAGGATGAGCTCGTAAACCCACTTTAAGGTGTGCTAACTCATCCTCAAAATCCTGTGTGTATGCTAGATATTATTGATGACAAGCCTGGTAGTCACTTAGTAAGGTCTAGATTTGTGTCACCTCCTCCCATAGCTTGGCTACTTCACCACTTCTAGATACCCCATGGCTCGAGCTCCCTACTCTAACTTGTAATTGAAGGGCAACTAACTCTATCGTCTACCTCTCAATCACTAATGCCTACCTATCAATATCTTCCTGTGTAGTCTGCACCTATGCCTGTAGGAAAGTCCTCTCCTTTGCATACTCCTTCCACTTATGTATCCCTCTAATTAGATCACCCTGTAGCTCAGTAATGGTGGAATCCCATACTGCAAACTGTGCTCACACTCCCTATTCATCAAAATCATCCTACTGACCCTCTGTATCCATGCTATCCATCCACTCATCATTTGTTTGACAATGCACATGTCGCTCACGTAAGTCTGGATCCTCCTCATCTAGAGCCTCATCATGTCCCTCATCTACAGTCTCATCGTGAGCCTCCTTTATCATCACATCTATACCACCTGTAGCACCCTAAAATTGGTGCAGTGAAATCTTAATAATTACATTCACTCTAGTAAATAATTTAAATTCAAATTTTAACCTCCCAAACCGCCCGTTAACCGTCGGTTAATCCGTTTCCCCCTTTCTCGTGCCATTTTTAGAGGTTGTTTTGACCGTTTGACGATATCGTCGCCGATCAGACGATATCGCCCCAGATCTGACGATTTCATCTGGGCTAGGACGTCCAGACGATCTTGTCCCAAAACTGATTTTGCATAATTAGCTTCTATTCCAACGGGTCTCTAATCCGGGAGAAGCGTGTCTGCATCGTTAGAGACCCTCCCCCGTTGGAGATCTCCCAAATAGGGATGATCTCCAACCTCCTAACCTCCCTCCTAAGCCTATTTAATCCTAAGCCCTCCCCTTAGCACCCCCCTGGCTGATAATCCCTGTA
This sequence comes from Wollemia nobilis, assembly GCA_028583015.1. Classification (NCBI taxonomy): domain Eukaryota; kingdom Viridiplantae; phylum Streptophyta; class Pinopsida; order Araucariales; family Araucariaceae; genus Wollemia; species Wollemia nobilis. The sequence goes on from JAQPPZ010000503.1 coordinate 1,501,041, forward strand.
ACCTGACTTCATACGCATTAAGACATCTCAAATTCATATTTGCATTAGTTCTATACAAATTTTGTTGTAGGTACCTTAGTGTTTTTCAGTCGGAGCAAGCTTACATCGTCGTGGACGATCCTGTTCAGATCGGAGGTGATCCTGTCGAATCAGAGATGATTTCGTACCAATGCGAGATGATTTCGACTGCAGTCAACATTGAGGCAATCAGTGCCTAAAGTTTGCATTTCTCCATCTTTTCTCTGTTGTTTTATTCTGCAATTAGCTAGTTTATTCAGTATTTTATGCTATTTTGCATTTTGGAGTTCACCCATCTAGATTAAATGCATAATTAAGTCATAATTATTATTTAATTAGTATAATTCATTCATGTTTCTATTTTTAAGTTTCAGTTTGATATTATTACTGTCATTTTACATTGTTTCCCTCTGTTAGAATAGTTGTATTTTCTATGTTTTGCACCTATTTCTCTGTTTGCAGGTCTCTGACGAATTCGTCTGATGAATTCGTCAGATCTCAGATGATCTTGTCTGATCTCAGGCGATTCTATCAAATTCCAGGTGATCTGACTGCTTCAAGAATCAGAATCTTCATCAGACATCCGGATCAGGTATTTTTCTTTTAATATTCTTTAATTTCTCTATTTTTTATCTTAATTCTATTTTTTGTATTCATTTAATCTGCATCTTCATATAGAATAGCTTAGACGCATTTTGGCCAAACCTAGGATTTGAATGCTTAAGGCTAAAATGAACACATAAAACACATTCCCAACCTAGGCGTGGAAAGCGCCATTAAATGTTTCCTGGTGAACCCACCATCCATCAAAAAATCACCAATATACACCTCCCTTGAGAGGCGGGACCTTCGCAAGGCCTCTCAGTCCGAGGTACCATGCCATCCTTTTCACATCCCCCTTTCGGGCATGGATCCTATAGCTTGAAGGTAAGGGTGTGAAAAATTTGGAGCGATACATTTTGGTGAACCCGACGTGAATGCATTGTAAACCTTTTGAAAACAAAAACAAAAAAAATAAAACAACTAAAACATAGATGCATTTCAGATCATTTAAATTTAATATCATGTTTAGATGGTAGCTCCTAAGAAAATATTAGCAGTTACTATAAATGTAGAAAACCAATTGGCAGCCATAGAAATCAATTATGTGCTTAGTGTGCCCTAAAAAGGATAGAAATCAACTCTTGTGGGACGAACTTGATAGAAGACTTAGTGTCATCTCATCTAGGTCAACAAAACTTAAACAAATCAAGAGGCTTATCCTAGATAGAATCCTGGATCCTCATCAACTTGTCTTTTATCATGAACTTCAGAGAGCCTGCCATAGATGGTTAGCTTATAGGAGAGCTCTTGTATCTTCAAAATTGTTCACCTTCGAGGAATACCTCGAGAACGCAACCATTGTACACCAGTTCCTAGGTCTTGTAGAAGACCAAGAGGTTGTTCTTACGGATAGGGAAATATGGAATAGAGTTCCTCGAGCTGTGTTATATCGAGAGTATTGCCATGAGCTTTACTTCTATCAACCAGCATCCGAGACAGATAATATCACTATAGCTCTTTTCATTAAATTTTTAAAAGAAAACTTTCAATTTGAAGAAGAACACTTCATGACTCCTGAAGAACTCGAGCCCATTAATGATATTTATAAATTGTTTATAGAAAACTAGATCATTACTTTCAGTCTTATTTCTTGCATTTATTGTGTTATTTGTTGTCTTTACAATATTATTTCAAAAAACAAAGAAAAACTAAAAAACATAGCAAAAACTTAAACATTTCATTTTAAATATTGTAGTAGGTATATAATTAATATATACCTCTTAAGCTTGTTGCATATATATATATATATATATATATATATATATATATTTGCTGAAATCTAAAATTAAGCACAATGCCTAAACTTAGGAATGGTAAAGAAACTGTAGGAGAAGAAGAAGATTGGTTACAAGATAAAACTAGAGACCCAAATGTCCTTCCTGAAGATCCAATTCTGGAAGGAGAAACTCTAGATCAACCAGAAGATGACCTAGGTGAAGATAATGAACAAGAAGAAAGTGTTAAAGAGGATGGACCCTCATCCCCTAGAGTAGCTCCAGATGGAACTATTGCTTTTGACAACGTAGATCATTTTCGAAAATTTCTCAATGATAACATTGATGCCCTTAATGTGGCAGTTCGTATTGATAAAGGGCAAATTAGTGACACTCAAGCAGCCATGGAACATACGTTTGATGTGCGCACTAATCCCTTGTCTTTCATTGATCAAGAAAGTGATAAGGCTGGGCCATCCAATACGAATATGGTCACTATGATTCAAAACATGTCAAAACAACAGGTTACCCAACCTCCTAAGGAACATGTTATTCAACCTAAAATCATTCCCACACAAAAGAAAACTTCCTTCACTACTTTACTTCGCCAAACTATTGAGCAATATGCTTCAAGTAAACAAAAACCTAAAACGAAGCCAAACACCAATTTTCAACAATCTGGAATACAACATAATACCACTTCAAAATTCCTTCATAACACCTTTCCTACCAACAATTTACACAATAGCAACATAGCATCTAATCTTCATGTCCCTCCATCATATGCTCACAAAACCCATATCAATGCCCTACCGAACCAATATGGTGGGCAAACTAGTAATCTGGAAGCCATGGTGAAACAGTTAGCTTCGCGTATGGACCAGATAGATCCTTATCGTCCCTCGTACAATTATCGAGAGATATGTAGTCAACCTTTGGATCCCATAGTTGTAGCTCAACCATACCCTAAGCATTTTCCCATGCCCATCTTGCCTATATATAAAGGAACCGAAGATCCCATAGAGCATCTTCGCATGTTTAGGATAGCATGTCATGATATATCACATGATGACTTGCTATTACTAAAAATGTTCCCGAAAAGTTTAGGTGGAATGGCATTAGAGTGGTACTATCAATTGCCCACTCATTCTTTGAGAAACTTTGAAGAAACAAGCTGAATCTTTTGTCCATCAATTTAGTGCCTACATCGAGAGGCATGTAACCATTAAAGATTTATACAACTTAAAACAAGACAAGGATGAATGTTTTGCTGATTTCTTAGCTAGATGGAGGCAGTTGATAGGAAAACTGCACTTTGTGCTACCTTATAGGGAAATGTTGGACATTTTTATCAATAATTTACAAGAACAAATATCTTATGAGCTATCAATTGCTACTTTAACTACCTTCGATCAAGCTATAGATTTAGCTCGAAGAGTAGAAGATGCCCTCATTAGGAGAGGCCAACTTAGGAAGAAGGATGATGAGAAAACATCCAGAAATCAATATAAAAACAAACAAGTTGTTGGTGACGGAGTCACTGACAACAGAAATGTTGCTAATATCAATGCAACGAAGACAACAGAAAAATTTATATTGAAACCTCCTGATAAACCTCCTCGAGAATTTACTAGATTGAATCAACCCTTATCAACTATTTTACCTCAATTACTCGAAAGAGGTTTGATCCAATTACCAGCTATCCAGGAACCTGATCCAACTATACCCGGATACAGAGCTGACTTACACTGTGATTTCCATAGAGGACCTGGACACTCTACCAACGCTTGTAAAAGGTTGAAACATAAAATACAGGATTTGATTGATAATAATGAAATGGAGGTGCAAGCCTTCCAACCTAAACAAAATGCTCCTAATAATACTCAAAAGACCATTCCCCAAAATCAAAATCAAAATGCTAATCAAACATTAGACATATTTCAACACCCTTTACCAAGACATGGTAAAGAGGTGGCCAATCAAATCGAACATCATAATGTTCCTCCTCCTACCCGATATGTAGGAACTATTAGCGGACAATTACCTATTCAGGATCCTCAAATATTTGACACAACCTTATCCCTGGTTACGACCAGGCCCTTACATAATATTCCAACTCCTGATTCTAGTGATATAGAATCAGATACTGAAAGTGAAGTAGACATTACTTCAAACCAATCGAATAGTTCTGAAAATGAATCAGATCCTATTCAACCCATCACAGATGCTATGGTTCCAGAAGAACCATTTCCTAGAAGAGTTACTACTCGACCTTCTTCTAATCAATTCCTCTCTAATGAACAAGCCATAAATGCTCGACCGAGACCAGTTCAACGTCCTCAATATAACATTGTAGGTACCATTGGAGTCGTTACCCGACAACAGGCTCAAAATTCTCAACAAGAACCAAATCAGAATGATGGATCAGCTCCATTTGTTTTGAAAAATCCCAATAAAGGGAATCATGCTCCTAATGTTCAACCTAAACCCCCTTACAATATTAATGAGCAATTATCCAATACTACAACCAGAATTTCCCTTTTGGATTTATTAAGATCTTCTCCTACCCATAGGGATGAGTTGATGCTTACATTAAGCCAAATGATGGTACCTCAAAACATTCAACTCTGAAGCTATGGCCAATACTATCATCACTCGAGAGGTTGATTGTATTGACTTTCAGGATAAAGATATCCCACAACACAGTTTACATAAGGATAATCCCTTATATATTACTGCTCTAATTGGAGATGTAGCTATCAAACGAGTCCTGATTGATAATGGCTCATCTCTAAACATTTGCACTTTTGACTTCTACCAAAGATTTGGCTTTAGAAGTGATGAAATGAAGAAAACTGATATGATTATCAAAGCTTTCAATGATGAAACACAAGAAACGTGTGGAGTTATTACCATCCCATTGCAAGTTGGTCCTAGAACCCTAGATACAACCGTGTTTATTGTACATTGCCCGGCATCGTACAATATACTTTTGGGTCGCCCTTGGATCAATGCGATGCGAGCGGTCCCATCAACTTTACACCAATGTGTTAAATTTGAATTTAAAAATCAGTTGGTCACTATCCATGGTGACCCTAGACCCTTTGATATGTGTGCTTTGGCAGAACCTGTTGGAGTGCAATTTTGCCCCGCTCTGTCATCCACACATCCTAATTCTTATTTTTCATCTAAAACTGTGAAACACACACCCATAACTTCACCTATTTCCCCTCCATTAATTTCATCCTCATATATAGATCAACAATCTTCTAAACAAATCACTCTAGAACCTCAAAAAGATCTTCAATCTACAACCAATCCTTCATGTTCTATCCCTATAATTTCAAAACCTATAGACACATCTATCATACCTTCAACATCTAAAGATATAGGGAATGATCCTTCTACATCTTATGCTCTTTCTGATGAACTTTTACCAGATTTATCCACAATCTTAATATCAGAAAAAACAAATGCTTTCATGCAAGATTCAATTCTTTTAAATAACTTACCGCCATCTCCTCGTACTTTGGGCCTCCCACAACCTATGGGAAGTACTTACCAAGTCGGGAGTTGTGCCTTCATTTATAAAGGATATGAGCTAGGGAAGAATCCCTCGGAATATCAAAACTCATCATGAGGGATACGCTCGATGTTATTTTACCAATGAATATATTAAAGCTAAACCCATAATGCTTAAAATGGGATATAAAGGGAAAGGCTTGGGACCTTTCCAAAATGGCATGAAAGAACCTTTCGAGGTAGAACCGTGGCACTGCCCGCTGTGGTGTGGGCCTATTTCCTAGTAAGGGTCAACCCTTTCCTTTTGAAGATGATGATCAACTCATATGTTATCAAGATTATTTGGATAGGCATGATGATTTGCCTCTAAAAAATCAGTCATTTACATGTAACATGCTATCCATAGCTTACCCTGAAATGATTGCTGACCCCGATGAAGAGTTGGAAGGAGATATCTTCCATGATGTCTCCGTTGAAGAGATGTTACACAATGGATTTTATTTTGATGGTTCTATACCAACTATAGCCCAACTTGAGACCACTAATCCTCAAGATGAATTATCCAAATTAACCTTACAAGAATTACAAGAATTGGGCGTTTCACCCGCCCCACCTAATTTTGAAAGAGATCTACACATGGAGGTAGAAAACGTCATTAAAATTAATATTGGAGCTGAGGATAATCCTCACATAATCAATATTGGATCAGAATTAAGTCAAGAAAAACAAGAACAATACATTGCATTCCTTAAAGAGTATGAAGATGTCTTCGCTTGGACATATGAAGATATGCCGGGTCTAGACCCTTACGTAGTCATGCATCATCTAGTGGTCCATCCGGATGCTAAACCTGTTAAACAAAAACTTAGAAAAATGCATCCCAAAGTGGCTCTGCTAGTCAAAGGGAGTTAGAAAAACTCCTGAATGTTGTCTTTATACAAGCTATTGATTATGCTTGAATGGATCTCAAATGTAGTTCCAGTTACCAAGAAAGAAGCCACCAAAGTTAGGGTTTGCACAGATTTTAGAGATATTAACGTTGCATGCCCTAAAGATGATTTTCCTCTTCCAAACATGGATCAAATCATTGAATTTACTTGTCGGGAGTGGGATGATGTCCTTAATGGATGGATTCTCCGATTATAATCGAGATCGGGATAGCTCCTGAAGATCAGGCTAAAATAACCTTTATTACCCCCTGGGGTACCTTTTGTTGGAAAGTGATGCCATTTGGCTTAAAGAACGCAGGTGCAACCTATCAACGAGCTATGACTTATATTTTTCATGATATGATGCATGATATCCTACATGATTATGTAGATGATATTATAGCTCGCTCTATTATTGAAGATAATCATTTAGATGATTTGAGAAAAGTTTTTAATCGATTACGAGAATATCTTATTCGATTAAATCCAGCAAAATGCATATTCGGAGTTAAGTCCGGTAAACTATTAGGGGTTTTAGTTTCTTTACGTGGTATCGAAATCGACCCTCTCAAGATTGCGGCTATCAACGATATGCCCGCACCTACTAATATATCTGAGTTACGAAGTTTACAAGGTAAGCTTCAAGCCATCCGTCGCTTCATCGATAAGCTGGCGGACAAAACTGGTCCCTTTCTTAAACTCCTTAAGAAGGATGTCCCTTTTAATTGGGATGACGAATGTAGAGAAGCTTTTGAACTTCTCAAACAATACCTCCTTAATCCACCTGTGCTTTCACCACCTAAACCTGATCGCCCATTTCTCCTATATATTTTAGCTTCGATTCTGCCTTAGGAGCTATGTTAGCTCAGCTTGATGATGAAAGAGAGAACGTGCTAATTATTATATTAGCCGAACCTTCATCAATTATGAAACCCGCTACACAGCATTAGAAAAACTATGTCTAGCGATCATGTTTGCTACGCAAAAATTATGACATTATATGCTTAGTCAAAAAACTTATGTCATTGCTAAATACGATCCCTTGAGGTATCTCATGAGTCGACCTTATTTATCGGGTCGCACAGCCAAGTGGGTTCTTGCTCTAAGCGAGTTTGATCTCACATTCATAGGACAGAAGTCTGTTAAGGGTCAAATCATAGCAGATCAATTAGCTGTTGCACCCTTAGAGTCTACCCATCCCCTCATCATTGAGTTTCCTGATGAATGCCTTCAATTAGAGGCGAACCATATTGAACAATGGTCCTTATACTTTGATGGAGCCCGATGCATGAGTGGGGCTGGTGCGGGTATTATTTTAATATCCCCACAAAAACATCTTATTCCTCTGTCCTTCAAATTGACATTTGCTTGCACCAACAATATTGCTGAATATGAAGCTCTAATCCTTGGATTACGAGCTGCCTTAGCGCTAAAAATTAAACATCTGTTAGTTTTTGGTGATTCTCAACTGGTTATAAACCAAATTAATGAAGTTTATCAGACCAGAGATGATAAACTGTGCCCATATAAGGCCTATGTTTTACAACTAATGTCTCTATTTGATCAAGTTACCTTGGAAGCTATTCCTCGAACTTGCAACCGTGCAGTGATGCTATGGCCGCAGTTGCATCTCTCCTACCCTTGGAGTTAGATGACGAATATGCCACTATCATTATTCGTCGACTCCAAGAACCCGCTTCAAATAAGTCATGCTTAGAACCTTTGGATGTGTTTCTAATCAATGAAACTACTCCTGAACCTTGGTATACGGATATATTTGATTTTCTCCAAAATGGGACTTTCCCTGCCAATTCTAATAGAAACCAGCGTCGGTTATTACGTAGACGAGCAAGTCGATTTGTAATAATTGGCAATACTTTATATAGGAGATCTTTTGAAGGTATCCTATTAAGATGTTTGAATTTAGAAGAATCCAAATCAGCCTTGAGTGAAGCCCACGATGGATCTTGTGGAGGACACTTCAGTGGTAGTGTCATTGCTAAAAAGCTCCTTAGGATAGGATACTTTTGGCCTACCATGGAGAATGATGCACATGATTATGTGCGCCATTGTGACAAGTGCCAGAAACATGCTGACCTTGTCCATGCGCCTGCACAAGAAGCTGCAAGCTATTTCATCTCCTTGGCCCTTTTCAAAATGGGGTTTAGATATTATTGGCAAAATCAATCCTGTGTCATCGATGGACACAAATTCATCATAACCGCCATTGAGTATTTCACGAAGTGGGTTGAAGCTATGCCTTTAGCTTCTGCTGCTGGCACACAAGTCTCTAAATTTATTTTTAATCAAATCATTTGTAGGTTCGAAATTCCTGCAAATCTCATCTCTGACAATGGAACTTGTTTCAAAAATAAAGATGTTAAAAAATTATGCCAAAAATATAAGATTCAACATCGTTGGTCCACTCCCTATTATCCTCAGGGTAATGGTCAAGCAGAAGCATCTAACAAAACCTTAATCAAAATTCTCAAAATATTGGTCAATAAAGCTGGCCGTGAGTGGCACATTCGATTATATCCAACCTTGTGGGCCTATCGAACTAGTGTTCGAACCCCCACTGGAACTTCACCTTTTGTTTTGGTTTATGGTGCTGAAGCCGTTTTTCCCTTTGAATTAGAAGTTCCTTCTTTGGCTCTACTACTTCAAGATACCGAAGTAGGAGATGAATATCGAGTTGGCAGACTCAGTCAATTGGAACTCCTAGATGAAAAATGCATCAATGCTTTGGAGCATCTCCGTGCCTACCAAAACAAGCTTAAAAGATCATATGCTAAAAAAGTTCGTCATCGATCCTTTGAGATCGGTGACCTTGTTTTAAAAGAAAATCAAAAAAATACTAATGCAACTAAGGACCTTAAAGGTAAATTTGAGCCCAAGTGGCTTGGACCATACATTATCACTTGCTAAATTTGAATCGAGGAGCATACAAATTATCTACCTTAGATGGTAAAGAACTTAAAGAACCCATGAATATTTTGCATCTTAAACGTTACTATGTATAAATTTGGTCATTTCATCCTTGTATATATTTGTTTAAAATATTTCAAAATCACTATCTTGTATTTCTTTCAATTTATAAATTCAAAAACACCAAAAACATTCATAATCATCAAAATCTTCAAAACTATTTGTTGTATTTATTTATGGCACTTGTTAATTCTTTCAAAAAAAAAAATAATAAAAATCAAAACAACAATATTCTTGACTCTTTCGAAACCAAAACAATATAAAGAAGAAAGAGAGAGTCAACATTCTCAAAACTTCTCAAAAATCATTTATATATATTTTCTTACAATTATTGCAATTATATGTTTCAAATTATTTTGGATAAATTAGCATTTATTTGGAATCCCTCACTTTCACAAACACAAAAATAAATATCTTGATTTTATCTAGCATGATTACTAATCTCTCTTATATCAAAGTCCACAAAATTCAATTAAATAAAGTTTGAGCATAGAGAATTGATCTTGTTATTTACTTAAACCAAGCACATCTTTTCACAATAAAATGATTATATTTGTAATTTCCATGCTTTGCTACATAGTAGAAGTGGTTTCTTGAGCGAAAAGTTTCCCCTGCTATCCTATCATGCACATGGTCTAGAATCTTTGAGAATTGGCAAAAGGACAAGCTCACCCCTACCCAGAATAAAAATCCCTTGCTCTACAGCTAATCTGAGCAAGTATCCCTAGTATAGAAAGAAAAAGCAAAGTTCAAAAGAAAAAAAAAAAGAAACAAGTTATTTTATAGCATTATTTCAAAATTCAAGCAAAAATACAAAAAGAAAAAGAAAAAGAAAAGAAAAAGAAAAGAAAAAGAAAGCAAAAGCAAAAGCAATAAAATCCCTTTCCCTACCCTTTGAAAAGAAAAGAAGGGTTGATGAGCTTGAATCCCTGGAATTCTCAATTATTCGAAAACTGTGAGGTAAGCCCCATAACAATTGGTTTGTGCCCAACCTGCTTGGCCTTGGGTAACTCCTAGCGTGGCGATATGTCTATCACATTAGCGACCTTCTTTTGTACAGACCTATGTCTACTTATGGATTAGCTAGCTCTTGATAATCCGACTTACATAGTAGTCTAGTATGGTTATATGCATCTACATCATGGTTAATGAACACTTATTTGGTTTCTTCAAATCACTTGTATCATATTATCTTGCTCAAAGCTGGTAAATGAACATAGCAATTGCACACACATTTTATATTTGAGAGATTTTGTGTATCATTATGATAAATCAAGATTGGAAATGAATTCACATATGCACATGGGATTCCTTATAAATCTAAATTTTGTCTTTAAAATACTTTGAAATATTTTTTGCAAATTGTTTGGAATAATTCATTTTCTTCTTTCAAGTACAGTTGTTTAGACAACTATATGCATAATAGAAAAATCAAAATTTCTTTCAAAACCATCCAATCAAAAAATATATATATATATATATATATATTATCGACTTTCGCGACGATGGTATAGTTCCAAAACCAAAATTGGAATTTTATGCCTAGCGCAAGTCCTCATCTTCATATTTTTTATTTATTAAAAATCAACCATGCAATAAAACAATCTATTTTCTTCGATTTTCGCGATGATGGTATAAGTCTATACCTACATATTCTATGCCTAGCGCAAACCATTGTAACAATTTTTATTCCCCATTTATTTTAAAATCATGAAAACCATATGACTTAAATCATTATGTTATACAATTATGCTTTACAAACAAGCAAACACATTTTCATTATTTCATGTCATTATGTCAACCTTCAATTTTGCAATGATGGTATAATTCCTAAGGAATTATCCAAAAAATTTATCACACTTAGGAATTTATGCCTAGCAAAAATCATTTTAACATTATTTCATGCATACTATTTTCATGAAAATCTGAAAAACAAACCATCATCATCATCATTTGCACCATTGCACCAAAGTCTTAAGGCAGTCTCTTAAGCACTCTTTTACTTTTAACAATATTTCTATCTTGGGATTAGCTTGACGACCGAGTGAGCGGCGACTCCATGAAATGGTCTATAATAGCGACAATGTCCTTTGAAATTATTGTTAGAAGTCTCTTTTTATCTTTTATCACATTACATCACAAACAACCAATTTGTTACATCAGATTATTTCATTTAAAATCTTACAGCATGACATCAAAATCATAATATTTCCAATGACATAATTACATGAATCATCAAATCAATCAATCAAACATAAAAGCATCATAAAAATACATAACACAAGTCATATGATCAAAAACATATCTCATCTCATATATATATCAACAATATATACATCATATCAAAACTAGATTGGTATGCCACAATCTGTACCTCGGCATACTCAATCCTCTATCAAAAATAATAAATGCTATCATATCAATCTGTACAATGTAGTGCAGTAGTCTAGCCTCGAGAACCCCTCGAGCTCTCAGCCTCATCTCCTCCCCCGCCCTGAGGTGGACGAGGTGGCCCCATCGCAGTATGTGTGGTACTGCGAGTCCTAGTCGTCGATCGGGACGAAGTCCTCGATGACCCGATCTGGATCGGATCTACGATGTTAGCCGACAGTGGTAGTCTATCCTCCTCTAGCACCATCTGATAGTATAATGTCTGATAGAAAGTGATTTGGGCAATAGCCCGTGTCAGCTCCCTAGTGCTCGCCCCTCCGCCCCGTGCTCTGAGGCGTGCAATCTCGTCTCGAAGCTGTGTCACCTCAGCTCGGTGTCGTGCAGCCTCCTCCTGTAGGGTCTGCACCTGTGCTTGGAGATGGATCGTCTTCGCTCGGAGAGTCACTGTCTCGCTACTCTCCCTAGTGTCGACACCCTTGCCCTTATCGGGCGATGGTGGCCTCTCTCTCTATGGAGAAGGGGGTCTCTCCTCCCTCCTCTCCCTCTGCCGTGGCCTCTCCTATGCCTGTGGCCTCCTCAGCTCTCTCCCGCTGTGACCCTGGGCCGCCTCCATAGCCGCCTGGCGTCGCCTCCCTATCCGATGCACAACTGCATGTATCGGACCCTGAGCCCTCGTCATCCGAGGAGGGCGGATGCCTACGTACCAGGCATCGTAGCCATCGGCTACCCCTACGTCATCCCCATCCACTGGCTGAATGGGGGCATCGTCCGAGTCCTGACTCTAGAAGCGCTGCATGTCTGGAGCCCCGCTCACTATGGTGTTATCCCGGATAGTCCAAGAAAACTCATAATCCCTGAGAGATGGGATCCCCTGTTATAGACCGAACTATCGCAAAACTCGGTCATAGCGGTGGAGCTCCACCTCTCCCCTCTCCATCCACAGCCAACAAACTCGCCTGACGCGAGCCAACTCCTATCCATCCTCGGCCCACCCTAGGTGCTCTCGCCATGGCCTCCAGGTGATCTGGTCTGGGACAAGGTCATCCAGTAGTCTCCGAGACATCGGTAGGTCAATCCGCCGTTGTGACCCTCTTCGAAGCCACCAGTAGAAAACTCGGGGCCTCTCCCCATCAATCCCTATCAAAGGAAGCCCTATCGGCCTCCGCACTACAATGTGCTCCCAGCACCAAACCTGTAGGAGCGATGTCATAACTAGACATCGGTCGCCCTTGTACACGACCCCATGCAGGATCCTGTACAATCGGCATAGAACAAAGCTGCCCCAAGAAAATCTGTAACCATGGTCTCGCATATCGTAGATCACATCTGCTAGCATCCATGGTACCCTGCACCCGCTCTGGTGGCACAGCAGAAGTCCACCAACCACTCCGGCCAAAACTTGTGTGAGTCTAGATGCCCCAGGCATCTGACGCAGTGCCTCGATGTTAACTCCGCCCTTCTCCAGGGTGAAGCTCGGGTCACCACACAACCGCCCCATAGCATGGCCCTGATTGGCCGTAGGAGTGATCAACCGTCCTTGTATGGGGATTCTCAGAATCCTCCATACATCCTCTAATGTGGGAGTCATCTCCCCTATCGGTAGCCAAAAATAGGAAGAACCCGGATACCACCTCTCTGCTAGGGCTGTCAGTAGCCCCATGTCTGTAGACACTTGTGGCATTTCTGCCACATGCTGTAAGCCGGCTTGTGCCAGCTGATCCCGCTCTGCCTGTGTTAGAGCGGCCAAGTCATCTCTCAAACCTCCATATTTCCATTCCCTGCTCTTTAGCAATCCTCTCTGCAACATAAACAACAAAACAATAACAATCATTAATAACAATTCAAGTGATTAATAATGCAAGTTAAAATAAGTTCAATTTTATATCAAATGATGATATCGTCCACTATTGGACGATATCGTCCCAAATTTGAGCAGAATCGTCTCCGATTTTGCAAGCCGAAATCATCCCTAATTTGATGAAATCGTCCCCCTTTCGTCGATTTCGCCCTTAGACGAAATTGGCGAACTTGAGACGATTTCGTCGAAATCGGGACGATTTCGTCCCGACGACGTCGACGGCCCAAAAACGGCCGTGATGCTCAAAATTCATTTAAAATTTACCTAAAAAGCATGTAAATTCAAATTAAAACATTCTAAACTAAGTTTAGACTCTTACCCGTAGCCCGCGTCGGACCTCTGTCGATCTGTGCGTCGTCTCCACCATTTTTGCTTGCAGAGCTCTAAAACCTAGAAAAATGAACAGTAAAAATGAATTAGGGTTTTACCCTATTTTTCTTAATTTTATTCAAAACATAATTAAAAACATTTTAAATTTTTGCTTTTTCATGTTTTTACCTCAAACGTTCGATTTGGGTAAAAACACGGAGGGGGCACCATAGTAAGTTGTCGTACGATTCGACCAAGAATCGTCGCCTAAAAATGGGAATAATTTTTGCTTTCTCGTAGATCGAGAAGAACTCATCTTTAACGCATTTTCTTCGGAAAATTCGCTAAAGAGGGGGCAAAATGTAGCACCCTAAAATTGGCGCAGTGAAATCTTAATAATTACATTTACTCTAGTAAATAATTTAAATTCAAATTTTAACCTCCCAAACCGCCTGTTAACCGTCGGTTAATCCGTTTCCCCCTTTCCCGTGCCATTTTTAGAGGTTGTTTTGACCGTTTGATGATATCGTCGTCGATCAGACGATATCGCCCCAGATCGACGATTTCGTGCAGGCTAGGACGTCCGGACGATCTTGTCCCAAAACTGATTTTGCACAATTAGCTTATGTTCCAACGGGTCTCTAATCCGGATAGAAGCGTGTCTACGCCGTTAGAGACCCTCCCCCATTGGAGATCTCCCAAATAGGGATGATCTCCAACCTCCTAACCTCCCTCCTAAGCCTATTTAATCCTAAGCCCTCCCCTTAGCACCCCCATGGCTGATAATTCTCTGTAACTCGACTTCATACGCATTAAGACATCTCAAATTCATATTTGCATTAGTTCTATACAAATTTTGTTGTAGGTACCTTAGTGTTTTTCAGCCGGAGCAAGCTTACATCGTCGCGGACGATCCTGTTCAGATCGGAGGTGATCCTGTCGAATCAGAGACGATTTCGTACCAATGCGAGATGATTTCGTTGCGAGTCAACATTGAGGCAATCAGTGCCTAAAGTTTGCATTTCTCCATCTTTTCTCTGCTGTTTTATTCTGCAATTAGCTAGTTTATTCAGTATTTTATGCTATTCTGCATTTTGGAGTTCACCCATCTAGATCAAATGCATAATTAAGTCATAATTATTATTTAATTAGCATAATTCATTCATGTTTCTGTTTTTAAGTTTCAGTTTGATATTGTTATTGTCATTTTACATTGTTTCCCTCTGTTAGAATAGTTGTATTTTCTGTGTTTTGCACCTATTTCTCTGTTTGTAGGTCTCTGACGAATTCGTCTGATGAATTCGTCAGATCTCGAATGATCTTGTCCGATCTCGAGATGATTCTGTCAAATTCGAGACGATCCTGACTGCTTCAAGAATCAGAATCTTCATCAGACATCCGGATCAGGTATTCTTCTTTTAATATTCTTTAATTTCTCTATTTTTTGTCTTAATTCTGTTTTTTGTATTCATTTAATCTGCATCTTCATATAGAATAGCTTAGACGCATTTTGGCCAAACCTAGGATTTGAATGCTTAAGGCTAAAACGAACACATAAAACACATTCCCAACCTAGGCGTGGAAACTGCCATTAAATGTTTCCTGGTGAACCCACCATCCGTCGAAAAATCACCAATATACACCTCCCTTGAGAGGCGGGACCTTCGCAAGGCCTCTCAGTCCGAGGTACCGCGCCATCCTTTTCACATCCCCCTTTCGGGCACGGATCCTATAGCCTGAAGGTAAGGGTGTGAAAAATTTGGAGCGATACACCACCTCCTAGCGGTCCCTCCCCTCACCACTAGCACATCATCCACCAAGAGTTATACTCTGTTGTGGTCCCTACACCATCTAGCTCAGATATGCCCTTTACAGGATCTGCCTCCTCTCTAATTATCTCTATTTTAGGTCAAATAAGTGTCCTCTCATCCCCATGGTGTTGGTAGATCCCTGGCTCGCTAGGCAACCCCTAGCATAGCCCAAACTATCGCATCACTCGAGCATATAGGAAATACTCTCGCTCGGTCCTGTGTCGACCAACTAGCCATCTCCCTCACCTTACCCGTCAAAGCTACACCTCAGCCTCAGGCCATGCTGGACAATTCTTGTATGGTATCCAAATAACCTCCTCTACCTTGATCCGTGCAAATGATAGTACATAATGATCAATCATACCTTGATAGGGATGGATCTGACCCCTCTCCTGATCTCTCTACCAAAGGATACCATATCCTATCTCTACTCCTGCAAGCTATGCTCGCATCATCCAAGGTAGTCCCCATGGTCGATCTATAGCAATGTGCTACCATCCCCACATCTATAATAGAAAGTTGTACTCCAATCCTTTTTGTCAGTGGTAATGGATCTCGTACAACTCATCATAAAGTTGTGCCAAAAAAAGTAGTACCCCACGCCATCACTAATGACCTCTCTATGGTGCACTCCATGAGTGAAAATGCTAACTCAAAAAGGTTCCAAGGGAACCTGGATCTTGATGAGTTTGGCAGCAACATGTTGGATATGAGCATCATCAACAAGGCATGTCTTATGGTCAAAACCTTTGCCTCATACCATAGCTCCACTAGGATACCTCCACTAGGCAAGTCTTGTATTGCCTCACACCGGTCCTCTCTGAAGTATCTCTACAAAATTGTATCTCTAAGATCCTGATGAGTAGATATAATCGAACACCCCTCTATTAGTATACGCAAAATCTGGTAGACATCCTCTAACATTACTGTCATCTCCCAGTCGACAAGTGGAAGGTGTTGTTACGAGGGTCCCATAGATCTATCAAAGTTGTTAGGTAGGCTCTATCTCCCAACACTGGCTCTAACCATGTTGCTTATTTTAGACCAATGACATCAAGCCATTTCCAATCATCCTCTATTAGTAGGTCCCTAGTAGTCTGAAAGAAAGTCAAAAATCGATACCGACTCTTGATCACTTGGCAGAGACAAGCAAGCTCAACAAAATGCAACAAAATTACACAAAAATAACAAAAACAACCCAAAAAAGGGATTGTTTTCTCTATTTCTGTCACACCCAGGGACGGTCCCTAACTTGGAAGACGTACCACCCAAGGATGACCCCCAAAAATGCTCAAAAATGGCCTTCCCAACCACCAAAAATAGGCAAAAAACCTCATAAAAACACAAAAAAATACATCAAAATTCCACAAAAGAAAAAATTAAAGCACAAAATACTAAATGCTATCACTAATGAGGTTCATTTACCAATATTTAGTGTGTTTCATTGGCAAACGTAAAAATAATTACATTTCCAAATTAAATAAAGTCTAGTAGCAAATTTAGCCCTTACCCATCTTGCGTCGGCCTCACCGCTCATCGAGTCTAGAGGCTGGATCATAGTGATTGTGGGATTGTTTTGATAGCACTCCACTTTGAAAAATCACTCTCCTACTCCTCACCTCTCAATTTACCAAGTCAAAATTGTGCAAATGAGCTCATTTTACCAATTTTGAGCTTAAAAAGACCTAGAATAAGCATGGTCATCCCAGGGTGGGATGGTTGGAAAATTTGGTGATCATCCCACCCTAGGATGGCCATGAACTTTGCAACCATCCCACCCTGGGACGACCACCAAAAAACACCAAAAAAATAGAAGAAAAGACAAAGAAAATGGCCTAAAAACCACCAAAAACATGTCAAAATTGATAAAATTCACAAAGGATCAAGATTGAACCAAATTATTCATTTATGAATTGAAAAGTCTCTACTTGAATCCCTAAGAAGGCCATTTTTGGTCAGACCACTCCATGGGAAAGATGTATTCATTTACTTTCTTCCATGAAATATCATCAAAACCATCAAAATCCTAACAAAATTGATAAATTTTACAATGGGTAAATCTGAAGGAACCCTAATCAAGTCATATTGGTCAAATGAATCATTGCTTTCATCACTGGTCATGCCCTCATCGACTCATCGCTTGAGGGGGTAGTCATAATTACAAATTCATAATCAAAATCAACACTCAAACACTCAAAAGTGCAACTTGCATACATTCAAAAGAATCATTGCCAAAGACAAATTTCAAGCCCACGCTGGGGCATATAATTTAGCGCCAATTCAACAAAACAAATTCTTGATATCCTTGAAGCCTTGGGACATGTATCCCATAATAGGCTTATAAGCCAAATAAGGAACCAAGACCAAGTATGCCCTAAGCCCCAAAACCTGCCCTTGTAGTGCGACTGAAAGGTATACCAAAATCAAATCCTTCAAATATGTCAAAAGTAAGGATTCCAAGAATGTATGCTCCTTCCATAATAGAGGCATCTAAAGTTGGTTAGGTTACTGAATAACCTTAATCATTTGATAGTTTAGTCATCTATTTTTGCTCTGCGCTCTGTTTCACACAACACATCTAAAAAATGGGTATCTATAGACACTAAAATCGTGTAAATCCAATTAGACTGCAATGACGCACTCTTATCAACACCATATGGCCCCCTTGGGAAGTTATACCCCACTTTTGGGAAGTTATACCTAACCACTTTTGGGAAGTTATACCCCACTTTTGGGAAGTTTTGGGCCATGTAGCCATGGCCGTCCCACCCTAGGATGACCATAGTTCATGGCCATCCCACCCAGGGATGACCACCAACAACCATCCCTAGGTGGGATGGCCATGGCCTAGGCCCCTCAAAAAGTCAAGGGCGGGACAAATGGCAATCAAATTTTTCCATTTATCCCACCCAATGATTTATGACATATTGAGGGCCTGTCAAATCCATCAAAACCTACAAATGGGAGGCCCAATTTGGAGACTTCTCCCACCCTATGCATGGTATGGTTTTGACAAGTGGCAACTCCTACCTTGCATGCCCTAACTTGCCCATTTGACCCTATGGCTCTCTTGGGCTATAAATTGGAGTCATTCCACCCAATTTCAGAGAGAGGTCTTTGCAATATTTTGCAATGAAGTGCTACCGAGATTCACTCTCCCCTTTCACCACGTGTTTTCACTTGGAATCTTCATCAATCGAAGGAGGTTTCCAAGTCATCTCCAAATACATAAATCCATTCCAAAACCCACCTATTTCTATGAATTAGATCACCAAATTTGATGACAACACCCCTAGGAGTAGTTTGAACCATATCCTAGAGGAATTGGTGGTAAAAACCACCAGGTTTTGTGGTCATCCCCACCTAGGACGGTTAACAGTCACAATTGGAACACCCAGGGATGGCCATGAATCTACATACAATTTTGGTTCAATTTCAGTGTAGATCATTTCTAGAGTAGTTTATATGCATCATACTAGAATTTGGTGCAATTTGGAGTAGTTTTGGACCTTCTATTAGGTTTTTCATGCTAACAGTCCCAATTGGAACACCTAGGGATGACCATGGATTCTACATATAATTTCACCTTTGTTTTAGCATAGATCATCTCTAAAGTAGATAATATGCATTATACTAAGTTTTGGTACATTTTGGAGTAGTTTTGCACCTTCTATTGCACTTTTTATATTCACTATTGCATGTATATTTTCGATTTCATCTCAATCCACACATGCTATTAACCAATATGATTTCTTTGTGTGTATATCCAGGTATTTCATCACATAAGGAAGGAGCTACAAGTCCAACTATGGATAGATTATCGCAGCGGTACCAAAAATCCACTCTTCAATTCATGAGTGTGAGGAAGACACTAGAAGCACACCCTGAGTTTATGAAAGGATTAGATCCTTTGAACTTTTGTAATGGATTGTATCAATTAAGAGCCCTCAAGGGGACGTTTTGTAACCGTGTATTTGGCAAATGGATTAATTTAAAGATAACCCCCATTTTTTCACTTATATTGTCATCATGCTTACATTAATGTATCTTTTTAGTGCTTAGATAAATAGGTGCATTTCATTTTTCTTTGCTAGGTGCGCCATTTTTTCCGCTCTACAATGAGTTTGAGCAAGAAGTTAGTAGGAGCACAAGTAAGGAGTAAGCCTTACCTTCAAAGTTCTTGCTCCAAATATTTGAAAATATTTAAATAAAGAAGGATTTTCACGAGGAAAAGCTAGGTAGCACAAAAATAATGATATTTAAGAAAGCCCTAGTTGAAAGTACTAATGCCTTCCATGAAGAAAAAGGAAAAATAAACATATGGTCATCCTTATCTAGGTGGGATATGCTTTGTCATAAGTGATTATCAAGATGAGATGATCAAGCACGATATAATGGTTCTTTAAAGCAAAGGGTTGATATGTAAGTTTAATAGATATTGGCTAACATATTTATATGTTGAAAATGGATTAAATGGAATGGGGATTGAGTTCACATGATTTTGAATTTTCTTCTTATATGAATTTTTCTCATTGTATTATCTAATTCAATAGTTAGAAATAAAATAATGAAAAGTGATCCATGGTTTAAGGGAAGAGATAGCTTATAGTTAAGGCCATGGAATGAGAAATGTTTTTGGAAACAAAAACTCAAAATATTGTAGTAAGGGTGAGGCTTTCTAGGCTTCCATGTCACCTTATCAATAAGGAGGATTTGATCAAAGGATTTTAAATAATTAGAGAAAAAAAATATTTGTGTAATTATCATAGAAAATAAATATAAAATAATAACAATTAAATTATAATAACCTATGGAAATATTTGCCATCAAATATTATGTGGATCTTTTAAACCCTAGCAAACTTCTAAAGTAAAATATAGAATGTTTCTTTTAATTTCAATGAAAATAATATCAAGCAAGCCAATTTTAAATTATGTTTTGAAGTACCCTTAAAGTTACTCTTTCACTAATAAAACCAAACAAAAGGAAGAAAACTACCTATACATCGTAGAGACAAGCAAGATAGTAGGGTATACCTTGTTTTGTTTGTTGTTGGATGACTTGTGTGGTTCCCATAAAGTAGATTAAGATCCTCCAATGTATGGACTAACATAAATCGTGGAAGCATGTTGACACCTAGAGAGAGAGAGATGATGACTAAACTTGATATAAAAGTGAAATACAAATAAGAAACCCTATACTTAGATCAATATTTAGGATAATTTATTTAATCTATTGATTAAGACAACATGCATTCTCTGAAAGGAATGATGGAAAAACATAAAACACCGAACCAAGACACAAAGGATCAAGGGGTTGAAGCAACACCACATAAATTAAAATAGAGAGACTGAAAAACAAAAACAAGATAATGGAAGCTAACACAAAAACTACAATATCATATCATATGTTAGAATTTATTATTAGTACAATGGATAAGCCTTGCTTAAATAGTCAAGAAATATCCACCACAGTCGTAGGATCAATAGAGAGATAAGGACCAATATCCATCGTACAAATATGGAGGTGTGATATGATCCATGGAGAAAAGATCTCAACCCTACAAATGTAATCAATGAGTGTAACTCCCTAGGAATGTCAAATATCCCCATAATATCTAAATAAGACAAAAATAAGTATCGACACATAAAGCGGGTGGGGAAAGATAAACTAAACTAATATAAAAATAAAACACATAGGTGAGCATGAGCTAGATTCTAAATACCTACTCTAACACCCCCATTCAAGTGAAGTTAGGGGTAAAAAAGAAATGACATATCCACAATATGAGTCTCGACAACAAGGCTTAATCAGGTACTCATGTACAATGTGTATCCAGAAGCTCTCAAACTAGGAGGGAAAACCATGTAAGAAAAATCATCCAGCTAGAGGCCTCATCCACATGCTCCAATATCAACTTCCTTCATCCCAAGCATCTCTCAAAACAAATGAAAATGAGGAGATGAGAAGGATTTAGTGAAGATATCGGTAATCTCATGTTGAGTGGGAATGTAGTCCAAGCTGATCACTCCATATTGGATAAGCTACCAAATAAAGGTCCTCTAATGCTCAAAAATATTACAATACTCATCATCCATGGCATCATACCACTCCTAAATGCCATGGGTCTCATAAATCCTATATGGATCAACAAAAACTTATTTACAAAGAAGACCCATGCTGAAAGTAGAAGTATGCCTTGAAGTTGAGAGACCTTCAATGAAAGGTTTTGCCTCCTCAATTGTAGTTTAAGTCCATCTAGGCATAGGGGTAGCATGTGTATGAAACTCTACAACTATCTCAATAATATTCTCATCCTCACTGTGATCATCATCAAAACAACCATTCAAAGTGAAAAGTAGATAAGGATGGAGGAGTAGAAAGAGTGGGCTCAGTTGGAGTATAATGCTCATCAAACTGGACATGAGTTCAAAAAATAACTTCATGTGTATCTGGATCCAATAATCTATAAGCCCTCATATCCTCACAATAGCCAAAAAAAATGAGTGGCTTGCTCTTTCTATCCAAAGTTGTCATTTTTTTCTTCAAAACATGAGCCCATGCTTGACTCCCAAAAACTTGAAAATAAGAAACATCATGCTTGGTCCCTGTTCAAGCCTCCTCTGGAGTCATCTACTCAAGAGCTTGATGAGTTGTGAGATTTTGAATGTAATTCACACAATTGACTGCCTAGGCCCAAAACTTGGTAGGCAAATCCTACGAGTGCATCATACAATTTACAATTTCCTTGAGTGTTCTTTTTTTCCTCTCAACTACACCATTTTGTTGTGGTGTATGTGGGATAGAGTGTTGATGTATAATTCTATGAAGGGTCAAAAAATCTGAAAACTCCCTATCGAAATACTCCTCCCATTATCTATGTGAAGCTTTTTTATGCAACTCGAAGATTGATTCTCAACGAAACGCTACACCAAAAAAGGGCTTTAATGATAGCTAAAATAAGGCAGTTTTTACGATGGTAAAAAACTGCCCTAATAGATCCTAAGAGGGCACCCTCTTAGGATAACCGCCCTCTTAGGGTCACTCTAAGAGGGTGGTTTAAAACCGCCCTCTTAGGTCACCCTAAGAGGGTAGTTTAGGCAACCCTAAGAGGGTGGTTTAAAACCACCCTCTTAGGGTCTCAATGAAAAAAAATATAAAGACCGTGAGAAAAGCGAAATGAGCATTTTCTTTCGCTTTTCTAGATGGATAGAGAGCTTGAGCTAGGGCATTCACTTAGATGGAGGTTGGAAAGAGAGCTTGAGCTAGGGTGTTTGCTCAGACGGAGGTTGGACAGAGAGCTCGAGCTAGGGCATTCTCTCATATGAAGGCTAGAAAGAGAGCTCGAGCTAGGGCGTTCGCTCAGATGGAGGCTAGACAGAGAGCTTGAGCTAGGGTGTTCGCTCAGATGGAGGTTGGACAGAGAGCTTGAGCTAGGGCATTCAGATAGAGAGCTCGAGCTAGGGCTTGATAGAGAGCTCGAGATTTTAAGTGGTATGCACTACTCAGGGTTTGGGGATGTAGGGGGAAATTATGTTCAAAATTTAGGGAAATTTTCTTCTTTGTAGTGATGGTTAAGATTTTTTTAAATGATGGGTATTTTGGGAAATGGAAATTAGAGTTGTTCTTACATACTTGGAGAACATATTTGGTTGCTTTGTTCTTGGTTATGCTCACTATCAAGGTCTATGGACCTGCCAAGCCCATAAAGAGAATGTGGATGTCCCAAACTTGACACTTAGCAAATATTGGTAAGAAGGATATGGCAAAGTTGTTGAAGCCATGAATTATGAATAAAATTTTCAATGTGATAACAACAATGAACATATAATGGCACATACTGAGAATAGTCCTTTATGGGTTTGGGGATGTAAGGGTTTAGGGTTTGGGGATGCTATTGTAACCAGTTAATTAACGATGTGCTATGTCAAATTAAGGGAGGATGCAATGTATTTCCTTATTTGGCTTGTGAGATTTTTTTTAAATGATGGTTATTTTGGGAAATGGAAATTAGAGTTGTTCTTACATACTTGGAGAACATTTACAGTAGTTTTGTTCTTGTTTTATTTGAGTAGTTGCACTGTATCTATGTTATTGTTTTATTTGTTTTCCACATGTTTTTAATGGATTGAATAGATGAAGTAGTAGCTATAATAATTGGTGACTTGAATTGCTCAGTGGCAATGTTATCATTTTCATATCAAACCATATCCTATGGCAACATAAAAGCTTTGTTTTGCTTCCAAAGGTCTATTCTTTTTATTTTATCTACAACTTTTCCATGGCCAATGGGTTATGGTTTATTGTTAAGGGGAGCAATTGCCATGATGATGGGTTGAAGTGTTGTTGGGCATGTTAAAGCCAAGTGAATTTGGAGGGATAGAGCCTGACCTAGCCTTAAGGTATTCTAAGGTGGATGGTGTATTCCCTATTGTGTAATTCAACCATAGTAGGTGAGTGTTACAATTTACCTTGTTGGCAACCATGGAAAAAGAGATTGATTCTCTTCACAATATCAATCCTCAAGAGTCAATACAATGGGTGCATGTTGTATATAAGACCCTACCAACAAGACTGATATAACAATAATTTTTTAATGCTATTTACCTTCCATTAGAATATGACAAGAAAAATATATGGAAACAAAAATTTAACTCAGATGTGAAACTTTTATCTAGCTGAGGTTGGCATCCTAAAAAGTAGAACTTGTTGTGCATGCTTAGTGCTTGACTCCTTGTTGGCCCTTCACTTCTTATTTGTTCCAGTGTGTTTCTTTGGATCCTATTTAAAATGGTTCATATCCATCCCTGATATTAAAGAAGTTGCTTGCATGTTTTCCTTCTCATTGCTCTATTTAAAATGGTTCATATCCATCCCTGAAATTAGAGTAGTTGCATTGTATCTATGTTATTGTTTTATTTGTTTCCCACATATTTTTAATGGATTGAATAGATGAAGCAACAGTTATAATAATTGGTGACTTGAATTGCTCAGTGGCAATGTTATCATTTTCATATCGAACCATATCCTATGGCAACATAAAAGCTCTATTTTGCTTCCAAAGGTCTATTCTTTTTATTTTATTTGCAACTTTTCCATGGCCAGTGGGTTATGGTTTATTGTTAAGGGGAGCAATTACCATGATGATGGGTTGAAGTGTTTTTGGGCATGTTAAAGCCAAGTGAATTTGGAGGGATAGAGCCTGACCTAGCCTTAAGGTATTCTAAGGTGGATGGTGTATTCCCTGTTGTGTAATTCAACCATAGTAGGTGAGTGTTACAATTTACCTTGTTGGCAACCATGGAAAAAGAGATTGATTCTCTTCACAATATCAATCCTCAAGAGTCAATACAATGGGTGCATGTTGTATATAAGACCCTACCAACAGGACTGATATAACAATATTTTTTTAATGCTATTTACCTTCCATTAGAATATGACAAGAAAAATATATGGAAACAAAAATTTAACTCAGATGTGAAACTTTTATCTAGCTGAGGTTGGCATCCTAAAAAGTAGAACTTGTTGTGCATGCTTAGTGCTTGACTCCTTGTTGGCCCTTCGCTTCTTATTTGTTCTAGTGTGTTTCTTTGGATCCTATTTAAAATGGTTCATATCCATCCCTGATATTAAAGAAGTTGCTTGCATGTTTTCCTTCTCATTGCTCTATTTAAAATGGTTCATATCCATCCCTAAAATTAGAGTAGTTGCATTGTATCTATGTTATTGTTTTATTTATTTCCCACATATTTTTAATGGATTGAATAGATGAAGCAACAACTATAATAATTGGTGACTTGAATTGCTCAGTGGCAATGTTATCATTTTCATATCGAACCATATCCTATGGCAACATAAAAGCTCTATTTTGCTTCCAAAGGTCTATTCTTTTTATTTTATCTACAACTTTTCCATGGCTAGTGGGTTATGGTTTATTGTTAAGGGGAGCAATTGCCATGATGATGGGTTGAAGTGTTGTTGGGCATGTTAAAGCCAAGTGAATTTGGAGGGATAGAGCCTGACCCGACCTTAAGGTATTCTAAGGTGGATGGTGTATTCCCTGTTGTGTAATTCAACCATAGTAGGTGAATGTTACAATTTACCTTGTTGGAAACCATGGAAAAAGAGATTGATTCTCTTCACAATATCAATCCTCAAGAGTCAATACAATGGGTGCATGTTGTATATAAGACCCTACCAACAGGACTGATATAACAATAATTTTTTAATGCTATTTACCTTCCATTAGAATATGACAAGAAAAATATATGGAAACAAAAATTTAACTCAGATGTGAAACTTTTATCTAGATGAGGTTGGCATCCTAAAAAGTAGAACTTGTTGTGCATGCTTAGTGCTTGAATCCTTGTTGGCCCTTCACTTCTTATTTGTTCCAGTGTGTTTCTTTGGATCCTATTTAAAATGGTTCATATCCATCCCTGATATTAAAGAAGTTGCTTGCATGTTTTCCTTCTCATTGCTCTATTTGACCATATCTTCTTTATTGGGTCATTGAATTATCAAGTTCTAATGGTCATATAAGTGTACAATTTATTTTTTGTAAGGTTTCAGCTCCTTTTTGCTCTTACTGGCTCTTAATTTTTTGGCTCCATCTCTTGTATTTTTTCTTTTCCTTTAGTTGCTCCATTGTTTGGAAGTTGCCTTGCTTTTTTATAGACAACACACTTTGTTTGGTGATTTTAAAGGAGTTGCTTTATTTTAGCTGGCTTTGGGTAGTGTGATACCTCTACCAGATCTCAAAGGCTTCAGTTCCACAATATCCCCTTGATGGCTATTTAGGATAGGCCTGCTCTTTGAGGTGTGTGATAAGCTTGAACAAAGATATAAGGTCCTTCACTAGAGTAGGCTACCAAAAAAATATCACACTCTTCTTATGCTTGGGAAGCATTTTTTCATCCATTTAACACTTAAGAAAACTCCTTACATCTTCTAGAGGATTTAGGGTTTGGGGATGAGGGTTTAGGGTTTGGGGATGCTACTGTAACTAGTTAATTAACGATGTGCTATGTCAAATTATCTCTATGAGTTATAATATTCTCCATCTTGCTATGTATTATTGAAAAGCTTCAAAACTCTTGATGTACTAAGGAGTTTCACTACTACTGTAATTATTTTAGATATGTTGATTTGAAATTAAGGGAGGATGCAATGTATTTCCTTATTTGGCTTGTGAGATTTTTTTTAATGATGGTTATTTTGGGAAATGGAAATTAGAGTTGTTCTTACATACTTGGAGAACATATTTGGTTGCTTTGTTCTTGGTTATGCTCATTGTCAAGGTCTATGGACCTGCCAAGCCCATAAAGAGAACGTGGATGTCCCAAACTTGACACTTAGCATGTCAATCTATCTCTCCACTATAGATGATTTGGTTATTTGTTGAAACTCTCTTTATAGGGCATGTTGGTTTCTAGTATAAAATACTGGTAAGAAGGATATGGCAAAGTTGTTGAAGCCATGAATTATGAATAAAATTTTCAATGTGATAGCAATAATGAACATATAATGGCACATACTGAGAATAGTCCTTTATGGGCTTGAGGATTACCATACTCTTGTCCTCACAATAGGGGTTCATGAGGATGATTAATCACCAATATCCCCTAGTGATTGAGTAGAATTTCATCACATACAGATGATACAAGCAAAATCCTTCACCCCCTATATGTGTGTGTGTGTGAGAGAGAGAGAGAGAGACTCCATATCATCATTATTAGAGCTATGTCAAAACATCCCCACCAACATACAAACATGGATAAATTTTGACAACAAAGGTATTAGCTGCAAAACATATAAATATTTCCAACCCTTCTATTTTATATATTTATATTTAGTTCTAGTAAAATCCATACCATGAACCAGATCATGTAGGAGAGACTCATGCACCACATTGAGGCCATTGCATTTTTGACTTCCAAACTTGTTACAAAAATATTTGATTGTAAATAATATGCTATATAGTGCAAAGTATTCATCCCAACCATGCATAGGATATGATAGTCACAAAAAAAACATGCAAAAGTAAGACCATTTCCAAATGAACTTAGGAACTTTTAACCTCTGCAAAATATTTAAACCTGGATATCCTTAAAAGAGCTTCCCTATTGCTCCAACCAACATAGATTGCAATTTATTATCTTCATACCTCCTTTCTTCTTCATAACAATGTACAATAATCCCCATCACAATCCTTTTAATGTGCCTTAATAGTAAGTCATGGTAACTATAGATATTGTAACTAAAGTTGTTTATTTTCTAACAACTAGGACTAGCAATAATGCTTCTAAATAGCTAAAAATATATGAAAAACATGATTAAGTTCCATAGTGATAATGCTCCCAAATAGCTAAAAATATATGAAAAACATGATTAAGTTCCATGAAGTGCATAAAAATATAATATCATATAGACATCCTACATTTACCTCTAAATTTTGAAAGAGACCAAAGGAGCCAATGAGGTACAATCACATCAATGTTGCAAAACAACCAAGTAATCACAAAAATTATGGAAATCTTGACAACTTGACTCCTCCATAGATATTCTAGGGTATCCTCATACACAAAAATATTGTCATCTATGTCTATGTCCATGTGTGCATGTTGGACTGTGTATGTGTTGTTTGATGAAGAAGTAGTCTTCATTTGTGGTGCTCTAAAACTTTTTGTAGTTGAAAGCATTGATGTAACAACAACTAATGCTAATGGAGATAGATTTAACCATGGCTCTTTCTTTTGTTTTGAAACCAGTTCTTTTCTTTCAACTGACTCTTCTAGTTTTTGTTTAGCTAAGGGTTCTTCCTTTTGTTTTGCAATAACTTCTACTTTTTATCTTAGAAGAGTCAGTTGAAAGAAAAGAATTGGTTTCAGAACAAACATGTACTATACTATTCCAATATTTTTGAATATATAGTGTTTGCTAATATTTCATATTGAGTCAGAGTCCAAAGAGAGTACATAAGGTTGGTACATATCTCTTCTAATTTTCTAATATTTCATATTGAGTCAGAGTCCAGAGAGAGTACATAAGGCAATATGAACAAAAAAGACCAAGAAAGACACCATGGGTAGTTGAGGCTATCATAATAAATCAGGAGTCAATGATAGATGCCTCACATGCTAGTAAGTACTTGAAATTTGATAGTGTTGTTCAATAGTGGTTGACCTAGGCATATTAGAATTGATCATGGTTTTATCATCGACTATGGTGTATTGTAGCAACTAGTGGAAGATACCAACTATGAAGTTCTATTAATGAGGAAGATAAGGAGGTGACCCATAACATAAATGAATTCGATGGTGAGAATACTCAAAATGAGGTTGACAATGCTTTGGCTAATGAAGAAGGTATGTAGACCACACAAGAAATTTGCTCGTGATGTTGGGTTACTCATTGTTGTCATACTATATGGCATAATGATGTTTGGATGGTGCCGATATTATAGGTGTTGATGCCAGGTCATCACACACTTCAAACACTGAATATCATAGAAAGAGAGGTCCAACAAGATGTGCAACAGAGTCAAGTAACACAGATAAGGTGGAGATCATTTGCAATCTAAATGGATAGCCCATAGGAAAAAATTCTATTAAGTTTGCATCTTACTTGGGGGTGATTGTGAGGGAGATTGTCCCTATCACCCATACAGACTAGAGAGTAGTCCTAGTGGAAGTTAAAAACTAGTTATGGACACTCATTATGGTAAATTTCTAGCCAATGGAGTTCATAGTGTCCATTTTTGAATACTTATATAAATGTTGCATCTAATAAGATATTGGTTTGATGCAGCAAAAATATATCATTTTGGACACAATGAAGAAATGGGTCTTCATGACCATGGACAAGCAATGGCATGAACATAAGCATCGAATTGTGAAAAACCACTATGATAAGTATGATAATGATGAAGATAGAATTGCTAATCCCCCACCTCGTGTATCACAAAAATATTGGGAAGCCTTTGTGAATGGTAGGAGCAATGCTGACTTTAAGGCAAGTACCAACCAATCTGCTATGGTAGTTCATATCATTGTTATGTTCATGTGAATTTTTCTGACCTTGCTCTCCCTAATGAATTTATATATTGGTTTCTTCATTGTATTGTAGGTGGTGAGGCAAAGGAACAAACAAAATAGATCTCACCAATCCATCATGCACACTTGTAATCAAACAGGATATGCTCGATTAGAGCATGAAATGGTATTCTATCATACTCATCCATTATATGTGATAAACATAGCTCTATTATTTTATCATATGACTTATCCCCATGTCTCTCCAACTATATATATTGTAGAGGAAGAGCCAACCAAATGTGAAAACTCCACTACCAAGGGCAACTATGTGGATGGTAGCTCATACAAAGAAGGATGGGGCTCCTATTTCACTAGAAGTTATAGAGACAATCGTAAGTGACATTCCCTTGGAAATAGCAATACGTTGAACTTCAAACCATTGTTATATCAATTATTTTTTAACATATTACCAGTTAACTATGCATGTGATGTTGCAAAAAAATTGGATGATGAAATATCATCTATGAGCTCCATAAATCAATGTATTAAGGATGATGTCCTCACCAAGGTTTTAGGACCCGAAATACCAGGTCGGGTTTGGGGTGTCAGCAAAGGAGTATCACCAACTACTCTATTTGTTAGCGAGGGTTACATACAGAAGTTGTACTAGATGCAAGAGCATACGATAGAGAAAGAGCAAAAGTGGGAAGAGAAGCTTGAGAGAGAAAAAAATATGGAAGAGAAGCTTGTAGAGAAAGATAAAAATATTGAAGAGATTTTGACATGACTTTCACAGATAGAGGTGTGTCAATTTTTTCATGATTTCATATTTGAAATGTTTACATGTTGCACCCCTAAAGTTGTAATGATCCCTTGCATATAATTCCATAGGCAACATCACTACATGCTACCCCTACAATTGGACACAATATTGGTGGTGGTGATCAAGGCACAGGTAGCTACTCAATACCTTCTAGGCCAGAGTCATCAATGGTATGACTATTATTTCAAATATAAAATGGTTGACTTAGTTTGTATTGTACGCTATGCAATGAATTTATCTAGGCTATTGATTTTCCATGTAGGGACTAAAAATGACATTGATCACTCAAATGAGAGAAGGGAATGCTACTTGACTCAGATCCATAAGGATAACATAGTGGTCGAAGGCATGGTGATCAATACTGACCCTGAAGACCTTGTACATGGTCAAAATTTGGGTGAAGGTTATTGGAAAGTCAATGTGCACGTCACCCATAAAGAGGAAACAATATTGTTTAGAAGGAATGATGAGATGGCCATAATGAAGGATGTTGTGGGCTCCTTCATTGCCTAGCCTATATCAAACATTGTTTACAAATAATGGGTAGCCAAGCTAGGAGTGAGGCGAGTAGGTATCCTGAGCATGAGGTTGGCTAGTCAGATACAAGAAGGTTTGACTCTTAGTCCTAGTCCTTAGCAATAGTACTTGATTTGCATAGATGGATATTTATGTATCTGATGGAAGTCTCAGGATACCCTCTCACCTCATCTCTGATGGTTGGGGTGGGTAGGGATGTTTAGACATCTACCCATTATATGGAGGGCTCAAGTTGTCCATTCACCTATATCTATAAATAAGAATTGCACTTGAAATAAGAATTTTCCATTTACATATATAATCATAACTAATTTCTTTCTTTCTTGCTTTTGTACATGTAAGAGGTGCAATAGATCATTGTTGTTCATAAATAATAACTTGGTTTTCATCCAGTAATCTAAGAGAAAATATTCCATATATTATTCAAAATAAATTCTGTGTAATGCTAAGCTTCAACATTTTAAATTCCTTTATTAACTAATGTTGTTTTATAATGAAGAAAGAGAACATGTCATTATAATGGTTATCTCACTACCTTGTTTGAGATGAGAAACATGTTGGTTAAATGATTACCAACTCCCTCTTTCATAAATAATATTTTCCTAATCCTTCATTCTATTGAGTTTTAGGGTAATCAAGTTAAATGCTTATTGGATTATTTTGATTGACGTCTATCAACTCTTCAATTTTTGAATGGTCTCAAGAAAAATGGAAAAGGATATGCATTTATATGGCCCTATTTTTAACTAACTAGAAGGGCTTTTGTGAATAAGTAGTTTTTTTTAAATATTCTTTAACTTGATTCAACAATGTTCAATTTTAGAAATTTATATGGAAAATATTACAATTTGTGTACTTAACCCTATCTAGGAATAAGACTATCAAATTCTACCAAGTTTTATGTTCCTCAGATGTTGCTAGGTTGATAGAGTCATAGTATTATTCTTTAACAATAAAGTTTACAACTTCTTTTCAGCCATACTTCTAACTCACTCTATCCAATGTGTGCAAGGTATTGAGCCTACATGAGACATTGGCTTCATATAGTAGTGTCCACTATGTAGGGACACTAGTACCATTTTTTTGAAGCCACCAAAAGTAGCCAAGGCCAGGTCCAAAAAGGAACATTAGCATGTAACTACAACTTATCTAGTTTAAAGTTGAAGCAACATCACTTGCCTTGGTGTTGAGATCTATGGTTTACCAAAATAATCCAAGATCAAGCAGGAATTGACATGATTGAATATTATTGCAATACATGTACCATTAGTTCCTTATGTTTCACCTATACACGTAAGTCATCAATATATTTCATTTTGATTAATATGACCATTGAATGGATATTTTTATTTTCATATTTTTATTTGTTTCTAATATGATATGAAATTAAGATGTGATTTATGAACACAAAATTGTTATTAGAAAATACTTTGCTTTATCATTGCTTTTATGAATTTCAATAAATAAATGTTTATTTCATTTTATATTTGATTATGAAGTATTAAATTGATTTATGATCGAAGATTATTATCATGTGAATATTATAGTATTTTTCAAATATTGTTTTAGAGTAAACTATGTAACTATATGTATTTGGAAAGTAAATTGTTCATTGTTGAAGTTTGATATATTTACATGTATTGAATTGATTTATGATCCAAAGATTATTATATTTTGAATATTACAAGATTTTGTTAATATTTTCTTAGAGTAAAACTATATCTTTTGAATATTAGAGTATTTTGTTAATATTTTATTAGAGTAAAACTATAACTATATGTATTTGGAAAGTAACAAGTTATACAGTTCTATCATCATGAATCATTTCTAGCTAGTAGATATAACAATATTTTTGTATTCTTTCATCCTCAACATTGGAGGAATGAGAACAGATTAAATTTTCACATATATTTTTTGAAATTAGTGGTTTACTATGGGACATCCCCTATTGGTTTTTAGTTGCTCTTTGCTCTTATACACTACAAATATAGGCATAGTTATAGCACATGAAAAGGAAACAATGGGAGCTGGAATTGTTGTTTTGCTCTTTGGAGTGGGCATTGTTTCCAAAGTTGCCAAAGCTTGAGTTGGATATTATTATTTTTTCATGAGTTCAATGTAACCTCCATTACCTCTATCTAATGAATTTGATATTTTTTTAAGATCAATAAGAGGGGTTGCAAGCCATCCAAAGCCTCTTACAAACTTCCTATTGAAACTACATGGACACATGAATACCCTCAACTGGTATAATCGTATTCAAGTGCAAGTTTCATGTAGATGGTAGTTAATTGTTTGTTTCATTATGAGTAGTGTTTGGCATGCATTTGTGAAGATAGGTTTGCTCTTGTATAATCACTGACAAGTGGAACTCAAATGGACACAAGAGTAAAAAATGATAATGAACGCTCCAAGAAGATCTTAATTCAAGCCATCAACAACTAGATTTGTACTACCTTCTTATATTTGATGCTTAGGTGGAACTGTTGTAGGTATATTGACCTCTTTTGATGACATTCATTTTAGACTTTGCTTTCTATCTACAGGAATTGCAAGGGTCTATAATCAATATGTATGATTCTCTCATTGCTCAAAATATAATATTTTCACTAACAACATGCTTGGGACATGGCATGGAGTTCTTTGTCCTATGCAGGATACCTTCAGAATATATCATTGAATATCTCACTTGGTAGGCAACAAGATGCTTAAGTTGAGCAAGGAATGTACCAAGTGCATATGTTGATAGTTTCTATCTCAAATCATTGTTGCAGATCCAAAAAGGTAAGTATTAGTGCCAAGCTAAGTCAATGAATCAAGTCTCAGAATGCTCTTTGTGGTACCTCAGTCCACATGAAATTTGGTTTGGCTCTTCCTTTTCTCACTTAATTTAAGTTCCATGATGGTTGTTGCAGATCCAAAAAGGTAAGTATTAGTGCCAAGCTAAGTCAATGAATCAAGTCTCAGAATGCTCTTTGTGGTACCTCAATCCACATGAACTTTGGTTTGGCTCTTCCTTTTCTCACTTAATTTAAGTGCCATGATGGTTGTTGCAGATCCAAAAAGGTAAGTATTAGTGCCAAGCTAAGTCAATGAATCAAGTCTCAAAATGCTCTTTGTGGTACCTCAGTCCACATGAAATTTGGTTTGGCTCTTCCTTTTCTCACTTAATTTAAGTGCCATGATGGTTGTTGCAGATCCAAAAAGGTAAGTATTAGTGCCAAGCTAAGTCAATGAGTCAAGTCTCAGAATGCTCTTTGTGGTACCTCAGTCCACATGAAATTTGGTTTGGCTCTTCCTTTTCTCACTTAATTTAAGTGCCATGCGATGTGGGAGAAGCCTATCACAAACCAATCATAAAAATCAGTTAGACCTAAGAATCTACAAAGCTCTATGAAGGTCATTTGTGTAGGCCAGTCTCAAATTGTCTAAATTTTTTAACATGAACTCCTTCCTTACTGATAATGCAACCTGCACATTTGATTTTTGCATACCAAACAAACACTTTTCCAAGTTGGTATCCAATTAGTGTTTACATAGGGTGTCAAGAACTTGCCCAACATGCTCCATTTGTTCCTCTCATGTTTTGTTGAAGAGTAAAGACACGTGTTGAGCAGGTAGACAAGCTACAAATGATTCAATCAATAGTAGCAAAACTTCTATCATTCAAAATGCATTTGGTTAGGCCCAACAACTCAAAATACTTGGATGTAAATCTTGTCTTCCACCAGCCTAACTTGAGGTTGATCTTAATGAAATAGTTGGCATCTCTAAGTTGATTCAACAAGTAATTGGGTACCTATTTTTCACAATGATTTTATTCAAAACTTTGTATTCAATCAAACTCTTGCAAGGTGATGCACTCAACCGTATGTATCCCTTTTGTCTCAACTCTTCAATACGGTGCTTGATCTCACCATTCCAAAAGAAAATGAAGAACACAAGCTTATACTGAGAGGGAGGGTGAACAATATAAAACCACTTTTTACTTTTCTTTCCAATTAATATTATGTAATGTAAAGAAAGCAATATCAATAGCAGTAACCAAAGTAATGCATAAAACATCACACATAATAAAGACACCAATTTAACGTGGTTCACCCAATGTGGGCTACTCCACGGAGAAAATATTTCACTAATATTTTCTCAATAAATATCTTAGGAATATTTTCCCTATTACAATATTTATGGATCTCTATCCAAAGGAGACACCAATCCCCTAATCAAGTTCATGTATCTTTATCCATAGGAGAACTCCTTTCTCCTTAGCTCTGAATAGTGATCCTCTAGAAAACTACTACCTCCACTGCACTAGCTTGTGGATCTCTCTCCACTGATGACTCTTATCCCCACTCAAAAGACCTGTCATCACTGCCCTGGCTAATGGAGCTCTATCCACTGGAGACTATTGTCCTATCTACTCTGTCACTTCCAAATATCTATCTCAAATATGCACTAAACACAGTCCTTCGGTCTAGCACAAATTTGCTCAATCTCTGTCTCTGGTCTGGCACAAATCTGTCCTCAAATCTACACCAAACTCTGTCCTCAAATTTGCACTAAATATAGTAATTCGGTCTAGTACAAATCTATCCTTGATCTCTATCCTCAAGATTTAACTCAAGGCTTGAATCAAATCTGTTGGATCTACCCTAAAACTTAACTCAAGGTTTGAACAAATCAATCAACTCTGCTCTCAAGTCTTCTCAAAGACTTGTCTCAAATCTGCCTTGTAAGATTTCATAAAAGCTCACACTAATCTATCCACAAGTCCTCTCTAGAACTTGTCCAAATCTGCTCCACAAGTCCTCTCTAGAACTTTCTCAAATCTGCTCTACAAGTCCTCTCTAGAACTTGCTCAAATTTGCTCTATAAGTCCTCTCTAGAACTTGCTCAAATATTCTCTACAAGTCCTCTCTAGAACTTTCTCAAATCTACTCTACAAGTCCTCTCTAGAACTTGCTCAAATATGCTCTACAAGTCCTCTCTAGAACTTGCTCAAATCTGCTTAATAAGTCCTCTCAAGAACTTATCCAAATCTGTATTGTAAGCTTCCACAAAAGCTCACACAAAATTAGTCTACAAGTCTTGTCAAAGGCTTGCCTCACTCAATAAGTCCACACAGAACTTGTCCAATCTCATAGAAACATAAAGATAATTGTTAGAGACTCAATATGCTCTATACTCATCACAATGCTCAATTACTTTCAATCACTCTCTTAGAAACATAAGGAGAATTTTTAGAGACTCAATATGCTTCAAATTCAACTCAATGCTCAATTACTTTCTCAACTCAATTCAGAATATAGAATAGTTTGTTTTATGGAACTTGAAAAATCACTTCACACATCCACTTGACTAGGCTCAACCAACTCTACTCAACCAATCACTCAATGAAACACCCCTTTCTCATAAAACCTAGTCCAAAAATATGAACACCAACTCAAAATATTTCCAACAATACTGAACAACCAACCTCACATAACAATGATACTCATGATCTTTGCAAATCCTAGTTCAAGTTCTTTGCTCAACTCACTTCAACAACAATGCTTATAAAATAATTCTCACATAGCAATGATACTTACATTCTTTTCAAACCCTAGTTCAAGTTCTTCACACAACCAATGGCTTCAACAAAAATGCTTATAAAACAAAGTTTTAACAACAATTCTTTATTCCAGAAAACCTTGAACCATTAACTCAACATACTCAATAGGAAACCCTAATCAAGTCCTTTTCACTCCAAACTTATTTTCAAAAAAACCAATCACACAACTTAAATTTGGAAGAATATGCCCATACCTTTTTCTTGATGATAAGGAACTTCAAGAAATTGCCACAACAATAAAATACTTCTTTGCCAAGCTCAATAAGGTTAGTTAACAATACAAGGCATATAATAATTCATGAATACACCTTATTACTCCAATCTTAAAATAATATCCAACACCACAATAATTTGAATATTCACTTCTCAAAACCTTAGGACATCACAAATTGATTCAGTCAAACATATTTGTCATAAACCACTTCAGAATTTTATTCTTCAAAAATCAATCAACTTTTCTACTTATGACTTCTTATTTTATTATTGCATTTTAAAGATAAAACCTTTAATAAATAATGCAATAACTAATATTTCATTTTCTAAGGTAAAAGAGCTTTTATCCACCAATTAAACTTTCACCTAACACTTTTATAAAACCCACAAAACTCCTTTTTAACTTAGGCACTAATCAAACCACTTACCTCTTTATTTCTCCTAAGTCTAACCTTAGCCCAAGTCAAAAAATCAAATATCAAATAAAAGAATGTTACCACTTTGGATTTGCACAAAGCACTTCTCTCCTTAAATGCTTTAATCTTGGCTCCCAATGACATGGAACCACGTGCTCCCTTAGAGCCTCCACTCCCTTGCACCCTTTGATTTCCACAAGCCACGTCTTGGCTTCTTCTCTCATGTTACCCTAATTCTTCACACGAACTACTATTTCACGAGGAGAAGTTTCTCAAATCTCGAAGATCAATTATTTCTACGGATGAGAGGATTCATAACCTTTGAGAAGGCTATGTTATTTATATACCATGTACCTTTATTTCTTCACGTCGACGGTGAGAACGCGGTGTCATCGACGAAAGAGGGGAAAACCTTACCCGTGAATAATCCGACACTCAAGCTTTATAGTATGTGCCAAAATTTTATTAAAGCACCCAAACTTTAGCTTATTTAATTTATTAAATATAATAAATTAAATTATTTTGAAGAATTTAATTATTATAATTTAATAATTAAATGGGATTTGGTCTTTTAAACCAAACTTTAGGGCATCCTCGGTTTTTAGAAAAACCTTGCAACTTGCCCACATGGTTTCAATGAAAACCATTAAAATTACCACCATTGGTTTTAAAAAAAACCATTAAAATTGCCACCATTGGTTTTAATAAAAACCATTAAAATTGCCACCATTGGTTTTAAATAAGAATCATTCAAATATGCCATTCATAATATTACGAGGTGTGCTATGATGTCTTTTCACTTGCACCTTTCAACCATTCGACGTTAGTGGTGATTCACTTCTTGGTATCAATGACAACTTCATGTTTTGACATAAATCAACAATACCATATTTCTATCTTGACATCAATGACAACTCTTATGGACTCAAAATATCCAACAAATAAAATTGATACAAAGGGCCATCTGGCAAGAGGGCCCAAGAAACTACATCTATCAAGTGCTTCACTTGACAATGCAACAATACCAACTCAGTTGTTGCAAATATAACATGTCTTCCACTACCGGTTTATCAACCCACCTTTGTTGCATCACTCAAGAACATAGAGTTGCAATAGTCTTTCCATATTTATGTGATTTAATCATAAAAATCATCAACCTTCTTGGTAGCATGAGCTACCTCTGTTATCCCTATAAAATTGATCTCAAAAAGTGAGAACTCTGCCTTGACACCTTGACTAGTAGACACCATGGCACTACCACATATTGGGCTACTTAAGGAGGATCTCTATTTTTGAATTGTTTTATTGCATATGAAAGTCTAGGATGCTAGTCGACTCATATGTATTTACATTGATTCAACCAACCAAACAAATAAGGTATAGAATGGGATACCATTGGTAAGTTTTAGCCTATTGAAATTAAGATTCTTTTGACTAACGCTATCTACAAATTGTAAAGAATTTCCAGCACCCAAGGATTTGTATGACTGCTTATCATGGTATTTTATACATGCATACATTGTTTATTATCCTATCCCATATGATAGTATGCATGTGGTCATCTATCAAGTGTAAAAGTATTTATAACATGGTATGCCTAGGACCATATTGGTTGTATGCACTCCAACAAGAGCAAAATGGTGCATTGTGATTTCATACAAACTCTGATGCTTACATGGAAAATTTTGTTCCTTGGAGCCAATTTAAAATTTTGTCCCTTTTTGTTCCAATGGAAAATTACCTTGTCCATGAAATGACCATTATAAATAAAGGATGCCTCAACTAAAACAATAAACCACTGCTGAGTGCTATGCTGTTTCAATTGAGGTATCCTTTACATATATATTTTAGGTGAGATCCTTTAAACCGCCCTCTTAGGTCACCCTAAGATGACGGTTTTAAACCGCCATCTTAGCCTTAAGAGGGTGGTTTTAAACTATCATCTTAGCCCTAAGAGGGCATTTTTTAACCGCCCTCTTAGATCCTAAGAGGGTAGCTTTTCAAGGTAATTTTTAGCCACCATCGTATGTCACATATTTTTTACGATGCCCTCATAGACAATGACTAAATAATCACCTTTTAAGGCCTTTAAGGGTGGTTAAAAACCACCATTAAAGCCATTTTTGCTGTATTAAAAGCCTTAAAGACTTTGAATGTGGCAAAAACTTCACTCTTGAACTTGAGAAAATATACCTAAGTTCTCCTTGAGAAATCATCAATAAAGGTGAGTGCATACTTAGCTCCCAAAAAAGGAGTGGGAAAAACCATCAAGTCACTATACACCAACTTAATATGGGAAGAAGCTCTCTTGGAATTACCTTTGGGAAAAGAATCTTGATGTTGTTTTCCAAGTACACAACCTAGACTAACTCCATCAATACAAGAGATCTTAGGTAATCCAATGACCATATCAGGAGTGCTTAAATCCTTCAAATATCTGTAACTGATATGGATAAATCTCTCATGCCAAATCTTGCTTTTTGAATCCACATGAACCACTAAACAAGTACCTCCAAATGAATAATCAAAACCCTCAAAGTGATAAAGATGTGATCTATGGTCAGCAACTTCTTGTACAACAATAGACTGTGGGTCACAAAATATCTAATCTCAACTCCTTGACAACACAATTTTACCCCTCCAAAATAACAAATTTGGTACACAAAGAGCAAATTAGTGGAAATGTTTGGAACAATATGTGATAATTATGTGAGTTAAGTGGATCATATCCACAAAGATGGTGTTCAAATTGACACCTAGACACCCCATCAAAAATATTTTTATTCAATGCTTTCAAAAATAAGAGCCCCCAAAAAATTAAATGCCTTTATAATTTAGGTGTTACAAAAAATATACGATCAGATATTTGATTCTTACAATCATTAAAATTTTGTAGATTTGAAAAGAAAAAAATGAGTAACAACTTCACAAAATAAATATTTTATAAAGTTGTTTTCAAATACACAAAATTGCCAGTAAAATACATTTTTTTTAAAACGTAATTTTAGCAAAACTTGTTAGTAACTTAAATGCAGATATGACTTTGAAATTTAAAAATAACTCAGAAGTAAAGAAGATAGGTTGTAGATCCTAGAAAACCAGATCTGCAACAAGCAACTTCATATATTGTAGAAAACCAAATATTTTGCGAACTGTGTGCAAGAAAAAACCTACATACAAAAAAAAATTTGTATACAAAAGTGGTCACTAGCGTTCGAAAGTGATCGGTGGTGGTTCTGGATCAAAAACAGTTAAGTGAATAGGGTTGTCAATGGTTCTCCAACTATTAAAACTACCCACAAAAAAACTCTAAAAGAAAACTTCAAAAAAATAGAACCTTTCTAATCAATCCTCGTGGTTAGAGGGGTCAACCAAGATGCAATGAAGGGCTAAAAAATATATAAAAGCTCTTCACAAAATAATAGAAGATAAAAAAAATTCACTTTCTAGGGCTTTGAAACCTCCAATCTCCAACTGCAGAACCTTCAACATGATCTGGTTGTACAAATGTCAACAATGGATATTTTCAATAGTTCTCAAAGCTCTGATACCACGAAAGAAACGATGAAAAAATACAAAACATCGAACCAAGCCACAAGGATCAAGGGGTTGAAGCAACACCACATTAACCAAAATAGAGAGATTGAAAACATAAACAAAATAATGGAAGCTAACACAAAAACTACAATATCATATCATATGTCAAAATTGATTATTAGTACAATGGAGAAGCCTTGCTTAGATAGACAAGAAAGATCCACCACAGTCATAGGATCAATAAAGAGATAAGGATCAATATCCACCGTACAAACAGGGAGGTACGATATGATTTGTGGAGAAAATATCTCAACCCTCCAAATGTAATAGTTGAGTGTAACTCCCTAGGAATGCCAAATATCCCCATAATATCTAAATAAGAAAAAAAAATATCCACACATAAAGTGGGTGGGGAAAAATAAACTAAACTAATATAAAAATAAAGCACCTAGGTGAGCATGAGTTAGAGCCTAAACACCTACTCTAACATTCTCCACTTGATATGGCTAAACACATTAGGGTTTGATAACATATCATCAAAAATCTTAAATGAAACCAACTATGTCATTGCCACATAAATTGGTGATGACATCGACCATTGATTTTTAGGCATATGCACTTTATGATTCGTATAAACACATATTATGTGTCACCCTCTTGTTTGTCGTTGCCCTATCTAGTGGTCTATATAGTCAACATCCCAATGGCACCCCTTTTATATAACAATGATATGTGGTGGTAGAACATTTATTATATCTCTATCCCAATTGGAAACCCCTCGATGGCTCAAACAACAACACATGGTAGTATACTATTTACTATAGGTTTTCATAGGTTTTAGAGGTATTTTGTATGATATTAGGGTCAAACTTTCGAGGATCATAACTATGAATACATAAGTATTTTGAGCCCTTTTTGTTTAAATTGTAAGTTTTTTTTATAAGTTATATTTGGCTTATATTATGGCCACTCCCATAAAAATACCAAGATACTACATTTGTTAGGTCAATTAAACCATGGTTTTTTTAATAAGCTATGGGTGGCTTCTATTGGGAGCCATTCCCATCAGAATACCAAAAATACTACATTTATTGTCAAGTCAAGTAAACCATATATAGCTTCTTCTTTTATCAAATATATTTTTCATTTCCTTTTATATCAAATATATTCTTCATGTTCCTCAAGGTGTTATATTTCTGTGATCAGCACTTTGACATCATTTTCACTAAGAGATGGTTGACCAGTTTCCTTCTAAAACTTAACTTTTTTACCAAGACAAAGATCAATAGCACGATTGGCAAAATTATATGCTATCTAATTCCCTTCTCTATATATATGCTCACATGTTTACAAGATTACCTTTAATAATAACTTATGAACATTAACAATAATATTTTTCTTATCCAATACCCGCATTCATTTTTGTTGATAGCATTAATAATAATTTATGAATCCCCCTCAATTTAAAAACATTTCTATATTTTTTCAATTACAATTTTAATACTTATAGGAAGTGCCCTAGCCTCTACATAGTTGTTAGTTGAAGTTCCATATGATTCTCAATAAGTGAGAAAATTTATGCCTTCATTATTTCATAACCACTTCCATCGACTTTTCTAGGATTTCCTTTAGAAGCACCATCCAAATTAATTTTGATAAACCCAATTTCTAGATATTTCTATTTTACTCTAACTCAAAGTAGATCCTTTGTTTTAACACCATTATTATAGATTACTCTTCCATGGATGTTTAGATTATATAACCAAGTTGTTACCACCTCTTTTTATGCACTTGAGACTTCCTATGATGAGCACCATATATGTAAGCATTATGAAAGAGAGACAACAATATAGGTCTAAACTTAAGGATGATTTAAAAATTATTTTCTTTCAAGCCATAAATTCCAATAAATAATGGCAAGACCAATCCTCCATAAAATACAAAATGCTTTAGCTTTAAAATAATTAATCCAACCTTTCATCAACTCTTTCAATATTGATTTAGCTATGTAATATATTTTCATATTTTTAAAAAGAACTCCAAATGGTGTGAGGAAAGGGATAATGAAGAAGTACATGGTCTGATGTTTATAAATCCTTCTCACACAAGACACATCTAAAAGGTTTATGATATCCTATCCATTGTAAAATCTCTCTTGTAAGAATATCACTTTGAACTGCTAACCAAAGGGAAGTTGAGGCCTTAGGGAGAGCCTCTAGTGACCAAATATTATTTCAAGAAAAACCTTTAGGATTAGGAAATTGCAATTGCTGTAAATCCTCATATCCCAACTTGTCTAAATATCCACTATATTTTAATAGATTTTGAGCCAAATCATTATTTTTTGTAAAATGGCAAATAAAAATCTTGAAGCATATTTTAAATTTAATTTACAATTTGTTTAAGTTCCTCTCCTTCAACCAAGTTACTAATAGAAATCCATGATCTATAGTTGTTGCTCACATTAATATAATCTTTGACCTTTGGACCTTTACAAGCTAGGCATGCCCAAGATAATGGTTGCCATTTGAAAACAAATATAATAGGATAAGGCTTTAACCAAGCATCAAACCAAAAAATTGAATAATTATTCTCATTGAACGACCATCTAATATGTTTCTTGGTTATTTGCAAATTATCTAATATAAAATTTTATGTCGACGATATTTTGAGTAGGTTCCTTTTCCTAAATATTTTCATTGCATCAAAAGAACCTATATATTCTTGAAGTAACTTTTTTGCCCAAGCATTTCCTTGATTTATATATAGTTTCCACCCAAGTTTGGCCCCTAAGGCCAAAATCATAAGTCTGCAAGCTCGCTTCTCAAATATTCTTTTCTTTGCAAACCCTATCCTACTTATAAAGAAGAAATTTAAATTTTCCTCAAATCCTGTCCAAGGAAAGTCTATTTGAATTTTATCATTTTTTGATGCTATGCCTATTTGCAATCTTGAAAATGACATCATATAAATAGGGATGGATTGCAATGTAGTCGTTGTGAGTTGTAGCATTGTTGTAATGGTTAAGAACTTAGCTTTCCAACCTACCAAATAAGCTTTCATTCTATCTAAATAAGAGACTCAAATGTCCTTTTTATTTCCTTTATGAGACAAAAGGAATACCCAAATAGGTTGAAGATTTTTTTTCAAATTTAAATCCTAAAATATCCACAACAATTCATTGTAAACCTAGGACAATGTTAATGAAAAAATAGATTTTGTAGTATTCACCAATTGTCCAATATCCTTCTCATGGCATGATAATATTGATTTAAACTCCACAACCTCATTGACTGAGAGATGGTCCCCCCAAAAAAGTATCAATCAACAAATTGTAGATGATATTTGTAGGAACCATTTTTGGCAATCTAAAGTCCTTTCATTTTTCCTTTACTTTTTACCTTTGAGAAAGCACTCCCTTATGCATTTGTAAGAATAATGAATATATAAGGAGATAGTGGATCACCTTGGTAGAGTCCACAAGATGATTTAAAGTAATCAACAAGAGAACCATTGATCAAAATAAAAAATTTCATAGTGCTATAAAAACATTTAATCCATTCACACAAATTGTAATCAAAATCAATTTTTTTGAGGATATCATGTAGAAAACTCCAGGAAACCCTATCATATGCTTTGCTCATATCTAATTTCATAAGCATACCAATTTTTTCATGGAATATAAAGAATGTATGACCTCACGTGTAATGATTACAACATTAAGAATTTGTTTACCACAAACAAAACCACCCTATTCCTCTAAGATACCACAATCTATAATGCCTTTCAACCTAGTTGCCATAACTTTTAAAATGATCTTATAAATCATATTACAAAGGCTTATTGAACGAAACTTATCAAAATATTTTATCTCATCTTTCTTGGGAATCAATGAAATAAAAGTGATATTAATTCTCACTTATTGCATCCTTTATTTTGTAGTCCTCTTCAACTACAACGAACATATCACT
Organism: Wollemia nobilis; assembly: GCA_028583015.1. NCBI lineage: Eukaryota > Viridiplantae > Streptophyta > Pinopsida > Araucariales > Araucariaceae > Wollemia > Wollemia nobilis. Next base: position 1,545,828 of record JAQPPZ010000503.1, read on the forward strand.
CTTCAATATATCCCAATATTTTTGAAAGAAAATTATAGGAAATCCATCTCAACTAGGTGCCTTATTAGGATGGAAAGATAAAACTACTTCGTGTAGCTCCTCCATATATATCTTTTTCATTTATTTTTTATTTTGTCCTTATTTGATAATTGATGGAATATTTTGTAAAATGTTATCTTGTGCCTCCTTATCTTGCCCAAGTATTTGATAATTTTTTTTTAAATAATTAATTGCTTCGTTCCTTATTTCTTGTAAACATAGGAAATTTAGGAAATTCACCATAACATTAAAAGTAAAGTATTGCATTAAATTAAAAGAGAGTCCTTTTAGTACAAAGTAACCCTTTTGAGGGATTTTTACAATAAAAGTGCATCAAAAGGAAGTAATCCTGTTTACAAATCAATGATGATGATGTCTTGATTTCCTATGCTACAAGCAAATGTGGATGATATGTTGGAGTTGTGCTTGATGGAGTTGAGTTGATTTGAGTCTCTTCAAAGACCTACACACAAGCAAACAAACAATATGTTAGTAGCACCTGTTTATATGATGAAAAACATAAATTGAAAATAAATCAAAGCTTAAAATAAAATAAATACATAAAAAGATCTTACTCAAAGAGCATGCAAAAGTTTTAGATAAATTTTGGCAGCATAACCCTAGCTCAAAATAGACTCTTCTATTTAGCCATGGGAGGGTGTATTTATAGGTAAAATTGGCTTGAGTGAGTAGGATGCCATGTGGACTCCACATAGGCTCCACATGGGTGAGGGTAGTTGGGAGAAGGGTCTAGAGAAGATGAGGTGGAAAACCTCATTTAAGTGCCTTGGGAAAGGGAGGGGTCTAGAAGGATGGGAATTAATTTAAAATTAGTTTCTAGATACATGGGGGATTGTGGAGGAATTTAAAATTCCTAAAAATGGTGAGGTGTCCCATGGGGGAGGTGGCACATTAAAGGGCTTTGGGTAGGGTGTCCTAGGGGGATGGGAAATCATTTTAAAATTAATTTCCAAAGGCCAAGGGGGCAATATTTTTAAATTGTAAAGTGTAATAAAGTGGCATGTCCTTGGGCCATGTGGCTTTAATGCACTTTTTAATTTTAAATTCAAATTTACCTTTAATGTCATGGAGGGGTACCATATGAGGTGTCATATTAAATTAGGGATAATTTTAAATTCTCAAAAAGGGGGGATTTCTAGGCTTCTAGATTTCTTATTTAATGTGGTGCCTAGAACATGACATAACTATGTTTAAGGGGCATTAATTAGTATTTTAATTAAGATTAATTAGGATTTTTATTATTTTATTTGCTTTGTTGTTTTCTATGCAAGGGGGAATAATAAATAATGTTATGATGGGGATGTTAATTATTTTTAATTAACAAAATTTGGGCTTAATAGCATATTTATTAAATATTAGTGACATGTGAGGGTGTAGGAGTTTTATTTAATATTTTATTATTTTGGGGTGTAGGGGGTAGATTCAAAGTTTATTTAATTATTATTTGTGACTTTTATAGATGTAGGAAATATTTCAAAATTGGTTTATTTATTTATATTAATATTTATAGTGTTTCTAAGGTTTTATTAAGAAATATTAGATTAATTTAGATTAATTTTAATTTTCAAAGTCTTGCTTAGGTATTTTTATTTGATTTATTAAATTAGCAAAATTGTTAATTTTATATGTCTACATTTCTTCTTCTTCCTTAGTATTTCTTCCATCTTGCCTAGTATCTGTTAAAATATTTTTGATGCGACAAAAGAAAAATGTGTTTTTGTTGTAGCATGAAAAATTTGTATAGTTTTTTAAACCTCTATATTGGTAGTATTATTTCTAGTAACAACTACATATAAGAGACTATTATTTTGTAAGAAAGTTATGGATTACCATTTGTCATGGTTAAATGGCCCAAACTATGCCACTTAAAAAAAATTAAACTTTGCTTTGGAGTAAGGGAGTACTCAAATATGTGAATGAAGCCCCCTCAAAGCATTGATTCTAATGAGAAGTAGTTGTTTAGGGATGCAAAGGATGAGGCACTTGGTGTGGTAGATATTCATGTTCACAAGATCTATGAAACTCATGTTAGTTGCATTATATATCTTAACATATTACTTGACAAATTTTAGAAATTGTGTGATTTCATTGACTACACATAAAACAATAGAATGGAGATAGAGCTTGCTACCTTGCATTTGGACTCCATTGAGGCTATTGATAAGTATATTTATTAGTTTAAGAAGATTGAGGAAGCAATAAAAAAGGGGGTGCTAATCCTACTCTCTTCTCTGCTTAGGGTGAGGATCATCATGATGGCGAAACCTCACAAGGTCATGTAGTTATTCATTCAATATTTTGGACATCCATTTCTTATATTAAGTGGATTTTATATTTGAGGGAAACTTGACTATAGTACACAATATTTTGGAGAGTGTGTTATCATTAGGGATAATTATCCTTTGTAGGTAGCTAGATGCGATAAGGTAAGAGTTAGTTATTCATCATTTGATGAGGTACTTCATGTTCCTAATGTGGGCCCTAATTTTTTGGTCTATTTGTTGCATCACCAATACAAATAAGATGGTAGATTTTTGGTCATATTTATGGACGATGAAGGATATTCATGAGGGTTTCTAGATATTTGCCTCAATGTATTATGATGAGTCAAATTAGGTGTACACATTGGGTGATCAATGACTCCTTCATCTTCTATAAAGAAAATTTGTATGGCTATTGTGGCATGGGTAGATTGTGTTAGTCAATAATAGCATCATAGACTTGGGCATATTGGCTATGGATCATTGAGTTACACGAGTCATGATTAGTTGGCTATTCAGCTTCCTCATATTTTTTTCCCCTAGTGGTGTTTGTGAGGGGTGTGTTTTGGAAAGCAATCATTGAGAGTCCTTTATAAAAGGGGCTTCTAGGAATGCTACATGACCCTTAAATTCTATTCATAATGATATTTGTGGACCTATGGGTACACTATCTCTCTTTTAGGATAGATACTTTCTTACCTTTAGTGATGATTTCTCCTCGTATGTATGGTTGTATGCTATTCATACCAAATATGAGACTTTTGTAAAGTTCAAGGATTTCAAAGCACTTGTGGAGAACCAATTAGAGATGAATATCATGTGCTTGAGGATGGATGAAGGAGGTGAGTATATGAGTAATGCATTTTTATATTTCTTGATTCTTTATGGTATTACATTTTAGAGGATTATCCATTATACCTAAGAGTAGGATGGAGTAGTTGAGTGGAAGAATATGGTGAACATGGAGATAACTAGATGCATGTTTCATGCGAGCCTAAAATTTAGGAGAAATCAGTTACTTCTATAGTGCATATCATCAACATGAATTCAACTTGAGTTGTTTAGTGTATGCTTCCTCTTTAGAGGTTGACAAGTGATATGCTTAATGTGTCTCAATTTCATATCTTTGGATCCACAACATGGTACCATATACCCAAAGATATTCAGGAGGCACTAAAGAGTCATAGATGCATTTTGTATGGTATTATGATATCTCCAGGGCCTATCAACTCTATGATCCTAAGAGGTAATATGTTCTTATTTGACAAGATGTGATCTTTGATGAGGTTTCTCCAACCACTCCTTTAGGTCCTCTTCTAAATATTTTGGAATAAAATTATTGCCCATTTTTTATGATGATTTCGATGCTCTCTCGTAAATTCTTATTAGGACCATTCTAGTTATCATAACCTCTACACCTTATTTTGGATATTTCTTAGTCGGGTCTTCTAATTTGAATCCTCCTTTTATACAACCATCTTTAGCACCTTTAGTTTCAAATTCCTTGGGTGCATGAGTTTGATCCTCTTGAGACTTGTGTGACCTTGAACGATGTTGAGGTTAATGGTGAGTTTGGTTTGGATGCATTAATTGTAGCTTTTGATGTTGCTTTCCTACAAGATGTGTTATCGTCTTCCATGGTTTATTTGAAACCTAGGAGGGTTCAGACCCTTCTTCAAGATGCTTAGCCTATTCTCTCTCAAGATCATCAATAAAAGGCTCCTTCTAAAACCTTACTTTTGAAGGTTGATGATTTTGGATATCTTCTCCCCTATTCCCAGGTCAAGGATCATTTAGAATGGGAGGATATTGTGCTTGTTGAGTATGAGTCCCTAATTAAGAATAAAACATGGGAGCTTATACCTCTTCTAGAAAAGAAAAATGCTGTTAAATGTAAATGGATCTAAAAGACCAAGTATACATTTGATGGTCAAGTGGAGAAGCACAATGTATATGTTGTTGCTAAATGGTTCTCTTAGAAGGAGATAATTGACTACTCAAAGACATTTTTCTTAGTGTAATGATCCTTCTTGGAAAAACTTGATCTTGATACCGACTTATGTATTGATGTGTGGATATCTAATACATGCTTTTATTGCTATGTTATCAAGATGAGTTGATATTTGTATTTTATGCTTTGAATATGGTACTATTGATGAATTTGTGGTTGCAGGACCAGGTACTCTCATCGATGGATTGGTATGGGACAACCACTAGAGTTGAGAGAAATATGAGAAATGATGGATGACTTGTTCATCAACAACTCAAGGGTAAAAGGATACCCTTCATGTAGATGCATTGCATATATGCTTGTTGTTTGAATATATCATTGGGCCATGAGGTTGCTATTGGTAAAGGAGTCATCCTTAGTAGGTAGGGGATAATATTTTAGTTATCTTAAGAAATCCACCTACTTAAGGATAAAACAACATGGTGTATTATGGTTTTGAAAAGTCTTTGTTTTGCTTGTATTTTGAAAAAACATAAAATTGGTTGGTTAATCCAATAAAGTATTAATGAGATTAGTGATATTAATACCAATGTTAATAATTAATATTAACATCTGGTGTTAATTGGTAAGTAATTGATTTAAATTCTCTATTATTAGAAATAGCTAAGAGGTTATGATGTTTGAATAAATATTAGATCAATTACTTGTATTTTGCTTTGTAAAGCTCCTAATTAAAGAAGAGTAAGGTTAATTAACCTTAATCTATAATAATTATTTAGAAGAATATAATATTTAAAATGTTAGCTTAAGAAAGAAGGTGCTCGTATGAGTTGGCCATCTTGGTAACGTAAGAAATGTTACCATCATGCATAATGGATCGTTGTGCATGGGCGCCTTCATGAATGTATGGGGAGGAGGATCTTGGGCTTATTTGTTGTGGAATTTTGGGGAATGGGGGGCTGGAAAAGAGAAGATCAGAGGAACAAAAATAATATTTTTGAAGGTAGAAATTTGTAGAGAGAAGGTTGATGCAAGCTAAGGTATTTTATTTTTATTTTTTGCCTTGTTTGGTGATAGTGCTAGTTGCTTCCGAGAAAGTTCTTTTTCTATGTTTGCTATGGTACTTGGCTTGGTTGCTATGATTTTCTCTTTGGTCGGGAGCACCCCATTTTTAGTGTTTTGCTTTACCCTATATCTTGCTTGGATCTGGGAGTGGGAATTTGGGTTACGGTTTGATAGAAATACTTCCCATTTTTGTAGTAGCTTAGCTCTTTGTTAACCAAATCTGAAGCTTGCACAGTGCTACTCTATTCTTTCCTCCCTTAGCCTGGTGAAGCTCTTCCTTGGGTATTTCATTAGTGTAGAGTGGATTCGTTTTGGTTAAGATCTTACTTGTTTGACCTTAGTTTCACCTTGTTAGACGTTGGTGGTTTGCTTGAGTTAGCGTTGAGGATGTTATTTTTATTACGTCTTTCAGTTGAGTGTTGTTGGTTGGTGTGGCAGACCTCCACCTTGGTTTCTAGTGAGTCTTTCAAGGATTGGTTGGAATTCCTTTATTTATCTCTTGCGATTGTGTATCTTCTAAAGTTTTGGGTGTTTGGAATGTGTGTTTTCTTGGAGGTTCTATGTAGTGTGCTCCTTCTATAGCATGTTGATTTTGGATGCTTATTTATTGCTTCCTCCCTTTCATTGTTGTTTGGTTAAAGGATAGTTTTGGCTGCTTGATGTATTATTTTGGAACTTTTGTGTGACGTTGTTGAGGTAGGTCTAGAAATAATAACTCATGTTTTATTAGCTCGAGAGCTTGAGTTTTTAGAGGCTTGGATTATGTTTTAAAACTATGGAAATTATGAACCTTTTTAAGAAGAATATAATATAGATTCTTCATTTATTAGTTGATGTTCATAGAAACCAAAGAAAATTATAATTCTTAACTGCTTAGAAGCCTTGTTGAATTATTTAAGTTGTTGCTATGTTATTAATGATATGGAATATTGAAGGAATGTTTTTTGGGAAATAAATGATAGAGCTTGTTAAATTGCAAAGAAATAATAGAGCTATTTATGTTGGTGTTCTTTAAAAATAAACATTAATGCTTTATTATGTTATAAGGGAAGTTAGTGTTTATTAATTTTGTCACCGATTATTATAATATGGGGTAAGGGTTTATCTTAATAAAGAAATATGAGCTTAGGATTTGGATTTATAATGGTTTCCCAAGACTTGAGTAGGTAAGGGGACCATTATAGAGAGAAGTATGAGATTCTCTCATTGTTTGCATGAAATGTATTTTGCATGGTTGCTTGCAATTATACATAGAGCATGTTAATTTGCATTGCATTAAGAGTTATACTAATCCCCTAAGTTTTCCTTAAGATCATGGAGGATTACTTTATAAAGAAGGCCGTGAAAGGAATATGGTGTAGGGGCCACTTGGGAGGGCTTGCTCTAGCATACTTTGGAATGAAAAGATGTTATGTGAATGGAAATTTTATTATGTAAAACTTGACTATTTTACTCTTGATCTAAATGTATAGAATATTTTGGTTTTTGAGAAAATGAAATAATAGGTTAGTGATGAACCCTTTGAAGATGGTTTTCATTATGAAGGAAAATTTTATAAGTTAGAATTATGTTCTATTGTAAGCTTGTCATACTAGCTTTAATTAAATAGATGTTTTATGCTAGCTTATTGTTTAGATGTTAGCTTTATGATTAATTCAATCATGACATACTTTAGAGAGATGTTCCTTTAATGCTAGTATTATGATGGAAATTATATCTTATGGGTTGAAAATATTTTATTTAAAATCCAAGAATCTAGCATTGTGTTATAACTAAACATGTTATTTTCATTATAGCACTTTAAATATTTTCATGGATGAATGTTAGATTATTTAATGCTAATATTGGGTTAGTGGGGGTTCTTGGGAATGGATCTAGAACCTTAAGAGAACTATTGAGTCAAGAGATAACCTTATCCTGGGAGGAGTTGCGGTGATGCAATAACCAGGTACTTATGAGTCTTGGAAGGAGTTGAAGGGATGCAATAGCCCGATACTCACAAATATAGGAGTTATGATGATGCAATAGCCATATTATCATAATTGATACACATTGAACGAAGAGGATCAGGTGTTCCATGACTATGACGTTAATGGAATCAATTTTAATACAACTATGGTGGTACCTTAAACATTGAGGTTTAGGTAACCATGGTCATTAACAAGTGAGTGGTAATGAACTTAGTTAGTCCATGAAGGTGTGGTAACTAAGCACTAAGGCTTTACACCATAATAACCTACATAGACGAACTTATGGAAAGGTTAGGGAATAGGTGTTCCCCTTTAAGTGTTATGGGCCTTAAAGGATAATCCCTATGTTGTGGTCAAATTGTCCTATACTGATGAGGGTATAGGAAAGGTGGGGGGACCACTTTGGCATCCTTCTAAATGGTGAGGTTTAGTAAGGTGAACCCTAGAAACATAGGATGTTGACCACTTCTATCCACTTGAGTGCTGTCTACAACGACATTGAACTCAAATATGATGAAGCATTGAGAATGCTAAAAAATAATATTGTGACTTATTTGTGATCCTACTTGTGTTAAAAATAATATCTCTCTCATGTGTTGGTTTTGGTGGGTTTTTATACTTAGCCACTCTAATGGATTATATTCAAGTGATTATTTCCATAGTGACTTGTTATGGTTGGAAGGTACATCAAATGGATATGAAAAGTGCCTTCCAACATGATGAGATTCAAGAGGAGATCTACATTTACCATCCAACTAGTTTTGATCTTGATGGATTGACCCCCTTGATATATCATCTAAAAAAGTCCTTGTATAAGCTTAAGTAGGATGGTCATCAGATGGATTCTATTCAAATGATTCTTACCATAACAACTTCTAATGGTGGAAGGTACATCAAAGGTATGTGAATAGTTCCTTCCTACATGGTGAGATTCAAGAGGAGATATGGTTTTGCTATTGATAGACTAACACCCTTGGTGTATCATATGTTCATGTCCTAGAGCTTGGTATGAGAAGATAAATTCATTATTTATATTTTTGCAAGTTCCAATGTTATGAGATAGAGCATAATTTAACCATCAAGAATCAAGATGTTCATATGTTAGTGATTGAATTGTATTGTTGATGACCTACTCATCACAAGCATTTCATCCCCTTTGATTCAATAAATGAAATCATGACTTCATGATACTTTTAAGCTGATAGACTTGGAGCTTTTGTATTACTTTTGGGAAATTTAGATTGACCAATCATCTTCTAGGATCACCATCTTTTGGTCCAAGCATTCCCTTTATTTTTCATAATGCTTCAATATGGAGGATTGTAAATTTACCCTGACTCTATTTATTTTTATTTGAATATATGATCAAATTGTACTCCTTTAGTAGATGTTACTTTGGATCGATCCCTTATGAAGGGTCTTCTCTACCTTTCTCATTCTCAACCTGATCTTGCACTTGTCATTAGTTATTGTTCTAGGTATATGTAGGTACCTTTTGAGAGTCATTTGACAACAACCAAAAAAATCCTTCAATACTTCAAAGGTACATACCATATGGATATTTATTACTTAGAGTAGCTATAATCTTGATAGGGTTTTTAGATACATATTGTGCTGATGATTTTAATCAATGAGACTCCATTATTGGGTATGTTTTCCATATTGGTTCTATCCCAATATCTTGGTGTTGTAGATGTTACTCCACTATATATTGGTCTTCTATGAAAGTTGAATACTGCATTGTGAATGAGGCAACCAAGCATATTTAATTAATTGTCATGATTTTGAAGCAATTGGATATTTCTCAATAGTTTCTAATTACTCTTCATTGTGACAATTAGAGAACCACTAAGCTTATTTAAAATCTAGTGTTTCATCATCAAACCATAAAAATTGAAATTTGGATGCACTATTTGTGATGGCTTTATGTCCATGGGATATTTTATGTAGTCTATTTATTGTCAATAAAATAAACAATGAATATCTTAATCAAGGTCATGCTTACAATTCCTTTTGTGCAATTATGGGAGCATATTGGAGTAGGAGAGTGTCTCATAAGGAGGGATGAAAGAAAATGATATATCTATGTCCCCCATTTAGCTTAATGGGGGTTGTTGAAATATGTGATGTTAAGCTCCACTTGAGGCCATGCTTGAATTTTGTATTCTATTATTTGTATAATCCCTTTGGGTCCTTGTACACATTGTTTTTTCAATGAGTTAACACATGTTTTTATGGGGGGTCTCGATCCCCTCATACTGAGTGGGGTTTGAACCCTGGACCTCCCAAAGAGAGGCCAAAGCCCTTACCACTGCAGTAAGCTTGCAATTCACCCTTGTACACATTTTTAAATTATTGTAATATTTTTTTATTTACCCGAAAGGTTAGTTCTTTAACCTTGGACCAAAGCTCTCTTGTAAAAGGATATTTATATATCTTCCTACCAACCTTTTTACTATGAGTTGAAGTGTAATTCTATTTTCTTTAGTGAGATATTTTGATGTGTACAGATACCCTTTATATTATGTGTTTTCTTTCTATTATTTATTTATGTTTATCTAGGTAATGTGTTGATTCCATTAGTTTTTGTAATATTGTGAAATCCAACAATTTTCTGGGTAATACCTAGACTATTTATCAAGGAAACATAGTAGAAAGAAGGGTAGAGCAATATTTCAGTATGTTAATTTTTTAACTTTACACTAAAGTAAATATTTATGTGGAAACCTTGTGATCATATGCTATGATCATTGCAATCAACTGACTCTGCAAGCATAGATCAAAAGTTGAATATTATGCTAAAGTTGCGGAATGTCTTAATGATTCAAGGTATAACAAACTATTCAAGGAGTGTAGAGGACCATTAATTTGAGGTAGTTATCAACAATGCAACTAAGAAAAATTACCATAACCTAAATTTTAAGGACATATGTAATAACAATTTAAAGTGAATTTAATTTAAAATATGCTTGAAATTATGTGATATTATGAATGACATGGCATTTACGTTGTTTGAGTATGAATTGATTGTGACAATTGGTGTTTGAATTTTTATTTATATATGCAAAATTTATTGAGAAAAATCCATGAAATAAGACTTACAAATGTGTTTGGAGTTCTTAGCAAGGGATTCTCTTGACCAAGAATAGGATGCAGGACATCATAGGGGAGGGGATTTAAAATGTTGACCAATGGAACAAAAAAATGGAATCCATATATACACCATAGATTTAATTGGATGTGAATATTAGGCATTCTCGATTGATTTACATTTTTTTTGCATTACATGCCATGATTTCATTCTTTAGAGATAGGAGCATATGGATGAAATTTTGCATGAAGGGATTGGAAGAAGGACCCTCGACTAGGAAAAATATCATAGCAAACTAGAGAGCCTTGCTTGGTTTGTTAAACACCTTAAGATGAAAATTAGCATATAGAAGGCCCTAGGTCACTAAGACTCTATAACAACCTTAGAAGAAGATCAACTTAAAAGACCATGTTTAGTTAAAATAATAAAAATATATAATGAAATAGTAAATTCTACTTTATTTGTAGGAGGAAGGCAATTTGGGCACCAAAACCCAAGTCCCTCATTCTAAAAATATAACTTTTTTTTTGGGAGTGCCCTATATTGGAGGTGAATGTGATGCAAGAGCATCCAGTGGTGTAAGAGTGATCTTGCATCACCCAAAAAAAAAAATTGTAATTGTTTAATTTTGTAAAACTAGTAAAACTAGTTTAACTTGCAGGAGATTTTTGAAGGTCTTAGAGGTCGAATTTGAGGATTTTTGGCTAGACAGGTCGCCCCGCTTAGCTCGTTTCATGCCGTTTTCGAAAACATGTTGTAATAGTCAATCGGGTCAACGAGTGCGAAGTTATGACCTCGACAAGTTGCCCCCAAAATTCAAATTTGAATTTGAATGGTTTTAGGTGGGAAAAAGGGAAAATAGGGTATTTGAGGGAATTTTCGAAATTGTAAAGGGGCCTTCTTCTCTTGTATCCTTATTTTTGGCATGAAAGTAATGAAAGGTTTGATTCTCTGACTGGTTCAAAGGAAAAATACTTGTGTATCATTTGTTTGGTGTTGCTTGTGTAACGTGATCTACACCAAGTGGTATCAGAGCGGGAGTTCCTGAGTGTGTAAACAGATCATCGGACGTGAGGCAGTTTACACCAGGATCTATGGTTAAGGTTTGTGAGAGAAGTGAGCAGAATGCCTCCATGAAGAAACCATGGTGGTGGGAGAAATATGGTGCCAGAGGAAGATTTTAGAGCTTTGCAGAGGCAAGTTCAAGCTCTGCAAGAGGAGCTGCATAGAGGGTTTGAGCCAAGGAGAGAAGAAGGTAGTGAAGATGAAGTTGAAGAAGAAGAGGACCAGTTTGAGGAAGAAGAAGAGGCAGTAGATCCTACACAAGCCAGGTTATACAGAGCCATATCTCAGATTGGAAAGAGACCGAAGATGGAGGTTTCTACGTATTCTGGAAATCTTGATCCAGAGGAGTTGATTGACTGGATCAATGATTTGGAAGAATACTTTGAGTATGAGGAGGTTGAAGATCCTGATAGGGTCAAGTTTGCTAAGACCAAGTTGAAGGGTCATGCCAGCATATGGTGGAAGGGAGTGCAGCTAGACAGAAATAAAAGAGGAAAAGAAAGGATAACAAAATGGGAGCGGATGTTGGAGAAGTTGAAGAGGCAGTTCATCCCAGGTGACTACGAGATGGATCTGCTAAAGAAAATGCAAGGTTTGAGGCAATCAAGTAAGTCTGTCAAAGAATACACAGAGGAGTTTTATAAAATTGTAATCAGAATAGGCCATTCAGAGGCCAACAAGGAGAAGGTAGCCCATTATATTAATGGGTTACGAGCAAGTATTCAAGAGGAGTTAAGTCTAGTCAGGATGACCACCATAGAGGATGCTTACCAGTTTGCCCTGAGGGTTGAAGAGAAGTTGAACAGAAGGTTTGAGAGCAAGCAAAGAGGAAGAGGTCATGGTGGAAGAACTGGTGGAAGAACAAATGGAGGATGAAATGAAGATTATAAGAAGAATGGAGAAGCTAGCAATAGTCAGGACCAAAAGGGAGATAATGCTTACCACCCCCGTGATCAGAACAATGGTTACCAGAGAGGAAGAGGAAGGTCTGGACGAGGGTTTGGAAGAGGAGGATTTCATGGAACCTGTTTCCACTATGGAGAAGGACATCGAGCATACGAGTGTCCACAACACCAAGAGAGGACAAATAGGAGGCCTGAAGGTAATGCCCGAGCTACGGTCATTGATGAAGGTGTTGAATCTGAGCACTCTGAAGAAGCAGAAAGAGGAGAAGTGCTAATCACAAGGAGAGCCTTGTTGAATGAGGAGAGAGACCCAGATCAGAGGAAGAGCTTATTTCGCACAAGGTGTAAATGTGCAGGTAAGATCTGTAATATTATCATAGACAATGGTAGCATAGATAACCTAGTTTCAGAAGGAATGGTTACCAAATTGCAATTAGAGAGGAAGAGACACCCGCATCCATATCGGATTGCATGGTTACAGAAGGACCATAGGGCTTTGGTCAGTGAGCAATGCTTGGTAAAATTTAATATTGGGAATTACCATGATGAGGTCCTATGTGACATCCTGCCTATGGATGCTTGCCATTTGTTGTTGGGAAGGCCATGGCAGTTTGATCGGTGTGCGGTGCATGATGGTCGTGCCAACACTTACTCCTTGACAAAGAATGGAGTGCGCCATAAGTTGAAGCCCCTGAAGGAGGTGGATGAAAAGGTATGTAGCAGTGCTAGAATCTATTTAGTTGAAGGGAGAAGGTTTTTGGATGGTTTGAAGCATGAGCATATGTGCTATGCATTAATTCCTAGAGTTAGGGAAGAAGAATGCAAAGATACCCAAGTAGAAGTCTTAGGTCTCGTTAGAAGAATTTCTAGATATTATATCAGATAATGTGCCTGAGGGTTTACCACCAGTGAGGAAGATCAATCACCATATAGATTTGGTACCAGGATCTAGTTTACCCAATAAGGCAGCCCATAGAATGACTCCTGTAGAAAGTGAGGAGCTAAACAGGCAAGTCCAAGAGTTGCTAAAAAAGGGACTGATTCGGGAGAGCTTGAGTCCATGTGCATTACCTGCAGTACTAGCACCAAAGAAATATGGAGAGTGGAGAATGTGTACAGACTCTCGAGCTATTAACAAGATCACCATAAAATATAGATTTCCATTGCCAAGGATGGATGATATTATGGATTGTTTGAGTGGAGCCAAGTACTTCACAAAGATTGACCTGAAGAGTGGGTACCATCAGATTCATGTCAGAGAAGGAGATGAGTGGAAGACAACCTTCAAGACCAGAGAGGGTTTGTATGAGTGGTTGGTCATGCCATTTGGGCTAACCAATGCACCAAGCACATTCATGCGGTTGATGAATGAGGTATTGAAGGAGTTTTTAGGAAAATTTGTCATTGTCTATTTGGATGACATTTTAATATTTAGCAGGACCCTAGAAGAGCACCTGATGCATATCAGAAGGGTTTTTGAGAAGCTGAGGGAGGAGAAGTTGTTGATTAATTTGAAGAAGTGTAGTTTTGTGAAGGAGTTAGTGTATCTAGGATTTGTCATCTCAGTCGAAGGTCTAAAAATGGACCCAAAAAAGGTGAGGGCTATCATTGAATGGCCTACTCCAAGAAGCATAACTGAGGTAAGATCATTTCATGGTCTAGCAAGTTTTTACAGAAAATTCATTAGAAATTTCAACAGTATTTGTGCACCCCTTACAGAAACAATGAGAGGGGATAAGAAAGAATTTAAGTGGACCTTAGGAGGAGATAAGAGCTTTGATATGTTGAAGAAGAAGGTCACAGAGCAACCTATTTTGGCACTTCCAGATTTTAATAAGGTATTTCAGGTAGATTGTGATGCTAGTGGTAGTGCCATAGGAGTCTGTATTGAGTCAAGAAGGTAAACATGTTGCTTATTTTAGTGAGAAACTCAATGATGCTAGGAAGAAGTATTCAGTTTATGATCAAGAGTTTTATGCTATAGTTCAGGCTCTAAAGAAGTGGAGGCATTATTTGTTGCCAAAAGAGTTTGTTCTATATACTGATCATCGGGCCTTACAGTATATTAATAGCCAAGGGAAGCTAAATCAGAGGCACTTGAAGTGGGTTGAGTTTCTACAGAGTTATACCTTTGTGTTGAAGCACAGGAGTGGAAAGTCAAATAGAGTTGCAGATGCCTTAAGTAGAAGGTAGTGTTTATTGATAGAAATGAAGGTGGAAGTTGTAGGGTTTGATGAACTTAAGGGTTTGTACCATGAAGATCCTGATTTTGTAGAGGCTTGGAGGGCTTGCTTGGCACCTATTACTTTGGACAGGACTAAGTGGTTGGATTTTTTGATCCAAGATGGAATGTTGTTTAGAGGAAATCAATTATGCATTCCAAGGAGTTCAATGAGGGAGAATCTAGTCAAGGAGAAACACAGTGGAGGGTTGGCTGGACACTTTGGTCGAGATAAGACCATTGCCCTTGTTAGTGAGAACTACTATTGGCCATAGTTGCAGCAAGATGTGAAGAGATTTGTGCAAAGTTGTAGAGTATGCCAGATGGCGAAGGGTGTGAGACAGAACACTGGATTATATCAGCCATTACCTATACCAGAGAGACCATGGGAGGACATCAGCATGGATTTTGTTCTTGGCCTACCAAGGACACAGAGGGGAAATGACTCCATATTTGTGGTGGTTGACAGGTTTTCAAAGATGGCACATTTTATTCCCTGCTAGAAAACTAATGATGCAGTTCATGTTGCAGGTTTATTTTTCAAAGAGGTGGTACGACTTCATGGTCTACCAAAGAGTATAGTTTCTGACAGAGATACCAAGTTTGTTGGGTATTTCTGGAGAACCTTGTGGAAGAAATTGAAGACAGATTTGAAATTCAGTTCAGCATACCACCCACAGACTGATGGACAAACAGAGGTGGTGAATAGAAGTTTGGGTAATCTATTGAGATGCTTGATAGGAGATAAGCCCAAGGGATGGGATTTGGTTTTGCCATAGGTGGAATTTGCATACAATAATTTTTTCAATAGGAGTACTAACAAATCTCCATTCCAGATAATATATGGGAGCAGTCCAAGAAATGCTTTTGAGTTGAGGAAGATGGATACAGGGGAAAAGTGGAGTGCTGAGGTCGAGGACTTTGTAGAGCATCTGAAGAGCTTGCATGAAGAAGTGAAGAAGCATATTACTAAGATGAATACTCAATATAAGACAAGGGCAGACCAGAAGCGACGGTTTAAGGAATTTGAAGTGGGAGATGAAGTTATGGTCCATCTGAGAAAAGAAAGGTTTCCTGCTAAAACCTATAACAAGCTGAAGATGAAGAAGTTTGGACCATGCAAAATCATAGAAAAATGGGATTCAGGCAATGCATATGAAGTGGAATTGCCAAGTGGGCTTAACATATCACCTATTTTTAACATTTCAGATTTGGTAGAATACCATGAAGGAGACAATGGTGAGGGACCAGTAGCAGAATTGTGGAATATTCCAGCATCTACTCCAGATACGAAGAGATAGAAGAGATCCTAGATACACGCATCGGCAAAAGTACCAGAAATAGGCAGTATGCAGAATATCTGGTTAAGTGGAAAGGCAGACCTGTTGAAGATTCATCTTGGTTGTCGAAGGCTGAGGTTGAATGCCTTGGTTTTCTTCCAACAATAGAGAAGTGAAGGTCACTTCTCAAAATTACCCTGGGTGTCTGATGCAGGAGCATCCAATGGTGTAAGAGTGATCTTGCATCACCCAAAAAAAATTGTAATTGTTTAATTTTTAAAACTAGTAAAACTAGTTTAACTTGTAGGAGATTTTTGAAGGTCTTAGAGGTCAAATTTGAGGATTTTTGGCTAGACGCGAGCCTTGCCCCGCTTAGCTCATTTCATGCCATTTTCGAAAACATGTTGTAATAGTCAATCGGGTCAACGAGTGCGAAGTTATGACCTCGACAAGTTGCCCCCAAAATTCAAATTTGAATTTGAATGGTTTTAGGTGGGAAAAAGGGAAAATAGGGTATTTGAGGGAATTTTCAAAATTGTAAAGGGCTCTTTCTCTTGTATCCTTATTTTTGGCATGAAAGTAATGAAAGGTTTGATTCTCTAACTTGTTCAAAGGAAAAATACCTATGTATCATTTGTTTGGTGTTGCTAGTGTAACGTGATCTACACCAAGTGGTATTAGAGCGGGAGTTCCTGAGTGTGTAAACAGATCATCGGACGTGAGGTAGTTTACACTAGGATCTATGGTTAAGGTTTGTGAGAGAAGTGAGAAGAATGCCTCCATGAAGAAACCATGGTGGTGGGAGAAATATGGTGCCAGAGGAAGATTTTAGAGCTTTGCAGAGGCAAGTTCAGGCTCTGCAAGAGGAGCTGCATAGAGGGTTTGAGCCAAGGAGAGAAGAAGGTAGTGAAGATGAAGTTGAAGAAGAAGAGGACCAGTTTGAGGAAGAAGAAGAGGTAGTAGATCCTGCACAAGCTAGGTTATACAGAGCCATATCTTAGATTGGAAAGAGATCAAAGATGGAGGTTTCTACGTATTCTAGAAATCTTGATCCAGAGGAGTTGATTGACTAGATCAATGATTTGGAAGAATACTTTGAGTATGAGGAGGTTGAAGATCCTGATAGGGTCAAGTTTGCTAAGACCAAGCTGAAGGGTCATGCCAGCATATGGTGGAAGGGAGTGCAACTAGACAAAAAAAAAGAGGAAAAGAAAGGATAACAAAATGGGAGCGGATGTTGGAGAAGTTGAAGAGGCAGTTCATTCCAGGTGACTATGAGTTGGATCTGCTAAAGAAAATGCAAGGTTTGAGGCAATCAAGTAAGTCTATCAAAGAATACATAGAGGAGTTTTATAAAATTTTAATTAGAATAGGCCATTCAGAGGCCAACAAGGAGAAGGTAGCCCATTATATTAATGGGTTAAGAGCAAGTATTCAAGAGGAGTTAAGTCTAGTCAGGATGACCACCATAGAGGATGCTTACCAGTTTGCCTTGAGGGTTGAAGAGAAGTTGAATAGAAGGTTTGAGAGCAAGCAAAGAGGAAGAGGTCATGGTGGAAGAACTGGTGGAAGAACAAATGGAGGATGAAATGAAGATTATAAGAAGAATGGAGAAGCTAGCAGTAGTCAGGACCAAAAGGGAGATAATGCTTACCCCCCCATGATCAAAACAATGGTTACCAGAGAGGAAGAGGAAGGTCTGGATGAGGGTTTGGAAGAGGAGGATTTCGTGGAACCTGTTTCCACTATGGCGAAGAAGGACATCGAGCATACGAGTGTCCACAACACCAAGAGAGGACAAATAAGAGGCCTGAAGGTAATGCCCGAGCTACGGTCGTTGATGAAGGTGCTGAATCTGAGCACTCTGAAGAAGCAAAGAGGAGAAGTGTTAATCACAAGGAGAGCCTTGTTGAATGAGGAGAGAGACCCAGATCAGAGGAAGAGCTTATTTCGCACAAGGTGTAAATGTGCAGGTAAGATTTGTAATATTATCATAGACAATGGTAGCATAGATAACCTAGTTTCAGAAGGAATGGTTACCAAATTGCAATTAGAGAGGAAGAGACACCCGCATCCATATCGGATTGCATGGTTACAGAAGGACCATAGGGCTTTGGTCAGTGAGCAATGCTTGGTAAAATTTAATATTGGGAATTACCATGATGAGGTCCTATGTGACATCCTGCCTATGGATGCTTGCCATTTGTTGTTGGGAAGGCCATGGCAGTTTGATCGGTGTGCAATGCATGATGGTCATGCCAACACTTACTCCTTGACAAAGAATGGAGTGCGCCATAAGCTGAAGCCCCTGAAGGAGGTGGATGAAAAGGTATGTAGCAGTGCTAGAATCTATTTAGTTGAAGGGAGAAGGTTTTTGGATGGTTTGAAGCATGAGCATATGTGCTATGCATTAATTCCTAGAGTTAGGGAAGAAGAATGCAAAGATACCCCAGTAGAAGTCTTAGGTCTATTAGAAGAATTTCTAGATATTATATCAGATAATGTGCCTGAGGGTTTACCACCAGTGAGGAAGATCAGTCACCATATAGATTTGGTACCAGGATCTAGTTTACCCAATAAGGCAGCCCATAGAATGACTCCTGTAGAAAGTGAGGAGCTAAACAGGCAAGTCCAAGAGTTGCTAAAAAAGGGACTGATTCGGGAGAGCTTGAGTCCATGTGTAGTACTAGCACCAAAGAAATATGGAGAGTGGAGAATGTGTACAGACTCTCGAGCTATTAACAAGATCACCATAAAATATAGATTTCCATTGCCAAGGATGGATGATATTATGGACTATTTGAGTGGAGCCAAGTACTTCACAAAGATTGACCTGAAGAGTGGGTACCATCAGATTCATGTCAGAGAAGGAGATGAGTGGAAGACAACCTTCAAGACCAGAGAGGGTTTGTATGAGTGGTTGGTCATGCCATTTGGGCTAACCAATGCACCAAGCACATTCATGCGGCTGATGAATGAGGTATTGAAGGAGTTTTTAGGAAAATTTGTCATTGTCTATTTGGATGACATTTTAATATTTAGCAAGACCCTGGAAGAGCACCTGATGCATATCAGAAGGGTTTTTGAGAAGTTGAGGGAGGAGCAGTTGTTGATTAATTTGAAGAAGTGTAGTTTTGTGAAGAAGGAGTTAGTGTATCTAGGATTTGTCATCTCAGTCGAAGGTCTAAAAATGGACCCAGAAAAGGTGAGGGCTATCATTGAATGGCCTACTCCAAGGAGCATAATTGAGGTAAGATCATTTCATGGTCTAGCAAGTTTTTACAAAAAATTCATTAGAAATTTTAGCAATATTTGTGCACCCCTTACAGAAACAATGAGAGGGGATAAGAAAGAATTTAAGTGGACCTTAGGAGCAGATAAGAGCTTTGATATGTTGAAGAAGAAGGTCACAGAGCAACCTATTTTGGCACTTCCAGATTTTAATAAGGTATTTCAGGTAGATTGTGATGCTAGTGGTAGTGCCATAGGAGCTGTATTGAGTCAAGAAGGTAAACATATTGCTTATTTTAGTGAGAAACTCAATGATGCTAGGAAGAAGTATTCAGTTTATGATCAAGAGTTTTATGCTATAGTTCAGGCTCTAAAGAAGTGGAGGCATTATTTTTTGCCAAAAGAGTTTGTTCTATATACTGATCATCAGGCCTTACAGTATATTAATAGCCAAGGGAAGCTAAATCAGAGGCACTTGAAGTGGGTTGAGTTTCTACAGAGTTATACCTTTGTGTTGAAGCACAGGAGTGGAAAGTCAAATAGAGTTGCAGATGCCTTAAGTAGAAGGTAGTGTTTGTTGATAGAAATGAAGGTGGAAGTTGTAGGGTTTGATGAACTTAAGGGTTTGTACCCTGAAGATCCTGATTTTGTAGAGGCTTGGAGGGCTTGCTTGGCACTTATTACTTTGGACAGGACTAAGTGGTTGGATTTTCTGATCCAAGATGGAATGTTGTTTAGAGGAAATCAATTATGCATTCCAAGGAGTTCAATGAGGGAGAATCTAGTCAAGGAGAAACATAGTGGAGGGTTGGTTGGACACTTTGGTCGAGATAAGACCATTGCCCTTGTTAGTGAGAACTACTATTGGCCATAGTTGCAGCAAGATGTGAAGAGATTTGTGCAAAGTTGTAGAGTATGCCAGATGGCGAAGGGTGTGAGACAGAACACTGGATTATATCAGCCATTACCTGTACCAGAGAGACCATGGGAGGACATCAACATGGATTTTGTTCTTGGCCTACCAAGGACACAAGAGGGAAATGACTCCATATTTGTGGTGGTTGACAGGTTTTCAAAGATGGCACATTTTATTCCTTGCAAGAAAACTAATGATGCAGTTCATGTTGCAGGTTTATTTTTCAAAGAGGTGGTACGACTTCATGGTCTACCAAAGAGTATAGTTTCTGACAGAGATACCAAGTTTGTTGGGTATTTCTGGAGAACCTTGTGGAAGAAATTGAAGATAGATTTGAAATTCAGTTATGCATACCACCCACAGACTGATGGACAAACAGAGGTGGTGAATAGAAGTTTGGGTAATCTATTGAGATGCTTGATAGGAGATAAGCCCAAGGGATGGGATTTGGTTTTGCCATAGGTGGAATTTGCATACAACAATTCTATCAATAGGAGTACTAACAAATCTCCATTCCAGATAATATATGGG
The DNA here is from genome assembly GCA_028583015.1 of Wollemia nobilis. NCBI lineage: Eukaryota > Viridiplantae > Streptophyta > Pinopsida > Araucariales > Araucariaceae > Wollemia > Wollemia nobilis. The sequence continues at coordinate 1,566,375 of JAQPPZ010000503.1, forward strand.
AGCAGTCCAAGAAATGCTTTGAGTTGAGGAAGATGGATACAAGGGAAAAGTGCAGTGTTGAGGCTGAGGACTTTGCAGAGCATCTGAAGAGCTTGCATGAAGAAGTGAAGAAGCATATTACTAAGATGAATACTCAATATAAGACAAGGGCAGACCAGAAGTGACGGTTTAAGGAATTTGAAGTGGGAGATGAAGTTATGGTCCATCTGAGAAAAGAAAGGTTTCCTGCTAAAACCTATAACAAGCTGAAGATGAAGAAGTTTGGACCATGCAAAATCATAGAAAAATGGGATTCAGGCAATGCATATGAAGTGGAATTGCCAAGTGGGCTTAACATATCACCTATTTTTAACATTTCAGATTTGGTAGAATACCATGAAGGAGACAATGGTGAGGGACCAGTAGCAGAATTGTGGAATATTCTAGCATCTACTCTAGATACGAAAGAGATAGAAGAGATCCTAGATACACGCATCGACAAAAGTACCAGAAATAGGCAGTATGCAGAATATCTGGTTAAGTGGAAAGGCAGACCTGTTGAAGATTCATCTTGGTTGTCGAAGGCTGAGGTTGAACGCCTTGGTTTTCTTCCAACAATAGAGAAGTGAAGGTCACTTCTCAAAATTACCCTAGGTGTATGATGCAGGAGCATCCAATGGTGTAAGAGTGATCTTGCATCACCAAAAAAATTGTAATTTTTTATTTTGTAAAACTAGTAAAACTAGTTTAACTTGCAAGAGATTTTTGAAGGTCTTAGAGGTCAAATTTGAGGATTTTTGGCTAGACACGAGCCTTGGCAAAGAGCCAAGGTCTCCCGCTTAGCTCATTTCATGTCATTTTCAAAAACATGTTGTAATAGTCAATCGGGTCAACGAGTGCGAAGTTATGACCTCGACAAGTTGCCCCCAAAATTCAAATTTGAATTTTAATGGTTTTAGGTGGGAAAAAGGGAAAACAGGGTATTTGAGGGAATTTTCAAAATTGTAAAGGGGCTTTTTCTCTTGTATCCTTATTTTTGGCATGAAAGTAATGAAAGGTTTGATTCTCTGACTTGTTCAAAGGAAAATACCTATGTATCATTTGTTTGGTGTTGCTAGTGTAACGTGATCTACACCAAGTGGTATCAGAGCGGGAGTTCCTGAGTGTGTAAATAGATCATCGAACGTGAGGCAGTTTACACCAAGATCTATGGTTAAGGTTTGTGAGAGAAGTGAGAAGAATGCCTCCATGAAGAAACCATGGTGGTGGGAGAAATATGGTGCTAGAGGAAGATTTCAGAGCTTTGCAGAGGCAAGTTCAGGCTCTGCAAGAGGAGCTACATAGAGGGTTTGAGCCAAGGAGAGAAGAAGGTAGTGAAGATGAAGTTGAAGAAGAAGAGGACCAGTTTGAGGAAGAAGAAGAGGTAGTAGATCCTGCACAAGCTAGGTTATACAGAGCCATATCTCAGATTGGAAAGAGACCAAAGATGGAGGTTTCTACGTATTCTAGAAATCTTGATCCAGAGGAGTTGATTGACTGGATCAATGATTTGGAAGAATACTTTGAGTATGAGGAGGTTGAAGATCCTGATAGGGTCAAGTTTGCTAAGACCAAGCTGAAGGGTCATGCCAGCATATGGTGGAAGGGAGTGCAACTAGACAGAAATAAAAGAGGAAAAGAAAGGATAACAAAATGGGAGCGGATGTTGGAGAAGTTGAAGAGGCAGTTCATTCTAGGTGACTACGAGTTGGATCTGCTAAAGAAAATGTAAGGTTTGAGGTAATCAAGTAAGTCTATCAAAGAATACACAGAGGAGTTTTATAAAATTTTAATCAGAATAGGCCATTCAGAGGCCAACAAGGAGAAGGTAGCCCATTATATTAATGGGTTAAGAGCAAGTATTCAAGAGGAGTTAAGTCTGGTCAGGATGACCACCATAGAGGATGCTTACCAGTTTGCCCTGAGGGTTGAAGAGAAGCTGAACAGAAGGTTTGAGAGCAAGCAAAGAGGAAGAGGTCATGGTGGAAGAACTGGTGGAAGAACAAATGGAGGATGAAATGAAGATTATAAGAAGAATGGAGAAGCTAGCAATAGTCAGGACCAAAAGGGAGATAATGCTTACCACCCCATGATCAGAACAATGGTTACCAGAGAGGAAGAGGAAGGTCTGGATGAGGGTTTGGAAGAGGAGGATTTCGTGGAACCTGTTTCCATTATGGGGAAGAAGGACATCGAGCATACGAGTGTCCACAACACCAAGAGAGGACAAATAGGAGGCCTGAAGGTAATGCTCGAGCTACGGTCATTGATGAAGGTGTTGAATCTGAGCACTCTAAAGAAGCAGAAAGAGGAGAAGTGCTAATCACAAGGAGAGCCTTGTTGAATGAGGAGAGAGACCCAGATCAGAGGAAGAGCTTATTTTGCACAAGGTGTAAATGTGTAGGTAAGATTTGTAATATTATCATAGACAATGGTAGCACAGATAACCTAGTTTCAGAAGGAATGGTTACCAAATTGTAATTAGAGAGGAAGAGACACCCGCATCCATATCGGATTGCATGGTTACAGAAGGACCATAGGGCTTTGGTCAATGAGCAATGCTTGGTAAAATTTAATATTGGGAATTATCGTGATGAGGTCTTGTGTGACATCCTACCTATGGATGCTTGCCATTTGTTATTGGGAAGGCCATGGTAGTTTGATCGGTGTGCAGTGCATGATGGTCATGCCAACACTTACTCCTTGACAAAGAATGGAGTGCGCCATAAGTTGAAGCCCCTAAAGGAGGTGGATGAAAAGGTATGTAGCAGTGCTAGAATCTATTTAGTTGAAGGGAGAAGGTTTTTGGATGGTTTGAAGCATGAGCATATGTGCTATGCATTAATTCCTAGAGTTAGGGAAGAAGAATGCAAAGATACCCCAGTAGAAGTCTTAGGTCTGTTAGAAGAATTTCTAGATATTATATCAGATAATGTGCCTGAGGGTTTACCACCAGTGAGGAAGATCAGTCACCATATAGATTTGGTACCAGGATCTAGTTTACCCAATAAGGCAGCCCATAGAATGACTCCTGTAGAAAGTGAGGAGCTAAACAGGCAAGTCCAAGAGTTGCTAAAAAAGGGACTGATTCGGGAGAGCTTGAGTCCATGTGCAGTACCTACAGTACTAGCACCAAAGAAATATGGAGAGTGGAGAATGTGTACAGACTCTCGAGCTATTAACAAGATCACCATAAAATATAGATTTCCATTGCCAAGGATGGATGATATTATGGACTGTTTGAGTGGAGCCAAGTACTTCACAAAGATTGACCTGAAGAGTGGGTACCATCAGATTCATGTCAGAGAAGGAGATGAGTGGAAGACAACCTTCAAGACCAGAGAGGGTTTGTATGAGTGGTTGGTCATGCCATTTGGGCTAACCAATGCACCAAGCACATTCATGCGGCTGATGAATGAGGTATTGAAGGAGTTTTTAGGAAAATTTGTCATTGTCTATTTGGATGACATTTTAATATTTAGCAAGACCCTGGAAGAGCACCTGATGCATATCAGAAGGGTTTTGAGAAGTTGAGGGAGGAGCAATTGTTGATTAATTTGAAGAAGTGTAGTTTTGTGAAGGAGTTAGTGTATCTAGGATTTGTCATCTCAATCGAAGGTCTAAAAATGGACCCAAAAAAGGTGAGGGCTATCATTGAATGGCCTACTCCAAGAAGCATAACTGAGGTAAGATCATTTCATGGTCTAGCAAGTTTTTACAGAAAATTCATTAGAAATTTTAGCAGTATTTGTGCACCCCTTACAGAAACAATGAGAGGGGATAAGAAAGAATTTAAGTGGACCTTAGGAGCAGATAAGAGCTTTGATATGTTGAAGAAGAAGGTCATAGAGCAACCTATTTTGGCACTTCCAGATTTTAATAAGGTATTTCAGGTAGATTGTGATGCTAGTGGTAGTGCCATAGGAGTTGTATTGAGTCAAGAAGGTAAACATGTTGCTTATTTTAGTGAGAAACTCAATGATGCTAGGAAGAAGTATTCAGTTTATGATCAAGAGTTTTATGCTATAGTTCAGGCTCTAAAGAAGTGGAGGCATTATTTGTTGCCAAAAGAGTTTGTTCTATATACTTGATCATCAGGCCTTACAAGTATATTAATAGCCAAGGGAAGCTAAATCGAGAGGCACTTGAAGTGGGTTGAGTTTCTACAGAGTTATACCTTTGTGTTGAAGCACAGGAGTGGAAAGTCAAATAGAGTTGTAGATGCCTTAAGTAGAAGGTAGTGTTTATTGATAGAAATGAAGGTGGAAGTTGTAGGGTTTGATGAACTTAAGGGTTTGTACCCTGAAGATCCTAATTTTGTAGAGGCTTGGAGGGCTTGCTTAGCACCTATTACTTTGGACAGGACTAAGTGGTTGGATTTTCTGATCCAAGATGGAATGTTGTTTAGAGGAAATCAATTATGCATTCCAAGGAGTTCAATGAGGGAGAATCTAGTCAAGGAGAAACACAGTGGAGGGTTGGTTGGACACTTTGGTCGAGATAAGACCATTGCCCTTGTTAGTGAGAACTACTATTGGCCATAGTTGCAGCAAGATGTGAAGAGATTTGTGCAAAGTTGTAGAGTATGCCAGATGGCGAAGGGTGTGAGATAGAACACTGGATTATATCAGCCATTACCTGTACCAGAGAGACCATGGGAGGACATCAGCATGGATTTTGTTCTTGGCCTACCAAGGACACAGAGGGGAAATGACTCCATATTTGTGGTGGTTGACAGGTTTTCAAAGATGGCACATTTTATTCCCTGCCAGAAAACTAATGATGCAGTTCATGTTGCAGGTTTATTTTTCAAAGAGGTGGTACGACTTCATGGTCTACCAAAGAGTATAGTTTCTGATAGAGATACCAAGTTTGTTGGGTATTTTTGGAGAACCTTGTGGAAGAAATTGAAGACAGATTTGAAATTTAGTTTTGCATACCACCCATATACTGATGGACAAACAGAGGTGGTGAATAGAAGTTTGGGTAATCTATTGAGATGCTTGATAGGAGATAAGCCCAAGGGATGGGATTTGGTTTTGCCATAGGTGGAATTTGCATACAATAATTCTATCAATAGGAGTACTAACAAATCTCCATTCCAGATAATATATGGGAGCAGTCCAAGAAATGCTTCTGAGTTGAGGAAGATGGATACAAGGGAAAAGTGTAGTGCTGAGGCTGAGGACTTTGTAGAGCATCTGAAGAGCTTGCATGAAGAAGTGAAGAAGCATATTACTAAGATGAATACTCAATATAAGACAAGGGTAGACCAGAAGTGACGGTTTAAGGAATTTGAAGTGGGAGATGAAGTTATGGTCCATCTGAGAAAAGAAAGGTTTCCTGCTAAAACCTATAACAAGTTGAAGATGAAGAAGTTTGGACCATGCAAAATCATAGAAAAATGGGATTCAGGCAATGCATATGAAGTGGAATTGCCAAGTGGGCTTAACATATCACCTATTTTTAACATTTCAGATTTGGTAGAATACCATGAAGGAGACAATGGTGAGGGACCAGTAGCAGAATTGTGGAATATTCTAGCATCTACTCCAGATACGAAAGAGATAGAAGAGATCCTGGATACACGCATCGGCAAAAGTACCAGAAATAGGTAGTATGCAGAATATCTAGTTAAGTGGAAAGGCAGACCTATTGAAGATTCATCTTGGTTGTCGAAGGCTGAGGTTGAATGCCTTGGTTTTCTTCCAACAATAGAGAAGTGAAGGTCACTTCTCAAAATTACCCTAGGTGTCTGATGCAGGAGCATCCAGTGGTGTAAGAGTGATCTTGCATCACCCAAAAAAAATTGTAATTGTTTAATTTTGTAAAACTAGTAAAACTAGTTTAACTTGCAAGAGATTTTTGAAGGTCTTAGAGGTCGAATTTGAGGATTTTTGGCTAGACGCAAGCCTTGGAAAGTAAAGCCAAGGTTCACCCACTTAGCTCATTTCATGCCATTTTTAAAAACATGTTGTAATAGTCAATCGGGTCAACGAGTGCGAAGTTATGACCTCGACAAGTTGCCCCAAAATTCAAATTTGAATTTTAATGGTTTTAGGTGGGAAAAAGGGAAAATAGGGTATTTGAGGGAATTTTCAAAATTGTAAAAGGGCTTCTTCTCTTGTATCCTTATTTTTGGCATGAAAGTAATGAAAGGTTTGATTCTCTGACTAGTTCAAAGGAAAAATACCTGTGTATCATTTGTTTGGTGTTGCTAGTGTAATGTGATCTACATCAAGTGGTATCAGAGCGGGAGTTCCTGAGTGTGTAAATAGATCACCGGACGTGAGGTAGTTTACACCAGGATCTATGGTTAAGGTTTGTGAGAGAAGTGAGAAGAATGCCTCCATGAAGAAACCATGGTGGTGGGAGAAATATGGTGCTAGAGGAAGATTTTAGAGCTTTGCAGAGGCAAGTTCAAGCTCTACAAGAGGAGCTACATAGAGGGTTTGAGCCAAGGAGAGAAGAAGGTAGTGAAGATGAAGTTGAAGAAGAAGAGGACCAGTTTGAGGAAGAAGAAGAGGTAGTAGATCCTACACAAGCCAGGTTATACAGAGCCATATCTCAGATTGGAAAGAGACCGAAGATGGAGGTTTCTACATATTCTAGAAATCTTGATCCAGAGGAGTTGATTGACTAGATCAATGATTTGGAAGAATACTTTGAGTATGAGGAGGTTGAAGATCCTGATAGGGTCAAGTTTTCTAAGACCAAGCTGAAGGGTCATGCCAGCATATGGTGGAAGGGAGTGCAGCTAGACAGAAATAAAAGAGGAAAAGAAAGGATAACAAAATGGGAGTGGATGTTGGAGAAGTTGAAGAGGCAGTTCATTCCAGGTGACTACGAGTTGGATCTGCTAAAGAAAATGCAAGGTTTGAGGCAATCAAGTAAGTCTGTCAAAGAATACACAGAGGAGTTTTATAAAATTTTAATCAGAACAGGCCATTCAGAGGCCAACAAGGAGAAGGTAGCCCATTATATTAATGGGTTACGAGCAAGTATTCAAGAGGAGTTAAGTCTAGTCAGGATGACCACCATAGAGGATGCTTACCAGTTTGCCCTGAGGGTTGAAGAGAAGCTAAACAGAAGGTTTGAGAGCAAGCAAAGAGGAAGAGGTCATGGTGGAAGAACTGGTGGAAGAACAAATGGAGGATGAAATGAAGATTATAAGAAGAATGGAGAAGCTAGCAGTAGTCAGGACCAAAAGGGAGATAATGCTTACCGCCCCCGTGATCAGAACAATGGTTACCAGAGAGGAAGAGGAAGGTCTGGATGAGGGTTTGGAAGAGGAGGATTTCGTGGAACCTATTTCCATTATGGTGAAGAAGGACATCGAGCATACGAGTGTCCACAACACCAAGAGAGGACAAATAAGAGGCCCGAAGGTAATGCTCGAGCTATGGTCGTTGATGAAGGTGCTGAATCTGAGCACTCTAAAGAAGCAGAAAGAGGAGAAGTGCTAATCACAAGGAGAGCCTTGTTGAATGAGGAGAGAGACCCAGATTCAGAGGAAGAGCTTATTTTGCACAAGGTGTAAATGTGTAGGTAAGATCTGTAATATTATCATAGACAATGGTAGCATAGATAACCTAGTTTCAGAAGGAATGGTTACCAAATTGCAATTAGAGAGGAAGAGACACCCGCATCCATATCGGATTGCATGGTTGCAGAAGGACCATAGGGCTTTGGTCAGTGAGCAATGCTTGGTAAAATTTAATATTGGGAATTACCATGATGAGGTCCTATGTGACATCCTGCCTATGGATGCTTGCCATTTGTTGTTGGGAAGGCCATGGCAGTTTGATCGGTGTGCAGTGCATGATGGTCATGCCAACACTTACTCCTTGACAAAGAATGGAGTGCGCCATAAGCTGAAGCCCCTGAAGGAGGTGGACGAAAAGGTATGTAGCAGTGCTAGAATCTATTTAGTTGAAGGGAGAAGGTTTTTGGATGGTTTGAAGCATGAGCATATGTGCTATGCATTAATTCCTAGAGTTAGGGAAGAAGAATGCAAAGATACCCCAGTAGAAGTCTTAGGTCTGTTAGAAGAATTTCTAGATATTATATCAAGATAATGTGCCCGAGGGTTTACCACCAGTGAGGAAGATCAGTCACCATATAGATTTGGTACCAGGATCTAGTTTACCCAATAAGGCAGCCCATAGAATGACTCCTGTAGAAAGTGAGGAGCTAAACAGGCAAGTCCAAGAGTTGCTAAAAAAGGGACTGATTCGGGAGAGCTTGAGTCCATGTGCAGTACCTACAGTACTAGCACCAAAGAAATATGGAGAGTGGAGAATGTGTACAGACTCTCGAGCTATTAACAAGATCACCATAAAATATAGATTTCCATTGCCAAGGATGGATGATATTATGGACTATTTTGAGTGGAGCCAAGTACTTCACAAAGATTGACCTGAAGAGTGGGTACCATCAGATTCGTGTCAGAGAAGGAGATGAGTGGAAGACAACCTTCAAGACCGAGAGAGGGTTTGTATGAGTGGTTGGTCATGCCATTTGGGCTAACCAATGCACCAAGCACATTCATGCGGCTGATGAATGAGGTATTGAAGGAGTTTTTAGGAAAATTTGTCATTGTCTATTTGGATGACATTTTAATATTTAGCAAGACCCTGGAAGAGCACCTGATGCATATCAGAAGGGTTTTTGAGAAGTTGAGGGAGGAGCGGTTGTTGATTAATTTGAAGAAGTGTAGTTTTGTGAAGAAGGAGTTAGTGTATCTGGGATTTGTCATCTCAGTCGAAGGTCTAAAAATGGACCCAGAAAAGGTGAGGGCTATCATTGAATGGCCTACTCCAAGAAGCATAATTGAGGTAAGATCATTTCATGGTCTAGCAAGTTTTTACAGAAAATTCATTAGAAATTTCAGCAATATTTGTGCACCCCTTACAGAAACAATGAGAGGGGATAAGAAAGAATTTAAGTGGACCTTAGGAGCAGATAAGAGCTTTGATATGTTGAAGAAGAAGGTCACAGAGCAACCTATTTTGGCACTTCCAGATTTTAATAAGGTATTTCAGGTAGATTGTGATGCTAGTGGTAGTGCCATAGGAGTTGTATTGAGTCAAGAAGGTAAACCTGTTGCTTATTTTAGTGAGAAACTCAATGATGCTAGGAAGAAGTATTCAGTTTATGATCAAGAGTTTTATGCTATAGTTCAGGCTCTAAAGAAGTGGAGGCATTATTTGTTGCCAAAAGAGTTTGTTCTATATACTGATCATCGGGCCTTACAGTATATTAATAGCCAAGGGAAGCTAAATCAGAGGCACTTGAAGTGGGTTGAGTTTCTACAGAGTTATACCTTTGTGTTGAAGCACAGGAGTGGAAAGTCAAATAGAGTTGCAGATGCCTTAAGTAGAAGGTAGTGTTTATTGATAGAAATGAAGGTGGAAGTTGTAGGGTTTGATGAACTTAAGGGTTTGTACCCTGAAGATCCTGATTTTGGAGAGGCTTGGAGGGCTTGCTTGGCACCTGTTACTTTGGACAGGACTAAGTGGTTGGATTTTCTGATCCAAGATGGAATGTTGTTTAGAGGAAATCAATTATGCATTCCAAGGAGTTCAATGAGGGAGAATCTAGTCAAGGAGAAACACAGTGGAGGGTTGGATGGACACTTTGGTCGAGATAAGACCATTGCCCTTGTTAGTGAGAACTACTATTGGCCACAGTTGCAGCAAGATGTGAAGAGATTTGTGCAAAGTTGTAGAGTATGCCAGATGGCGAAGGGTGTGAGACAGAACATTGGATTATATCAGCCATTACCTGTACCAGAGAGACCATGGGAGGACATCAGCATGGATTTTGTTCTTGGCCTACCAAGGACATAGAGGGGAAATGACTCCATATTTGTGGTGGTTGACAGGTTTTCAAAGATGGCACATTTTATTCCCTGTCAGAAAACTAATGATGCAGTTCATGTTGCAGGTTTATTTTTCAAAGAGGTGGTACGACTTCATGGTCTACCAAAGAGTATAGTTTCTAACAGAGATACCAAGTTTGTTGGGTATTTTTGGAGAACCTTATGGAAGAAATTGAAGACAGATTTGAAATTCAGTTCTGCATACCACCCACAGACTGATGGACAAACAGAGGTGGTGAATAGAAGTTTGGGTAATCTATTGAGATGCTTGATAGGAGATAAGCCCAAGGGATGGGATTTGGTTTTGCCATAGGTGGAATTTGCATACAATAATTCTGTCAATAGGAGTACTAACAAATCTCCATTCCAGATAATATATGGGAGCAGTCCAAGAAATGCTTCTGAGTTGAGGAAGATGGATACAGGGGAAAAGTGCAGTGTTGAGGTTGAGGACTTTGCAGAGCATCTGAAGAGCTTGCATGAAGAAGTGAAGAAGCATATTACTAAGATGAATACTCAATATAAGACAAGGGCAGACCAGAAGCGACGGTTTAAGGAATTTGAAGTGGGAGATGAAGTTATGGTCCATCTGAGAAAAGAAAGGTTTCCTGCTAAAACCTATAACAAGTTGAAGATGAAGAAGTTTGGACCATGCAAAATCATAGAAAAATGGGATTCAGGCAATGCATATGAAGTGGAATTGCCAAGTGGGCTTAACATATCACCTATTTTTAACATTTCAGATTTGGTAGAATACCATGAAGGAGACAATGGTGAGGGACAGCAGTAGAATTGTGGAATATTCCAGCATCTACTCCAGATACGAAAGAGATAGAAGAGATCCTAGATACACGCATCGGCAAAAGTACCAAAAATAGGTAGTATGCAGAATATCTGGTTAAGTGGAAAGGCAGACCTGTTGAAGATTCATCTTGGTTGTCGAAGGCTGAGGTTGAACGCCTTGGTTTTCTTCCAACAATAGAGAAGTGAAGGTCACTTCTCAAAATTACCCTAGGTGTACTGATGCAGGAGCATCCAGTGGTGTAAGAGTGATCTTGCATCACCCAAAAAAAAATTGTAATTGTTTAATTTTGTAAAACTAGTAAAACTAGTTTAACTTGCAGGAGATTTTTGAAGGTCTTAGAGGTCGAATTTGAGGATTTTTGGCTAGACACGAGCCTTGGCAGAGCCAAGGCTCACCTCGCTTAGCTCATTTCATGCCATTTTTGAAAACATGTTGTAATAGTCAATCGGGTCAACGAGTGCGAAGTTATGACCTCGACAAGTTGCCCCCAAAATTCAAATTTGAATTTTAATGGTTTTAGGTGGGAAAAAGGGAAAATAGGGTATTTGAGGGAATTTTCAAAATTGTAAAGGGGCTTTTTCTCTTGTATCCTCATTTTTGGCATGAAAGTAATGAAAGGTTTGATTCTCTGACTTGTTCAAAGGAAAAATACCTGTGTATCATTTGTTTGGTGTTGCTAGTGTAACGTGATCTACACCAAGTGGTATCAGAGCGGGAGTTCCTGAGTGTGTAAATAGATCATCGAACGTGAGGCAGTTTACACCAGGATCTATGGTTAAGGTTTGTGAGAGAAGTGAGAAGAATGCCTCCATGAAGAAACCATGGTGGTGGGAGAAATATGGTGCTAGAGGAAGATTTTAGAGCTTTGTAGAGGCAAGTTCAGGCTCTACAAGAGGAGCTACGTAGAGGGTTTGAGCCAAGGAGAGAAGAAGGTAGTGAAGATGAAGTTGAAGAAGAAGAGGACCATTTTGAGGAAGAAGAAGAGGCAGTAGATCCTACACAAGCCAGGTTATACAGAGCCATATCTCAGATTGGAAAAGTGATTATTTTTTGTTGAGAAGAAGGAGTTAGTGTATCTGGGATTTGTCATCTCATCGAAGGTCTAAAAATGGACCCAAAAAGGTGAGGGCTATCATTGAATGGCCTACTCCAAGGAGCATAATTGAGGTAAGATCATTTCATGGTCTAGCAAGTTTTTACAAAAAATTCATTAGAAATTTCAGTAGTATTTGTGCACCCTTGACATAAACAATGAGAGGGGATAAGAAAGAATTTAAGTGGACCTTAGGAGCAGATAAGAGCTTTGATATGTTGAAGAAGAAGGTCACAAAGCAACTTGTTTTTAGCACTTCCAGATTTTAATAAGGTATTTCAGGTAGATTGTGATGCTAGTGGTAGTGCCATAGGAGTCGTATTGAGTCAAGAAGGTAAGCATGTTGCTTATTTTAGTGAGAAACTCAATGATGCTAGGAAGAAGTATTCAGTTTATGATCAAGAGTTTTATGCTATAGTTCAGGCTCTAAAGAAGTGGAGGCATTATTTGTTGCCAAAAGAGTTTGTTCTATATACTGGTCATCAAGCCTTACAGTATATTAATAGCCAAGGGAAGCTAAATCAGAGGCACTTGAAGTGGGTTGAGTTTCTACAAGTTATACCTTTGTGTTGAAGCAGGAGTGGAAAGTCAAATAGAGTTGCAGATGCCTTAAGTAGAAGGCAATGTTTATTGATAGAAATGAAGGTGGAAGTTGTAGGGTTTGACAAACTTAAGGGTTTGTACCCTGAAGATCCTGATTTTGTAGAGGCTTGGAGGGCTTGCTTGGCACCTATTACTTTGGACAGGACTAAGTGGTTGGATTTTCTGATCCAAGATGGAATGTTATTTAGAGGAAATCAATTATGCATTCCAAGGAGTTCAATGAGGGAGAATCTAGTCAAGGAGAAACACAATGGAGGGTTGGTTGGACACTTTGGTCGAGATAAGACCATTGCCCTTGTTAGTGAGAACTACTATTGGCCATAGTTGCAGCAAGATGTGAAGAGATTTGTGCAAAGTTGAAGAGTATGCTAGATGGCAAAGGGTGTGAGACAGAACACTGGATTATATCAGCCATTACCTGTACCAGAGAGACCATGGGAGGACATCAGCATGGATTTTGTTCTTGGCCTACCAAGGACACAGAGGGGAAATGACTCCATATTTGTGGTGGTTGATAGGTTTTCAAATATGGCACATTTTATTCCCTGCTAGAAAACTAATGATGCAGTTCATGTTGCAGGTTTATTTTTCAAAGAGGTGGTACGACTTCATGGTCTACCAAAGAGTATAGTTTTTGATAGAGATACCAAGTTTGTTGGGTATTTCTGGAGAACCTTATGGAAGAAATTGAAGACAGATTTGAAATTTAGTTCTGCATACCACCCACAGACTGATGGAAAAACAGAGGTGGTGAATAGAAGTTTGGGTAATCTATTGAGATGCTTGATAGGAGATAAGCCCAAGGGATGGGATTTGGTTTTGCCATAGGTGGAATTTGCATACAACAATTTTGTCAATAGGAGTACTAACAAATCTCCATTCCAGATAATATATGGGAGCAGTCCAAGAAATGCTTCTGAGTTGAGGAAGATGGATACAGGGGAAAAGTGCAGTGCCGAGGTCTGAGGACTTTGCAGAGCATCTGAAGAGCTTGCATGAAGAAGTGAAGAAGCATATTACTAAGATGAATACTCAATATAAGACAAGGGCAGACCAGAAGTGACGGTTTAAGGAATTTGAAGTGGGAGATGAAGTTATGGTCCATCTGAGAAAAGAAAGGTTTCCTGCTAAAACCTATAACAAGTTGAAGATGAAGAAGTTTGGACCATGCAAAATCATAGAAAAATGGGATTCAAGCAATGCATATGAAGTGGAATTTCCAAGTGGGCTTAACATATCACCTATTTTTAACATTTCAGATTTGGTAGAATACCATGAAGGAGACAATGGTGAGGGACCAGTAGCAAAATTGTGGAATATTCCAACATCTACTCCAGATACGGAAGAGATAGAAGAGATCCTGGATACACACATCGGCAAAAGTACCAGAAATAGGTAGTATGCAGAATATCTGGTTAAGTGGAAAGGCAGACCTATTGAAGATTCATCTTGGTTGTCGAAGGCTGAGGTTGAACGCCTTGGTTTTCTTCCAACAATAGAGAAGTGAAGGTCACTTCTCAAAATTACCCTGGGTGTCTGATGCAGGAGCATCCAGTGGTGTAAGAGTGATCTTGCATCACCCAAAAAAAAAATTGTAATTTTTTTTTATTTTGTAAAACTAGTAAAACTAGTTTAACTTGCAGGAGATTTTTGAAGGTCTTAGAGGTCGAATTTGAGGATTTTTGGCTAGACACGAGCCTTGGCACGTAGGGCAAGTCTCACACCACTTAGCTCATTTCATGTCATTTCCAAAAACATGTTGTAATAGTCAATCGGGTCAACGAGTGCGAAGTTATGACCTCGACAAGTTGCCCCCAAAATTCAAATTTCAATTTGAATGGTTTTAGGTGGGAAAAAGGGAAAATAGGGTATTTGAGGGAATTTTCAAAATTGTAAAGGGGCCTTCTTCTCTTGTATCCTCATTTTTGGCATGAAAGTAATGAAAGGTTTGATTCTCTGACTTGTTCAAAGGAAAAACACTATGTATCATTTGTTTGGTGTTGCTAGTGTAACATGATCTCCACCAAGTGGTATCAGAGCAGGAGTTCCTGAGTGTGTAAATAGATCACCGGACGTGAGGCATTTTACACCAGGATCTATGGTTAAGGTTTGTGAGAGAAGTGAGAAGAATGCCTCCATGAAGAAACCGTGGTGGTGGGAGAAATATGGTGCCAGAGGAAGATTTCAGAGCTTTGCAAAGGCAAGTTCAGGCTCTGCAAGAGGAGCTACGTAGAGGGTTTGAGCCAAGGAGAGAAGAAGGTAGTGAAGATGAAGTTGAAGAAGAAGAGGACCAGTTTGAGGAAGAAGAAGAGGCAGTAGATCCTGCACAAGCAAGGTTATACAGAGCCATATCTCAGATTGGAAAGAGACCGAAGATGGAGGTTTCTACGTATTCTAGAAATCTTGATCCAGAGGAGTTGATTGACTGGATCAATGATTTGGAAGAATACTTTGAGTATGAGGAGGTTGAAGATCCTGATAGGGTCAAGTTTTCTAAGACCAAGCTGAAGGGTCATGCCAGCATATGGTGGAAGGGAGTGCAGCTAGACAGAAATAAAAGAGGAAAAGAAAGGATAACAAAATGGGAGCGGATGTTGGAGAAGTTGAAGAGGTAGTTCATTCCAGGTGACTACGAGTTGGATCTACTAAAGAAAATGCAAGGTTTGAGGTAATCAAGTAAGTCTGTCAAAGAATACATAGAGGAGTTTTATAAAATTTTAATCAGAATAGGCCATTCTGAGGACAACAAGGAGAAGGTAGCCCATTATATTAATGGGTTACGAGCAAGTATTCAAGAGGAGTTAAGTCTGGTCAGGATGACCACCATAGAGGATGCTTACCAGTTTGCCCTGAGGGTTGAAGAGAAGCTGAACAGAAGGTTTGAGAGCAAGCAAAGAGGAAGAGGTCATGGTGGAAGAACAAATGGAGGACGAAATGAAGATCATAAGAAGAATGGAGAAGCCAGCAATAGTCAGGACCAAAAGGGAGATAATGCTTACCACCCTCGTGATCAGAACAATGGTTACCAGAGAGGAAGAGGAAGGTCCGGACGAGGGTTTGGAAGAGGAGGATTTTATGGACCTATTTCAAGTAAAGAAGAACAGGGAAAGTCAAGCACAGATGAATGAGGTATCGAAGGAGTCAAAGAGGAAATTGTGAATTAGGAGAGATACCTTTGGATGACATTTTAATATTTAGCAAGACCCTAGAAGAGCACCTAATGCATATCGAAGGGTTTTTGAGAAGCCGAGGGAGGAGCAATTGTTGATTAATTTGAAGAAGTGTAGTTTTGTGAAGAAGGAGTTAGTGTATCTGGGATTTGTCATCTCAGCCGAAGGTCTAAAAATGGACCCAAAAAAGGTGAGGGCTATCATTGAATGGCCTACTCCAAGAAGCATAATTGAGGTAAGATCATTTCATGGTCTAGCAAGTTTTTACAAAAAATTCATTAGAAATTTTAGTAGTATTTGTGCACCCCTGACAGAAAACATGAGAGGGGATAAGAAAGAATTTAAGTGGACCTTAGGAGCAGATAAGAGCTTTGATATGTTGAAGAAGAAGGTCACAGAGCAACCTATTTTGGCACTTCCAGATTTTAATAAGGTATTTCAGGTAGATTGTGATGCTAGTGGTAGTGCCATAGGAGCTGTATTGAGTCAAGAAGGTAAACTTGTTGCTTATTTTAGTGAGAAACTCAATGATGCTAGGAAGAAGTATTCAGTTTATGATCAAGAGTTTTATGCTATAGTTCGGGCTCTAAAGAAGTGGAGGCATTATTTGTTGCCAAAAGAGTTTGTTCTATATACTGATCATCAGGCCTTACAGTATATTAATAGCCAAGGGAAGCTAAATCGGAGGCACTTGAAGTGGGTTGAGTTTCTACAGAGTTATACCTTTGTGTTGAAGCACAGGAGTGGAAAGTCAAATAGAGTTGCAGATGCCTTAAGTAGAAGGTAGTGTTTGTTGATAGAAATGAAGGTGGAAGTTGTAGGGTTTGACGAACTTAAGGGTTTGTACCCTGAAGATCCTGATTTTGCAGAGGCTTGGAGGGCTTGCTTGGCACCTGTTACTTTGGACAGGACTAAGTGGTTGGATTTTCTGATCCAAGATGGAATGTTGTTTAGAGGAAATCAATTATGCATTCCAAGGAGTTCAATGAGGGAGAATCTAGTCAAGGAGAAACACAGTGGAGGGTTGGCTGGACACTTTGGTCGGGATAAGACCATTGCCCTTGTTAGTGAGAACTACTATTGGCCACAGTTGTAGCAAGATGTGAAGAGGTTTGTGCAAAGTTGCAGAGTATGCCAGATGGCGAAGGGTGTGAGACAGAACACTGGATTATATCAGCCATTACCTGTACCAGAGAGACCATGGGAGGACATCAACATGGATTTTGTTCTTGGCCTACCAAGGACATAGAGGGGAAATGACTCCATATTTGTGGTGGTTGACAGGTTTTCAAAGATGGCACATTTTATTCCTTGCTAGAAAACTAATGATGCAGTTCATGTTGCAGGTTTATTTTTCAAAGAGGTGGTACGACTTCATGGTCTACCAAAGAGTATAGTTTTTGACAGAGATACCAAGTTTGTTGGGTATTTCTAGAGAACCTTATGGAAGAAATTGAAGACAGATTTGAAATTCAGTTCTGCATACCACCCATAGACTGATGGACAAACAGAGGTGGTGAATAGAAGTTTGGGTAATCTATTGAGATGCTTGATAGGAGATAAGCCCAAGGGATGGGATTTGGTTTTGCCATAGGTGGAATTTGCATACAACAATTCTGTCAATAAGAGTACTAACAAATCTCCATTCCAGATAATATATGGGAGCAGTCCAAGAAATGCTTCTGAGTTGAGGAAGATGGATACAGGGGAAAAGTGTAGTGCTGAGGCTGAGGACTTTGCAGAGCATCTGAAGAGCTTGCATGAAGAAGTGAAGAAGCATATTACTAAGATGAATACTCAATATAAGACAAGGGCAGACCAGAAGCGACGGTTTAAGGAATTTGAAGTGGGAGATGAAGTTATGGTCCATCTGAGAAAAGAAAGGTTTCCTGCTAAAACCTATAACAAGCTGAAGATGAAGAAGTTTGGACCATGCAAAATCATAGAAAAATGGGATTCAGGCAATGCATATGAAGTGGAATTGCCAAGTGGGCTTAACATATCACCTATTTTTAACATTTCAGATTTGGTAGAATACCATGAAGGAGACAATGGTGAGGGACCAATAGCAGAATTATGGAATATTCCAACATCTACTCCAGATACGAAAGAGATAGAAGAGATCCTGGATACACGCATCGACAAAAGTACCAAAAATAGGCAGTATGCAGAATATCTAGTTAAGTGGAAAGGCAGACCTATTGAAGATTCATCTTGGTTGTCGAAGGCTGAGGTTGAACGCCTTGGTTTTCTTCCAACAATAGAGAAGTGAAGGTCACTTCTCAAAATTACCCTGGGTGTCTGATGCAAGAGCATCCAATGGTGTAAGAGTGATCTTGCATCACCCAAAAAAAATTGTAATTTTTTAATTTTGTAAAACTAGTAAAACTAGTTTAACTTGCAGGAGATTTTTGAAGGTCTTAGAGGTCGAATTTGAGGATTTTTGGCTAGACACGAGCCTTGGTGCAAGAGCCAAGGTCGCCTACTTAGCTCGTTTCATGCCATTTTCAAAAACATGTTGTAATAGTCAATCGGGTCAACGAGTGCGAAGTTATGACCTCGACAAGTTGCCCCCAAAATTCAAATTTGAATTTGAATGGTTTTAGGTGGGAAAAAGGGAAAATAGGGTATTTGAGGGAATTTTCGAAATTGTAAAGGGGCTTCTTCTCTTGTATCCTTATTTTTGGCATGAAAGTAATGAAAGGTTTGATTCTCTGACTGGTTCAAAGGAAAAATACCTGTGTATCATTTGTTTGGTGTTGCTAGTGTAACGTGATCTACACCAAGTGGTATCAGAGCGGGAGTTCCTGAGTGTGTAAACAGATCGTCGGACGTGAGGCAGTTTACACCAGGATCTGTGGTTAAGGTTTGTGAGAGAAGTGAGCAGAATGCCTCCATGAAGAAACCATGGTGGTGGGAGAAATATGGTGCCAGAGGAAGATTTTAGAGCTTTGCAAAGGCAAGTTCGAGGCTCTGCAAGAGGAGCTGCGTAGAGGGTTTGAGCCAAGGAGAGAAGAAGGTAGTGAAGATGAAGTTGAAGAAGAAGAGGACCAGTTTGAGGAAGAAGAAGAGGTAGTAGATCCTGCACAAGCTAGGTTATACAGAGCCATATCTCAGATTGGAAAGAGACCGAAGATGGAGGTTTCTACGTATTCTAGAAATCTTGATCCAGAGGAGTTGATTGACTTGGATCAATGATTTGGAAGAATACTTTGAGTATGAGGAGGTTGAAGATCCTGATAGGGTCAAGTTTGCTAAGACCAAGCTGAAGGGTCATGCCAGCATATGGTGGAAGGGAGTGCAGCTAGACAAAAATAAAAGAGGAAAAGAAAGGATAACAAAATGGGAGCGAATGTTGGAGAAGTTGAAGAGGCAGTTCATCCCAGGTGACTATGAGTTGGATCTGCTAAAGAAAATGCAAGGTTTGAGGTAATCAAGTAAGTCTATCAAAGAATACACAGAGGAGTTTTATAAAATTGTAATCAGAATAGGCCATTTAGAGGCCAACAAGGAGAAGGTAGCCCATTATATTAATGGGTTACGAGCAAGTATTCAAGAGGAGTTAAGTCTGGTCAGGATGACCACCATAGAGGATGCTTACCAGTTTGCCCTGAGGGTTGAAGAGAAGTTGAACAGAAGGTTTGAGAGCAAGCAAAGAGGAAGAGGTCATGGTGGAAGAACTGGTGGAAGAACAAATGGAGGATGAAATGAAGATTATAAGAAGAATGGAGAAGCTAGCAATAGTCAGGACCAAAAGGGAGATAATGCTTACCGCCCCGTGATCAGAACAATGGTTACCAGAGAGGAAGAGGAAGGTCCGGATGAGGGTTTGGAAGAGGAGGATTTCATGGAACCTATTTCCATTATGGCGAAGAAGGACATCGAGCATACGAGTGTCCACAACACCAAGAGAGGACAAATAGGAGGCCTGAAGGTAATGCCCGAGCTACGGTCATTGATGAAGGTGCTGAATCTGAGCACTCTAAAGAAGCAGAAAGAGGAGAAGTGCTAATCACAAGGAGAGCCTTGTTGAATGAGGAGAGAGACCCAGATCAGAGGAAGAGCTTATTTCGCACAAGGTGTAAATGTGCAGGTAAGATCTGTAATATTATCATAGACAATGGTAGCACAGATAACCTAGTTTCAGAAGGAATGGTTACCAAATTGCAATTAGAGAGGAAGAGACACCCGCATCCATATCGGATTGCGTGGTTACAGAAGGACCATAGGGCTTTGGTCAGTGAGCAATGCTTGGTAAAATTTAATATTGGGAATTACCGTGATGAGGTCCTGTGTGACATCCTGCCTATGGATGCTTGCCATTTGTTGTTGGGAAGGCCATGGCAGTTTGATCGGTGTGCAGTGCATGATGGTCGTGCCAACACTTACTCCTTGACAAAGAATGGAGTGCGCCATAAGCTGAAGCCCCTGAAGGAGGTGGATGAAAAGGTATGTAGCAGTGCTAGAATCTATTTAGTTGAAGGGAGAAGGTTTTTGGATGGTTTGAAGCATGAGCATATGTGCTATGCATTAATTCCTAGAGTTAGGGAAGAAGAATGCAAAGATACCCAAGTAGAAGTCTTAGGTCTGTTAGAAGAATTTCTAGATATTATATCGAGATAATGTGCCTGAGGATTTACCACCAGTGAGGAAGATCAGTCACCATATAGATTTGGTACCAGGATCTAGTTTACCCAATAAGGCAGCCCATAGAATGACTCCTGTAGAAAGTGAGGAGCTAAACAGGCAAGTCCAAGAGTTGCTAAAAAAGGGACTGATTCGGGAGAGCTTGAGTCCATGTGCAGTACCTGCAGTACTAGCACCAAAGAAATATGGAGAGTGGAGAATGTGTACAGACTCTCGAGCTATTAACAAGATCACCATAAAATACAGATTTCCATTGCCAAGGATGGATGATATTATGGACTGTTTGAGTGGAGCCAAGTACTTCACAAAGATTGACTTGAAGAGTGGGTACCATCAGATTCATGTCAGAGAAGGAGATGAGTGGAAGACAACCTTCAAGACCGAGAGAGGGTTTGTATGAGTGGTTGGTCATGCCATTTGGGCTAACCAATGCACCAAGCACATTCATGCGGCTGATGAATGAGGTATTGAAGGAGTTTTTAGGAAAATTTGTCATTGTCTATTTGGATGACATTTTAATATTTAGCAGGACCCTGGAAGAGCACCTGATGCATATCAGAAGGGTTTTTGAGAAGCTGAGGGAGGAGCAGTTGTTGATTAATTTGAAGAAGTGTAGTTTTGTGAAGGAGTTAGTGTATCTGGGATTTGTCATCTCAGTCGAAGGTCTAAAAATGGACCCAAAAAAGGTGAGGGCTATCATTGAATGGCCTACTCCAAGAAGCATAACTGAGGTAAGATCATTTCATGGTCTAGCAAGTTTTTACAAAAAATTCATTAGAAATTTTAGCAGTATTTGTGCACCCCTTACAGAAACAATGAGAGGGGATAAGAAAGAATTTAAGTGGACCTTAGGAGCAGATAAGAGCTTTGATATGTTGAAGAAGAAGGTCACAGAGCAACCTATTTTGGCACTTCCAGATTTTAATAAGGTATTTCAGGTAGATTGTGATGCTAGTGGTAGTGCCATAGGAGTCTGTATTGAGTCAAGAAGGTAAACCTGTTGCTTATTTTAGTGAGAAACTCAATGATGCTAGGAAGAAGTATTCAGTTTATGATCAAGAGTTTTATGCTATAGTTCAGGCTCTAAAGAAGTGGAGGCATTATTTGTTGCCAAAAGAGTTTGTTCTATATACTGATCATCGAGGCCTTACAGTATATTAATAGCCAAGGGAAGCTAAATCGGAGGCACTTGAAGTGGGTTGAGTTTCTACAGAGTTATACCTTTGTGTTGAAGCACAGGAGTGGAAAGTCAAATAGAGTTGCAGATGCCTTAAGTAGAAGGTAGTGTTTGTTGATAGAAATGAAGGTGGAAGTTGTAGGGTTTGACGAACTTAAGGGTTTGTACCCTGAAGATCCTGATTTTGTAGAGGCTTGGAGGGCTTGCTTGGCACCTGTTACTTTGGACAGGACTAAGTGGTTGGATTTTCTGATCCAAGATGGAATGTTGTTTAGAGGAAATCAATTATGCATTCCAAGGAGTTCAATGAGGGAGAATCTAGTCAAGGAGAAACACAGTGGAGGGTTGGCTGGACACTTTGGTCGGGATAAGACCATTGCCCTTGTTAGTGAGAACTACTATTGGCCACAGTTGCAGCAAGATGTGAAGAGGTTTGTGCAAAGTTGTAGAGTATGCCAGATGGCGAAGGGTGTGAGACAGAACACTGGATTATATCAGCCATTACCTATACCGAGAGAGACCATGGGAGGACATCAGCATGGATTTTGTTCTTGGCCTACCAAGGACACGAGAGGGAAATGACTCCATATTTGTGGTGGTTGACAGGTTTTCAAAGATGGCACATTTTATTCCCTGCTAGAAAACTAATGATGCGGTTCATGTTGCAGGTTTATTTTTCAAAGAGGTGGTACGACTTCATGGTCTACCAAAGAGTATAGTTTCGGATAGAGATACCAAGTTTGTTGGGTATTTCTGGAGAACCTTGTGGAAGAAATTGAAGACAGATTTGAAATTCAGTTCTGCATACCACCCATAGACTGATGGACAAACAGAGGTGGTGAATAGAAGTTTGGGTAATCTATTGAGATGCTTGATAGGAGATAAGCCCAAGGGATGGGATTTGGTTTTGCCATAGGTGGAATTTGCATACAACAATTCTGTCAATAGGAGTACTAACAAATCTCCATTCCAGATAATATATGGGAGCAGTCCAAGAAATGCTTCTGAGTTGAGGAAGATGGATACAGGGGAAAAGTGTAGTGTGAGGCTGAGGACTTTGCAGAGCATCTGAAGAGCTTGCATGAAGAAGTGAAGAAGCATATTACTAAGATGAATACTCAATATAAGACAAGGGCAGACCAGAAGTGACGGTTTAAGGAATTTGAAGTGGGAGATGAAGTTATGGTCCATCTGAGAAAAGAAAGGTTTCCTGCTAAAACCTATAACAAGTTGAAGATGAAGAAGTTTGGACCATGCAAAATCATAGAAAAATGGGATTCAGGCAATGCATATGAAGTGGAATTGCCAAGTGGGCTTAACATATCACCTATTTTTAACATTTTAGATTTGGTAGAATACCATGAAGGAGACAATGGTGAGGGACCAGTAGCAGAATTATGGAATATTCCAGCATCTACTCCAGATACGAAAGAGATAGAAGAGATCCTGGATACACGCATCGACAAAAGTACCAGAAATAGGCAGTATGCAGAATATCTGGTTAAGTGGAAAGGCAGACCTGTTGAAGATTCATCTTGGTTGTCGAAGGCTGAGGTTGAACGCCTTGGTTTTCTTCCAACAATAGAGAAGTGAAGGTCACTTCTCAAAATTACCCTAGGTGTCTGATGCAGGAGCATCCAGTGGTGTAAGAGTGATCTTGCATCACCCAAAAAAAAATTGTAATTTTTTAATTTTGTAAAACTAGTAAAACTAGTTTAACTTGCAGGAGATTTTTGAAGGTCTTAGAGGTCGAATTTGAGGATTTTTGGCTAGACGCGAGCCTTGGCGCGAAGAGCCAAGGTCACCCGCTTAGCTCGTTTCATGCCATTTTCGAAAACATGTTGTAATAGTCAATCGGGTCAACGAGTGCGAAGTTATGACCTCGACAAGTTGCCCCCAAAATTCAAATTTCAATTTGAATGGTTTTAGGTGGGAAAAAGGGAAAATAGGGTATTTGAGGGAATTTTCGAAATTGTAAAGGGGCTTCTTCTCTTGTATCCTTATTTTTGGCATGAAAGTAATGAAAGGTTTGATTCTCTGACTGGTTCAAAGGAAAAATACCTGTGTATCATTTGTTTGGTGTTGCTAGTGTAACGTGATCTACACCAAGTGGTATCAGAGCGGGAGTTCTTGAGTGTGTAAATAGATCATCGGACGTGAGGCAGTTTACACCAGGATCTGTGGTTAAGGTTTGTGAGAGAAGTGAGCAGAATGCCTCCATGAAGAAACCATGGTGGTGGGAGAAATATGGTGCCAGAGGAAGATTTTAGAGCTTTGCAAAGGCAAGTTCAGGCTCTGCAAGAGGAGCTGCGTAGAGGGTTTGAGCCAAGGAGAGAAGAAGGTAGTGAAGATGAAGTTGAAGAAGAAGAGGACCAGTTTGAGGAAGAAGAAGAGGTAGTAGATCCTGCACAAGCTAGGTTATACAGAGCCATATCTCAGATTGGAAAGAGACCGAAGATGGAGGTTTCTACGTATTCTAGAAATCTTGATCCAGAGGAGTTGATTGATTGGATCAATGATTTGGAAGAATACTTTGAGTATGAGGAGGTTGAAGATCCTGATAGGGTCAAGTTTGCTAAGACCAAGTTGAAGGGTCATGCCAACATATGGTGGAAGGGAGTGCAGCTAGACAGAAATAAAAGAGGAAAAGAAAGGATAACAAAATGGGAGCGGATGTTGGAGAAGTTGAAGAGGCAGTTCATCCCAGGTGACTATGAGTTGGATCTGCTAAAGAAAATGCAAGGTTTGAGGCAATCAAGTAAGTCTATCAAAGAATACACAGAGGAGTTTTATAAAATTGTAATCAGAACAGGCCATTCAGAGGCCAACAAGGAGAAGGTAGCCCATTATATTAATGGGTTACGAGCAAGTATTCAAGAGGAGTTAAGTCTGGTCAGGATGACCACCATAGAGGATGCTTACCAGTTTGCCCTGAGGGTTGAAGAGAAGCTGAACAGAAGGTTTGAGAGCAAGCAAAGAGGAAGAGGTCATGGTGGAAGAACTGGTGGAAGAACAAATGGAGGATGAAATGAAGATTATAAGAAGAATGGAGAAGCTAGCAGTAGTCAGGACCAAAAGGGAGATAATGCTTACCACCCCGTGATCAGAACAATGGTTACCAGAGAGGAAGAGGAAGGTCTGGATGAGGGTTTGGAAGAGGAGGATTTCATGGAACCTATTTCCACTATGGCGAAGAAGGACATCGAGCATACGAGTGTCCACAACACCAAGAGAGGACAAATAGGAGGCCTGAAGGTAATGCCCGAGCTGCGGTCATTGATGAAGGTGCTGAATCTGAGCACTCTAAAGAAGCAGAAAGAGGAGAAGTGCTAATCACAAGGAGAGCCTTGTTGAATGAGGAGAGAGACCCAGATCAGAGGAAGAGCTTATTTTGCACAAGGTGTAAATGTGTAGGTAAGATCTGTAATATTATCATAGACAATGGTAGCATAGATAACCTAGTTTCAGAAGGAATGGTTACCAAATTGCAATTAGAGAGGAAGAGACACCCGCATCCATATCGGATTGCGTGGTTACAGAAGGACCATAGGGCTTTGGTCAGTGAGCAATGCTTGGTAAAATTTAATATTGGGAATTACCGTGATGAGGTCCTGTGTGACATCCTGCCTATGGATGCTTGCCATTTGTTGTTGGGAAGGCCATGGCAGTTTGATCGGTGTGCAGTGCATGATGGTCGTGCCAACACTTACTCCTTGACAAAGAATGGAGTGCGCCATAAGTTGAAGCCCCTGAAGGAGGTGGATGAAAAGGTATGTAGCAGTGCTAGAATCTATTTAGTTGAAGGGAGAAGGTTTTTGGATGGTTTGAAGCATGAGCATATGTGCTATGCATTAATTCCTAGAGTTAGGGAAGAAGAATGCAAAGATACCCCAGTAGAAGTCTTAGGTCTGTTAGAAGAATTTCTAGATATTATATCAGATAATGTGCCCGAGGGTTTACCACCAGTGAGGAAGATCAGTCACCATATAGATTTGGTACCGGGATCTAGTTTACCCAATAAGGCAGCCCATAGAATGACTCCTGTAGAAAGTGAGGAGCTAAACGAGGCAAGTCCAAGAGTTGCTAAAAAAGGGACTGATTCGGGAGAGCTTGAGTCCATGTGCAGTACCTACAGTACTAGCACCAAAGAAATATGGAGAGTGGAGAATGTGTACAGACTCTCGAGCTATTAACAAGATCACCATAAAATACAGATTTCCATTGCCAAGGATGGATGATATTATGGACTGTTTGAGTGGAGCCAAGTACTTCACAAAGATTGACCTGAAGAGTGGGTACCATCAGATTCATGTCAGAGAAGGAGATGAGTGGAAGACAACCTTCAAGACCAGAGAGGGTTTGTATGAGTGGTTGGTCATGCCATTTGGGCTAACCAATGCGCCAAGCACATTCATGCGGCTGATGAATGAGGTATTGAAGGAGTTTTTAGGAAAATTTGTCATTGTCTATTTGGATGACATTTTAATATTTAGCAGGACCCTGGAAGAGCACCCGATGCATATCAGAAGGGTTTTTGAGAAGGTGAGGGAGGAGCAGTTGTTGATTAATTTGAAGAAGTGTAGTTTTGTGAAGGAGTTAGTGTATCTGGGATTTGTCATCTCAGTCGAAGGTCTAAAAATGGACCCAGAAAAGGTGAGGGCTATCATTGAATGGCCTACTCCAAGAAGCATAACTGAGGTAAGATCATTTCATGGTCTAGCAAGTTTTTACAAAAAATTCATTAGAAATTTTAGCAGTATTTGTGCACCCCTTACAGAAACAATGAGAGGGGATAAGAAAGAATTTAAGTGGACCTTAGGAGCGGATAAGAGCTTTGATATGTTGAAGAAGAAGGTCACAGAGCAACCTATTTTGGCACTTCCAGATTTTAATAAGGTATTTCGGGTAGATTGTGATGCTAGTGGTAGTGCCATAGGAGTTGTATTGAGTCAAGAAGGTAAACCTGTTGCTTATTTTAGTGAGAAACTCAATGATGCTAGGAAGAAGTATTCAGTTTATGATCAAGAGTTTTATGCTATAGTTCAGGCTCTAAAGAAGTGGAGGCATTATTTGTTGCCAAAAGAGTTTGTTCTATATACTGATCATCAGGCCTTACAGTATATTAATAGCCAAGGGAAGCTAAATCAGAGGCACTTGAAGTGGGTTGAGTTTCTACAGAGTTATACCTTTGTGTTGAAGCACAGGAGTGGAAAGTCAAATAGAGTTGCAGATGCCTTAAGTAGAAGGCAATGTTTGTTGATAGAAATGAAGGTGGAAGTTGTAGGGTTTGATGAACTTAAGGGTTTGTACCCTGAAGATCCTGATTTTGCAGAGGCTTGGAGGGCTTGCTTGGCACCTGTTACTTTGGACAGGACTAAGTGGTTGGATTTTCTGATCCAAGATGGAATGTTGTTTAGAGGAAATCAATTATGCATTCCAAGGAGTTCAATGAGGGAGAATCTAGTCAAGGAGAAACACAGTGGAGGGTTGGCTGGACACTTTGGTCGGGATAAGACCATTGCCCTTGTTAGTGAGAACTACTATTGGCCACTAGTTGCAGCAAGATGTGAAGAGGTTTGTGCAAAGTTGTAGAGTATGCCAGATGGCGAAGGGTGTGAGACAGAACACTGGATTATATCAGCCATTACCTGTACCAGAGAGACCATGGGAGGACATCAGCATGGATTTTGTTCTTGGCCTACCAAGGACACAGAGGGGAAATGACTCCATATTTGTGGTGGTTGACAGGTTTTCAAAGATGGCACATTTTATTCCCTGCCAGAAAACTAATGATGCAGTTCATGTTGCAGGTTTATTTTTCAAAGAGGTGGTACGACTTCATGGTCTACCAAAGAGTATAGTTTCTGACAGAGATACCAAGTTTGTTGGGTATTTCTGGAGAACCTTGTGGAAGAAATTGAAGACAGATTTGAAATTCAGTTATGCATACCACCCACATATTGATGGACAAACAGAGGTGGTGAATAGAAGTTTGGGTAATCTATTGAGATGCTTGATAGGAGATAAGCCCAAGGGATGGGATTTGGTTTTGCCATAGGTGGAATTTGCATACAACAATTCTGTCAATAGGAGTACTAACAAATCTCCATTCCAGATAATATATGGGAGCAATCCAAGAAATGCTTCGAGTTGAGGAAGATGGATACGGGGGAAAAGTGCAGTGCTTGAGGCTGAGGACTTTGCAGAGCATCTGAAGAGCTTGCATGAAGAAGTGAAGAAGCATATTACTAAGATGAATACTCAATATAAGACAAGGGCAGACCAGAAGCGACGGTTTAAGGAATTTGAAGTGGGAGATGAAGTTATGGTCCATCTGAGAAAAGAAAGGTTTCCTGCTAAAACCTATAACAAGTTGAAGATGAAGAAGTTTGGACCATGCAAAATCATAGAAAAATGGGATTCAGGCAATGCATATGAAGTGGAATTGCCAAGTGGGCTTAACATATCACCTATTTTTAACATTTCAGATTTGGTAGAATACCATGAAGGAGACAATGGTGAGGGACCAGTAGCAGAATTGTGGAATATTCCAGCATCTACTCTAGATACGGAAGAGATAGAAGAGATCCTGGATACACGCATCGGCAAAAGTACCAGAAATAGGCAGTATGCAGAATATCTGGTTAAGTGGAAAGGCAGACCTGTTGAAGATTCATCTTGGTTGTCGAAGGCTGAGGTTGAACGCCTTGGTTTTCTTCCAACAATAGAGAAGTGAAGGTCACTTCTCAAAATTACCCTGGGTGTCTGATGCAGGAGCATCCAGTGGTGTAAGAGTGATCTTGCATCACCCAAAAAAAAATTGTAATTTTTATTTTATTTTGTAAAACTAGTAAAACTAGTTTAACTTGCAGGAGATTTTTGAAGGTCTTAGAGGTCGAATTTGAGGATTTTTGGCTAGACATGAGCCTTGGCATGAAGAGCCAAGGCTTGCCCGCTTAGCTCATTTCATGCCATTTTTGAAAACATGTTGTAATAGTCAATCGGGTCAACGAGTGCGAAGTTATGACCTCGACAAGTTGCCCCCAAAATTCAAATTTGAATTTTAATGGTTTTAGGTGGGAAAAAGGGAAAATAGGGTATTTGAGGGAATTTTCGAAATTGTAAAGGGGCCTTCTTCTCTTGTATCCTTATTTTTGGCATGAAAGTAATGAAAGGTTTGATTCTCTGACTTGTTCAAAGGAAAAATACCTGTGTATCATTTGTTTGGTGTTGCTAGTGTAACGTGATCTACACCAGAATGAGAGGGGGAGGAAAGAGATAATTGCTAGCTCCTTTATGACCAAAAATCAAAAGAGATTTGCTCAAAACATAATTAATCCCCACTATGATTTTAGTGCTTGAGCTGCTAATTTTGAGAGGAATCTTAAATTGGGATTTCATCCAACATAGAGATAACTAACATGAATTTAGAGCTAGTATATTATTAAAAAAACCTTATAAGGAAAGGATGAAGATACACTAGCTTGATCATACAATACCCTAATAAGGTAGAAGGAAAAGGAACTTGTGGGGGCAAAGGTGGAAAGCTTCAATTATAAATTCAAGAATAAAAATTGTATGGAAATTGGGTATTTTTAATCAACTAGAACAAGCAACGCTTTTTTACCAGGATATAATAGGACTATATTCTACCACTTTCCAATTTAATTAAAAAAAATAAAAAGTAAGAAAAACTACTTGATGTCTTCCCAAGTAAAATTAGGGTTTTGTCTTCCCATACCGTAAGGTGAAATGGATGTTGTACAACTTAATGAATTTTCCTTGTTTAACTAAGTTTGGCTTTATATTGCCATAGAAGACCTAGTGCATTATTCAAAATTGTCTACAAAGTGAATGTGATTTTGTAATGCTATTAGGAAGTTTACTTGTCAAATGTTTGAAATTTTTTTTGAGTATGACTTTGTATTGTTCATGGAGAGTTTCCTTATCAATTATTTGGCAAAATATCTAAGGATGACTTTGTATTGTTCATTGAGAGTTTGTTTCAATTGTGTAATGAAACTTCTAGATGTGATCTTGTATTAATCTAGGAATTTTGGTCATTAATTGTTTTATTTAATGTCTAAATATGATTTTATATGGATGTTTGCACATCAACTATTTCAAGAAATGACATGTGTGATTATATGTTGTTTACAATATCTAGACATTGATCCATTAAATAAATGTTGATCTATTTAGTCAAACATGAACTTTAAATTTTAACTTGGCTCATAGAATGTTGTTATTTTTGTGTATTAAGAAGTCTTATTTTTGTTGGAAGTTATTTTAGCTCTAAGACACCTAAAACCATAATTTATCCATTATTACGAGGAATGGCATGGACCTTTGGAATACTAATTGTGAATCATTTTCCAAGCAAGAACCATTATTTTGTTAAGGATTTAGAGTTGCATCCTACTTAGTTGATGACGTACATTGAAGTTCTATTGAATATTTAGACCCTTGAAGGGATCTATAAAAATTCACATTGAAAGTATTTTTTTAATTATTGTAAATTACCAAAGACCACCATAGCAATTACAATGTGTACATGACAAATTGCAAGGGATTGTAAAGTGAAAATAATGGAGAAAGATATGGAAAATTTTGGGTATGAGACAAACTCAATATGAAACAATAAGATCATATCATAATAGAAGTCGAGTTAAAGCAATAATTTTCCACTCCTAAGAAAGTGGCAAGAAAAATCCCTATGCATCATCGAATGGCAAAGGCTATTATAGTTCACTCAAATAAACCATTAGAAGAAAAAATAACACAAGGGATGAGGAAGTACAATGTGCAAGTTCAAATAAAAAAGGAGTTAAAGGTGTGAAGGAGGATATGGAGATTAATTTTAGAGCAAATGAGGCAAATGAGGTCAAGGTAAATCTATCTAAATCATCTTCATTTTTCTAGAGTAGCCTAAAATCTTCTCCTTGCAATAAAAATAAAAGTAGTATAGTGGATTCATTGCACTTTAGGGTTTCAAGAGCAACATAATAAATAAATGCATATGGAGGATATCCATAGAAATTTAGGATTTTCAAGGCAACATAATAAAGTAATTACTA
Source organism: Wollemia nobilis (assembly GCA_028583015.1). NCBI lineage: Eukaryota > Viridiplantae > Streptophyta > Pinopsida > Araucariales > Araucariaceae > Wollemia > Wollemia nobilis. Next base: position 1,596,848 of record JAQPPZ010000503.1, read on the forward strand.
TGGAGGATCATCCTTGTACTTTAGGGTTTCTAGGGAAACATAAAGAAGAAAGTGTTTATGAGGCTATTCCTTGCATTTCAGATTCTTTAAGGCAACATAAATATTTAGAAGACAAGTCTCATTATGAACAATATGAAAAAATAGAAGAGATTGACAAAGATGAAAGTGTTGATAGGAATAAAAAAAGGAGAGGAAGGTCATCAAAGCATGAACAAAGAGAAAAAACTAAGGGATATTAATTTGGGAAGCTAAATAAAAATATCATAGATGTTAACAAGAAGTGGGGCTAAACCCACTAATAAAAATAAAAAATGATGACGAAAATGATATCATAGAATATTAGGGGTATGAATAACCCCTAAAAAAAAGTTATTAAGGAATTAATATTTTTTATAGTCCCGAGTTTATTTTAACGTAAGAAATAAAATTAAGTAGCGAAGAATGAAAGGATGCTTTTAAAAATATTTCGAAGATGGGTGATTGTCTTGCTATTTCTTCCATAGGACCTTTAGGTGGTATTGCAAAAATATAGGACAAACATAAATGGGATGGATAATTGTTAGCAACATAAATTAATTGGTTTGCTTGACTTTTTTTCATAAAAGAGTAAAACATCAAGGTTGGGGTTATAAATGTATATGCTCCAACTATAGTATCTCTTCTTAAAACATATTGGAGGGACCTTAACATATTTTTTCAAACACAATGATGATTCATAATTGTGGCCTATGGATTCTTGGGGGTGACTTCTAACACAATTCTTCTTATTTGGAAAAGAAAAGTGGTACTCTAGGATGGTGTAAATCAATGCAAGATTTTGATTCATTTGTCAATTTAAATGGCCTTTGGGATTTTACTCCTTCAAGTTTTTAATATACATGAGATAATATATGCACCTGGCAAACTCATATAGTAGAAATACTGGATAGATTATTATTATCCAATATATGGTTGCAAACAAAGTAAACAATCTCTTCAAATATTTTATTACAAACAAGATCAGATCACAAACCCAATATTTTGACTTGTGATTTATGCAAAACAGGTTATCCAAATCCATTTCACTTCCAGTATATGTGGATTTAAGATCCTAATATCTTCTATATGGTTATGTTATTGTGGGATGAAACAACTTTTGAAGGATTATATATGTACAGGTTTATTCAAAAAATAAAATATCTAAAGGAACAAATAAATATTTGGAATGCCAAATATTTTGGTAACATATTTAAAGAAAAGAAGGAAATTGAATCCAAGCTAAAAAATTTACAAGAGATAGTAAAAATCAATGGAATGGACTAGGATTCTTATGTGAAATAAAAACAACTATTTTTTGGTTCTCATAATGCATTGAAAAGGAGTCATATTGGTTGCGAAAATCTAGAGAGAAATGTCTTAAGGAAGGAGATATAAATACAAAAGAAATCATGTTACAAAAAATACAAAATTTTATTTTCATCACATAAATAATATTAAATTTAGATGGAAGAAATATTGAGGAAGAAGAATATATTAGGAAAGAAGTAATAAATTATTTTTAATTTTTTTTTTCAAACATCGGGCAAGATAAGGAGGCACAAGATAAGCTTTTGTAGAATATTCCATCAATTATCACACAAGGACAAATGAAAGTTTAATGAAGAAGATATCCATGGAGGAGCAATATGAAGCAATTTTTTTTAATTCTAACAAAGAACCTAGTCCCAATGGATTTCCTATAAATTTCTTTCAAAATTTTTAGGATTTATGGGTTGTAACCAACTCTCCTATGTAATAAAAAAAAAATTAGGATTTATTGAAAATTAATATGTTGGTTGTGATTGAAGAGGATAAAAAAAGGAAGGTTACAAGAAGTGAGATCAATGCTACTTTATTACATTGGTTCCCAATAAAGGTAAGACAAAATATTTTGATAATTTTTGTCTAAGAAGCCTTTCTAATTTATAAGATCATTTCAAAACTTATGACAAATAGGTTGAAAGGTATTCTAGATTGTATTATCTCAAAGGAACAAGGTAGTTTCATTTGTGGTAAACAAATTCTTGATGATGTAATCATTACACAAGAGGCCATACATTCTCTTAATTCCATGAAAAACCAGGTATGCTTATGAAATTAGATATGAACAAATATTGAATAGGGGGATCCTAGGCATAACTGCCATTGATCCTTGTTGCTTTTTTTGCCATCGTGGGTCCTTGAGTGGATTTAGAGTACTTCTAATTTTATTGAGATGGGTTATTTTGTGCATCCATTTTTTTTTTTATATTTTACAAATGTTGGAGTTTATTTAGTCGGGGAGGGTTGGAGTTTCCCTCTCAATTATTAAATTTGAATGAGGTATTTGTGGCTCTTCTCTTAGAACATATTCCCTTGGAAATTGGTGGATTCAGTGGTGTTTTAGTGCAGTATCCATGATGTTGGTTGTTGTTTCAAAATTTAAGGATGTGGTTTTTGGTAGTAAAAGTTCTTGTGACCTTGGGATGTATGCCTATATTTTGGTGGAGCTCTCTTGGTGAGATAGATTTTTTTTTGAATTTTGTGCTGTAGTAAGTCCCTTGGATCGATTGGTCCCAATTTCTTGTAGGCAAGAATTGTGCCTTTGGATTTCTTTTTGAATTTTCTTAGAGCAAATTTGCATTCTTGGCCCTGGCGAGATTTGTATTTTTTTAAATTTCAAAGTGTCATTGGATGGCATCCCTTTTTGATTTTTGTTGGTTGTGGTAGTGTTATTGTTGGGTTGGAAGCCTACGTGGCTTGGATGGCTTGTTTCTCTTATATTTTTTGTAGTTGTTGTCAGTTGGAGTGTGGTTAGTGGTTCCTTCGAGGAAATGTGACTTCGGATTTTTTTTTTAAATTATGGGTCCTTGAGTGGATCCAGTGTATTTCCAATTCTATTTAGATGTTAGATCATTTTTTGGATCCAAAAGTTTTTTAAATTTTGTAGATGCTGGAGTTTATTTATCTTGACTCGGGGAGGGTTGGAGTTTCCTTCTCAGTTATTACCTTTGGAGGAGGTCTCTATGGCTCTTCTCTTAGAACCTATTCCCTTGGAAATTGGTGGATTTAGTGGTGTTTCAATGCAATATACATGTTGTTGGTTGTTGTTTCAAATTTTAAGGATGTGGTTTTTGATAGTAAAATTTCTTGTGGCCTTGGGATGTATGCCCAACAATTGGTGGAGCTCTCTTGGTGAGCTAATTTTTTTTTGGGTTTTGTGTTGCAGTAAGTCCCTTGGCTTGGTTGGTACCACTTTCTTGTGGATGGGAATCATGCCTTTGGACTTATTTGAATAGTTTTTGGAGCATATTTATGTTCCTAGCCTTGGTGGGATTTGTGTTTTTTAAAAATTTAGCCATTATTATCGATGTCGAAGGAGTATCTAAATTGTAGCCAATGTTTGAAGTTGATTTGGTTACATCTTGAGAGTGTGATGTTGTTTGGATGATTACTTTAGTAGATGAAATAATTAGTTCTCTTTTTGAGTCACCTAAAGTTTACTGAAGATAGAAGTGCCTTGCTCTTATCAATAATTTGGAAATGTGATGTTGGTTTTGTAGTTCATATGTTGTAGCTTGTTCTACTAGATGGTGTTTCTTGTTTGAGGAAAGAAGTATTTATGATTTCAATATGAAAAGTTGTGTATCTGATTCATCATGCAACATGTAAGCCATGTTTATTTATGAGAATAAACTAGTTTTTCCACATGGTAGTTTTATGTACACAAGTCGACTGTAGTTTTATGAAAATAGGAGTCATATTATAAAGTGATTGAAGAATGTCATCCCATTGCAACGATAAAAGTGTCTAAAATTTACTTTTTAAATTTACACTACTTCCCAGCCAACCGTGTAGTTATTGGGCACACATCATTTTGTGATCCCTCAAATTTTGCTTTCATCAATTCATATGAATAGTACATTGTAGCTTGTCCTTGTCATGGAGATAAATGTTATGAAGCCAAGTCAAATAAAAAAGATTTAAAGGTGTTTTTTCCTACCTTATAAATTGTGTCCTTGTTTAAAGCCAACTCAAATATAAAAAGCTTTAAAGGTATTTTTACCTACCTTATAAATTGTGCCCTTTATAAAAGCATAATTAGTCAAGGACCAAAACACTATTTTGGGAGATATTAAAATAAAATATATTTTGAAAATATTTTATTCTTGTATTCCCTAAGGAGGAAAAATTAGTCTAACCTCTTAAACTTGGAGGAAACTTGTGATTTTTAAATTTTGAGGCACTTATTTTCTAGAACATAGCCTTATTTATATGCATTGAAAGCTCATTTTGATCTCGATTCATTGATAGTGATATTGTTCCCCTTTGTAATTGTTTGGTGCATGTAATCATACCTCAAAGTATCTATGGTAAAAAGGAGTACATTCTTGATAGTACCTGATACTCCAAAACATAAGCAATGGCTTACTTGTCAATTTGGTCAACCACTCCCCCTAGCAATCACTAGACAAGCTATGGCTCATTGGCAAACATAATAAATAATGACCTTATATAATATAGTGAGTAATTTGGATGATATGGTTAATAATATGCAAATCCAACCTCCATCACTTGAGGCCCATAATATTGACACCCATTATCATGTCAAACGTGAGGTTAAGATTTATGATGGGTCTAGAGATCATAAAGTTCTCAATAGTTGGATTCTAGACATGAACACTTGCTTTGCTTATAACAAAATCCCTAGTGATGATAAGGTCCTCTTTGCTAAGTTGAAACTTTCTAGTGTTGCTAAGATTTTGATCATTAAGCGATAAACTACTTAGAATCCCATCACCACTTGGAATGAATTGGTCATAGCCTTGAAGCTACATTCTATCCATCAAATTATGATGATTATTTGCTTATCTATTGGTTTTTTTGAGGAAAGGAATCCATGTCTATTTAGGATTATATCTATTAGTTCAATCACCTACATATCCTGCTTCGTATTCAAGACCTTATGCATACTATTATTGCTAATTTTAAGAGTGACCTTCAGACACACTTGTTTTGAGAGTTGAAATATACTCCACTTGATACACTTGATGTAACTATTAATCAAGCTCAGCTTGCAGAGGAGAAAATTTCTACTCAGTCTACTTTAGTAGCTCCATAGTCTACTTTAGTAGGTACATTCCTACCTCAAATACCTCAGAATCAACAACCTTTTTTCTATCCAAAGAAGTCTTTTCCTTCTTCTTCTTCATCAACTCCTTCTGATAGATTGTGTTCTTACTGTAAAAATCTAGGTCATATAATAATGAATTGTCTAAAGAACAATAGAAACAAATGTTTGTACAATCACCCAAAGATAAAAATTTGGAAGAAGGAACTATGCAAAATACTATCAATACTTGTAGTGAATATTGCACTTTTATTGAGCTAGAAGACCACCTTAATAATTTAACCCTATGTAATCATCAGTCTCTTGCAGGAGGTCATCGTATTTAGTCATCAGTCTATTGCAAAAGGTCATCGTATTTAGTTATTAGTCTCTTGCAGGAGGTCGTGATAATTTGTTTGTTACTCATGCTCATATTATCCCTAATTTATTTATGGATTGTATTATCGATAATGGTTCAAAATAAAAATTGATTGCAAAGTCCATTATCAATAAGTTGCAGCTACCTATCTGTCCCCATCCTCAACCATAATCACTTGGCTAGAAGGACCATGACACTACTTTCATCATCACCCACACTTGCACCTTATATTTTGCTTTTGGCTCTAAGTATGTGGATACTGTTACCTATGATGTCACTCCTATGGACTATTATGGTCTATTACTAGGTAAACCTTATCAATATGATAAGTGAGCTTAGTATGATGTATATCATAATACTTATACCTTCCATAATTAGCATCAATATTATATCATTTGTAGTACCTAACCCACTCCACATTTAGCTCATACTAGACTGCCTCTGACACACAAAATTATATTAATTTTCAGTCACCTATAGTCTCACCATCCCCAAGCCAAAGCCCTTTTGTCCACTTGGTATGCTGCTCCTTCATAGGTAGATACTCATTGAGCACTTTCTCTTGCTCTTGTTGCTACTCCAATTTCTGATGTCATTGTTATTGTTGTTGCAACTCCTATACCTAATATCACTCCTATTTTTGTCACTCCTTCTCGTCCTCTCAATGTTTTTATTTTTCCTATTGCTCCTCTTACTCTGGTTATTTTTTTGGTTGTTTTAGTACCTATTGCTCTCATTGCTCCTGTTGCTCTAGCCTTGATTTTTTTTTTTGTTGTTGTAGCTACTACTCCAATTCTAGTTGTTCTTCTCGTTCGAGATATTCCTTCTCCCTTTTATTTACCCATTTGTACACATTGGAGTCCAATGCTTCTATGGTGAGAAGGAATGACAAGGAAATAATATATATATATAATAAAATATCACCTTTGGCCACTAATAGTTTTTGGATTATTTGTGGCCTTCCCTGTAGTTGGCCATGTAATTAGCCTATGTGGAAAATTTCCAAAACTTGTATTTTGTATGTGGAATTTGGATGCATATTAGCCTTCCAGTTGTTAGGCCTAGCGTCCAATTTCTACACATGTAATCATGCTATTTATAGTCACTTTGATAATGCAAATAGACAGACTAAGTTTTGCTAAAATTGTTCAATCCGTTGTGTGAATCCTCATCAATATTATTATCCTTCAAGAGAGTTATGGGGAAATCATATCAAAAGTGCTTGTTAACTAGTGTAAATGCCTTAATTCTTTTTGGTACAATTACCATGGCCAAAGACCTCCCATAATAGCTATAATATTCATGGAATAAACTCCATTTGGTTACATTATTATTATTATTATTGAAATTGCTGCCAAATCCATATTAGCCAAAATCTTAAAGGAAAATTCATATTAGGCATCCATTTGGTTACATTATCTTGATTTTCTATTTAAAAAGGAAAATAATAAAAATACTATGCATATTCATAGTTATCGTTGAAACATTACACCTTACAATGCTTGCTTGTTGTTGATTATTATGCATAATGAATATATGTACTATCACTTTGTATTATTAACATTTAACTTATTGTTTGTTTTTTTACATAGATACCTTACATCTCATTGATTAAGAATGCTTAAGAATTTCACTTTGGCTACTTTGCATAAAAATACCTTGTTTGTTGTTTAATTGATTTGGTAAATTCGATGTGATTGCTTAATTTTGCATGTTAAGTTCCTTACACATGAACTTGATTTATAGACATTAACTTAAGTGCAATGGTTATGGAGTGAGTGCATGTTTTAGATCTACATTATTATTGTATAGTGACTTTTATAACTTGTTCACCAAGCTTCAATTGTAGCATTCATAAATTTAGAAAATCTTGATTTTTGAACATATTATAGGTGCCTACAAAATTATTATATTGACTCCACTATTGGTTTTTCATGCTAGTAAGGAATTGTAAGTTGCATATATGGTTCTAAATGCAATAAATGATATTTTCATGTTTAATAAGTTGGATGTAAGAACAATCTATTGATGTATTTCAAATTTAACTACTATATCAAAATTTTGTATGTTAAAATTTGAAGATTTACGTGTAACAATCTATCTCTAGGTACATTGTATGGATATAGGTTTGGTTTTATTACACGCATGAAGGACTGGGCTATGTTGAAGGATGTATGATACCCAAAGTATTATCCCTTAAAGAGGATGATGTGAAGCTTAAATAATATTTATTTTGTTGGAATTCATGATACTTTCAAGAAATCACATAAAGCATAATATTCACCATAAGCATATGCAACAAAGTAGAGAAACAAAACAAAAATATCTGCCAAAGTAGATACCTAATTCCCATATTACAATTGCAATTACATTAACCAAGGTCGACATAAGGCTCAAGGTTAAGTTACTAAACCTTTAATTAAAAATTTAGTCAAGGTTAACCATTAATGTGGTTTAACCAATCCTATAAGGGGTGAATTCATAACCATCCAAGTGGATTAACCAATCCCACAAGGGTTGAATACAACAAGATTGCTTGTAGGTTTACATAAAATGTTGCTCAAAGGATTGTATCATAATTTATTAAACTTGGTTGATAAGGTCAAACTACCATATATTCTAACACCCCTCCATAATATGAGCTTGGATACAAGGAGATAAGTAATTAGAAATGCTATCATATTCTTCCAATAATGAATTCTCAATTAGGCCAAAGAGTATAAAAATTGCTAAGTCTCCCACATCATTTAAAATATTATCAATTTTCCAAGTAATAATCCTTCATCACGATATGGAAGACTATCATGGTTTCAAAAAGTGAGCCTCCATCTCCATCTAGAAGACTACCAATTTCCTTGTAAAGAATATACTGTCAAATCCAATATATTTTTGTAATTGTTCTCATGTTACTTTGGGTATGATTTGGGTCAATTTTGCCCACTAATTAGGGTAAAGGGATCCTATTTTCTTCTCTTACCAAGGGTACATGGAATATATTAACCCATTATTGGATATGAAATCATGACTCCACCTTTGGATCCAAGGTGTTGATCTTCCCATAAGGAGATATTCAACATGCAATACAATGACCAAAATTTTTCCTCTTATACTAAAGATAAATCAACTAAATCATGAAGTAACAAGTAGAATTTAAATATTTTGCTCCATGGTTAGAAATGGATCCATAGAAACAAAGAATACCCTATGATGACCATATAAAACCTATTCCGCTTGAAACAAAAAAACCTTTATAAAATTGTAATAGGTCCTCAAGCAAAGACAACATGTGTGGTCCATAATGCTCCTATAAAGTTACCAAATTTTCTTCATAGAAGAGAAAACAACTGCTACAAAAATTGTGAAGAGCTTGAGAAATCATCCAATTTTTAAAAAAGTCTAAAATTGCTTTTGTATACAAAAGTTATAGGCTCCTAAAATTTGCCCTCCATGCATTGACAAATGTTACCAAATTTAAAATAATTCAATTTAAAAAAAAAAACTACCTATGACCAATCAATAGGTGCCATGTGTAACAAAATCATCAAATAAAAATTCCACATATCATCCATAAATTGTGTTGCTGACTGAGATAGTGACTAAGCAGGCAATAGTCTTCTTCATCTATTGACAAGGAATGCACAATAAGAAGTTTAGTTCAATGTCTTATCTAGATTGGTTAAAATCCATGTATGTAATAAAAAGTTTTGATGATGACCACATGGGTGCTAAATTAGTTTCCATGACAACAATGTCATCAATAAACTAAATGCCAACTCAAGCTAAAAGGAGAGGTTCATGAGTTTATACCCTATACCTCACATATGTTAAGTATTCATGCATAGTCAACTGCCCACCTAGCTAATTGATGATATGCACACATGGTGCAAATATATTGGGAGTGGAAACTTACCCCTATAGTTAAGAAACACACCCTCATAGGCCACATTCAGATGGTAAAGCATTTAAAATACTTTGATTATAAGTGTTGTTGATGAGAATAGAACTCCCTACCTAGCTAGGAATTATGCCCTTATACATACCATGATAGTCATAATGTCATCCACTTTATGGAGAAACAATTTGATTATACCAATAAAAATGTGCAGGGTGAGCAAATGGGGGGCATGCAGGCCTATAGAACCTTTGCAAAAAATAGTAGTCATGGTGCTTTGACCATACAATCTCCATCCTATAAAATGTTATAAACACTTCTTGCTAACCATGCCACTTGCTCCCTTATGGTGAAACCATAAGTCATTTGGCCATAAAGTTGTCAAGCTCGACCACACATTGACACATTGCCTCATGACATGTATTATTTGTAATTGCCAAGTAGAGGACAAAAATATGACCATTCCACAACACTGGATGCATACTTCTTGAGTGTCAACTAAATTAGGTTCCTGCTACCATGCACTTGTCCTTTGGAAAAAACCATGGATGTTAGAAATGCTATGAAGATGACCATGGAAATGAGGCCAAGTACCTTGTTGGCTATCCCAAGGGATATGTTATGCTCCTAGACTACCATGTGGATGCCTAACAAACAAAATGACCCCACAAATATCAACACATTCTATGACAAAGGTGCCAATGCTAAAATTGTTTCCCACTTTGACTCTATGCCACCACCTATACTCTTTACTGATGAAAAAATAACTATGTTTCAAACTTGACACTTTTGCTTTGTGAACCAAAAATATTATTGTTGTGCCATGCAACTTTGCTAGAAACCAAATTGTACCAGATATATATTAATGTACCCATGAATATAAAGGTGCTAAATCCATGTTAAAGGCCCTTGCACTATGAGCACAAAAAAACATCAAACATATTATTTCTTTCTATAAAGGAAGATTCGATAGAATATTTTGTTATTTGGATTCAAATTTTGGATTTATAGGATAAATTTCAAATGCAAAAATAGGTGTCAAAATAAAAAAATCATCAAAGTACTAAAGTTGTACCCCTCCTAAAATTTCACAAAGGATCAAAAAACATTGATGGTTCACTCATATTTACCACGGTTTAGCCTATACAACCATTTTATAAAAGGTAACTCATCAAGCAACCCTCTCCTACCAAATTAGCATAAAAGGTTGCTAGACTAATCAAAGAACTTTTCAAGTGGCTCAAAGTTTTTTCCCATGCACTAGAGCCTACCCAAGGTCATCTAACAATAAGGGCTAATCTGCCAAAATGTTCAAACTCTTCTTCTTAATATTCATAGACCATGCAGATAGCCTCCTCATTTCGTGTTGAATTGGTGCTAAAACAAAGTCTAAACTAGAGAAGAAAATTGATTTTTTTAATACCAATCCATAAAATATAACTAGGGTTTATGGAAACCCTCCAAAATTTAAATCTATCAAATTCAACAAAAAATTCTTCTTAAGGGCATCATTGGAATCATCCATTAAAAATAACTAATCAAAAAATGGATTGAATATCAAAAGAGAGAAATATGGTTAACCCATTTGTGAATATTACATTGAGCCAATAAACTACCACTGCACAAGAGATATTCATGATCCAAGCTTCGAATAGGGTTTTTAAGGATAGATCATTAAAAACTATCAAACAAGGTCTTCTTTAAAAATTGCTTTAAAAATAATCTCTCCATGTAGCTAACTAAAGTCACTCCATACCCTCTTTGATACCATGTTGGAGTTCATAATACTTTCCAAAAATCACATGAAGCATACAATTCACCACAAGTATATGCGAGAGAATAGATAAGTGAAAGAAATATTATAATATGTTATTCTATCTTGCTACTTTCTATTACACACAAGAAGCCTTAAATAGGTGTACAAAATAATCTCATGGTTGTAATAGACCATGTACAAACAAGAAGGAAATAATACAAATATTTAATACACAACAATATACCAACTAGGCTAACACCTTTCCCAAGAAGGCATAACAAACTAAACAACTTGCCCAATCTAGCACAATAAACTAAACTAATAACTATCATTTATTATCATCCCTCTCAACAATAGAAGCATTAGACTCAAATGCTCACAAAAGAGAAGAAAATATATGAGGTAGTTGATGTTGAGAAATCCATTAGGCTTGATGAGAAAGTTGTCTTTGTTTGTCTACAAGGTAATAAGTAATGGAACCACTTTGAGTCTAAGGCATGTAAGTGTCAAAAACCTAATTTGCATCAAGAAAAAGTTAGAAATTAAGAACAACATTTATAGGATGGTCAGTGGGAAGCTCAAACTCCAATGTTATATCATGATATGGTTTAAGGATAGCGATATTAACATCATGAATCCCAAAGTGAGCTAGAAGATTAATTCAAAAAATATTCTTGAACACTTTCTAAAGGATAGTGTAAAGTTCACAATGAAAATGATTGACCTTACTATGTACCTTGTGGTGGAACTGACCTTTGTCCAAGTACAACCAAAATTTATCTCCATCCTAAAAATGATATGGGATGTGATGATGATCCATGAGTTGTTTTACTTTTGTCGAGTGTTATAAAGAGTTTGAATAACCTTGGCTTGAAGAGACTACAAATGGTTGAAAAATGGCATTGCCTTATTTATTTTTCAAGATGTATTATGGAAGGATAACACAAAGATAAATGTAAATCAAAAGAATCCAAGGACAAGAAACCAAGATAACCTCAAAAGGTGAATGAGTTATGGAAGAGTTAATTGCTCAGTTGTAAGCATGCTCAATGTGTGTCAAGATCAAATCCTATTTTATTGGAGAAGTGTGATGATATATATTGAGACTCTACATAAGGGTGTTATTTACTACCTCTATCTGACCATTTAATTATGAATGAAAAGTCATGGAAAAATTGGTAGAAGCTTCCAAATTTTCCATAAGGAGAACCAAATATGGCCCATAAAACACGAGTCATGATAGAAGAAAATGCTAGTAGGAAGAACAAATAGTTGTCAAACTGAATAAAAAACAACTAGGCTAGGTCACTTGTAGAACTAGTCTTGTGACAAGGAATGAACTTAGCCATATTGCTAAAGTAATTGACAACCACAAAAAATACATTTATACAATCAAACTATCATTAAAAAACCAATCACCAAGTCCATGAAGATACTTTACCAAGGAAAAGAGGGAATGAGCAAAGGACAACTCAAATCTAACTTTCTATTGGTGGGTTTTGAGTGGCAATGGACTACACAATGATAGAGTAAGTGTAGGACATAATGCTGCATATGAGGCCAATTGAAGAAATGTTGCAAGTAATGGAGTGTTTTCTACTTTCCAAAACAACTATCATGTGGAGTAGAGTGGGGCTCCTTGAGAACATAAGTGTGATGATCACAGGGCACATGCATATTATGAAATTTGTATAGAATCTCTTTCTTGATCTGGAAATATTGGAAAGGTGTTAGATTCAAAGATGCTAGATGCTGAATATACTTATAGACCTACCCAAAATTTGGATCATCTACATATAGAGAAGACCAAGTTTGAAATCTAAGGTGTGAATTTGTGACCACTTCTAAGGCATGAGTTGAAGGAAGTTGACTCAACCAATTTACAATATTGTTTATGTTCCCCTTCTTATAGTTGATGATTAAATGAAATTATTGTAAATATACTACCCACTTCATATGTTGTGCCTATTCAATTTTGGTTTAAGATTGAATATATTGAAAAGGCATATGATAAAAATGCACAAATTTTTCCCTACCTAAAAGGTAATGTATTTAGTAATTAATGGCTTGAACTAGTGCATACAATTATTATCATATATGAAGTAATTTCATTTTGAATTTGGGAATGAATCTAAATTGTAAGCCATTGAATGACCTTTCAACATACAAAATACTCTCAATGCAACCTAAAAGGCATCTGTATCAATCTCAAAAGGTTATGAGAGATTAAAAAATACAAGTATTAATTCTAAAAATAATTTTTACTTCAAGGTGTTGAATACATGAGAGTGATCCTCTACCCATCGAAAAGCAACATTAGAATTTTTCAATTGGTGTAAAGGTGTAACAATCTATGAATAACCAAAAATTAATTTTCTATAAAGGTTTGCAAGACCAAGGAAACTTGTTCACTTAGTAATGGTGGAAAGAGTTGGCCATTTATGCAAAAAATCCACTTTTGTAGTATCCTCTCAAATGCCTTATGCATCAATGAAAAATCCAAGGTATGAGATTGATGCTTGTGCAAATGAACACTTAGACATGTTGGCATCCAATTTGTTTTCATGAAGAATATGAAGAAATCGTTCTAAGTATTGAAGATGTACCTTCCATATTTTTGAGAAGATAAGAATATCAATTAGATAAATGATAACAAATTATTTAAGACATTCCCTAAACATGTTATTCATTAATTTAATGAATATGGTAGGTTTATTGGTGATATTAAAAGGCATCACAAGCCATTCAAAGAGATCAAATTTAGTTTTGAAAGTTGTCTTCCATGTCTTCTTCCTAAATTCTAACCTGTTGATATCCACTTTTAAGATCAAATTTGGAAAAGAATTATGCACCTTGAAGTTGGTCTATTGTTATTTTATTTCTTGAAAGTCTATGCAAAGGCACCAAGTCCCATATTTCTTCAACACAAGCACAATCAGATAAGCACAAGGGGATGCACTTGGATTGATAAATCCTTTATTTCATAAGTTTAAATCTATCATTAATTTATTTACTTTGTTACAATGGGGTATTAGGAAGAGAGAACTAGGCAATATGTTAGTTGCATTATTGATTGCTTGATTTGGTGAAAATACTTTGGGTTGTTGAAACACATCAAATATGATTCTAAAAATTGAAGATATGCATGCTATATGGATATTGTGATGCTTTCTTGCTTTATATTATCTCGTGTCTTGAAAAAAATAAATGCTAGTAATATGACTTGATTAACTACTTTGTGTGCTTACTTACAAGTGAGTACCAAATTTGTTATTTTTTAGCATTTTTTATTAGGTACTTTCTATAATATTTTTGTAGTGTATAAGTGTAATTGAATGTATCATAATGGAATTTTCCATTGTACTAATATGGTTTTCCAAGCAACAATCTAGTTCATTCACATCATAGTAAACCTTATCCATATACTTAGGACCAAAAATAAAGGATATAGTGCATGTGTGTGATCAATGTCCATGACCGAAGATCCTTCCATCCAAGAGCATATGGATGAGTATAAGGATCTAATGACAAATGCATTTTTTTTGAATATAGATCTCACAATTAAGTTATTTTGTGAGCCATTATCAATGATATAATCCACTAAGAAGTGATGTGTTAGGTGGGCATGAGTGACAAAAAAAATATCTCAATCCTCTAGAATGGAATGGTGATGCATAATGGTGGGTAACCATAGGCACCATAATTAATCATAATATTATCAATAAATATCTGTAGCCAAAATAACTGAACACAAACAAAGATATAATACAGAAAAGAGAGATTGCAAAAGTTGATCTTTTATATTGATACAGGGGAGCCTGAACCTCCTGATTTTACAATGATTTTTGAATTACCCCAAATGTGTTGGGGGTAATGTTACAATGCTTTATCTCTTCTCTGAAATACAATGCTTTGATAATGGGGGTCTTCCAAATATTCAACAAGCTTGTGTGTTCTTTGCTCCTCAGCTACAACTTCAAAGGGGTGAGTGGGCTTCTGAATATCCAGTGAGGGGACCACTCCAGCTTCAATAGCTCTCCAAGATACTTATTTCCTACACACACATGAAAAGGCAAACGAGGGTTTAGTAGCACTTGTATACAAGAATGAAAACCATGCAATGAAACCCTCAAATAAAAGTTGTAAAAAATAGAGAAAATGAAAACTAGATGCCTTGCTGAAATCAAACTCATTGATTAGATCTATCATGTTTTTTTTATCTCTGAGAAACCATGGATGCGTGGTTTGGGCTGGTAAACCATAGATGGGCGATGGGGAAACCATGCAAGGGTGGTTTTGACTGTGTAACCATGGACAAGCGATTTTGGTTGAATGGTAGAAGGCTCCAAAATGGGGCTCTGGGGCTTTAGATCTCTGGTCTCCTCGAGATGCATGCGAGCTCCTAGTGCTATTTTGGTAGCCTAATGGTATATGTGTTCATCCTCATTTTGGTTGGTGGGGTGAAGGTGCCTTTATAGGCCCCTTAGGGTTTTGGAGGGAAATGGGAGGTGGCAAGCCAGGATTACCAAGTGGTAATCCAGGGCTACCAAATGGAGGGGGCAGTTAGAGTGAGTCACCCAAGGTGTCTCACTTAACTGGGGTGATGTGGCTGCAAGTGGAGTGAGGTGTAAGGGATGTCCCATGTGAAGGGACAAAGGGGACATGGGTGTGTGAGATGTGGTAAGGGATGTTGGTGAGGTGGCTAGGACACATGTCTAGTGGTTAGGTAGGGTATCCTAGGCTGATTTTCTAGATTTAATAAATCTAGAAAATAGATTAATGTGCAGGATTTTATACACCTAAGTTTAGACTTAGGTATATAATTTTATTATGCAGGATTTGTGATGTGGGATGCAAATGAGGTTTTGTGGATGCCTAGGTTTTGGTGTCTATAGATGCCCCTTTTTGTACCATGTTGTGTAAAACACAATGCGGTGCAAAAATAAATGACACCTATCTTTATTGGATGAATGGATGGACTCAAATCTTCTCGATGCACAAGAATGAATGATTTTTGAATATTTTGATGAAATTTTGATTTGTTTGCTTACCCCCTCAATTGGTGAATGGGTAAAGGATGAAACCCACGAGCCAATTGACCAAATGTGGATGATGAAAGGAGGTGGATGATTAAATGATGTTGATGTGATGTATGCAAATGTATGACATTAAAATCAACTTGATACCCCAAGTTTGGGATGGTTTGTGTTTTTGTGAATTTGCCTTTGGTTTCGATGATGTGCAAAATGTTGTGGTAAAACCACCAACCATATTTGGGAGTTTGGGGGCCCGCTACTGTTAGTTGCTCCTGTGTTTCAGGAACAAGCACTAGGAATTTGATACTCGAGTGATTGTGGTTGTTACCAAATTGTGATTGATTGGTTTTCTGCTTTTGTACCCAACAAAAAGGGCTTAAGGATAACCTTGTGCAAATCAGGTTGAACACAGCCATGCTCAAATATTGAGGGACCTAGCTAATTTAATGCCGCATGTGATTATGTTGAATGTTTTAGTGTCCTTATGGTGAGCTACCCATTCGACTGGATTGCATGGATTACCAATCACTGTAACCGCCAGGTATGTAGGGTAATGCACTAGATACAAGGTTCACTTAATGATGATGATGATGTATTATGCATGTGGTGATGATGATGATGGATTCGATTATGATGATGATGATGATGTGATGCATTTGGTTGTTTTGGAGTGATGAAAATGAAATGCATGAACTATTTTTGTGTTTTTTTGATAAAATTGCATGAACATGTTTTTGGTGTTTTATGTTTTTTTGAAATGACTTGAAATGCATTTGGACTTTTTTTGTGTTTTTGTTTTATTATATGTATGGATGCATATGAAATGATGTAGTGATTGATGGAATGAATGATGAATGTTATGTTCTAATGATCATTTGGTATGCTTTAGACTTTTGCTTGATCAACTGTATTCTCATCACTTAATCAGGGGCATTAACATGTGGTATTTATGAATGGAATGTATAATGAGATTTAATAATGCAAATGATAGTGGATGGTTTGGATAGATGATCTATGATTGTTTTGCAAAGACTCAAACATCCTAGTGACCTCGAACAAACTTGTATATGATCTCGCAAATCTTCATGATGCGAAGGTTGTCCTAGTGGTTTCAAATTTCTCGAGGACCAACTATGTGTGCAATGATTGTTCATTTCCCATTATGAGCTAGGTCAAACTAATCAATTGTAACTTATGCCAATAAGCTAGCTCATCCATGAGCGGCCATAGGTCTGTACAAAAGAAGGTCACTAATGTGACAGACATGGCACCACACGTAAGGATACCCCATTGCCAGGCGGGTTTCATTCAACCCATTGTTGTAATGAGGATCACCCCATGGTTTTTGAGACACTAAGAGTTCCAGGGATTCAAGCTCCTTTCCCTTATTTTATTGCATTGGATTTTGGGGAATTTTATTTTGAGTTTGCTCATTTTTGTGTTGGAGCAAATGCATTTTTATTGCTTTTTGGATACTTGCTCATTTTGAGGAGGAGCAAGGGGAAATTTTATTGCTTTGGGGCACTTTTTGGGATACTTGCTCATTTTGAGGAAGAGCAAGGGATTTTATGTTTTGGGATACTTGCTCACTTTGTTGAAGAGTAAGGGATTTTTTTGGGATACTTGCTCGATTTGAGGAAGAGCAAGGGATTTTTTTTTTGGGGGGGATGAAGGTGGAGCTTGTCCTTTTGTCAACTCTTAGCATTCTAGACCATGTGCATAATTGGATGAACAGGGGAAACCTTTCACTTTATGGAAATAGCAACTTTTGACTTCGTTATTCCCAAGGTTCACAATGTTTTAATGTTTTTTGATGTGTGTGGTCCAAGAGGAAACTTGATTGACCAGGAACAACTTATTGCTTCTAAAGATTATTTGATTTTGAATTGAGGTTGTTCAAAACACTAGGAGTGGCTGAGTGATTGAAAATATTTGGATTTTCTTATGGATTGATATGGTGTGTAAGGTTTTGTGATACTTTCATTGCAAGATTTTGAAAATTAAAAGGTGCACACAAAATAGTCAATGGCTACATAATCATTATTGCTAACAATTATACGATATCTATCCTACTTTATGTGAACCCCTTAATCATCAAAATATTATAAGGAAAGCTACAAATTATTTCTTTTGATGGATGGATGAGTGATGTTTGATGTAAGGTGCCCTTGATTAAGGCAACAAGACATGAGTGGACTAGCAATCATCCAAATTAACCAAATGATCCCTAACATGATGAATGGTATGAACAAATGCCTAAAATGCATCTATGTAATGTAGGTGGGATGCATGGATGGATGTATGAAAATGCAATGTGTATGAAAATTTTTTTTTATCTTTTGTTGTTTTTCTTTTTTTTTAAGCCATGTATATATAATGCTTTTAAGTTGGCTCAGGTTGTTCTCGCGGAAGGAGCAACCAAAATATGGGTTGATGGATATGAAACATTCTGATGTAGTACTCATATTTCTCATCAATGGGCACTATGGGGGCCGCATATTTGAAATCATCGAAGGTGATAGATAGGACATCAAATTCCTCTCCAAAGTCTTCCTCATAGTCATCATCAAAAATATAATTGATCATGTCGATGTATGATGTCATTTTTGGAAAGGCCTCATTTAAATAAGGTGCAAAGTCAGGGTCCAGATACTCGTCATCACTATCATCATCAATCTTCACTCTCCTCATCCTCTTCTTCGGACTCAAGAGTGAGTCATTGGAATGTATGCTCGAAAGAGGAGTTTGAGGTTGATGGCCTATATCCTAAGCCAGAGCGATCATGCACTTCTCGATATTTAGGATCAATGATGTGATGCGGACCCTATTCATGTCATCCAAGGTTGAGACCAAATCCCTACTAGTTAACCCTATGAAAATATCGCAAAGGAAAATCTAGGTTGGACAAATATTCTAGATTGGCACAAAACTCTTGTATGGGTTCCTCATTAGGAGGAGGTGGATTGGATGAGGAATCCACTCCCTCATATATAAAGTTGATCCGATTAGGCTCGGAACCCATTGTGTACACTGCACCTATAGCTAAAGGTGGGTCGCATGGATGACCATAATCTCTAACTGATTGGATAGGTGGTGTAACTATGATACTCTCAACTATGTACTCACCAATACCTAGATTGGTGAGATGAACTACAACTTGGGTCGGTTGGGATGTGGATGGTTCAGGTGATGAGGTGGATGCTTCAATGGTGGTATGTAGTTTAGATGGATGTGATGGTTCACTTGGTGATGGATCTTCTTGGATAGGTGACCCTATCTATGAGACAATGGGTGGTGAGGTTTGAGGTGGATTAGGTTTGATGGGATTGTTAGTGGTTGGTGGAGTTGGTTGGGCTAAAAAGGTGAATGGTGTTTGTGAAGTGGGAGGTGTGGCTAATGAAGTGGATGGTTGGTTAGCGAGATGATTAGGTGTGGTGGAAAAATGAAATGAGGTGGATGAGGGTTGACTTGGGTTGGTGCTTTGGGATGCAAAAGCAGGATCAACTATCGGCAAGGCCTCTGGGATGGGTGCTTTTGATGAAGTGGTGTTAGTTGGGGTAGTTCGGATGATGAGGGGCTGAATTGAAAGGTGGGTGGATGGAAGCAATGGCTCATAGGGATTTGATATCAAGTTGCAATACTTGAAAGGCTCAGTGTCAACTTGGATGCAATGGAATTTACCCTCATGTACATATTTTAGACATTGGTGTAATGTCGAGGGCACACACTTCATTTCCCTAATCTAGGGATGTCCAAGAAGTATGTTATATTGCATAGCCCCTTCCAATATGTGGAAGAGTACATGGATGGTCTTCACCCCCACTGTTACAGGTAGAACTACATTCCCCACAGTGGAACACAAAGCATCATTAAAGGCCCACAGGGTGAAGGTGGATGTGGTGATATGGGATGATGGCAGGTTAAGATGCTTGATGGTTGGGGTGGTGATGAGGTTAATGGAGGAGCCGGTATCAATGAGCACTCTCTTAAATGGTTTTCTATCAATATGAGTCACAATATGCAATGGAGGATCTAGTAATTTCAATGATATACTCTTTTCCTCAAAGTCATAAAATACTATTGAGGGTTCCATGCAATTTTGGACACTCCCCACAAAAGTGTTGAAGGTATTAGGATCCTCTATTTGTAGTTCAATGGAATTTAGAATTTTTATCAATGCCTCATGATGTGGGGAAGATTTTTGTATTAGCTCATATATTGATAGTTTGGTTGATGCCATTCTTAAGCTCTATGTCAACTGACTTCTCAGGGTAATGATTGGTCGAGATGGATGATTTGGATTATGGATGGGTGGAGGTGGAATGGTTGGGCCTAGTTGTATGGGTACACTAGGTTGTGCTACAGGAGTTGGCGCTGCTTGGGTTGTCTCATTTGTGTGAGTCATTTTTCTTTGCTCGTGGGTGACTACACTGATAGCCCCCATAAAACCTTGGTATAGTTGTGACACATGATTAACTTGATTGGGAGGAACTATAGAAGTTGATGCTCCCATTGCTTGTTGATTTACCTCATGATGAGGCAAAGGTGTCTGATATATCCCAAGGTTTTGATTAGGTTGGGCTAAGGGATTGTCAACTTTGATCTTCCCCACTTCTAATAAATCTTGCATAATATTTTTAAACCCATTGTAAGCTTTGATGTCATGCCCTTTCTACCGATGAAAGATGTAGTATAGATGCTCTCTGTAGCTTTTCGATTTTGGCTTATTCGGATCTTCAGGCTTCATTTATGACAATGTGAAAGCTTGTGCAACATACAAATTTTGAAAAACTGGATGAATATGGTTCAAGTAATGGGGTGTAATTGCATTTGGGCCTGAAATGATGTTGTTGCCTCTCTGCAAGTTGAGCTTGGTTCTACATATGTTGTGGGGGTGGAACCACTTGATAATTTTATTGTTGTGGTTATTGTTGTTGTTGTTGGGGTTGTTGTACTTGGACTTGGGCTTGTTGGATTTGCTATGAAGGTTGGCCCAAGACTACTTGATTAACCTGAGCGGCCTTGGACTAGTCATGGTTATTCCCCTTTTGATTCTTATTTTTCCATTATTTCTTTTTGGGTTTGATCTCGCCCTCTTGAATTTTGATCTCTTCGATTACTCGGGCTTGGGCGAGTGCTTCTTCGAATGTTCTATATTATTGTAGCTATAATAGCAAGGAGATAGGATTGGTACAACTCTTTGTGAACATTCATGTTAACTTTGTCATAGGGAGGGAGAATGGTAATTTGGTCATGACTGCCCTCCAATGGTTACCAAAATCATAGACTGATTCATCATCATATTATCGTAAATTAAGTAAATCGATCAATGTGGTCTTCTTTCTAATATTCAAGGAGAACCACTCCAGGAATTGGTCTGCTAGTTGCTCGAAAGTGTAAATACTTTGATGTGATAAGTGGTTGTACCAATCCAGGGCATCTCCCCCAAATATCTAAGGAAAGGTATGGAGCATGAGTGCATTGTTGTTCTTGATCCTAAAGCATGCATTAATAAATCTAGTCACATGCTCTCGAGGGTCCTCATCCCCCTTAAATTTGTCAAACTTTGGTATCTAAAAGTCTATCGGATATGGCGATGATGGTACCAAAGCATGAATTGGGTGATTGAGTAGCTACCTCAAGGTGGGTTTTTGGTATTGCATACCAAGTGTCTACATGGCTAGGCTATCAATATGACTCTGCAAGAATTGGAACTTAGGATCCTCTAGAGGGTTAAAACCCTGGTTGGTTTACTGTTGCTAGTAGTAATGTGCACCATTGGTGGGGTTTGGATGATGTGGGATGTTAGCATGGAATGAATTATGATATGGTTATTGATGAGGGATTTGATGATGATGAGGTGATGGGGGTATGATAGCATGCTGACCTAAAGAGTTAGCATACATTTGATGAAGTGGATTAGTTGCTATGGTTGTGGTTGGGGATGCAACACCCAAGATGGATCTTGAGTGAAGAAGGTATGGGGTTGAGATGTGGATGGTTGGTTTTGGTTAACTCCCTACGACTACTGATGTGGGTCAGGATTAATGCTTCGATTAGCATTATCTAGGATCATTTATTGTAATTGCAAGAAGGCTTATTGCATGGCAATCATAGATGAGGATGGTATGGCCATGTATGAGGTGGATGGTTGGGTTGGTTGTGTGGCAACCATGTTAGTGGATGTAGGTGGAGGGTACATGGAAAAAGGTATTACCATTGAATGGGGGATGTTATGAGACATGGGATCTATGGATGTAGTGGATGGGATGGATGTAGGGACCTACAAAGTCGCATTGACATGGGATTCATAGAGGGGATTGGTGCAAGTGATGTTTTGGTTTGGAAAAATGAAGGGTTGTTGGTTAGATGATGATGGTTGATTATGAGCTAGGGTGGTAGCAATTAGTTCAAAAAGTGGATTCATGAACATTTTGGTTGACTACTATGGCTAGCCTAATGATATCCATGTCCACATATGTGACATGACTATCCATCGATGTAGGTGGCTCACTCCTAGGAGTCTCAGGGATGGTGGTATGGGTAGCCCTCTACATAACATCTATGTCTAAAATAGGGGTACTACTAGAGGGTCCTTGCATTTAAGTTCTAGGACATATTAGGGACTACACTAACTTGCCCTACCACTGAAGTGTTAGGGGCCTGACAGGACTGAGATGGATCCATGGGGGAGACAACTGACTTTGAACTAGGGCTAACTTTCTGGCTTGACCATGAGTTGTTACCATACGCTAATGATATGATGAAATGAAAAATGTATGTGTGTGAATGTGTGATGGAAGCACAAAGCAAAAAAACACGCAAAGAAAACAAACAAACAAGTTTTGTTCCTAAGTTTTCGTAAAGTTTGATTTTTTTTTTTAAAGGTTTTTAATTTTTTTGAAGTTTTTGGTAAAAAGAAAAAGTAATGTGCAAATTTTTTTCCCTAAAATGAGTCTACATATTTCACCTAGATGCTCTCACACACTAACCCGGTGATGAAGTCCAAGTTGTGAAACCCACTAAGACTTGGAGATGAAACCCAAATTCGATGAGGGAGCCTAGGTCCTACCAATCCTCACCTAGTCCACCATGGGTAGTGATACACCCTCTAAAGAGGAATGCATGCTATTTTCCATGGCTTAGATGGTTCTTGGAGCTAGCCTTGGCCAAGTAATAGGGTAAATATGTTGGGGGTTGGTGGTGAAGTCCAACCTTGTCCAACATTCATGTGCATGTGTGATGGCTTTGTTTATTATTGTGTAATGCAAAACTAATATGTGATTCTATTTATTACCTAATGTAGAAAGTAGAAAATATATAGTGGCAGAAAAAATAGATTAGGGGTCAAAATAGTTAATTTCAAGTAAGATCTAACAAGGTTTTGTTATCAGGGCCAACCGTCGATGGGCGGTTAGGTCTGGTAAACCGTGTTTGCATGGTTAACCAATCGTGTGTGCATGTTTGAGAATGTTCCCAACCATGGATCCATGGTTCCAATTGAGTAATAGAACATGAGGTAGAATAGGCTTGAAACCCCAAATATGCCTAGATTATTTCTAATCAGGCTATGCACATGCTTTGCTAATTGATCTAAAATGCAAATTTTTTGACATCTTTTTTTGTGTAATTTTTTTATGAAACATTAAGTATGCCTATCCTAAGACCTAAATGCAAACAATGGAAAATAGGGATAGAGACTCCTATTTAACCTAAATGCAATTCTAAAGCTAAAAATAGAGGAAAGAGGGTTTCAAGTGTATAGACCTATTATCCTTTTGTTGCTCCTTCCAATGCTTTCAACCATCGATCCGTGGTTCCACAATGCTCCAACCATCGATGCATGGTTCTACAGAAGTCCAACCATCAGTGTGTGGTTCCTCTAATCTACAACCATATGTTCATAGTTTCTCAAGAGTAGGGCCAAACTAAAATAAGCTTTAGATCTATCGATTCCGATTTCCAATCTTCACGCGATCAAGTTCTAGGAACCTGCAACCATAGAAAAATATAAATTAGTAATCAAATAATAACAAGGTAAAAACAAATATAACCCTTAGGGGGTCCCATCATGATCACCATTTTTTTAGCCAAAATAATTGAACACAAACAAAGATATAACACAAAAAAGAGAGATTGAAAAAATTGATTCTTTATATTAATACATGGGAGCCTGAACCTCCCAATTTTACAATGATTTTTGAATTACCCCAAATGTGTTGGGGGTAATGTTACAATGCTTTATCCTCTTCTATGAAATACAATGCTTTGATAATGAGGGTCTTCCAAATCTTCAACAAGCTTGTGTGTTCTTCGCTCCTCAACTACATCTTCAAAGGGTGAGTGGGCTTTTGAATATCCAGTGAGGGGACCACTCCAGCTTCAGTAGCTCTCCAAGATACCTGTTTCTTACACACACATGAAAAGGAAAATGGGGGTTTAGTAGCACCTATATACAAGAATGAAAACCATGCAATGAAACCCTCAAATAAAAGTTGTAGAAAATAGAGAAAATTGAAAACCAGATGCCTTGCTAAAATCAAACTTATAGATTATATATGTCATGTTTTTCTAGTTTTGAGAAACCATGGATGCATGGTTTGGATTGGTAAACCATGGTTGGGTGGTGGGGAAACCATGCAAGGGTGGTTTTTACTGTGTAATCATGGATATGAAATTTTGATTGAATGGTAGAAGACTCCAAAATGGGGCTTTTGAGCTTCAAACCTCTGTTATCCTTAGGATGCATGTGAGCTTCTGGTGCTATTTTGATAGCCTGATAGTATGTGTGTTCAACCTCATTTTATTGGTGGGGTAAAGGTACCTTTATAGGTCCCTTAGGATTTTGGAGGAAAATGGGAGGTGGAAATCCAAGATTGCCAAGTGGCAATCCAGGGCTACCAAATGGAGGGGGCATTTAGAGTGAGTCACCCAAGGTGTCTCACTTAACTAGGGTGATGTGGTTGTTGGAATTATTCCCTATTGAGTTGTCATTGATGTCAAAGGTCGACTTGGTGTGCTTGGGCGATTTATTCAAGGCAGTGTGATGTGTGTATGCACCTTGTAAATTATATCATATGCATTTATTATAAGTGTATAAAAGCTGATCTTTATTAAGTAAATAAAGGAAAAGTTTCAAATTTAAAAATAAATATTTAACATTAATATTTAAATATTAATGTAAATATTGAAAAAACCAAAGATGGATATATTTAAATTAAAGATTTAAATATATTAGCACCATAATATTAATGTAAGTGGGCCGACCATGGGCGCCAAAGACCAAAAGTAGAAAGTGAAAATTGGCATATAAATAAAAGGACCAAAGTTTATTTTGGACAATAATTGGATTGAATGCCTTCGATATAGAGGAGCGACGGCGATGAAAAGATTTCATTCGAAGTCTCCGATAGATATGAGCATTAGAGAAATGGGTGATGACGAGCAGTGAAAAACCTTCATGAAACAAGAGTGGTAGATCGAACTGGTGGAAGGTTCGGGTAGAGCAACTAGGCATGGCAGTGGAGAAGAATTGGAGTAGTGGAGTAGCGAAGGAGACACGATAGTGGTGGTTTTGATCGAAAACCAAGGAATCTGACATCCTATCCTATCTAGGTCAGTGTTCAAGGTCATTGATGAACATATTGTGCATGGTGTGGGACCAATGAGATTGTGTGAGCATCTTCGAGGTATATGAGCAGCACTAAATACAAAATAGAAGCAGATGGAGAATATGGAGGTAGAATGAAGATGCAACCAATTGGAGTGGTGTATTAGTGATAGCAACATCTACAACAATGTGATGAAGAAAGAAAAAATATAGCACAATTGAGAATACGTGGAACGCATCTGGCTCATAGTCATCAAACCAAGGAACCAATGCAATAAAGGAAATACATCCATTTGATAGCCATTACTATAATCATGCATCTGGGAGTAGTTACTATTCTTCGATAGGCATAGTGTTTTGGTAGGCAGATTAGCACAAAATCGATCACTGAAGATCGAGCAGGAAGAAAGCCCACACGTAGACGTCCAACAAAGAGAGTATTCAAGCACCATTAGAAGCATTACGTGCATAGGAAAGTAGTGCTCAATCGAAGAGAACCAGTGAGGATGAAGAATAATAATGTTGAAGGAAAATAGAAGGTTATCAAGCATACCTCAAAGTTTATGGAAACTCTAAACCACATAGGGTTTTGAAGACTATTGAGGATAGCACCATAGACAAAGCAAACTGAAGGAACGTCATCGTTGCCCAAGGATTTTGACCAATGAATATCACCAGGTTGTGTCACGAAAGTGGAGTGGAGCATGAGCATTGCAGTGATGATGCCAAGGACATCTTCTAATTGGAGGTCGATAGAGATGGTGGGACTGGGTGAGAAGAAGAGAAGGAGGACGATCATGATGTGAGGAGATGGACTAGCTGTATAAGTTTATCTTCAAACTTGGATTTGAGTGAGCGCATATTAAAAGGTACAAATTATTGAACTCTATAAAGTTTGAAGACATAAGGAATAAGTTTAAAAGTTTGAAAAGGAGATATAAGAAAAATTGAGTTGCTAGTTTTGTTTTGGAGTAGAAAAGAGAATGTAAAGTTTATTTATTTTGATTAAAGTATTAAGGGAGATATAAGGAGCATTGATATTTAAAGAGTTTGATTTAATTAATCTAAAGCATTATAGATTAATTAATAGCAACAAATCTTGGATATTATTCATGTATCATTTGGCAAGGGCATGGCAAGAATAGAAGGTTGAAATTCAGAATTTGAAGGGCTTGAGAAGTGCTTCATAACGTGGAAGTATAAAAGAGTGGAAGCAAGGTATTAGCATCTCCAATTCAAAACACAAGTAAGTTATCTAGTGCTAGACTTGGGCTACCTTTAAAATGTAATAAATGTGAAATATGTGGAAGTGATAGACTTAATGAATGTGAAGAACATATTGGCCATTTGAAGCTTTCTACACTAGTGCATATCATCCTCTATATGTTCATGAAGTTAAAATAATTATGGGTAGAATATGTCTGAATTGCCTTTAGTTGAAGAAAGAAAACTCAAGAAAAGGGAAGAATTTAAAGAGTAAAAGCAAGGTACAATAGGGATTATAATGAATAGATATTGATCAAATTTTTGAGTAGACTTGAGCAGAGTTTTGGACCAAATTTATGAGCATAAGGGGATTGGTGTCTCTTGTGGGTTGGTGCCCATAAACTTGTAGAAGGGTATTGGTGTCTCCTGTGGGTTGGTTCCCATGAACTTGTATAAGGGGATTGGTGTCTCCTATGGGTTGGTGCCCATGAACTTGTATAAGGGGATTGGTGTCTCTTGTGGGTTGGTGCCCATGAAATTTTATTGAAGAAAATATAAGCAATATTTTTGTCATGGTTTTCTCCTAAAAGGGTGTTTCCACGTAAATCCTTGTCTCTTATGTGTATGGTGTTATGTGCATTGATTTATTATTGCATTCATATTATTTCAAGTTATTTTTTGAAAGAAAAGAGAAAATTTTTATCTTATACTGTTCACCCCCCTCTTAGTATAAGCGTGTGTTTCTTCAATTGGTATCAGAGTGGGTTCCTTCGTGAAAGCCTAACCGCTTGAAGGAAGATCTTACAAGAACACACATGGCTTACCAAGAAGGTTTTTTATCAAATAGGGCTCCATTATTCGATGGGACTAACTATGCCTTCTGGAGCATGAGGATGCAAACCTATTTGATGGCACATGGCTATGATATATGGAAATATATTGTGGATGGGTTCAAACCACCTACAACCCCTCCCATGGATCAAAATGGCAAGAAACCATTTGAAAACAATGCCAAGGCAATGAATGCAATATTAAGTGGGTTATGTGAATCAGAGTTTGTGAAAGTCATGCAATGCACCTCAACAAAAGAAATATGGGATAAGTTACAAAGAACATATGAAGGAGATGACAAGGTTAAAATGGCAAAACTTCAAACCCATAGGAGGAAGTTCGAAGACTTGAAGATGAAATATGAGGAAGATATTACCAGATATCTACTCCACGTTGATGAAATTATCAACACCATTCATGGACTTGGAGAAAGTATTGATGACTCTAAGATTGTTCAAAAAATCTTAAGGTCACTTCCCATGAGGTTTGATGCAAAGGTCTCGATGATTGAAGAAATGAAGGATCTTAAAACCTTAAGCATGGATGAGCTACATGGAATTATTACAGCCTATGATATGAGGACTGAAAAAGATCAAACATCCAAATGGGAGGTCACATTTAAAGCTTCAAAGAAGACAAAGAATAAAGAACCAGAATCAAGTGAAGAATCGAGCAACGGAGAAGAAGCTAACTTTGTGCGAAGAAATAAGAAGGGACCAAGAAAACACAAAGGTAAGCATACTATGAAATATTTTAATTGTGGTAACATTGGTCACTATGCAACTCAATGCCCACAAGCTGGAAGTAGTAGCAATGAAGAAGAAGAGGAATACAAGAAAAAGAAGGAAATAAAATTTTATCATGAAAAGAAAAAGAGGCACGGTCAAAGCAAGCATGAGAAGAAGATCTTTCAAAGGCACAAGAAGAGTCTTTATGTTGAGGAAGAAAGAAGTTCTTCCAATAGCAGTGATGAAAGTCTCTTCGATAGTGAAAGAGAAGAAATCCTATTTTTGGCCATGGAGGTGAAAGAAGATGCTCCTGTTGTTGAAAAACAAGAAGAGGAGAAAGATCCAGAAGATGAAGAGGAAGCCATAGTTGACATAGAAGAGGAACTTGTTTTTGCTCTTGAAGAGTTGAAAAGGCTTAGAAAGAAGAACTCAAGATTGAAGACTCAAGTACAAGAGGATGAGAAGACAAAGGCAAAGCTTTCACAAGATCTCACCGACTTAAAAGTGAAAATTGAAGAGGCAAAATGAATTGAAGAAGGTATGGCTGAGCAGTTAAAGGAAAAAGAGTTGGAATGTGAAAAAATGGAACATGAGGTTGTCTCTCTAAGGAAGGAAGTGGAAGAATCTAATGATAAGCTACATCAAAATATTAGGTTTGAGAAAAACACAAAAATATTGGATGATATTATCAAAGCACAAAGATCTTCGGTTATAAATACTGGACTTGGTTTTGAAGAAGGTCAAAAGAAACAAAAGGAGGAGTCAAGCTCAAAAGGAACAAAGGCATCAAAGAAAATAATTAAAGAAGAGCCTAAGACCTATGCTGATGTGTTGAGAAGTGGAAGCATCAAGAAGGAAGAAAACAAAGCATCATCAAGGAACAAGGTCCATCATAGAAACAACAATGAGAGAACCATGTGGTCATATCCTCCAAGGCAATCAAATAGGTTTCAATATTTCTTTCATGGTTATTACTTTTCATGTCACCAATTTGGTCATAAAGTTGTACATTGTAGGGTCCATGCTAAAAATGATTTTGGCTTCACCAAGAGGAATTTCAATTCATTTGCACCTCTCATGGACTACAACATCATTTGTTACAAATGTAATAATTTTGGGCATAGAGCTAAATGGTGTAGAACGGTGTTCCCTGAACTTCCGAAATCAAGTAAGAAGGAGGATGGTCAAACTATTCAAAAGGATATGCCCTCCAAAGTTTGGAAAAAGAAAATGGAACAAGAAAAGGAGCATAGTAAGTTGGGAGCTTCACTCCCATATTATCATTGAAGTCTCAATAAGACAGTAGTAAGGGGGCGTTGTCAAGTGTCTTATCATTTAGCCCCAAGAAGCCTTTGCCATTGATGTCAAAGGGGGAGAATTTTAGTAAGGGGGAGCAACATGTATTTTTAGTAAGGGGGAGCAGCTTGTCAAGGGGAGCAACTTTTGATCCGGTTGCAATAAAGGATAGATTCTTTGTAGGGTTGCCATCAATGACAAAGGGGGAGATTGTTGGAATTATTCCCTATTGAGTTGTCATTGATGTCAAAGGCCAACTTGGCGTGCTTGGGCGATTTATTCAAGGCAGTGTGATGTGTGTATGCGCCTTGCAAATTATATCATATGCATTTATTATAAGTGTATAAAATCCGACCTTTATTAAGTAAATAAAGGAGAAGTTTCAAATTTAAAAATAAATATTTAACATTAATATTTAAATATTAATGTAAATATTGAAAAATCCAAATATGGATATATTTAAATTAAATATTTAAATATATTAGCACCATAATATTAATGTAAGTGGGCCGACCATGGGTGCCAAAGACCAAAAGTAGAAAGTGAAAATTGGCATATAAATAAAAGGACCAAAGTTTATTTTGGACAATAATTGGATTGAATGCCTTCGATATAGAGGAGCAGCGATGGTGAAAATATTTCATTCGAAGTCTTCGATAGATATGAGCATTAGAGAAATGGGTGATGGTGAGCAGTGAAAAACCTTCACGGAACAAGAGTGACAAATTTAACCTATGGAAGGTTTGGGTAAAGTAGTTGGTTTGTAATGATGCCAAGCTACCCTTGTGCCAATTGAATATCCATAATTGCTCTTTTGGCTACATGCTTCTATTGCTCTACTTTGATATTCTGAATGATTGGTCCTATTTTTCCATGATGTTGTTGCACCACTCTAAAATATAGAATTACTATGATTTTATACCAAACATTGTCATACTTTATGTCTTACTCCATATAGATCCATAATAATAGCAATACCCTAAGCCTTACCTCCAATATTATTGTCGCTCATGGTGGTGTGGATGGCAATATGTTGTAACCTTAACTTGGAATTCTATTTCCTTTGGTTCTTCAACATTTTGTTTTACTATTTTAAATTCCTCCTCAAGATATTATCTCATGTGCCCTTCTTTTGGTGCATCTATGTGCTCTTGTAAAAAAGCTTCCTTGGATTTTTTTACTGCTTCTTACTAGGACTCTGTTATTGTATTTGTTGTAGACTTAAAGTTTGATTCCTCTATTGGTTCCCTAACTTATTCCCCTACCATAATTACTTCTTGCTTCTCCTTGGATCCTTTCTCCTTAAGCTAAGAAATATCCTACAATATTATCTTCTCTTTTCTATACCATAACTTCATGAACTTATTTTGCATGTTATTGTTAGCAGTACCCAAAAAATATAACCAAGGACAACAAAGAATATTATATACACCATCCATCTCAATAGCATTAAAATATAAATGTAAAACTTATTTATCCATGGTAATCTTCAAATCTTCAAAAATACAAACATTCACACCCTCAATTTGTATGTCTTTAATTTTTGTTGCTTGAACATGCAACCTCTTAGCCAAAGCAATATTAATAAAATTATACCTACTGCTAGGCTTTATAGAAATAATAACCTTTTTCCTCTTAATGCAGTCATGAACCCGTAAAATAAAAAATTTAGATTCAAACAAAACCTTTTGATCATTGTTTGGACTATTGAACACCAAAGTTGTGGTTCCCTTGGCCTTTAAACTATCATCTAAATTTGTTCCATTTTTTAGTTCCTTAAGACATTTGATTCTTTTTTATAGTCTTTAAATGTATCCATCAAAGTAGTTAAGTTTTTATAATGCATCTTTAAATTCTTCTCATATGTATGTAAAATTATGGGCACAAACAAAGTTCATATACCAAGATAAAGCTTCCTCTTGTAAAGAATCACTAAGATTATGTGTCCATACAAAATTAGCAAATTTTAAAGATTTAAAAATTTTCCATCATTCCCTAGCATCAATATCACCCTTTCCAATGAATATTGGCAACTCCATGAAATGATATTTCTCAAAAATAAAATTCCTTAAATCTAATCTATTGTTTTCTATAAATAATTAGATCTATAGATTTTCTTCAAAAAAAAAAAAATTGTAACCGATTTGCTTATCTAGATTGAGAGATATTATATTTTATTTTTGATGCATTCCCATGAGACCAAAAACAATATTGATAGCTCAATTTCAAGCAACCATAAATCCTTCAATATTACGTAGAATTTAAAACAACCAAACATATATGATCTATATGACAGTGTAAAAATATTTTGAATGACTGCTTAGAAAAGAGATATAGCTCTTTGAAAAGTATGGCAAATTTATATTTTCCCCTTAAAATAATTTCTACAAACACTGCAAAAATTATTTACTTTGCCAAAACCAATGTTTATATACCACTTGTTATGAATCTTTGCTTCTCATAAGTATAAAAGCATCAACAATATGTTAAATATTAACTAAGTCAACCATAATAATTAATCCATACAAGACAAGATGTGATAATACCCTTCAAGTAGGGCAACACTAATGTTATTCCTTAAGGAAGGAAGCACTCCACAATCATCAAAAATGAGATTCACTCCACAAGCCAAGATTGTTACAAGAGAATACTCAATATGATCGATGATAATTACAATGACAATATCCCTTCTTTATATACCCATTATGTAATGTTACTTTGGGGATCTTATTCCTAAACCCTTATCCCACTCATTATTATAATATAATCAATCTTGTATTATGTGTGGTCCATGCCAACTATCCATAATAATCATACACAATATAATATCATATCCCCATATTCCTATCCCTAGGTACTATAACACTTATGCAGAGGCATCTTATCATAAATAAATTTTGAGACAATGAGGGGTATCGAGTTGAGTATTTCTCAAGTGTTGAGGCCCACTAGAGCAACCATTAGAGGGGCAATATGATATTATCACTAATGTCTTATCTATTTGCCCCTTCAATTCATATTATTAGGGGGTGTTTAAAGTGTAATCGGACTTATGGCCAAGGCTAGCATTGTATGATGAAATCTTGCATAGGCCTATGGGAAATTATTGTGTAAAAGTATTTAAATAATTATATTATTTTACTATGTAAGTCCTATGGATCGTGGTTAACCTTGTTATGGTTAAACATATCTTATAACTTGTAATTAATGTAAATCCCTCTTATTACGCTAGCTTAGGTTAACTTAATTAATGTAATTGGGGTTTTGGTATTGGTGTAAATACCCCTCACCACTCCATCCATCATATCGAAGTGTTGTGATTGTTATTATAGACACAAAAACCTAGGCATCCACAAAACATCATTTGCATCCCACATCACAAATCCTGCATAGTAAAATTATATACCTAAGTCTCAACTTAGGTGTATAAAATCCTGCACATTATCCTATTTTCTAGATTTATTAAATCTAGAAAATCAGCCTAGGATACCTTGCCTAACTACTAGACATGTGTCCTAGCCATCTTAAAAACATCCCTTACCACATATCACACACCCATGTCCCATTTTTCCCCTCACATGGGACATCCCTTATACCTCACTCCACTTGTAGCCACTGAAGAAACACACACTTATACTGAGAGGGAGAGTTAAAAGTATAAGATAAAACTTTTATCTTTTCTTTCCAAATTAATAACTTGAAATAATATCAATGCAATAATAAATCAATGCACATAACACCATACACACAAGAGATAAGGATTTACGTGGAAACACCCTTTCGGGAGAAAACCACAACAAAAATATTACTTTTATTTTCTTCAATAAAATTCATGGGCACCAACTCACAGGAGACACCAATCCCCTTGTACAAGTTTGTGGGCACCAACCCACAGGAGACACCAATACCATTATAAAATTTTGTGGGCACTAACCCACATGAGACACCAATCCCCTTACATAATTTCATGGGCACCAACCCATAGGAGACACCAATATCATTCTGCTCATAAATCTGGTCACAAACTCTGCTCAGGTCTACTAAAAAATATGATCAATATTTATTCATTATAATCCCTGTTGTACCTTGCTTTTACTCTTTAAATTCTTCCCTTTTTTTGAGTTTGCTTTCTTCAACTAAAGGCAATTCAGACATATTCTACCCAAAATTATTTTAACTTCATGAACATATAGAGGATGATATGCACTAGTGTAGAAAGCTTCAAATGGCCAATATGTTCTTCACATTCATTAAGTTTGTCGCTTCCACATATTTCATATTTATTACATTTTAAAGGTAGCCCAAGTCTAGCACTAGATAAATTACTTGCGTGTTGAATTGGAGATGCTAATACCTTGCTTCCACTCTTTTATAATTCCATGTTATGAAGCACTTCTCAAGCCCTTCAAATTTTGAATTTCAACCTTCTATTCTTGCCATGCCCTTGCCAAATGATACATGAATAATATCCAAGCTTTGTTGCTATTAATTAATATATAATGCTTTAGATTAATTAAATCAAAATCTTTAAATATCAATGCTCCTTATATCTCCCTTAATACTTTAATCAAAATAAACAAACTTTACCTTCTCTTTTCTACTCCAACACAAAACTAGCAACTCAATTTTTCTTATATCTCCTTTTCAAACTTTTAAACTTATTCCTTATGTCTTCAAAATTTATAGAGTTCAATAATTTGTACCTTTTAATATGTGCTCACTCAAATCCAAGTTTGAAGATAAACTTATACATCTAGTTCATCACCTCACATCATGATCATCCTCCTCTTCTTCTTGCCCAGTCCCACCATCTCTGTCAACCTCTAATTAGAATATGTCCTTGGCATCATCACTGCAATGCTCGTGCTCCAATCCAATTTTAGGACATAACCTGGTGATATCCTCTGGTCAAACCCCTTGGGCAGTGATGACGTTCCTTCAAGTTGCTTTATCTATTGTGGTATCCTCAATAGTCTTCAAATTCCTATATGGTTTAAAGTTTCTATAAAATTTGAGATATGCTTGATAACGTTCTATTTTTCTTTAGCATTATTATTATTCATCCTTGTTGGTTCTCTTTTATTGAGCACTGCCTGCCTGTGCATGTAATGCTTCTAATGGTGCTCAAATACTCTCTTTGTTGGACGTCTATATGTGGGTTTTCTTCTTGCTCGATCTTTAGTGATCGATTTTGTGCTAATATACCTATCAAAACATTATATCTACCAAATAATAGTAACTACTCCCAGATGCATGATTATAGTAATGGCTATCAAACGGATGTTTTCCTTTATTACACTGGTTCCTTGGTTTGATGACTGTTAGCCAGACGTATTCCACGTATTCTCAATCATGCTATATTTTTTCTTTCTTCATCGCGTTGTTGTAGATGATGCTATTGCTACTCCATCGCTTCAGCCAATCATATCTTCATTCCACCTCCATATGATTTGTCTGCTTTTGTTTTGTATCCAATGTTTCTCATATACCTCAAATATGATCACATAATATCATTGGTCCCACGCCATGCACAATATGTTCATCACCGACCTTGAACACTGATCCAGATAGGATAGGATGTCGGATTCCTCAATTTTTGATTAAAACCACCACTACCATGTCTCCTTCGCTACTCCATCACTCCTTATTAAAATATGGTGGATAATTGGTCAAGTTTGGATATGAATATTTAGAGCAATTAAAATTTCCTACTCCCAAATATTACCCATGAAAAAACATTTGGTTATTAGAGGCTCTCCTAAGGCCTCAACATCCATTTGTTTAGCAATTCAAAATAAGATTTTAAAAGGAGACAACCTACAAAGAAGAGGATATCATGGATCTTTTAGATGTGCCTTAGGTGAGAAGGATTTAAAAAAATTAAACCATTTACTTCTTCATTGTCCTTTTGCTCACACCATTTAGGTATTTTTAAAATATATGAGAATATATTGGGTAGCTTTATGAACATTGAAAGAGTTGATGAAATATTGTATTAATTATTTCAAATCTAAAGAATTATGTATTATGTGAAGGTTAGTAATGCCATTTTTTGTTGGAATTTATGGCTTGAAAGGAATAATAAATTTTAAAAAATAAATCTCCAAACCATGTCCAAGTTTAGAACCATATTATTTCCCCTTTTGCAAAATGTTTATAGGTATAGTACTCATTATAGGAATTCTTGCTTACAAGATTTGAATATACATGGAAGATTCATTAGTGACCATAAAATTAAAAAAAAAGAATTTGCTTCGATCTATGGTAAAATGGAAATGACCAAAAAATGGGTTTATCAAGATTAATTTTGATGGTGCTTCCAAAGGAAATCTGAGATGGAGGTTGTGTTTTTCAAAATAATGGAGCCAAAATTCTCTTCACTTACTCAAAATCATATGGAACTTCAACTAAAAACCATGTGAGGGATAGAAAACTTATTATAGGTATTAGAATTGTAATTGAAAAGTGATGGAAATATATTTTAACTGAGGTATATTCATAATTTTTTTGTTGAAGTAATGCGAAGTACAACGGGTGGCACAACTAGTGACCACACCCCCCAAGGGCATAACAACAAGGGACCTCCCTCTCCATTATTAGAACTCATGCCACCGAGATGCAATGCCAATGACATCATTTGGGTGTCCTTGCAAGGACATATTCACAAATTATCATTGATGCTATCAACAAATGGATGTGGAAATTGGATAAAAATAATATTTTTTTATTAGGGTAAAATCTATGTTTTTGAAAGGGTCCAAACCCTTTTACAATCCTAGATTGGTCTGTCCATTCTTACCAACCAAAAAGCCTCATCTCTAAAGGCTACAAGACATTCAAAACATTGAACTACCTTGTTTCAAAACTCTACAGATTTACATTCATTACTAGTCTATTTACATTCATATCTTTGAAGAGTCTCCAAAAAATGGAACCCTTAGTAGACAAGTCCATAGATCTCCAAAAAATGGAACCCTCAGTAGACAAATCCATAGATCTTCAAAAAATAGAACCCTCAATAGGCAAATCCCACAAAAACCCAAACCGACAGATTTCTCACTCGAAACCTCACAATGCTTCTAGAAAGTCACAAATCCACAAATCTCCAGAAAATGGGACCCTCAATAGACAAGTCCATAGATCTCCAAAAAATGGAACCCTCAACAGACAAGTCCACAGATCTCCAGAAGATGGAACCCTCAACAGACAAATCCATAGATCTCCAGAAAATGGAACCCTTAACAGACAAATCCATAGATCTCCAGAAAATGGAACCCTTAACAGACAAATCCATAGATCTTCAAAAATAGAACCCTCAACATACAAATCCCATAGATCTCCAAAAAATGGAACCCTCAGCAGACAAGTCCACAAATATCCAAAAAATAATTTTACTATGGACATTCTAAAAATTGGAACTTTCACCCAGTGAATTGACTTTCTATATTTCCTCCCTCCTTTACCACTAACTGGAGTACATCTAGATGGATCCCATCTAGTGGTATCCATATTTTATCTTCCTCTCTAAGAGCTCCCCAATTGGCTAGCCAATCGACCACCCCATTTCCTTCTCTATACACATGTACCACCTCAAATTCTTCCAGTGAATTCAGGGATCTTAGTGTATCTATTACTATGTCTACTACTCTCTAGCTCACCATCACCCTTTTATTGAGGTAATTAACAATATTTAATGAATCTCCCTCAATTATTAATTTCTTAGCCCCCAACTAAACCACCATCTTTACTCCTACCAAGACTGCTCTAGCTTCAGCCTGATGACTAGTCATAATGCCCAAGTACTCACTCATCACTCCAATCAACATTCCTTGGCTATCCCTTAGCACTACTCCTCCTCTAGCCTTCCAGGTTGCCTTTAGAAGCCCCATCAAAATTTAGTTTCAGCCATCCTTGTTTGGGTGGTTGCCACTTAGTCAAGCTCCTCAAGTCTCCTCGAGGATTTTCATTCACCCCAACTAGACTTAGGTTCCAATGTTCACTTAATTTTGCCTCCTCCAATGACTCTATACTCTCATGCACTTTCAATGCTTTAACATTCTCCACTATGGATGCTATGATGTGTTCTCTATTCCTAGTTGTAGATCTCTTCTCCCCTTTAAAAATCCTTCTATTTCTCTCCAACCAAACTCCCCACGCATAATGAAAGGGAATCAAATTCCAAATCTAATCTCTTAAATATGCTTCTCCCACTATTCTATCCAACCTGCCATGTTATTAGGCAACACCCACACCACCCCCATCTTCTTTATTATATCATACAATATTTTGAGGGAGTATTTACATTCTAGTATGATGTGACTCACCGATTCCTCATGAGCTTCACAAAGGTAACATATATTAGGGAATTGAAAACCCCTCTTATGCAAGTTATCTACTATTAAAATCTTATTTTGGACTACCAACCAAAGGAAAATTGTTAACTTTGGTATTGCTTTCCTTCCCCATAATTGATCCCATTGAAATCCCCTAGGTACTGCAAGTGAAATATCATAGGCTGATTTAACAATGAATGACCCTTCTTGAGTAGCTCCCCATACTATTGTATCCTCAGCCAAATTGGAGCTTACATAATATACTTTTAGTTTAGCTGTTAGCTTTTGTAGCTCTTCCTCATACTGATTATGGGTTCTCAACTCCTTCCATCTTACCTCTCCTCCTTCTATAGCCAAATAATCACTCACCATATTCCCATAATTTTGTTCCAGCTCTACTCTAATTCTTGCTAACTCCTCATCCTTCACTAATGGGTACTTCTCTAGCCATACATCTTCCTAGAAGTGGATAGACCTACCATTCCCTACCTTCCATTGGATGCCTTTCCATAGCATCTCTCTACCCTTTACTATGTGGTTCCACATTGAAGATCCCTGACAAGGCTCTAGTGTGGTCAAAAATCTACTATCCTCTTGGTTGTCAAGGTATTTATCTCTTAGAATTCTTGCCCATAAGGCATGACCCTCCTTCACTAGCCTCCATCCTACCTTTGCTGCCAAAGCCTTGTTCATATCCCTTATTCTTCTAAGCCCAAGTCCTCCACTTGATTTATCATTGCATACTCTCTCCCATGCTACAAGTAGAATTTTGCTCTTCTCCTCTAGTCCTGACCATAGGAATCTTCTCTGAATACTTTCTACTATATTAGCTACTTTAAGTGGGATCTTAAACATTGATAATAAATATACAGGGATTGCTTGGAGAGTACTCTTAAGAAGTTGTAACTTACCTACCTAACTTAACAAATTCCCCTTCCATCCAACTAATTTACTCTAGACCCTATCAATCAACACATTCCACATCTGATCCTTGCATTCCCCATGAACATTGGCATTCCCAAGTAAACAGAAGGGAGAGTTGAAACACTACATCCAAGCTCTGTTGCTATTCTTCTCTATTGATTCTCTGTAGTGTTTATAAAAACCACCTTACCCTTGTCCATATTTATCATTTGTTGGGATGCTTTTTCATAGAGATTTAATATCCTCCTAAATTCCTTTGCCTCAACTATAGACGATCTCCCCAACAAAATTGTGTCATCCATAAATTGTTGGTGAATAATACCTTCTATGGATATAGATGGTTTCAACCCACTTAATGCTCCCACTTGTTTTTCTGATCCAATGCACCTTCCCAATGCTTCTACCATTATTATGAAGAGATACAAGGACAATGGGTCCCCTTGCCTTAAGCCCCTACTACTTCCAAAGAATCTAACTAAAGAATTATTCACTATAACTAAGAATTTAGGTCCTCCATAGCAGCTATTCACCCACCTTCTCCAATGTCTACTGAAGCCAAACTTCTCTAGGACTCTATCCAAGAAATGCCATGAGACCCGATCATAGGCTTTGTTCATATCAAGATTTAACACCATTCCCTCCCTTTTACTAATTTTAACTGAATGCATGGTCTCATGGAGTGTGATTACTCCATCCAAAATCTACCTACCCTTCACAAAGCCCCCTTGCTGCTCTGCAATGATCTCTGGGAGAACAAACTTTAGTCTTAATGCAATCACTTTTGATATTATCTTGTAAATGGTATTACATAGACTAATTGGCCTGAAGTCTTTATATCCCTTCAACCCAGGCTTCTTTGGAATGAGCACTAGGAAAGTATTATTGTATTCTCTTAACACTTTGCCTGAGTGGTGTGACTCTCTTACTATTGCTACTACATCCTTACTTACTATGTTCTAGAAATCTTGGAAGAAACCCACTTGAAATCCATCAGGTCCTGGAGCTTTATCTTTTCCTAATGAGAAGACTACTTCCTTGACCTCCTCCTCACTCACCTCTTTGACAAGTTTTGCATTCATGTCTCTAGATAGAATCCTTGGGATATGTTGAATTATTTCCTCCATAGCTTCCTGATCATCCTCCCTATCCTTTGTTAGCAACAATCTGAAGAAGTCCACCACCCCTTGTCTGATTTGATCTTCCTCTCTTATTACTTCTCCATCCTCTTTTTGAATTTTAGTTATCCTTGCTGCACTTTTATATCTTATGGTAGAGACATGAAAGAATCTTGTGTTCCTATCTCCTTCTATTAACCATTGGTTCCTTGAATTTTATCTCTAATACATCTCCTCCCTTGCCATTATTGTATGCAATTTTGACTAGATAACTTTCTCTCTACTATAAAGGACCTAGTCCATCCTATTTCTACTTATTTCCTCTTCAAGTTGACTCAATTCTTGCCTTAACTACTCCTTTTGCAAGAAGATGTTTCCAAAGACCTCCTTGTTCCACTTTTTTACTTCCCTCTTCACATGTTTCAATTTCCTAGCAACCACATACATCTTGGATCCTTGGATCGGATGCATCCACCATCTTTCCATTTCCTCATAAATGCTTGGGTGTTGCAACCACATGAATTCAAATTTGAAGGGGCTATTTTTCTTTCTATCCTCTAGACTACACCAAAAGACAAGAGGGTTATGGTCTGATCCTATTCTTGGCAATGGTGCCAATGTATGCTCACAATTTTCCTCAAACCACTCCAAGGATAGCAAAACCCTATCCAATATCACCTAGATCAAGTCCTCCCCTAACCTCCTATTAGTCCACATGAATGCATTGCCACTCAAATCAACATCATAAAGACTTGATGCTGATATGAAATTGCTAAGGTCCTCCATACTCTCAATGAATCCCTAGGACCCCCTTTCTTCTCACCTAGCCTTAATGGAGTGTTGAAGTCTCCTACCACTATCCATATTATCCCCCTGACCTATTATCCCATCTATTCTAACTCTTTCCAAAACTCCTTTCTCAATCTACTTACATTTGGAGCATAGACATTTGTAACAAGGAAAGCCAACTTTGAAGACTTGGCCGAGATAAGAACAGACAACTGATTTTCACTTCTAGAGATGACTTCTCCCTCATAGAGGTCAGAGTTCCATAGAGTTAACAATCCTCCTGAAGCTCCCTTAGCTCCCACCTAACAACTCTTACCCTTCTTCCATATTCCACTCTGAATACTTTCCCACCTTGCACAAGATAATTTAGTTTCTTGCAATAATACTATTTCAGGTTGGTGGTCCTTCATCATGGATCTCACCAATCTATGTTTGTTAGGGGTATTCATTCCCCTAACATTCCATGATATGAATTTTCATTTTTTACTTCTTGTAGTGGGCTTCTTCCCACTCAAGACTATGGTCATCTGCTTCCCATATTTCAAATCCTTCTTTGTTTCCTTTAAGTGTTTTTCCTTCAAATTTGGCTTGCCCACCTTCTTTACCTCCTCTACTCCTACATCTAGGAGCTTCTTAGCACTCCTCATCATCCTTAGGTATGGTACTTTCCCTAAAGTCCCTTCATCCACTTCTTCTTGATTAACTGTACATGACACAACTTCTGGATCTGATTCTCCATGGGCCTCCATCTCCCCTACCATTTCTTTCTCCTTTTCTTCCATTTGATCCATATTTTCTTCATCCTTTTTAGTCACCTCATCTCATGGTATTGGAGAGCTTATCCTTTGTGGAGTGTCTTGGCTTTCTATATTTTTAGTTTCCTCTCTTAGGATTAGAATTTCACCTTCTTCCATCTCCATTTCCTTCTAAGAGTTTTCCTTACCTTCACCAATACCATCTTCCTTTATTTCTTCCTTATTCTATTTTGGCTCCCTCCTCTCCTCAACTTCCTATCTTTGAATCTCTTTACCCTTCTCCTTAGAGATCTACTCCTTTTTCTTCCATATTAGTCCTTTTTTCCTTTCTTCATTCTTACTCTAGCTTTCTCTATAATTCCTCCTCTATCTATTTGGGAAATCCTTTGCTAGATGACCCATTTTGGCATAGATTCTATAGCTAAAGGGGTCATTCTCATATATTATGCTTTGATTCCACACCCCCATCTCGAGACCAGTTTGATCTCCTTAGGTAGTTTCTATCCTGATTCAACCATGACACACATTCTAGCAAAAAATACCCTTTTTCTTTCTTTGGTAACAAAATCCACCATGAGAAAGCACCCAAAGGAGTTTGCTATGCTTTCAAAAACTTCCTCCTCCTAGAATTCTAGAGGTAAAACAAGGAGCCTTACCCATACTAGGGCCACATCTATCCTCTCTATGTCAAGGTTAAAGCTAAGAGCCCATTTCTTGAGATATAGGCCAGATCTACCCATAAACCATGGGCCTCCTAGAAGAGCCCTATGGCAATCTTCCTCATTGTTAAAAGAGGTGAGGAAAAAACCTTTTGGTAGAAAGGAGAATTCCACATGTCCTTTAACTTTCCAGTGATTAGCCACCCACTTCTTGATTTGCTCCCCTATTGGTCTTGAGCCTATGAACTTTCCTATTAGAGTATTATTAAGTCTATTTTATGCTCTTTCATAGATTTTATCAGGAATATTCAGATATATTCCTCCCTCCTTAGTTTCAGAGGAGATTAGTATCCATTGTTCCTTGTTTTCCTCCCCACTTCTCTTCCCCTTCAACCATTCTACCCATGTTCTATTGTCCTTGTCCAGGTTTCTACTCTCTTGTGATGGTTTTGGGTTCTTCTCCTTTAGTATCAATAGAGATGGATTTGATGGAGCTCGAGCATCATCAACTCCACATTCACAATCCTTAGCATCAATAGGATTTGCTATTTCTTTTTAAATTCTTTCCAATGTTGTAGATGCTTCAACCATGCATTGTTCCAACTCTGCTTCTCTCTCCATCCTTGTTGGCAACTATCAACCCTTCTATTTCCTACTCACCCAAATGTATTGGTTGCTCCCAAATTAAGTTGATTTTCCCTAGAATTTAAAATCCTTGTTTTCTTCCTCTACTAAAAACCACACGCTAGGGGAGCCTTTCAAAAAATAGAAACCATGGGTTCCTCTATTTTTCCACATGCTCAACTGGGTTTCTCTCAAAATCAAAATCCATTTAGCAGATTGAAATTTATAAATTTTTCTTTGTAACTTTCTAATATATACAATATTCTCTAAAAAATTCTTCTCTACAATTTTCTATCAACTATCTCCCCTTCTATTTCCTACTCACCTAGATGTATTGGTTGCTCCCAAATTAAGTTGATTTTCCTTGGAATTGAAAACCCTTGTTTTCTTCCTCTACTGAAAAACCACTCATTAGGGAAGCCTTTCAAAAAATAGAAACCTTGGGTTCCTCTATTTTTCCACATGCTCAACTGGGTTTCTCTCAGAATCAAAATCCATTGAGTGGTTTGGCAGTTGTAAAATTTTCTTCAATTGTAA
Source organism: Wollemia nobilis (assembly GCA_028583015.1). NCBI lineage: Eukaryota > Viridiplantae > Streptophyta > Pinopsida > Araucariales > Araucariaceae > Wollemia > Wollemia nobilis. The sequence goes on from JAQPPZ010000503.1 coordinate 1,640,425, forward strand.
TTTTCTCTACAAATTTCCAAAATCTGCAACTTTCTCTGTAAATTTGTTCTCTGCAATTTGCTATTAATTATCTCCCTTCTATTTCCTACTCACCTAGATGTGTCAGTTACTCCCAAATTAAGTTGATTTTCCCTAGAATTGAAAACCCTTGTTTTCTCCACCTACTAAAAACCATATGCTGGGGGTGCCTTTCAAAAATAAAAATTATGGGTTCCTCTATTTTTCCACATGCTCAACTAGGTTTCTCTTAGAATAAAAATCCATTGAGTGGATTGGCAGTTGTAAAATTTTCTTCACCTATAATTTTTAAATAGAACACTAAATTTTCCAAAATGAAAATGTTGAGTGGAAAAAGGAAAGAATTTACCCTAGGAAAAAATATCAATAAGAGTGAAACTCTATAATTTTAGGAAATGAATACTAATATTTTTTGGATGTAAAAATCCCTAAACTTGTTGGCACCTATCACCCATTCTATTTCCTACTCACCCAAATGTATTGGCTGCTCTCAAATTAAGATGATTGTCCTTGGAATTGAAAAGCCATGTTTTCTTCCTCTACTAAAAAACCAAATATTGGTAGAGCCTTTTGAAAAATAGAAACTATGCGTTCCTCTATTTTTCCATATGTTTAAATGAATTTCTCTCAGAATTAAAATCCATTGAGTAGATTGATAGTTGTAAGACTTTTTCACCTATGAGTTTTAAATTGAACAGTAAATATGTCAAAATAAAAATGTTGAGTGAAAAAGGAAAGAATTTACTCAAGACAAAATGTTGATAAGAGTGAAACCTTATGATTTTGGGGAATGAATACTAATGGATTTTGGATGCAAAAGCTCCAAAATTGTTGGAACCTATTGTTTCTTCTATTTTATACTCACCTAGAAGTATTGACTCCTCCCAAATTAAGTTGATTTTTACTGGAATTAAAAACCCTTATTTTCTCCCTCTACTAAAAAAAACACACATTGGAGGAGCCTTTTGAAAAATAGAAACCATGGGTCTCTCTATTTTTTTACATGCTCAACTGATTTTCTCTCAAAATCACAATCCATTTAGCAAATTGACAGTTTTTAGATAATGTGGTTAGTTAATGGTGGATAGAAAATAGTAATATTGTTGATGTTCATAATTTATTATTGGAGGCAATCTCTTGAAATGTGATAATATCTATAAAGAAGAAAATCAAGTAGTTGATAATTTAACCAATCATGGTGTTGATATTCATCATGATGAAATTAAAAATTTAGAAGACAACTAGCTAAGTAAGATTTTATCTCTTAATAAAAATGTTAAGGATATGATTGCAAAAACATAACACTTTGAGGAAGATGAAGAATATATTTGATAGAAAATGAAATGAAGAATATATTTGATAAAAAGGAAATATAGATATGGTTTATTTGACTTAACAACAAATATAATATTTTGGTAGAGGAGTGGTCCCCAATAGAATCCACAAATAATTTATTAATATGTATTCAAATTGTATTACACATTATTAATTATTTTTATACAAAGTCTAAATGAGAGCGAGCCAGTGGGAGTTGGAGTAGAGAGTGAGCCTTACCTTCAAAGTTATCACTCTAAATATTTTAAAAATTCAAGGCAAGAAGGATTTTTGTGAGGAAAAGCTAGGTAGTAAGGAAATAATGTTATTTACAAAATCTTTAACTAGAAGGATGCCATAGTTGAAAGTAGTAATGCCTTCCTTGAAGAGAGAAAAAACATATAATCATCCCTATCTAGGCGGTATATGATTTGTCATAAGTGATTATCAAATATGAGATGATCAATCATGATATAATAGTTATTAAAAGAAAAGGGCTAATATATAATAGTTCTTAAAAGAAAAGGGCTAATATGTAAGTTTAATAGATACTGGCCAACTTATTTATATATTAAAAAGCGAATTAAATGGAAATGAAAACTGAGTTCACATGATTCCATGAATTTTCTTCCAAAATGATTTTTCCTCATCATTTTCTCTAGCTCAAAACTCAAAGATAAAATAAGGTGGTGAACCATGGTTTAGGGGAAGAGAAAGCTTGTACATGGAGTAAGAATTTTTAATAGAGACAAAAACTCTTAAAAGGTTTTTAGTAAGACTTTCTAAACTTCCATGTTAACTTATCAATAAGGAGATTTTGAAAAATATTGGTAATATTCTAGGGTGTTTAATTTCAATAAATTGGGAACAAACAACAAATCGTGCCTTTTTTGTTTATAATAAGTAATTTGTGGCTTTTATTGGGGGCTACTCCCATTAAAATAGCAAACATGACATTGCTATTGGGTTAATTAAACCATATCTGGCTTGTCTTTTTATCAAATATATTCTTCATTTACCTTTCTATCAAATATATTTGTCCTCTTCCTCAAATAGCTATATTTTTACAATTAACTTCTTGATATTATTTTTGTTAAGAGGTAGAATCTCATTTCTGTAGTTGCCTTTTAAAATTTGAATTTTGCTAGATGAAAATAAACATAGTGAATGGATAAAATATTTGCTATCAAATTTCTATATCTGTAAATATGTTGTGTAAAACAACTTTTCGATTCCCTAATACTTATTTTTTTAGGGGTCTCATTCATGCCCCTAATATTCCAAGATATTATATTCATCATCACATTTTGGTTTTATTTATGGTTTTAGCCCTACTTCTTGTTAACACTTATGATTATTTTGTTTTCCATTATCAATATCCATCTACGTTTTTTCTCTTTGTTATTGCTTCTTAGGTCTTTTTTTTTAAATTTCCACCAACACTTTCACCTTCATCAATATTTTTGATTTTTTTACGTTATTTATAGTGAGACTTGTCATCTATAGTTTTCCTTGGTCTGAAGGATCTAAAGTGGAAGGAATAACCTCAAAATGGCTTTTATTTATGGTGCTCTAGAAATTCTAAAGTACAAGGACATTGTTCCATGTCAATTATATTCTTATGCTACCCTAAAAATACTAAATTGCTATGGATGTCCTCCATATTTATTTATTTATTATGTTGCTCCTGAACCCCTAAAGTGCAAGGAATAAGCTTCACACTATTTCCATTTCTGTTGCTCCTAAACTTGGTCTCTTCTGCCTCCTTTATTTTAGAATATTTCTCTATATCTTCCTTTATACCTTTAATTTATTCTTTGAAGGTGTGCATTGTAGTTTCTCATATTTTGTATCCTTCTTTACTTCTAACGATTATTCCAAGTGAATTATGGTGGCCTTTGCCATATGATGTTGTAGATAGGATTTATTTGCCTCTTTTTTTGGAGTGGAATATCATTTATCTAATCTAAGTTCTACTATAATGTGATTTCCTTACATTATCTTGAAGTTTATCTCATGACCAAAATTTTCTCTTTCTTCATAATTTTTACTATGCAATCTCTTTCCATGTGTCCAATCTCATAACAATTATGGCATCAAAATTTAATGTTTTCATAATCCATTTGCTGATCCTATTCTCTTGATATATATTTAAAATTAATATATTGTGGCAAAGGTTTTGAAATATCCATGGAAATGCATATGTGGGTATATATAACATTCTTTCACTCCTTAGTAATTGGGCCCTCCTTGATGAATTCCCCTAGGGCATTTCCAAAATTCTTCAAACCATACTTATTGATAAGCTAATATGGAAGTCCAAAAAGCCTAACCTACACCAAAATATTTTTAATAGTTTTTGTATTGAGATTAAAATTATCACTCCATGGTCTTAAATAAAGGGCATCTCTCCCCCTAAACCATGGACCACCTCCCATTATTTTATCCCTGATCTCTGAATTGGAAAAGATGACGAGGAAAAAACCTTTGGGAAGAAAAGTCATGGAATAATTTGAATTCAATCTAAAAAATATTATATCATGTTCGATCATCTCATCCTTGATAATCACTTCTAGTGTAAAATATACTCCCTCGATTGAAGTTGCCGTATATTTTCTCTTCCACTTACCTCCAACTTAGGAATCAATACTTCTAGCTAGGTCATATTGACTTCTAATTAAAGAATTCAAATAGGGATTTCCTTCCATGATATCTAGTGAGGTTTGCTTTTGGCTCACACCCACTTCTTGCTCGCACTTAGTAAATCTAGCCTTTGATTTAAAGGGTTTTTTGAATTAGATAGAAATTGAATATTTATCTAATTATTATAGAAAATAAATATACAATAATAAAAATAAAACTACAATAACCTTTAGAAATATTTGCTACTCAAATGTTATGCGTATAAATTTTAAACCTTAATAAACTTTTAAATATGAATATAGAATGCTTCTTTTAATTTTGATGAAAGCAATGTAGATCAAGCAAAGTAGAAATCATCTTTTGAAAGGCTCCTAAAGTTACTCTTTTTCTAATTAGACTAGGATTGCTAACAAAAACCAAAAAGGAAGGAAGCTATGCATACGTCATCGAGGTGACAGAGATAGTAAGGCATGACCCATTTTGTTGGTTATTGGATGAGTTGCATGTTCCTCATACAGTACCCTAACCTTCTCAAATGTATGACACTAACACAACTAGTGGAAGCATGCCAATATATATATATATATATATATATATATATATAGAGAGAGAGAGAGAGAGAGAGAGAGAGAGAGAGAGAGAGAGAGAGAGAGACTAAAATCATAATAAAAATGAAACACAAACAACAAACCCTATATAAATAGTTGAGATCATTACTCATGATTTTTGATCAAGATGACATATCAGTCCACTTGATATGGCTAAACACATTAGGGTTTGCTAACATATTATAAAAAATTCTAAGTGAAATCAACAATATGTCATTGCCACTGAAAGTGATGATGTCACTTGTTAGAGTTAGAGCATATTACATCATTTGGATCATGTAAATGTACCACCTTAGGTACATAGTTAGGATAGGATATTACTTTAGGGGAAAGTTATCTAGTTACTTCATGCAATTTAATAAATGCACAAGTGGCAATGTGCAAGTTGTAATGTGCAAGGTGTCCCCTTGTACAACTAGGTAGAGTGTTGGCCAAAGAATCTATCTTCCTATATAAAGGACCTCATAGTGGTAGATTATATGATCAAGGAGAGAGGGAGTCAAGTTCACATCTAGTGCAGTGTAGTCAATAGTGGTGCTCCCATATGGAGTACCATGTAGCTCTTTACCTCATAGTAATGGAGTGTCCATTTCCTCCATACTACATTGTAATTTTGTCATTTCTATTTATAGCATATTTCAATCATATTGTTGTTTCACTTTATTTCATATTTCCTATATTTCATTAGGACACGTGTTAGATCTCTCCACAATATACATCCTCAAAATATAACATTGGTATCAAAGCCATGGTGCTTCAAGATAGGAGGACCTACATCCATCATAAAATAATTTTAGTAGGTCAAGAGGAATAGGGAGAGTCATTTGATAGAAATAGCCACAATAGTCAACACGATTAGAAAACTAAAGACTAAAATAAATCTCAATTGCAAAAAATATGAGATTATATTTGGCTAGAGTCTTTCCACAAAGTTGTAAAAAAAATCGTGAAGACTAGGACTTAACATTCAAGCCACTAGTTTGACAAATCAACTAGTGAATATATTATCTCCAGAATTAAATATTCTTCCATTTTAGTTTTTAACAACTTGTTGTAGGAAAATGAGATTCAAGAAAAATTTGGGAAGCTTCCTACAAGAGATTTAGGAAGAAAATATTCAAGAATCATTACAACACTTGCAGCAACAAGGTAGAAGACTACAAATTTCAAAGACCTCAAGAAAGGTCCCATTACAAGAATTGCAATCTTGAAAAATTCAAAAGTAAAGAAAAGGCCATAGTAGCCTTATAGCAGACTCAAGGAAGAAAAAACTCCAAAAGTTGAGTCATAGAAGGAGATAGGATATTGGTGATCTCCATTCAAGATTAATAACTACATTGCATAGAAGAATAAAAGGTCAAAGAATCCTAGAAGAAGAAAAGGCCAAAAAATCCTAGAAGAAGAATAGTCCAAAGAAGCCTAGAAATAGAATAGGCAAGAGTAGCCTTGAAGTAGAAAAGGCCATAGCAACCTAGAATAAGAAGGCCATAGTAGCATTAATTCTGAAGAAAACTTTAGAGAATAATTCTTGATTCAAAAGTAAACTCCAAAGAAGATTTTTTGAAGATATCCTGATTCAAAATATAGATTCCTAAATTCAGAAGAGAAACTCTTGAAAGGAGTTCTAGAAGAAGACTTTTGAGAAAAATCCAAGAAATAAGAGATTGGTGATCTCCTTTACTAATTAAAGACTTCTTTCAGAAGAAGTTGGATATATCTGAAGTAGAAATCATTGAAGAACTTCAATTTTTAGGAAAAAAGAGGACTAAAAGAGTCCTATTCTAGAATCTAGAAGCAACAGAATTAGATATCTGAGAAGAAGATATCATCACCAACACTTAAAGAAGTAGAAGGTTGAAGAAAAGGTCTCAAGTGGAAGAACATATAAGTTGTAATATAGAAGACCTTAGATATGTCTCAAGGAGGAAAAATAAGAAGGCTTGGAGACCCTTGTTGCAAAGCCTACAAAAGCATCATCAAAAGAATTCCTATGAGAACTCATTGGAGAATTGTGTTACCAAGGAAAAATTTATGATAGTGAAGTACTTGGGACAATTTATTGCCATCCAACAACAAGCCAAAGATAAGAAGAATTTGGCAAGGAGTGCCAAATACCAAAAGAAGAATTTGGTAATGAGTACCAAATACTAGAAGAATAATCCAGTGAAGACCTCAAGAAAATCAAAATATTGAGAAGAAGATCCTATTTGAAGTTAGAATTTGACAAGAAGCTTTAAGGAAGATTTAGATAGAAGAAGCATACAAAATCTAGAAGATTTTAAGATTACCTCTCACAAAAATAAGAAATAGTTCAAAGAAAGGAGTTCTCTGAATTTATAATAGAAAGTAGAATATCACTAGAAGGATTAAGACACCAAATCCAAGGCTCAAGATAGAGATTTCAAGGCTAGATATTGGTGAATGAGAAAGCTATTTGGAATATCCAGAAAAGAAGTTGCGTATCCATCCACTACAAAGCAAAAACTTGGTGAATCCAAACACCAAGATCTAGATCATCTCCAGAAGCCATTAAAGGTAAGCAACTAGGGTCCAATTAGTTGAACTTCAAATTAGGGTTCATTATAAAATTGCATTAAGCACCAAATTTGGATTAAAAGTTGTAAAATAATAAATTGCATTATAGTATTCAAGTGCAAAAAGAAAGAATTATTTTTAAGGATTATTTGCACAATTAATAGGAGTTGGATATTTCCGAGAGAAAGAAATTATCATCTACCTATTTGCTATCTAGAAAGCAAGAAGACTATATCCTACAATATTTATTGTAGTGAAAATTTATAGAATACTTATTAAGGGTTCATTACAAATTACTCTTAAAGTTGCAAATATTATTAAATGCATCTAATATTATTTTGAGAGTTTATTGGAGTGGTAAGGTGAGATTTTTAGTGCATTAAATTGGTAGTATTACTATCATTTACAATACACTAATTACTCAAAAAAATGTTAGTTTGTGTTTGTTGATTAAAGGATCAAGAGCACAAAAACCAATATATTATCAAAGTGTCTAGAGATACTATTGGTGCAAAGAACCTGCATCATCTCATGGCCCAAATAAGCCACCAAAATAGATAAGATTCCTCCAAGGAGTGGAGAAGAAAAACCACTATCAAAAACAACAATAGAAGCTTCAAATCAAGACTTGGTGAGTCTTAGATTCAAAGTGCACTAAAGGCTATTTACAAAAGGTGCATTAATTACTTCTACAAGAAATAACTTCTATATAATTGGTTAATAGCTTGGGTTTATTACCAAAGTCACCAAGCAACGAAGAGAGTTGTCTAGAAAAAGAGACAACATAAAATTTTCCATTGCCTATTTCAAAATCTGCCATAAGACCAGGAAAATCATATTGCAAAAGGAGGAGCAAAAAAGGTATCTTATATACAAAGTATTTACATTTGTTTTGCACTATCTAATCTGCTTTATGTCAAAAAGATGACAGGTCTTCTATGCCAAATATACACACTCTTTACAAGGATAAAAATACTCCAAGGCAGTCATGCAAAAGTATTCTCAATGCAAGGAAATAGAGCTGCTCAAAAGGCTCACATCTACTATGTTGTGGATAGCCGAACTTGTAAGCAAATAAAGCAAGGAGAAGAATTACATCAAAAGACAATAACATATACTAAAAGAAATGCAGAACATGTTGAAGGACGTACGTCCAAGGAGTACCATTGGAGTAGCCCAAAAACACCACTCAATAATTGAAAACATTGCTCCAATATCTCAAGTCATCACTAGAATCATCTCATATCAAGTTCCATTGAACAAAGGAAGAGCTCACATTGAATATTAAAAGATACGTTGGAGAAGAGTTACATTGAAAAGCCTATGCACAAAGAAAATGTGACACTTGTCACCTAGAAGGAAATAAAATTTCTCCCACACAAGTGCCCATCTATTACAAAGAAAACGTTACAAAGGAAGAAGAAGAATAAGTGCTCGTTCAAGATCGTAATGCTCATATACTTGGTAGAATTTCAAAAACAACATCTCAAGTGCTCAAGAGTAACCATTGTGACACTTGTCACAAAGTCCAAGATCCTTCATCTATTATAAGGTGTCAAAGACTACATAGGACAATATTAAGAGTATTCATAGGAGTCATAGCACTTACCGTAGCCAAAATCATAGTTTGGAGGAGAGGTAAAGAGCATTAAAAACTCTGGTCAAGGCATTTAAGGAAGGTCAAATGTCAAGAGTTGAAGCACCACCATCCAAAACTGAAGTCAAAGGTGAATCAATGTTCACCATAACGTTCAAGGAGAAGTCATTAAGAGGACTATCATACATATCCATAACCTGCACTGAATACATTGGGAATACAACACTAAAGGTAAGGTTTATACTTCATCAAGATTGCTTTCATTAAATAGGGAGTTATAAGGTATATTATAAGGTTGAAATATCAATAGAAATCAACCATATTTGAAAGCAATATCTCAAGGGAAATAACTATTAAATTAGCCTAAATATTTGCAATATTAAAACATAGGAGAAATACGGATTTCTACTTGAATTTCTATTATTGCAAATAATTGTTTTCTAATATTCCACATTAGGGAGTTATAAGAAATACTACATAAAAGTAGGAAATTGGAAATTAGAAAAAATAAACTATTAAAGGCTATAAAAAGAGATTTATTAAAGAACTTTAAGATTTGGAAATTAATTGGTATACTTGTCTCAAAAATACATTAAAGGGACAAAAGAAATCCAACTATTAAACCTCATCAAAATAGAAAGTGCTCAAGTTCAATAGGAGTAATAAGGTGTAAAAGAAGTTGATTTTTTCTATTCACAAAACTTTACAAAATCAACTCAAAATTGAACTATCATTCTCAAAAGCACTTTATCTATCATATAGCATTTCCAAAAATACTATGGAGACATAAGAAATTCTACAAAACTTGATAATAATAGCATTCTTCAAATATTATCAAGTGCACAATCCATTTGGGAAGCATAAGGTCTCTACAAAGTCTACAAGGACTCTACTGATTCACATATATTAACTAGGGAGATATAAGGAAGCCTACAAAACCAAAGCTCTATCAGGCCCATATACTCTAAGGAACTATAAATATGACTACCAACACATTAAGCATTACACTTAGAAGTGGAATAAGAAAAATACCAATATGGATTAAAAACATGATTGGTAATACAATGGAAAATAAAAAATGAAAAGAAGAATCAATAAGATGGGAAATAAGTTTTGAAGCACTTAGCAATGGAAAATTAGATTCTTCTAATGAAACTAATGATAACTATGAGAACTCAAAAGCTCTCATTCAAAAGAGAGAAGAAAAGGTATATCAAGAGGACATCATAAAAAGGAGTAAAAGTGAAATAGCTTCAATAATGCACATATGGTTTAAGGAACTAGTCAAGGACATAGACAAACATGATATTCCTGATATAGACTACAAAGCAGCCAAAATATCTTTATTGTGCACCTATTGCAATCAATATGGTCATGAAAAGATCAATTGTTGGAATTTCCATCCATGCAAATATTGTGAAGGGAAAAATCATTCATATTTCTTCTGCTACTATAAATACAAATACTACAAAAGCCATGAAGAAAGATTATTGCACAAAATAAATTGTTATTTTCAAAATTTTACTCCAGAAGCATCTACTGACAATGAGCTCAAGTTTGATACTTATGAAGGTTAGAAAGATAGGTCATATAGAAATCCAAAGGAGAAAATATGGAGCAATTTTGATCCACTTCAGACATGCCAAATCATGAGATCACTAGTTCATCAAATATATTTGATGCCAAAGAACAGAGGATTGGAAAGAACAAGAAGCTATAACACGAAGACTAAAGCGACTAAAGAACAATCACATCAAGTTGAAGACTATTATCAAGAAGAAGATCCATATTGAAGATTTAAATCTTCAATACCCAAATAATGTAATACATAGGGGTGTTAGAGTTAGAGCATATTACATCATTTGGGTTATGTAAATATACCACCTTAGGTACATAGTTAGGATATGAGATTACTTTAGGGGGAAGTTATCTAGTTACTTCATGCAATGTAATAAATGCACAAGTGGCAATGTGCAAGTTGTAATGTGCAAGGTGTCCCTTTGTACAACTAGGTAGAGTTTTGGCCAAGGAATCTATTTTCCTCTATAAAGGGCCTCATAGTGATAGATTATATGATCAATGAGATAGAAAGTCAAGTTCTCATCTAGTGTAGTGTAGTAGATAGTGGTGCTACCATATGGAGTACCATGTAGCTCTTTAGCTCATAGTAATGGAGTGTCTATTTCCTCCATACTACATTGTAATTTTTTCATTTCTATATATAGCATATTTTAGTCATATTGTTATTTCATTTTCTTTAATATTTCCAACATTTAATTAGGATCTGTGTTAGATCTCTCCACAACATACATCCTCAAAAGCTAACATCACCAACCATTGATTTTTAGAAATCCACTTTAATATTACTATAAACATGTCTTATGTGTCACCTTATGGTTTGTGGATACCCTATTTAATGGCCTGCATAATTAGCATGCCAATGACATCCCCTTACATAGAACAACAATATGTAGTGGTATAAGATTTGCTATTTCTTTGTCTAGTCAGTACCCAAATGGCACCCCCAAGGTAACTTAGACAATACATGATAGTCTCACATTTACTATGGGTATATGATTATCTTTAATTTTTTTTAAGTTTTTAAAGAAATTTTGTGTAATTTTAGGGCCAAATGTTTAGGAGCCATAACTTTTGCATATATAAGAATTTTGAGCCATTTTAAAAATTGTATAGTTTTTTGAGCTCTTTGTATTAGAAGTATTATTTTTGGTTAGAACTATATATAAAATACGATTTTTGGTAGTAAATTTATGGATCAATATGTGCCCTTGTTAAATGGTCCAAACTATTCCAATTGGAAAATCAAGATTGATGCTTTGCTTTAGAGTAAGGGCTTGCTCAAGTATATGAATGAGGACCCATTGAAGCATTGGTTCTGATGAGAGTAAGCAATTTTTATGGATAAGAGGATGAGGAACTTGGTATGATAGCTCTCCATGTTGATAAGATCTATGACACTCATGTTAGCAAGATTACGAATCCTAAGGTATTGCTTTACAAATTTTGAAATCTATGTGATTGCATTGACTCCACAAATTAGTAGATTGGAGGTAGAGCTTGCTACCTTGTATATGGACTCCTTTGAGGTTGTTAATGAGTATATCAATCAATTTAATAATATTGAGGAATAAATAAAAAATGATGTTAACGTTGCTCTCTTCTATGCTTAGGGTGAGAATAATCATTATGGTGAAATATCACAAGCAGGGTTATACATAAGGGGTTGGACCTAAAATATACTTGTAAAAAATGGTGAATCTGTTTTAAAACCTTGGCGAATCCTGGAAAACCTCATGTTGGAGGACATGTCAAATTATCTTAATTAAAAAAAAAAAAATTGGTGAATTTATGTTAATATTTGGAAAAAATATTCAAGAACAACAAAAGACTACCTATAGATATGCATTTTGGGGAGGGTCGAGTAAAAAAATGCATGCGGGGAGGGTCGGGTGCATTTTTGTATCCAGGGGAGGCCCGTGTGCACAAAAATGCAATCGACGGGAACATAAATGCACCCAACCCTCCCTAGATGCATTTTTGCACTAGGCCGCCCAAATAGAGTTTTGCACCCGGGCCTCCCTTGGATGCATTTCTGCACCCGGGCCTCCCTTTAATACATAAATGCACCCGATCCTCCCCCATGTGCATTTTTCCACCTGGACTAGCCCTCCCCCGCCTAGGTGTATTTTTGCACTCAGGCCTCCCTCAAATACAAAAATATACCCGACCGGAGGAGGATCGGGCCAAGTGCAAAATTTCATCCAAGATATTCAGGTGCAAAAATGCACCCGATTAGGGGATGTCTAGGCTGGGTGCAAAAATACATCTAACCTGAGCCCTAGATGCATTTTGCACCCGACCCAACCCTCCCTTGATCAGGTGTATTTTTGCACCTGAGCCTCCCTCGGATACAGAAATATACCCGATCAGGGGAGAGTTGGGGCGGGTGCAAAAGGTAGAGGATTTCATCCACAATTGATGTTGGTCTGGGTACAAAACTATGTCAGGTGAATGGATTTCGGCCCGGGTGCATAGCAAAATTTGGATGTTGATCCGGGTGAAGAAATGTGCTTGTTTGTTGTTTCAAGTGCAGTAAAGTGTTCAGGTGGATAACACTAACCAAAACTCTTTGGGTGAAGATATGGCTTCGATTTTGATTCAAGTAGATTTTTGATCCGAATCGACTAGTTTCTAGACTCGGCTAAACTTCGATGGAATTTTGCAATGGATAAAATGTACTATTCATTTCGGTTAAGTGAAAAAGTATCACTGGTGTGTTAGTTATTTATAGTGTTATAGTTGGTGAGTTGGGTGGGTAATTATTTTTTTTTGAAATTTAAGGTGAAAATGGTCCACAATTTAGGTGGGAGTGTTGGCAAGTTTAAAAAAAAAAACTAATACTATTATTAACGAATGGCGAACCGACACCTAAAAAAAAATCCTAAAAATTTTGGGTGAAAGGACCGACATCTAGGGTCCCCAAACTCACCAATTTGAATTTTCAAAAATGCAAATATTCGCCCTATTGATGAATATTCGCCGCTATGCATAACCCTGCTCATAAGCTCATGTGGTTGTTCATTTAGCATTTTGGATATCCACTTATTCTATTGAGTGGATTATAGATTCAAGGGAAACTTGAAACATGACCAAGCACCATCATCTTCTACATGACTATAGTACAAAACATTTTGGAGAGCATGTTGTAAAAAATAAATGATTATTCTTTATAGGTGGATGGATGTGATGAGGTAAAAGTTGGTTTTTAATAATTTAATGAGGTACTTCATGTTCCTAGGATGGGCTCTAATTTTTTATCTATTTATTGTGTCATCTGTATGAATAAGAACATGAAGTTTTGGCCAAATTTATGGATGGTCAATGATGTTGATGATGGGTTCAAGATAGTTGCCTTGGAGTATAGTGATGATCGGATTAAATATACATTTGGGCAATCGATACAATCCTTCTTCTTCCTATTATTGGAAGAAATATTTTATACCTATGATGGTACTCATATATAATTTTAGTTGATAATGGCATCAAATACTTGGGCATCTTGACTATGGGCCATTGAGGTATATGAGTAATCATCAATTTGCTATTGGGATTCCTCCTATTTCTTCCCCTAGTAGTATTTGTGGGAGGTGTATTTTAGGAAAGTATCTTTGAGTTTCCTTTCTGAAAGGGACTGTTGGGTATGCTACATGTCCATTAGAGCTCATTCACAATGATATTTGTGGACCCATGGGTACACCATCTCTCTCTAGAAATAGGTACTTTATTTCCTTCATTGATGATTTATCCCAATACGTATGGTTGTATATTATTCATACCAAAGTGAGGATTTTGGAAGGGTCAATGACTTCAAATCACTTGTGGAGAATCAATTAGAGAGGATGATCAAGTGCTTGAGGATGAATCAAGGAGGTGAGTATATGAGTAATGCAATTTTAGATTTCTTGATTCTTTATGATATTACTTTCTAGAGGGTTGTCCATTATACCCTAGAACAAAATGAGATAGTTGAGTGGAAGAATAGGGTTATTATGGGACCCAAGTTTTGGGGTAAAGTAATCACTTGTGCAATGCATATCATCAATCAAACTTCAACTTGAATTTTTAGGGTATGACTCCTCTTGAGTGATTGAAAAGTGATATGCCAAATGTGTATTAGTTCTATATCTTTAGATCTACAACATGGGATTTTATACCCAAAGATATTTGAAAGAATCCACCAATTAGTCATACATGCATCTTGTGGGGTATTTTGATACCTCTAAGACCTATCGACTCTATGATTTTGAGAGGCAAGTTGTTCTCATTTGACAAGATGTGATCTTGGATGAGGTTAATCCAACTGCTTCTTTAGGCCCTCTTCTTGGTCCTTTGGTTGAGGATTTTTCTCTGAATTTTATGATGGTTCCTAATGCTCCCTCAAAATTATTATTGACACCATTCTATTTATTCCAACCTCTTCATATTCTTGTGGATATTTTAAAGTTGTCTTTTGATTTGACTCCTTCAATATTATCTCTACCACATTTATTTCTATATTCCTAGGTAGTTGAGCTTGATCCTCCTAATTATTATATGGTTGTAATAGATGTTGAGGTCAATAGTGAGTTTGGTTTGGATGCTTTAGTTCTTTCTTTTGATGTTGCTCCCTTAAAATATGTGCCATAGTCTTCTATGGTTCATTCAAAACCTAAGTGGTTTTAGATACTTCTTCAAGATGCTTGATCCGTTATGTTTTGAGAGTATCATTAGAAATATCCCTATTGACCCTTAATATTGAAGGTTGATGATTTTAGAGATCCTCTCACCCGTTCCTAGACCAATGGTCATCCAAAATGGAATGATGCCATGATTTCTAAGTATGAGTCCCTAATGAAAAACAAGACATGGGATCTTGTTCTTCATATAGAAAGGAAGATTGTTATTAGATGTAAATGGGTCTATAAGACTAAGGATACCTCTTATGATCTACTAGAGAAGCAGAAGGTATACATTATGATGAAGGGTTCTCTTAAAAAAAGGGAATTAACTACTCAGAGGTATTTAACTCAATTACTTAGATGAATTATGTTTGGATGATTCTTTTCATAACCATTTTTATGGTTGGAAGGAACATCATATGGAGATGAAGAGTTCCTTCCTATATGGTGAGATTAATAATGATATTCAAATGCAAAAATTGCTTAGTTTTATGCTTGATGGATTAAACCCCTTGGCGTGTCATTTGATCAAGTTCTTATATGGGCTTAAGCAAGCACCTAGATCTTGGTATGAGAAAATCATTCATTATTTATCAATTACAAATTTGAACACTATGAGGTAAAGCATGATATCTAAATAAAGAATTAAGATGGTTAGATACTAGTGATTGCATTGTATGTGAATAACCTACTTATTACAAGCATTTTGTCCTCTTTGATTAAGGAGATGAAGTCATGATTTCATGGTACTTTTGAGATGATAGACTTGGGGCTTTTTCTTTATTTTTTGGGAATTTGGATTAGTCAATTGTATTTTATAATAATTATCTTATCCTAAGTATTTCTTGGATCTTCTACAATGCTATGGGATGGAGGATTTTAAATCTACTCAAACTTCCTTTGATTTTAATTTGAACCTATGATTGAATTGCACAACTCCTCTAGTGGATGCTACTTTGTATTAATTCCTTGTAAAAGGTCTTATCCACCTTACACTCAACTTGAAATTGCACTTATCATTAGTTATTGTTCCAAGTACATATAGGCACCTCACAAGAGTCATTTGACATAAAATAAGAAAATTATTTGGTACATAAAAGGCACATACCATGTGGGTATTTATTACTTAGGTGTAACACCTTCAATATTAATAGGTTTTTCATATACAAAATGGTATGATGATTTAGGTTAATATGGATACACTATAGGGTTTGTTTTTTCTCTCAGTTATAGATTGTTCTATTGACATATTAGAAAAATATCCACTATATCTTAGTCTTCTATGGAAGTTGAAAACTATGTTGCTACTGAGGCTGCTAAGCATATTTGATGGATGCTCATTATTTTGGAGCAAGTGGATTTTTCTCAATAGTTTTTAGTCACTCTTTCTTGTGACAATCACAACACCATCAAGCTTCTCTACAATCTAGTGTTTCATCAATAAACCAAGCACATTGATATGTGGATGCACTATGTGTGATGACTTTATTCCCATGAGATGCTCGATGTAGTCTAAGTGTTGTCAATAGAGCACACACAAATATCTTGACCAAGCTTATATCTGAGGTAGTTTTTGTGTAATTATGGGAGCATATTAGAGTAGGAAAGTGTCCCTTGAGAGCCAATGCATGATAAGGATCTCTTTATGTGTCCCTCATTTAGCTTAGAAGGCGATGTTGAAATATGCGATGTTAAGCATCACTTAAGCCCACAATCAACTTTGTCTTCTATTATTTGTATAAGCTCTTTAGGAACTTGTACACCTTGTAAAAGTGAATTTATTGCAATTTTCTATTATTTACCCCAAAGGTCAATTCTTTAACCTTGACTTAAAGGTCTCTTGTAGTGGGGTGTTTATACCCCTTCCTCGCAACCATTTTGTTATCGATAATTCTATTTTCTTTAATGAGATGTTTTAGTGTTTATGGACACCCTTTACATAGTGTCCTTTTCTATAATATATTTGTTTATCTATGTACTATGTTGACTCCATTTTTTTCTAGAAAAGTATTATGACATATAACAATTTTATGGGTAATACCTAGAATGTATAATATGTAAACTGAGTGAAGAAAAGGGTAGAACAATATTTAGTTGTAGTTGAGTTATTTTCTAACTTTACCATTGGTGTAGATATTTATGTGGAACTTTGAGAACATATGATGTGATCATGTTAATCAACTAAATATGGTAGCATACAACCAAAGTTGATTGTTATGCTAAAATTTTAGAATATCTTTATGATTCAAGGTATAACACAACTATTTAGGGAATGCAAAGGTACATCTATTTGAGATAATTATCAATAATGTAGCTAAGAAGAACCACCATAGCCTAGATTTTTATGAAATAGGTAATGGAAATTTAAATTAAATTAAATTCAAATTATTATTGATATTATGCAACATTATGAATGATGTGGAATTTATATTTTTTGAGTATGAAATGCTTGTAATGATTGATACTTGTAATTTTATTTGTATATGCAAATTTTATTAAGAAAATTCTATGCAATAAGACTAACTGCAATTATGGTTGGAGTGCTTGATAGGAGATGCCCTCAACCAATAATAGGAGGGAGGTCATTGTAGGAGAGAGGACTTTAGACATTAACCAATAACATGAGTAAAAAATGATTCATGTACACACCATGAATTTAATTACACTTGTATATTATACATACTTGATTGGTTTACTATTTTATTTCATTATATATCATGATTTCATTCTTGTCATTTGCATATATAGATAAGAGCATGTGGATGAAAATATTACATGAAGGGATTGGAAAAGGAACCCTAAAACAAGAAGAATCTCATAAAAAACTAGGAAGCGTCACTTATTTCATTAAACATATTAATATGACAAGTGGTATGTAGGAATCCCTAGGTCACCAAGACCCTAAAGAAACCTTAGAAGGAGATCAAATTAGAAGACCATGTTTTAAATAAAATAATAAAAAATATATAATAAAATAGTGAATTACGTGTCATGATTTTCTTCTTGTCATTTGCATATAGAGATAACAACATGTGGTAGAAAATATTGCATGAAGGGATTACAAGAGGTACCCTATCCTAGGAAGAATATCATAGTACCCAATGCACCCTCACTTGCTTCATTAAATGTCTTAAGAAGGAAATTGACACATAGAAAGCCCTAGGTCATCAAGTACCTAGAAAAACCTTAGAAGAAGGTCAAGTTAGAAGACCATGTTTTAATTAAAATGATAATAATAATAAGATAGTGAATTCTAATCTATATGGAGGAGGAAGGCAATGGGTGCCAAAACTGAAACCCCTCATTCTAAAATTATAAGAACATTTATTTCTTAAGAGTGCCCCATTTTGAAGGTGAACGAGAGGGGAAGAAAAGAGAGAACTGCTAGCTCCTTGGTGGCAAACAATCAAAAGGGAGTTGATCAAACCAAAATTAATATCTATTCCATTTTTAGTGCTTGAGTTGCTAATTTTGAGAGGAAGCCCAAATTAGAATTTCACCCAAAATGGAGATAGAAGATCTAAATGGAGGAAGATGCATAAGCTTACTCATATAATACCCTAATAAGGGAGAAGGAAAAATAAACTTATGGGAGTGAGATGAAATGCTTCAATTGTAAATTTAAAACAAAAACAATTTAGAAATTGGGGATTTTCATAAAATAGAATAAGGAACCCTTTTTACCATAATATAATAGGAATTTATCATACCATTTTTTAGTTCAATTTCAAAAATAAAAAGGTAAGAAAAACATACTTGATATCTTCCAAAATAAAATAGGGGTTTTGTTTTCCCATACCATAAGGTGAAATGGTTATTGTGGAACTTAAAGAATTTACTTTGTTTAACTATGTATGCATTTATATAGCCATAGAATATCCGGTGCATTATTCAAAATTGTCCATGAAGTGAATATGATCATGCAATTCTCTAAGGAAGTTTGCCTATCAACTGTTCGTCAAAAAATTTGAGTACGAATTTGTATTGTTCATGGAGAGTTTGTTTATGAATTGTTTGGCAAAGTGTTTGAGCATGAATTTATATTGTTGATGGAGATTTTTCTTGGTGTGATATTATATTATTCTTGGAAAGTTTGATCATCAATTATTTGACAAAATATCTAAATGTAATTTTATATGGATGTTTCCACATCAACTATTTAAAGAAATGGCATGTGTGTTACTATGTTGTTGTTCAAAATATTTTGATATTGGCCCATTAAATAAATGTCTAGCTATTTAGTCAAACATGCACTTTCAATGCCAACTTATATCATAGAACGTTATTGTTTTTGTGTGTTAAATAATATTTTTGCCTTTGAGATTTATTTTGGTTCTAAGACATCTAAAACATGATCTACTCATTATAATGGGTAATTGAATGTACCTTTGGAACCCTAATTATGTATACTTTCCAAGGAAGAACCATTCTTTTTCTTAAGTATTTATAGGTGCATCCTACCTAGTTGATGATGTATATTGGAGATCTCTTGAATATATAAACCTTTAAAAGGAGCTATGAGATCTCACATTGAAAGTGATTGTTAACTATTGTAAATGCCTTAATTATTTTTGGTATAATTACCATGGCCAAAGACCTCCCATAAAAACTACAATATGCATAGGATAAACTACATCTAGTTACAACGTCTTTATGTTCTATTTAAAGAAAAGAAAAAAATGCCATGCATATTGATAGTGATTGTTGAAGCATTTCACTTTGCAATGATTAATTATTGTTGGTTTTTTGTATATTGAACATGTGTTATCAATTTGTATTATTAACTTGTTGTTGGTTGTTTGTTTTGTATATATACATGTTACTTGCTATTGATTATTTGGAGTGTTGGATATGAATGTTGACAAACTATAATTTTCATTGATAACATTTTGTTGGCTACTCTACATAAAGACACCTTGCTTGTTGTTTGGTTGATTTGGTATAATGTATTTAATTGATTAAGTTTATATGTTAGGTGCTTTGCACATAAAATTGATTTACATACTTGAAGTTGACTGCTTTGGTTATATAGTGAGTATATTATTTAACTTCACACTATTTTTGGATAGTGAAATTGATTTTATAGCTTGCTCATCAAGCTTCAATTGTAGCATTCACAAATTCAAAAAATCTTGGTTGTTGAACCTCTTATGGGTGACTATAAAAATTATACTATATTGAATTCATTATTGTTTTTATACTTCATTAAGTACTTGTTAGTTGAGTCCAAGGTTACACATAGTGGCGAATCTTCATAAATTTGTGAATATTAGCATTTTTGAAAATGGAAATTGGTAAATTTGGGGACCTTGTATGATGTAGAAACCCAAAGTGAAGCTGATTTCTTTATTGATGCAATGCAATATATAGAATAAATACAAGAATCTCACATGGTTAAGTGGTTGCAACAATTGAAAAATTGAAATATGGTGTTGATTGAGGGATGTCGATGGGCGGGAAGGCTTCTGCGGGGGAGCTCGGGAGTGGCTATGGTTCGATCCTTGGGCGCAGCGGAGCAGACGGAGGGCACCAGGAGCCCGGGGGTACGGAGGCGTCCGGGCCCTTTGATGAAGATCGGGCTGGCGGCGGTGTCGGTCGGGGTAAGGACCCACCAGACAAAGGGGGTGGTGGGGCACACAAGTCTTATGCTCAGGCAGCGGCCTCAAAAACCCTAAACGAGTTTTCTACCAAAGAGTTGTTTTCAATTTGGGATGAGCTGGACATCCCAACGGAAGTCCTTTCAAGCTTCATGGAGTTTGAGAAATTTACCCTCATAGGCAAATTCATTGGCGGTCGTCCCGACATGGAGACCATCCGAAAGTGGGCAAAAAGTAAATGGAGGACTTCTGGTCATATGGAGCTGGCGGTCCTATCCTAGGGTTTTTTTGCCATTATACTAAACAATAAGGAGGATTACTATAAAATTATGGCTAGTGGGCCATGGTTTCTAGGCCACATAGGTTTATTCCTTAGGAAATGGGGCATGGATTTCAATCCTGACACCCAGAGCATCAACATCACCCCAATATGGGTTAGGCTCCCGAGTCTTCCCTTCTTTGGTTGGTATGAAAATTTTATAAGAGGTATTGCTCGCTCCATTGGGGAGTTGGTCACCATTGACCCTCCCACCCAAGCTCAAACAAGGTTCGTCTAAGCCCGTTTTTGTGTTTTAGCGGATCTGGAGGAGGAACTCCCAACTTACATCACTCTTCGGTCTGGAGGTACCATTCTTCATAAACAAGCTATTGTCTATGAAAATAGACCAACTTTCTATCCCCAGTGTCGGTCCCAAGGACACCTCCAATCCCATTGTCCTCTTCAAAAGTCGGGTAAGCAGAAGTGTGAAACCTGTAACCCCCTGGAGCATGGTGAAGGTCAGGTGAAGCAGTCAAATCTTCCAAATGTGAAGGGCCTTGAATCTCCAGGCCCCTCTAGAGACCATGTTGAATTCTCTTAGCTTGAAGAGAATCCCACTCTCCAATCGGACCCTGAGCAATTTGAAGCTGACAATCAGCAAGGAGCAGACTCCCACTTGGAAAATGAATCATAGGAGGAGAAGGACTGGACCCCATCCCAAAATATTACTCAGTCTATTTCTCTGCTCCAAGACCTGGGCCATCCCAATTTTAGCCAGTCATAGACACTACTAGAAGATTACCTCCTAGGAAGGAGGGGTGAATAGCCCGATCACATTAGCCCCCGAATCACGAGGAGCCAAAAGCAAAGTGTGGATTTTGGTAGTGAGAGGAAGCAGGGCTATCCTCCTAACAAATACAGACGAGACAAAGAGACAACAATAGAAGTTGTAAATGGAACCCAACATTTGCTAGTTTTGGATGACTTTGACACTCAGACGGATGAAGTGCATGCATCAAAACCTCCCCCTCAACAAGGAAGGGGAGGTAGGAAAAACCTCAAACTATCCAGATGAAAGTCCTCTCATGGAATGTGAGAGGACTGAATGGGGAGATGTCGATGGGCGGGAAGGCCTCTGCGGGGGATTAGTTGTTCCTGGTGTCTTGACTATTTTGCTTCTGTTTTCCTTGTGTCAGTTCTTCGGCCTTTACTTGTTGTTCTCTCGGGTTTATTCTGTTTCATTTTTTTCTTTGGTTTTCCAGGCCTAAATGCCCTTTTTGCAGTCTCCAAGTCTTTAGTCTTAGGATGGCTTTACTTGCAATTAGGCTTATTGTTACAGCTAAGAGGCATGATACATCATTAGAAATTTGGCTAATTTTGTACATAAGGTTTTGAGATCCTTTATAAAAACCCATTTTTAATACATTAAAATAATTACCAAAAAAAAAAGTGGTTGCAACAATTTTCCAAACATGACCAACCACTTAACTAACAAATAATAATCTGCTAACTATGGATGTCAACTAACTGCTAGAGGACAAATGACAACATGGGTGTCAACTAACAACTAACTAAACATCTAACAACATAACAACTTATGTCTTATGTGGGCATACTATGCCTCACATGCATACAAAGTGCAAAAATAAGAAATAATAATAAATAATGAAATATTAACTTAGGCTTAAGTGGATAAGCCTAAGTATCCTCAACACTCCTCCCAACCATATAAGCATTGGACCCCAATGCTCTCAAAAAATGTGGAAAGTCATGGGCCATATCATGGTGAGGAATATAACGAGCCATGTGTGGAATGTGACCGTGACGAGTGATAAGGTATGAAGTGGAAGAACCCTGTCTAGTGTGATGAGTCTTCATCTCAAAAACTCTATCTAAAATGAGCGAAAGTTGACGATCAGGTGCCACTACTATTGTAGGGTTGAAAACAGATCAGATACCAAAAGAGGATTCTAAAATGGTGTCTCTAGAAAGTGGTGCTTATCCAGAGGAACCCAAATTCTATATCCAACCTATGATGAGTGAGGATTATGATGCTTATGCACCACTCCCTGTAGAGTCTCTTGTAAGTTCAGTGATCAAGAATGAGAAAACCTGAATGCATTTTTATTAAATTTGCAATAATAAATAGGCATACGAGATGCCAAATATAGATTAACAATCTTAACAAACTAACAACTAGTTTTTCGACATTCTAAGTTAGTTGACAAATAATAGCAACTAAATATTCTATGCCCATATCATCCCTCCCAACCATATAAGCATTGGACTCCAATGCTTTTACAAGTGGAGAAGTGCCCCAAAAGAATGAATTCCTCCAAAGTGGTTTAGAAAATAAGAGAGATAGACTATGTTCAAGAGCCCCAAAAAGAGATCACCACTACTCCATCAAAGGGAGCTACAACGAGCAAAACTCATGCTAAAAAAGGGTCCATTTCAAAATCCCCTATGGTATCTTGAGGTCTGTTGCCTCTTGGGTTAGCCTATAGCATGTAGGAGTCACTACTATACCTAAAAGGGTCTTGTAAACATGTCTTCCAATATTCAAAGTTGCAACTCTTCACACCAATCATGTTGAACCATAAGCATGCACCCAAAACTTAGTACAAATGATCTTGCCAAGCAAGTATCTTGTAACTATAGTCGATGGAGGAAGAGCAAAGGAATTTGGCACAAAGCATGGGGATGCAAAACAAGCATAGAATGGAGTTTTGGGTACCACTAAACTGCACTCCTTATTACAAAAGCATAATAGAAAAGAAACCTCCAAAGTGTCAAAATATCTGTAGTCTTTGGAGTTGCAGAAGCACTACTGATGTAGTGCTACTCAAAAATCCACTATGAGACAAGCCACTAAGGGTGAAGAATAATCCAATGTATGGAGTTTGCATGTGATTTCCATGATCACATAACAAGGGTAATTTATCTTCTGAATGAGAACATACTCCAAAAAGTCTCAAAAAGGTGATGGTGGATTTAAGGAGTATCGATTTCAACCAAGAATGCACTCCATATTACAATAATTTTTGGGTATGAAGAAGGTTTTGTCATCCCAAAATTCATAGCACTATAATATCAAGAAGACATTTAAAAAACATCAAAATTATAGTCTTATTGGAACCGGCTCGAAAAGAGCTTTCCAACGACTATATAAGGCTATACTTGCATCAATATTGAGCCTTAAAAACTGCAAATTACATCAAAAGGTTTGTAACAACAAAATAAAAGGATTAATTAACTTATTTAAGTCAAATTTGAAAGTGAATATTCTTTAGAAATATTCTTACCCATAGGGCATCTTTATATATCTATCTGTCATGATTATCGATGTGGACTATGACAACCATTACTCTGTGAGTGACTCAATGGTCAACAAATAAAATCACGCTAGTGACAGTGCGATAGTCAAAAGACCTTCATAAGCAATATAAAGGATGATGGTGTCATCCACCATGCACCATGATTTGGTGCCTGTGGATCTGCCATGAACATAAGAGATTAACGTAGATCATATCAGGGAGTTGGGAATGTGATGTTGCTCGAACATTTACAAAAATATAGACAAAAATAAATTTCCTATGATGAGATCTAAATTTGGAGGGGCATTAAGCTATGTGCAAAGAGCGAGACACTACAATAATGCTACAGAGGCATTAGAGTCTGCACTGGGATCTACATAATATATAGTTGGTAGGAAATTATTAGGGGCCAATTGCGATCAGAGCTCAAGATCACCATCATCATGAGCTCTTTATTCATGGAGTTTTTATGAGTTTTAGAGCCAAAATGTTCAGATCGGGCCAATGGAAAAATTGATAGTTTGGTTAGAACTTGCTATATGGTGTGGTTGGGGCCAAGCTAGCAATGATCCGATGCGAGCAAGAGTGATACCAAGTGGAGGAAAATACCATGGTAGGTGATGGTTGAAGAAATGGCTGGATGATAGTGCAGATACCTCAAAAATATTGGCAAACACCATGATGTCAATGTTGATGTCAATGTTGTAGGTCTCCAAACCCTTGGTCTCCATGACCAATATTCCCAATTTACACGACCAATTTTCTCCTACGCTAGGACCAAATTTTTGACATTTTACTTCGATTAAAAATTTTTCTTTCCACAAGGATAGATGTATTATGTGTGGTTTGAGGTGAATGACCGCATATCAATCATAGTGGTGGACAGATTACAAAGAATGCTACTGGTGCTACAGATTGCGTTAGGTGCTATGAATTTCAAGCACCTCCTTAGCCTATTTCTAGGCTGTAATGATTCTAAATGTAACCTACTTTGCATAGCCTATTTCTAGGCATGTAATACAACCATCGAGCTATCCATTGGGAGGGTATGACATGCCAATATTTCATCAATACATCCCCCAAGCGTGTTTGATAAAACACCTTGTATTCGATTTGCTACAGTGGGTGACATCAAATTAGATCACATAATATCAGTAGTGCCCTCTTTTGTTTCACCCACATGGTCATAGCAATCTCCTTTGCAATAAGAAAAGTGCCTCAAAAATACCATTATAGACTGCCTATCACAAGCCTCCACTGTAATGTGTGTAATGTCGAGCGGATAACGTTGGTGCCCAACATTGATACATCCATTAAAAATGTAAAAACAAAGAGAATGCAAGAATTAAATTTATAGAAAAGGAAGGGGGGAGGGGGGATTTCCATGGTGGAAATCCTCTCATAGGTTAGGAACCACGAGGCTCTGATACCAATGATGTAGAAACCAAACATGAAGCTAATTTATTTATTGATGCAATGCAATATATAGAAGAAATATAAGAATCTCACGTGGTTAAGTGGTTGTAGCAATTTTACAAACATGGCCAACCACTTAACTAACAGATAACAATCTGCTAACTATGGATGTCAACTAACTACTAGAGGATAAATGACAACATGGGTGTCAACTAAAAACTAACTAAACATCTAACAACATAACAAATTATGTCTTATGTGGGTATACTATGACTCACGTGCATACAAAGTGCATAAATAATAAATAATGAAATATTAACTTAGGCTTAAGTGGATAAGCCTAAGTATCATCAACATTGGACGTCGACCCCTTCACCCAAATTTTTTGGGTCCAAAAAATTTTTAGGGGTTGGTTCACCCCACGTTGATAATAATATTATTGATTTTTTTAAAATCACCAACACTCCTGCCTAAATCGAGGACCCTTTTTACCTTGAAATTATAATTTTTCTTAATTATCCCACAAAATTCACATCTTATACCAAAAATATAAATATTTAACATGACAATGATACTTATTCATGTAAAAAATTCAAACTATTCGAAAAAATAGCAAAAATAGTGAAATGTAAAACCTTCCGACAGAAAAGATAAGACCTGAAATATTCGATCTATTGCAAAATTCCACTGAACTTTGACTGAGTGTAGAATTCCATCAGACCTTGATCATGTGTAGAAACCAACTGATCACTGACTGTATCTGGACCCTATTTTCCACTTGGACTAGAGGCGGATACTGATTTGCACCCAAACCGTAGCCGAACTTATTTTCCCACCTGGATCGCATTTGAACCCATTTCTCACCTGGATAGGAGTTCGACCCTGCTTTACACCTAGATAAGGACCAAAAATTGCTTTGCACTTAGACCGAATCCAGGCCTAATTTTCCACTTGGACTGACTGCCAAACCCTAATTTGCACCCAAACAGAGGCCAAACCCTGCTTTGCACCCAGACAAGGGCCGAACCTAGTTTTGCACCCGGACCTGATCCGGACCATGCATTGATCATGAAAAATAAAGGTACAAAATTTTACCTCTTTATTCTTTTTAGAGAATATGATTTCAAGGAGTTGTAGTAGTAACATCTATTTTTCTATTATAAAATTGTAGGTTTTTATTTTGTTATTTTTCTCTATTTTCCCATGTTTTTCTCTATTCCACATATGAGTGTTTTGATGCATTTTTCAGCTAGTTATCCTTCTCTTAAGACATTGTGATTCTTTGTTTCTCTTATTTTTTAGAGAATATGAGTTCAAGGAGTTGTAGTAATAAGATCTATTTTTTTGTCATAAAATTGTAGATTTTTATTTTGTTATTTTTTTATCATTTATTGCAAATAGGTCAATGCTCTATTTCCCATGTTTTTCCCTATTTTTCTCTATTTCACATGTGAGTGTTTTGATGTATTTTTTAGCTAGTTATCCTTCTCTTAAGACACTATAATTAGTTGTTTCTCTTAAGACACTGTGATTCTCTATTTCTCTTGATTTTTAGAGAATATGAGTTCAAGGAGTTGTAGTAGTAAGATCTATTTTTCTATCATAAAATTGCAAATATGTAAATGCTCTATTTCCCATGTTTTCCCTATTTTCCTCTATTCCACATGTGAGTGTTTTGATGGATTTTTTAGCTAGTTGACCTTCTCTTAAGAGACTGTGATTCTCTATTTCTCTTAAGACATTGTGATTCTTTATTTCTCTTGATTTTTAGAGAATATGAGTTCAAGGAGTTGTAGTAGTAAGATCTATTTTTCTGTCATAAAATTGGAGGTTTTATTTTGCTATTTTTTTTATCATTTATTGCAAATAGGTCAATGCTCTATTTCCCATGTTTTCCCTTGTTCCACAAGTGAGTGTTTTCATGGATTTTTTAGCTAGTTGACCTTCTCTTAAGACACTATGATCCTCTATCTATTCCACTAAGACTATGAGTTTCTAGGCCATTTAGTACTATAATCTGATATTTTTCCACATTTGAATCTCTAATTATATTTCATATCTATATACATTATTTTTCTTAAATTACAAAAATTCCTATATATGGTTGCAGATTTGAATTTGTATATTGATTTTGTTTATCCTCTGAATAAATACAAGTGTTATCTCTAAAAAATAGAGTAGTGGCATGCACTAAAAAAATCATGATAAAGCCTGATTGGAAATTGGTATGTATTTTCTACCAACCAACCCTCTATTTATTCTAGTTACAATATTATTTTGAGGCCTTATAGTAGTAAGATATGTTCAACATTTTATTAATTTTCTAAAATGAAAAACATTTTTCTTTACAAGTAAAATGGCACCTATTGGCGATGGAAAGAAGGGAGGCAAATATTCTACTGAAAAGAGTATCCTCAAATATTTTAGCCATATATCAAAATCCAATGAACCATCGACATCTATACAAATTCAAGGTACAAATGATTTTTACCTACTAAATAGTTAGTTTTGTATTCTATTAATTCTTTTAAATAATGCTTTCTTCCTCAAAAAGTTAATTTTCAGTATATGGCTTTGGCCATATTGCATGTTGATATGATTTTTTTCTGTTTGTAAAAATATGTTCTCTTACATCCAAAAATGATAAAGAATATCATTGTATGCAGAATACACTATTGACCCTGATATGCCTCCACTTGAAGATATTCCTCATGAAGAGATGCCTTCACATAAAAATTCTCTTAACAATGACATCCAACAAACACTTGAAGATATTCCTCAAAATGACATGCCACTTGAAAAAGAAAGTGATAAATCAAATACAATACAAACTTCTAGGGAATCTTCAAGCCAACAAACTAAACATAGAAAGTTAACTAGATGGACTATTGGAAGGTCATTTAAGGTTGAATGGTCATCAACATATCCCTTTATAGAGCTAGTCCAACCAGAGAACAACAATGACATTCCAACAGAATGTAGATGCATAATTTATAGTTGGAAACTTGGTAAGGATCATAAGATGCAACTGAAGTTAGATACAATAGAAAAACATTGTGGGAAAGTTTATTCAATAGTTAAAGAAAGTGATGGAACAATTAAGAAAATAGTTAGGTGGAAGGATGCATCGGAATGCATGCATGTTAGATATGCAAAAGAATATGAAAAATAATTAAAGCTACAACAATCTCTTGTTGAGAAAGGTGGAACGATTCAAGCCCAATTTCATAAAATTCATAAGACCACTTTAGCTTCAAAAAGTTTGTAGTTTGTTATTGTATATAGTATTCTTAAAAAGGGTAGATCCATGTCCGATTTTATTGATTATAAGCACCTATTTCAGCTAGCTGATGTGCAAAACCTTCCTAGTTCCCATTGGTCAGATCAAAGTGGTTGGGAAATGGTAAAATATCTATCATTGGTTGAGAAGGAGGACCTGAGGGAGAAAGTAAAACTCACCAAATTCATTTCACTTTCAATTGATGAGGTGATGGTTGTTGACAACACATCTTGGATTTGCATGCATGTGTACACATTCCAAAATCATGTAAGGCAACCTAGTTTGCTAGCATTACATAATATGGTGGAAAATTGTAATGCAAAAAATATCTATAATGTTGTTGTAACTAGTTTAAAAGATATTGCAAGAATGAATGATATAGAAATAGCCACAAAGTTAATATGCATTGGAGCTAATGATGTTGCTATAATGCAAGGACATAGGAATGGTCTTTGTGTTTGACTTCAGACATCAATTACCCCATATTTGATACCCATTCATTGCATGGCTCATAGAGTGAATCTTGCATATAAAATTGTGAGCACTTTTGAAAATGTTGCGAGAGTGGAAGACCTCATATATGAAATACATGCTTATTTTTCGTGCAGTCCAAAAAGGTTTGCAGAGTTTCAATAGTTTACAAAAGGAAAAAAAATGTTAAAAGATGTGGATACAAGGTGGATTTCATTGTATCAACCTGCACACGAGTTTTTATAGAATATCAATCATTAACGGGGTTTATGTACGCAAATCGTAGGGCAGTTGATAAGGCAAAATATTTGCTATACCATTTGAATGACTTGGAAACCCTTTTAACATTATGTGGTATTCTTCCAATGTTACAAGAAATGAATAGATTGATTAAACTTGCACAAGAAAGATCCATCTATATTATTGATTTCATCAAGATGAGAAAACAAATATGTATGCATATTGATAGACTTTATTTGGCTAGAGAAAATTTTATAGATCCTTTATTTGATAGTTGGAAAACATTAACTAACGTGAATGATCCAAGAAGCTTTTTGAAGTTCGACATCAATGATCATCTTTGTATTAATGTTCATGGAAATATGATACCTCTATATTATTTTGAAAGGTGATCACATATAGTTACGAAAGATGTTGAACAAATACCCATAACACACAATGGATTTGATGTAGTTTTACATAGTACTAAGATTAAATTGTTAAAAATAGTAGAATCATTGACAAGTGAAATAAGAGATCATTTTCAAAGAGATGAGTTGCTTGAGGCCATGGGTGTGGTTAACCCCAACTTTTGGGATCCTTGCAATGACAACAATTCTATATATGAGTTGTTTATCAGATATATGGGCACACTTGCTAAACATTTCACTAAAATTGTGGAAGTCAATGGTATTGAAATAAATGGTATTCTCAACAAAGAGCTTTTAACAGAATAATCATCCCATTTTGGATTGACAATGGTTGGTCAAATGTCACGTTTGAGTAACCCCCATGAGCCTGGTTCCATTACACGTTTGTGGAAAAAATTGTATCCAAGTAGTGTCTTACAAGATACGATTAGTGAATATTTTTATTTATATGAATTATGTCAAACAATGATTTTGGGATCTATGGAAGATGAGAGGGTTTTTAGTGCACTATATTTTATGAAATCTAAATTTCATAATAGGTTGGATAAAAATTTGGAAAATTGTTTGAGAATATATGTGTCAACATATGAGTTGGACAAGTATCCCTATGACAGAGCATTGACATACTAGAAATCTCTAGTAGATAGAAGGGGTGTCACTAATACACATGATAATGAGGATAATGATACTTGCAATGATCAGATAGTGCAGACACACAGATCCACTATGCTTACAAGTGGTTCTGGACAAGTTGAGAAGTGTTTGTTTCAACTACCTCCATTGTAATTTTTCCAAGATTTCACAACATTGATAAATTTGACTTTATTTGTTATCAGATTTCACAACATTGATAAATTTGACTTTATTTGTTATCATATTCTTCCAGCTCGGATATTGAAAATGAAAAATTGTTTATTCATAAATTTTATTTTTATATCACATTGTTGTTTTTGAAATTGTATGTTTTATATCGTAGCATTCTTAGTGTCTTAACTGCCTTCATTGATAAATCCTTATGTTTTATATCATAGTATTGTTAATGTATGAATATTAATGTATTGGCACAATTGAGTTCTTTCTACTTTGCAAATAACTATAAACAAACAATAATATTTCTTTTGTTGTTTGAGATTACAATAGTAAATATAATTGAATCATCATAAATTAAAAAAGCAACACAAGATTATAAATGGAAACAACCATTGAATGATAGAAGACACAAAATTAGTAAATATATTTTTCATTAATTCGATTGAAAATATATTACATTGTACAAAATTGTTGACTGCAATACAACAAAATATGTAGTCAACTAGTAAATATTTTACAGTTTCTTAATTTTTAGATTGGGGGTTTGCTACCTCAGATTCTCTTGGAGTTGCCTCTTCCTTTCCTTTTACTCCTTCATCGACACCCTATGCTGGCAGTGCTCCAGATCTGATTAGGCCTTCCTCTACTCTCTCTAAACTCCCCAACAATGCTCTTTCTTCTTGGGCTGGATCTTCTTGCACTGTTAAAAGTGTTTCTTTCTCCTTCTACTACTTTAGCAAGATATCCACATCCATTTTGTGTTCCTTGATTATTTTTCTTAAAAGGTTATTGTCCCTAATTTTGGCTTGCATTGTTTCCTTCATTTTTATTGCATTTATCAAAAATTTCTTTATCATTTGGATATTAACTTCCATGCTTTTAACTTTTTTTTTAAATTATCAAAATTTGACTACAAAAGAAAAAGAAAACATAAGTCAGTAGAGTTATATGACAAAATAAAACACTCAAATTTATTGTAGCTAAAGTCTCACCTCAACCACATCCCTTGCAACCTCAATGACTGCAACTTTTTTCTTATCAGAAGCCCATTGGTTATAATATGCTTGGGCTTCAACATTAATATTCTCCATTCTATTCAACATAATGTTCAAAACTTCATCATCATACAAAAGAGTAGACTTCACTGAGCTTGATCTAGCAGACCACCAAGATTTTCTGGTTCATTTTTGACCAGAGAAAAAATTGCTTCTCTTTTAGAAATTTTTTATATCAGGCATTAAGCTCCTTTATAAGGACCTTGGCCCAAAATTCCCACTCCTTCATCTCATCTAAATCTTGAAGCACCATCTCTTTGATGGTTGCTTCACAATTATCAACCATTAAAATATTTTCATCAAAATTGACTTTGTCATCCTCAGTTTGAGGATGAGGGACGTTGGTCTGAGTAGTTGACGATAATGTTTGCTGAGTTGCAGGGGCTTGTATTTGTTGTGCTTCTCTTTGTGGATCCTAAAGCACATATGTCACCTTGAAACCTGAAATGTTGCCCTGCAATAGATAATCTTCATTGAGTGGAGGATTATCTAATCCTGTGCTCGAAACATTTGGTACTTCTGTATTTGTGTTAAATGAAAAACTGGGAAAGTCAGACATAGTCTGACTTGGTGCCCACCACGATCTCATTGAAAAAGTTATTTTCCAATTCCACCCCGTATTTGGCCTCTCATTTGTTGAGCCTATCATGGCGATGGTGGAGGTGGTGGCAACATCATTTGTTGGATTCTTACAGAATGTTGTTGAGAGGCACCTAAAAACATTAAAATAATATTTTACTAGAATTATTCAGAAAATAAAATAGAAAAAAATAAATATATGTTAATTTAAAATAAATACACATTGACTTACCTGACGATGATGAGATCTGTTGTATGTTGGTGCAGGTGGGGATGGGGTGTAATTCTAAAAACATATGAAAATTTTTAATAAAAATTATTATAATTTTAACTAAACAAATATAGAGATAAAATCTCGAAAGAGAAACTTACATGTCATAGGGGTGGCCTCACTAGATTCACATTACACATTTTGTGCAAACAGAGGTGGACAAGAAGCCCTAGGAGAAGGAACAAACTCAAAAATTTTAGTTGCCTCTACAATGGTGATGCTTCTAACCTAGTGTCTTTTGAATCACCAATGGCCTCTAGCATGTGACCCCTTACAACAACATCCTATTTTATCCTTGTGGTGGCTACCTTACTCTGCATTTAGGTGCAAATAAAAAATTAAAATATGAAAACGTGCTAAAATATAAAAAATTATTTGATGGTGAAAGATGGAATTATTACCTTCACCTCTTGGGGTGTCATGGCAATGCTTTGTAGGGTTGGGTGCACTACAGTCGGTACACCAATATTCTGCAAATTATGAAAACATTCATAATAAAGTCCTAAAATATAATTAACTATGGCCACCATGGTCCTTGATTTCATTTGAATGCTATGCAACTCTGTTCTGATGCGATGCAAAATATACGTACACTAGTCAAATTTCTGGTGGTAAAGACAACGAACCATATAGACCAATGCCTAGAATGAAATGTCCATTGGTCTTCCATGCATAATTAGTTTTGCTTGGAAGAACTCAATAATTACCTTTAGATCTATATTTGTAATAGAGGTATTTGTTAACCCTCTTTTGGACTTAGCGGTGGAAGCTACAAAAAAAATTAGATGACAAATCACAAATTTTAAATTTTGAACTTTAAGAGAATCAAGTGACGAGAATTATACCTGACAAAAATTTTGAAGAGAGATTGTAGTTGGTCTCCAGGTAAGCTTTTCATTGGAAGTCAACATGAACTTCGGTGTGAAAGGAGTAAAATCCTTATGGGGAAGACCTATCAATCTCTAGACGTTAGTGGGTTTGATGGTAAAATATATTTTTCTATTTTGTATTGTGAGATTGATGATCGCATGATCATTGTTGTAACCATCTATGATATTATGCAGAACATATTTATCTATCCTAAAATGGGGTATTGAAATAAAACCCTATAAACCTGCATCAATGACCCATGAAAGGTCATATCCAGGGGTGGTTAACAAGTCTAAAATTCTAGGGCAAGTAAGGTTTTTGAATACAATTTTTGTAGTAGGGGTGGAAGTGGTGGCCATTGCTGGAAGTTGTGGAAGTAGGGGAAACTTCATTCTGGAAGGGTGCGGGGTAATGGTCACTTGGGGAGGGTTACTATGATCTTGTGCAGAAGAGAAAACCTGAAAAACAATTATCGATGCATTTTTATAGATAGAATTGATTGCGGGTGGACATGTGGTAGCATGTTCTTTGACATGCATAAGTAGGTGACTGATCATGCGACAATGGAAGTGTAAACCTTGGTGCAATTAGTACATATTCAAACCTTTTTGTACATATAGTTCAAATTTATACTCAATTTTACACCTATTTCGCATTCGAACTTGTTTACACCCATCTCGAATCTGATAACTATTTTGCACCCGATTTGAATATGGTCCCTATTTTGCACACGATTTGCATCCAGACCCTATTTTGTAACCAGTTTATGGTTGGACCCTATTTTGCACCCAACCCAAATCCAAAAACTTTTTTACACTCGGTTCAAATTTGATCTCTGTTTTGCACCTGATTTGCATCCGGACCATATTTTGTACCCAAACCGCAATCAGACCTTGTGTTATAACCTATTTATGACTGGACCCTATTTTGCACCCGACCTAAATCCGATCCCTATTTTACACCCGATTCGCATCCGGACCATGTTTTGCATTAGTTTGTATTCAGATCCTATTTTGCAATCGAACTGCGGATGAACCTTGTTTTTTAACCAGTTTATAGTTGGACCCTGTTTTGCACCCGACCCAAATTCGGTCCTTTTTTTGCACCTGGTTTTCATTCGAACCATGTTTTACACCCGATCCAAATTTGGAGTCTATTTTGCAATTGGACCACGATCGAACCCTATTTTACAACCAATTTACGATCGAACCCTATTTTGTGACATTAGAATTTATTGTGACTGTCGTATTTATTACAACTATCATATTTATTACAACTATCGTATTTATTGCGACTATTAAGTTTATTGTGATGGCCATAAAAACTATCAATTCATAACTATTTTATTAATTTTTTGAAAAATAAAGGCAATTTGCCATGTCTCCTACATGAATTTGACCAGGATTCGTCTAGATTTTGAAATTGATTCACCTTATTTTTATAATTAGATTTTGGGTCTGACCCCTTATGTATAACCCTGGTTGAGTCTAAGGTCTTCACTACAACAGATGATGTTTTTTCATGATTAAAGAGTTGGATGTAATAACAATTCCATCAATTTCTTAAAAAATTAAGTATTAAATTATTCTTTGCTACCTTAAAATTTCAAGATCTAGTTTTAGCAATCTATCCCTAGGTATCTTGTATGGATAAAGGTTTGGATTCATTACATGCTTGACATATTAGGTATGATGAAGGATGCATGATATTCAAAGCAATATCTCTTCAAGAGCATAATGTGAAAATTTAAACTTTGTTTGACAAGGTCCTATTCTAGACCAACTTATCGAGTTTGTACTTGGTTAAAACAAAAATGGATTATATTTTTTATGGCTTCACTACTATAATATTAGAATTTATTCAATGAGGAGTTATCCTTGTTCTATTTATCAAACCAAAAATATGCTAAGGTCTATATCCATTTTTTGTTCTATCTTACTATAAAAGTGTGTGACTAAGGAGGTGGAAGCAAGATAAAAAACTAGGGTTGATGGTGTGAGCTATGAAAAAAATTTGTGGTTGGATAAATGTAATAGTGTTGTAACCCAAAGGCTTGGTTCATAAACTACATTTTGATACTCTTTTTTTTTGAAAAATTTGAAAAAACTTGTATTAAAACAAAGATCAATTACAATATGGGAAGAGACTCTTCCCAGCCGAAATCAGAGAGAACACAAGCTTACAATAGTAGAAGAAGATTTGCAATGGAGCCAAATATCCTGAACCATTAACTAGCTAGCAAGGGGGTCGGCATGGATAGTTGATGCAGCTTTTCATGAGATCTCGACACTATTCTTCTCCTTAGGCCGCGAACATGCAACATGTCGCGATATCGCGACACCTTTCCCCTTTGGCCAAAAAAAAGCAACATGTCGCGATATCGCGACATTTTCCTCCTTTGGCCACGAAAATTCAACAAGTCGCGAAATCGTGACACTTTTCTCCTTTGGGCACGAAAGTGCGACATGTCACAAAATCATGACACTTTTTCCCTCTCAGCCACGATGAAGCAACATGTCGTGATATCGCAACACCTTTTCTCCTTTGGCCGTGAAAATGCAACATGTCGTGATATTGCGACACCATTTCTCCTTTGGTCACAAAAATGCAACATGTCGCGATATCGTGACACCTTTTCTCCTTTGGCCATGAAAATGCAACATGTCACGATATCGCGACACCTTTTCTCTCTTGGCCGCAAAAATGCAACATGTCGCGATATCGCAACACCATTTCTCCTTTGGCCTTGAAAAAGCAACATGTCGCGATATCGCGACACCTTTTCTCCCTTGGCCACGAAAAAGCAACATGTCGTGATATCATGACACCTTTTCTCCCTTAGCCGCGAAAATGCAACATGTCGTGATATCGCGACACCTTTCCTCCCTTGGCCGCGACGAAGCAACATGTCGCGATATCGTGACAAATTTCCACCCTTGGCCCCGACGAAGCAACATGTCGCGATATCGTGACAACTTTCCACCCTTGGTCGTGACGAAGCAACATGTCGCGATATCACGACAACTTTCCACCCTTGGCCGCGACGAAGCAACATGTCACGATATCGTGACAACTTTCCACCCCTGGCCGCGATGAAGCAGCATGTTGTGATATTGCGACAACTTTACAACCTCGGCTACGACGAAGCAACATGTCGTGATATCGTGACAACTTTCCTCCCTTGGCCGCGATGAAGCGACATGTCACGATATTGCGACAACTTTCTGCCCTTGACCACGACTATGCAACATGTCATGATATCGCGACAACTTTCCTCCAGTGACCGCGACGATGCAACATGTCACGATATCGCGACAAATTTCCTCTAGTGACCGCGACGGTGCAACATGTCGCGATATCGTGACAAATTTCCTCCCTTGGCCGCGTCAAAGTGACATGTCGTGATATCACGACAACTTTTTGCCCTTGACTGTGATGACGCAACATGTCGTGATATCACGACAACTTTCCTCCAGTGATCGCGATGGCGTAACATGTCACAATATCACAACTTTCCTCCAGTGACCGCGATGGCGCAACATGTCGCGATATCATGACAACTTTCCTCCCTTTGCTTTTTCTTTGATCATTGGCTCAAGGACCTTTCCAGACCCTGTCTAATCACCTCATCCTCAATATCCATGTCGCTATGCAACTGAACTCCAACCTCCTTTTCCGCACCCATCTTAGCCAGAAAGTCAGCCGCTTTGTTCAAATCTCTACTCGCATAAACTAGGATCACGTCCTCCAATTCCTTCCATAATTCTTTAATTTGGGTAACAAGAGCCCTCAACCTCCAAGATTTTAGATCAAAGTTCCTCATGCAGTCTAGAGCTCCAACCATTATTTGCAAGTCTGATTCAATAATAATCCTGCGGTGGCCATGTTTCACTGCCCAAATAGAAGCAGACTTGATGGCAATGGCTTCAGCTTCATTGTTAGTGGATCTTCCCAAGCCTTGCAATTCCCAATAGAGCACAGTCCTAGCATGGTTTCGGCACACCACTCCAATTTTGACTCTACCCGGATTGCCTTTTGCAGCTCCATCAGTATTGATTTTAATCCAACCTTCAGGGGGAGGTTTCCAACAATTTTTGGCCTATCCCTCTTGCAGTTCAAGGCGTTCTTCCATAGCTCCAATGTCAATTTGAGATTCCTCCTCAGCATGAATAGCCACAGTTTCGGTAACCTTACTCCAAATGGTTTGCCAAACCCCATCTAGAGCAGTAAAAGTTTCTCTAAAAATTTTGGCATTTCTTTCCAGCCATACTTGCCACCAGATAAAGCTTAAACCGAGCTCCTAGCCAAAATGAAGAGCTTTATATTTGAATCTACCTTTCTACCATTTTTCCCAGATATTCATCCGGTTCAGGTCACCACTTACTTGAATTTTAAAGTATGCAAAAATACGCAGCCAAATCTGTCGGGTGAAAGGGCAACCAAACAACAAATGGTCAATAGTTTCCTCGCTCTTGTAGCATAGTACACATTGAGAAGGGCCGATGATACCTTTTGATATGAGATTATCAAAAGTGAGGATTCCATTGTGCATGCACTACCAGGAAAAAAAGTTAACTTTTGTCCAGCCTTTAGAGTGCCAGATTTTCCTCCAGTCCTCAACCTAAAAAGTATGAGGGGGGCTCTGGGAGAATGCTGTCATATCCGTCCTTTACTGTATAGACACCAAGACTCCAAAAGCCCCAGGATAATTCATCCTCCATGTCTCCCCCTGAAAGAAATCTTTTTGTCAAAATTTTAGTCATGATGGGAGTCAAATCCGAAGGGATTGAAATGGGCCACTCATCCAACTTCTTGAACTGCTTAAAATTACACTCCCCCAGCTGAGTAGTTGTAAAATAAATTTCAATACGGATCCATCCCTTGGCTTCAATGGATGCTTTTATTGGCTGTAATTCTAGAAATTTAGCAATGATGGGTGGGAACTGATCCCAAGAATCTATCCAAAAATGAGCCTTCTCCCCTCTTCCCACTTTCCAAAATAAGTGGTCTTTAACAACCTGAGACCCTAACTTGAGAGCCTGCCAAACTAGGGACCCAGTACCATCCAAGGGGATGCGAGCTACATCGATTGGGTCATCCTGTCCCAGGTATTTGGAAGTTAGGATTCTACTAAAAAGGGAGGTGGGTTGGGAGATCCATCTCCAGTACAACTTTCCAGCCAAAGCTTTATTATTCAGCTTAGATTTTCTCAAACCCAGACCTCCTTTAACCTTGGGCTGGGTAACTTTGTCCTAGCCCACTAAGGCCCAATTTCTCTCTCCCTTTGCTCCTTCCCATAAAAAATTTCTAGCCATCCTATCCAACTATTTCCATATTGTAATTGGGGCAGCCAGGATAGAGAATTTGTAAATTAGCATGGCTTGAATGACTGACTGTAAGAACGTTAATACCACCATAACTTAACCACTTGTGAGACCAGTGATTAATTCTATCCTTGATACACTCCAACAGATTCCTCCATGTGTCTAATTTTATCTTCTTAAAGTGCAAGGGGACCCCCAAGTAAACCACTGGGAGAGAAGTCCTTGTGAATCCCAAGATTTCTAAAATTCTATTCTGAAGCCTTTGCTCCAGATTAAAAAAAACCACTTTGGATTTCTTGTCATTAATGACCTCGTTGAGTAGCCCCGAGATAGACATTAAGAGTATCCCTAATCATTCTTGCTTCCCCGAAGCTAGCCACTCCCACCAAACCAGTGTCATCCACAAATTGCAGGTGCGTTAAAACTTCGTCACCCACCCTGATACCCAATAATATACCTTGCTGTCTTCTCCTCAGGAAAAGTCTACCAAGACCTTCAGCCAAAATGAGAAAAAGATAAGGAGAACATGGATCCCCCTGGCGTAGTCCCAAAGTAGCTCCAAATGGTTGCAAAGGAAGGTCCTTGATTAGCACAAAGTAATTCGAGGTAGAGACACAGCTCATGACCCACTCTATCCAGTCCTGAGAGAAACCAAAGGCTGCCACCATTTTAGCCAGGAAACTCCATTCAACCCCGTCATAAGCCTTTGACATGTCCAATTTTATGAACATCCCTTTATTACCAAAAGTGTGCATTGAATGGATTGCTTCCCGGGCCACAACCACCCCATCCAGAATCTGTCGTCCCTCAACAAAACCCCCTTGCTCAGAGGAGACAATGTTGTGAAGAAGAGGTTTTAGGTGCTCAACCATTACCTTTGTGATTATTTTGTACAACACATTACATAAGGCAATAGGCCTATAATATGAAATATGAACCCCCTCCTCCCCTTTTTGAATTAAGGTAATGAAAGTGTGGTTTATAGATCTAAGCATTCTCTTATTTTCTCTAGAATCTTCTACAACAGTCCTTACATCTTCCTCTAAGTAGTCCCAGAAAGCCTGAAAAAACTCAATTGGGAAGCCGTCTGGACCTGGAGTTTTACCAGTGCTCATTCCAAAGACCACAGCTTTCAATTCATCTCTATCAATGGGTTTGAGGAGGGCCTAATTTTCATCCTCAGAAATAACAGCAGGTATGACAGAAATAACTTCATTTTGGTCCTCTACATCTTGTACCACACTTTCATTAAAAATCTTAGAAAAATAATCCATAGCATGGGAATGCAAACCTGGAAGTGTATCAAAGGAATGACTATTCTCATCTTGAAGGGCCTCCATATTATTCATCTGTCTTCGAGCACAAGCAGTCCGATGAAAGAATTTTGTATTTCTATCCCCTTCTAATAACTAGGTGGTTCTTGCTCTCTGCTTCCAATAGGTCTCCTCCTGGTTGTCAATGTCCTCAACCGCTGTATGCAAGGTATCATCCTCAGCTTTAAGCTGGTCTATAATTACTCCTTCTCTAAACTGTTTTTGGACCTCATCCCATTTGGCCACCAATGGAGCTCTTTGGGCCTGGAAGTCTGTTTTATTAGCACGCCTCCAATACTTCAACTGATTTTTGACATATTGTAGTTGTTTGTGGATTCTGAACATTGCTCTCCCATAAGCTGGGTGGCCTTCTTCCAACCACTATGGAATTTTCTCCCGAAGTTCTTCTTTTTGAAGCCAAAAATTCTCAAATCTGAAAGGTTTGTGATGCTGCCCCATCCTAGTCCCGCCTTCCAATAGAATGGGACAATGATATGAAACTGGGCCTTCTAAAATCTAAAAATTTATATTCCATTTTCCAAATGCCTCCTCTGAAACCAGAAAATGGTCTAGCTTAACCTTCCTGCTATGTGGCTCTCGTATTTTATTAGTCCAAGTGTAGTTAATGCCAGGACATTTAATGTCCACTAAGTGCAAAGCCTGGACTTGGGCAATCATGAAATGGTCCCCTGGGTCCAAAAATGGTGTTCCCCCTTCCTAGTCTCTAGAAGATAATTTAGCGTTAAAGTCCCCCACTATAATCCAGTCTAGATCTTCCCTTGAGGTTCGCATGTTATGCACAACCTTCCACTACCGCCTCTGACCATCTAGGTTTTGAGACCCATAAAAGTTTGTGATTAGAACGTGTTCCACAGTGACATTATTCCTAAAAAGAGAAGTGAGAACACCCCTCTAGGCAAGATGTTCAATTGTAGACCATTCAAGAGAGTTCCACAGAGTAACAATCCCATCTGAGGCACCTTAGGCAGCCACATCCATATGACCAACACCCCTCCAAATTTTGTTGACTGTTTTGGACATAAGATCTAATGACATCTTAGTCTCCTGTAAAAGCAAAAAATTAGTATAATGATTCTCTAAAAGTCTTCAAACAACAAATTTATGGGTTCTACTGTTTAAACCCCTCAAATTCCATGATTGTATAATCATTGGTTACCCTGGGAGCAATAAGAGTCTATTGTCCTCATCGATCCTTCCGTGATCAGTTTGTTTCCTTGGACTGCTAGCAACTCCTTATTGGATCTTCTACCTACTCCCTGAGAATTGCTATTTTTTGATCTTTTTTCTACCTGGGTTATCCCCAAAGTTGGTCTTTCCCTGTTCTTCTCTCGCTATTCCCATGTTGACATCCCGAGATACTGTCTCGCTCTTGGTTATGCACTACTAAAGCCCCCGAACACACCGGGTCGTGATACCTCACGTAGTTTAACTACTCGTCGTATGACAGGAGGATATGAGAGAGGGAGTTGCCCAAGAATATTAGAAGTTTTCTTATTACTCTCCATGCCCTCCATAAATTGTTCCTCTTCGTCAACCAGTGACTTAAATATATCATACCTATTGGCAGGTCTGAGATGGGATTGCTCCTGTCCCTCTTTTTTCTTTGTCCGTATTTTTCTTCTAGGCTGTTCAAAACCCTCTCTCTGAGCTTCCTGGCCCTGAACGGTGCTATTAGAATATTTATTAAGTGTTGCCTTATCCTCTTTAGGTAGGTTTGGCATTCCTAAAGGGGCCTCCATTTTAACATTCATATTATTAGGGCAGAAATGGGCCAAATGTCCATGTTTGTGGCAAACCCTACATCGAAATGGTAGGGCCTCATAGTCTAGTTGTTGAATCCAGGAGAGTCCTGCCAATTCAATTTCCATCTCTATCGGCAAAGGCTGGCTGAGATCCATCTCCACATATATTCTTGCATACATCGCCATGCTCCCTTCCATTATGTCTCTGGAAACATCCAAATGTCTTCCAATAGAATTGCCAATCCTTGCCAACACTTGCTCACTCCATAATTCCATTGGAAGAGCATATAGTCGGATCCATACTAGGACAACAGTAGGTTCAACTCAGGGATTGAATCCCACTGTCCATGGCTAAAAAAATAGCCCTGTCAGGCCATGATTTTTCTTCTCTGACTCGAAAGCCCTATTTTTATCGACCAAAGATGAAAAGCTAACAATAAAATATCCATTGCTAATAAACCACAATGAATACTCACCATGAGGCTCCTAGTTTTGGCGGATCCAAGAGTGCAAAAAATTTAGGGAAGGACGTATACCCATGAACTTGCAGATTAAATTGTGATTAGCTCTGTAAATGACTGATTCTTCAACCATACTTGGCTCGATGACAATTTTTGGCCTGGTTTTGGCCTGCGGCAAACATCCATTCACATGATGTGCTGTCAACCTATTCCTAGCAGCCGAGAAGAGCATTTTATATGCCATTTTTTGAGCTTCATCATTCTTTGGAGGATATTCTTCTTTAAACAAATCTGTGTATGATCTGCTACTCCCTGGGAAAGGAGCTGAAGAAGTCCCCATTGGACCCTCCTGGGGAACCAATCTAGCCTTCAGATCCACCGTACCTCGAAAGCACTTCTGCAATCTAGCTAATGCCATAGATTTTTTGAAGTTCCAGAAACCCTAGTTCAGAGGAAAAAATTGCCAGAGCTCTCCCACCTAGATCTATTTCATTTCTATTTTACTTTCATTTTGATACTCTTTTAACCAAACAATATTTGTGTATTTTCTTAGCTAAGTCATAGCTAAATTTTGGAAGCCTTAGAGGGAAGATGGAAGCCAAATAGAAAATAGATGCGTAGATACTCTGTACAAGAAAAGTAGGCGTAAGTGGGAGAACACACATGTGAAATTCTAGTAAGCATTTGTATATGACTATATATTCTAGAGGAACTATGCCCCATTATATTGACCAAATAGGTTGTTTAAGTAAAAGCTTGGACAAGCTATAATTTAAATAATCATTGTGTTCTCAAATCTTACATGATTTATTGGTTGACTTTATGTGATCATAATACATTTTATGAAAAAAAATTGCATGACTTATAGTGGACTTCATATAACTAAAATGTATACATTGTGTGTTATGCTATATATTTGCCTAATCCATGTATATAGATGATCACATTTGTAAACTCTATTTCTATTGTATTTGTGCTCTATATCTAATATCCTTGTTGAAGGATTGATTCACTCGATTAGGGAATATAATTGAAAGGGAATTATTTGAAAGTTTTTTTTGTTGGATGGTAAATCAATCCAATGATACTCCCCATCCTCATAGGTAAGACAGTCTATATTGACCATTATAAATGGTTTAGCACAATGGGTGGATTTATGGTTGATAAATACTGGACATAAATCCTACTTACTCTTTGAAAGGGTCCTCTATTTATTAGTTATCTAGATCCAATACATTTGTTCACTATACCATTTATGAGATAGGATAACTATGTTGATGACCCTAATGCATAAACTATATTAGACCTCTCCTATGCATGTATTAGACCTTACAATAGATTGTCATTGATCTATTTATTTATCATAAAGGAAACATTTGATGAGGTAAAACATAATGAAGAGACATTTTATAAATTTTTAATGGATTAATTACTCTAAATTTTTATTTTATGATTGTTACAAATTGTTTACATCTCAAACTATATTGTCAAAACAAAATACTATTACACTATAAATAAATTCCTATATGAAAAAATGATTATATGACTACTTCATCCTAATTTTAATATGTATGCATGTCATTGTTGAACTTGTCTAATATGCATTGAATATTTATACATTGTGTAATAACCCTCCTAAATATCCACTCTATTATATGCCTAATTTGTCTGTAAGGATGAGATACTGCTAATGTATTTGTGGATGCAAGAGACAGGTATTGTTACTGGCAAGGAACAATGCAAAAGAAGGATGTCTTCTCAATGGACAGTAGGATTATCTGGTGCAAGGTAATTCCAGGGAAATGATGAGCGACGGTCAATTCGCCAGCTGATAGGGGCATAAAACCCTATAGGTAATGCATTTACCAGTGGTCCATGTAGATGCATGTCATGTAGCTGCATTTGTAGGAATGTGTGATGTTTGTCAAATTGTGAAATTGTGATGTTTGGATGGTAATGAAGATGCTTAAATGCATAAAAGCTGTAGCACCCTAAAATTGGCACGGTTAAACCTTAGTAAAAAGATAAAAGATAAAAATTTGAATTTCAACCCCAAACTGCCCGTTAAACCGTCTGTTACCCGTTTTCCTCGTTTTTTGTGCCATTTTTAGGATTTGTTTTGACCGTTGGATGATATCGTTGCAGATTAGACAAAATCTTCCCCGATCTGACAAATTCGTCTGGAACAAAAGGTCTAGACAATTTTGTCCCAAAACCGAATTTTCATAATTAACTTCTATTTCAACAGCCTCTCCAACTTGGGTAGAAACGCGTCTGCGCAGTTGGAGATTTACTTGTTGGAGATCTCCCAAATTGGGATGATCCCTAACCTCCTAACCTCTTCCTAATCCTATATAAACTAGGATTTTTCTAGTTTATCCCCCTGAACCCCCTAAACCCCTTAGCTGACGGATTTCCCTACAGATTTAGTTCCTTATTCCCTTGCACTACTGTCTGTATTCGGTATTTCGCATTTTCTTGCAGGAACTCTACTATT
This sequence comes from Wollemia nobilis, assembly GCA_028583015.1. Lineage (NCBI taxonomy): Eukaryota > Viridiplantae > Streptophyta > Pinopsida > Araucariales > Araucariaceae > Wollemia > Wollemia nobilis. The sequence goes on from JAQPPZ010000503.1 coordinate 1,685,312, forward strand.
TTTTAGTCGAAGCTAGCTCGGATCATTGTAGATGATCTCGGACGATTATGGATGATTTTTTTGAGGAGCACAGATGATCTCGTACGATTGGAGGCGATCCTGACTGTAGTCCAGATTGGGGGCAATCAGAACCTAGAGTTTGCATTTCCTTAGCTTTCCTGCATTTTTCTGTTGCATTTTTGCACTCTTTCAAATTATTATACTTATGCATCTTGGAGTTCACCTCATCTAATATAAATGCATGATAAAATCAAAATAAATTGTGAATTTGATGCTTTTCCTCTTTAATTACTGTTTGGATCTGTCATTTAGATAAATTTATAGTTATTTCTATCATTTCCCTTCGCTTCTGTAGTTGCATCTTGGGTATTTTGTATCTATTTTTATGATTACAGGTTTCTGACAAATTCGTCAGACGAATTCATCAGATTTTAGATGATTCTATCTGATCTCAGACGATATTTTGCGATGTGAGATGATCCTATTTAATATTAGATGATTACATACGAACTAAGGCGATCTGGACTGCTACAAAACTTAGAATCTTCATCAGACATCCAGAATCAGGTATGATACATTCTAGCTAGCATATTCTCTATAATTAGCATTTATTCCTATTTTTTGTATTCATTTAAATCAACATTGGCATATAGAATAGTTTAGATTCATCTTGGCCAAACCTAGGAGTTGAATGATCGAGTATAAAAATGAACACATCAAAATCACTGTCAACCTAGGCGTGGAAAATGCCATTCAAAATTTTCCTAGTGAACCCACCATCCACTGAAAATTCACCCTTATACCCCTCTCCCAAGAGGCGGGACCTTCAAAGGGCCTCTCACTCCGAGGTATTGTCCCATCCTTTTCACATCCCCCTTCCGGGCATGGATCCTATAGCTTGAAGGTAAGGATGCGAAAAATTTGGTGAACCCGACGTGAATCACATAGGCATATTTCTGATTCAAAAATATAAAACAAATATATATATATATATATATATATATGTATACAAAAAAAAAAAAATTAATAACAAAATCATCATTTCAAGTTTGTATGTTTTAGATTCAATTCTAAATAGTAGATACTAAATATTACTTTTAGAAGTACTAAAGAAACCATGAGTTTTTACTCAAATCAATATGATCCCGTCAGTAATGTTGGAAGAATTCAGCCAAATACATTAGTTGATTATGACCAATCTCATCCCTATTCAACATCACCTCCATCATGCTTTTCTCATTTTTCATCCATAACCCAACAGGACAATCCCTTTTCCAATCCTCTTCATAACGATATTATCTATTCTCCCATATATCCATATTATGTCTATCAATCCCTATACAATCCTCCTCCACCCTTTCAATGTTATTTCAATACAACACATCCATTTCAATAAGAAAATACTTATTCTTCCAATCCTACCATGCACTCACATCATACTTCACAATATTCCTATAATCATTCTACCCATAATAAAGAAAACAGAGGTGAGAAACCATTAGGTCCTTTTATGACTGAAATCCTAAGGCACATATCAAAAACCTCTCGAAAACCTTCATCACGTACATTTACAAACCTCAATCAACCAATGGATATAATTCTCAAGCATTTACTTGATACAAATAATATTGAACTCCCTTCCATAAGACAACTTGATACCACAACAAATTGGTTTAAACCTGAGCTACATTGCGAATATCATAGAGTAGATGGACATATGACACAGAAATGTAAAGATTTAAGATGTGCAATTCAAGATTTGATTGATAAGGGTATTTTTAATATAAAGGAATTACAATCTACAACTGATTATAAATCTCTAGTAAACTATCAAACTCCTACACAACAAATACCAATAATCAATCAAGACATGGGGATCCGCCAAGAACCCCTATTCAATTATCAACAACAGGAAACCAATCAAATATTGCATGTTAATGTGTCCCTTCATGATGATATTACTAATATTTTAATAGAAGCTATAAATGAGCAACCTCAAGTTCAATCAACCCAATCTGATATTCAAGAGATGGATTCCTCATTTGACCAACCTTCAAAACTATCTTTGGCTCTAGCGAATGATCCAAAATGGAATGTAAGCATAGAAAGCTCATATTTAGAATCAAAATCTCAATCTGAAATCCACTTTGATATCCAACAACAAGTGATTAATCCTCAAGCAAAGATATCCCTTGTAGAAGTATTACAAAGTTCTCATTAGGAAACTTTGTTCAAGATACCTAGCCAACAATTTGTTCCTCCTCATATTTTCTCTAAGAACATAATTAATGGTGTAAACCCTCTTGAGGTTAACCATATTTCATTCTATGATGAGGAGATTCCTTCCTCTACTCCACAAGAAGACTACTATCTTTACATTACAGGATCTAGTAAAGAAACACCCGTTAAAACTATCATGGTAGATAATGGCTCCTCTCTTAATTTATGCACTAATCAATTATTCAAAAAACTCAAAACAAAGGAAGAAGATCTTAATGAATCAAATGTTATTATAAAATCTTTTAACAATGAAATTCAAGAAGCTCAAGGTACTATAATTTTTTCCCTTAATATTGGATCCAAGAGTCTGGATACTTTGTTTTATGTAGCATATTGCCCTTCACCTTACAACCTACTTCTTAGAAGTCCTTGGATGCATACAATGAGGTTTGTCGCTTCCACTCTCCACCAATGTTTGAAGTTTGAACTTGCAAATAAAATTGTCACCATACATGGTGACCCAACACCATTTAAAGAATATTTAACGATTGAAACATCAAGTTTTATACATTCTCCATTGTCACAATTATCTTCTGTCCATCACTTTTCTTCATCCATATATGATCATCCTTTTTTACCAAATAACATCCATGCATATCCTTCACATATGCTCCCTCCATCTTATCAAGACTTGGAATATAGTGATAAAAATGAAGAACCTTCTTATCCTTCTAACATTTTATTTTGTAACATGATCAATTTTACACGTATAAAAGTCAACTCTTTTGCTACATTATTCTACATTATAACAAAGCTTTTGTTATCGCTACCTTTTATTCATCACCTTTTGTTCTTACCTTCACCACAACCAAATTATCCTTCAACACCACCTTTTATTTTGAAGCAACCTTAGACATGCTATACTCAAATAACCTTGTATAGTGTATATAGATAATCTTGTATATACCACCAATTCAATTCATCAATCAAAAATCAAAATATAAAAACTTTAAAAACCATCAAAATCTTCAAAAACATTCTTTTATTTTTTGTACCTGTCAATCCTTGAAGTGTTATAGTTATATTTTCAATTATTTTGGATAAATTAGCATTTATTTGGAATCCTGCACTTTCACACTCACATGAATAAATATCTTGATTTTATTTGGTATGATTATTAATCTCTCTTATATCAAAGTCCACATTGGCATTAAATCAAGTTTTGAGCATAGAGAACTGATCTTGTTATTTACTTAAACTAAGTATATCTTTTCACATTAAAATGATTTCATTGCAAATTCGATGTGATGCTACATAGTAGAAGTGGTTTCTTGAACAAAAAGTTTCCCCTGCTATCCTATCATGCACATGGTCTAGAATATTTGAGAATTGACAAAAGGACAAGCTCACCCCTACCCAGAATAAAAATCCCTTGCTCTACAGCTAATCCGAGCAAGTATCCCTAGCATAGGAAGAAAAGAAAAGTTCAAGAAAAAGAGAAAAAGAAAAATGTTATTTTGTACCATCACAGCAATATTTCAGCATTATCTTAGTATCAAGCAAAAATACAAAAAAGAAGAAGTAAACGACAAATGCAAAAGCAAAATGCAATAAAATCCTTTCCTTACCCCTTGAAAAGAAAAGAAGGGTGAATGAGCTTGAATCCCTAGAATTCTCAATTATTCGAAAATCGTGAGGTAAGCCCCATAACAGGTGGTTTGTGCCCAACCCACTTGGCCTTGGGTAATTCCTAGTGTGGTGATATGTCTGTCACATTAGCGACCTTCTTTTGTATAGACCTATGTCAGCTTATGGATTAGCTAGCTCTTGATAACCTAACTTACATAGTAGTCTGGTATGGTTACATGCATATAAATCATGGTCAACGAACATTTATTTGGTTAAGGCAAATTATATTGCTCAAAATTGGTGAATGAACAATACAATCACACACACATTTGTATTTGAGAGATTTTGTATCATTATGATAAATCAAGATCGGTAATGAACTCACATTTGCACACGAGGATCCCTTATAAATCTACATTTGTCTTTGAGATAATTTAAAATATTTCTATACTTCTTTTTGGAATAATTTTATTCTTTTATTTCAGAATTTTTGTTTTGTATAAAAGCAATTACATACATATTTTCACAAAATCTCAAAAAAATATTTCAAACAACATGTTCATATTATTATTTTTCTGTTTATCAAAAGTCAAAAATTCATCTTGCAATAAAATCAAACTATCTATTTTCTTCTTTGGATTTCGCGATGATGATATAAGTCTATACCTATAATTCTATGCCTAGTGCAAATCATTGTTCTAATTTTTCCCATTTATTTTAAAACAAATGCATACAAAGCATATGACTTGCATCATTATGTTACACAATCATGCTTTAAAACAAACGAACGAACACTTATTCTATTTCATGTCATTATGTCAACATTCCATTTTGAAACCATGGTATAATTCCTAAGGAATTGTTCAAAATTTTATCACACTTAGGAGTTTATGCCTAGCAAAATCATATTTATTTTAAGTATCTCATGCATACTATTTATATGAAAATATGAAAACAAATCATTAAACCATCATCATCTCCATCATCACAACACAAAGTCTTAAGACAGTCTCTTAAGCACTATTTTACTTTTCAACAATATTTCTATACTGGGAGTAGCTTGATGACCGAGTGAGCGGCGACTCCATGAAATAGTCTATAACAATGACAATGTCCTTTGAAATTATTGTTAGAAGTCTCTTTTTATTTTTCATCAAATCACACCACAACAACTAATTGTTTACATCATATTATTTCATTTAAAATTTTACAGCATGACATCAAATTATAATATTTCCAAATAGCATTACATGAATCATCAATCAAACCAGAAAACAATTCGAACATTGAAGCATCATAAAAATATATGAACAAGTCATATCCAAAAGATCACATATATATCACAAAAATTATATACATCATATAAAAACTGGATTGGTATGCCACAATCTATACCCTGGCATACTCAATCCTCTCAAAAATCTATACAATATCTGTGCAATCTATAGCCACCTAGTCTCGAGAAGCCCTCAAGCTCTCAGCCTCATCTCCTCGCCCACCCTGACATGGAGGAGGTGGTCCCATAAAGGTCTGGGCTGTATCTCGGGTCCTTGTCATCGATTGTGAGGATGTCCTCGTCGATCCCATCCTGATTGGTTTCGTAATGTTGGCTGGTAGCTGTACCCTCTGGCCCTCTGGAACCAACTGGAAGTATACCCCCTGGTAGAATGTGGTCTACATCATAGATGCACTAGCTCATCCCTGCTCGCCCCTCCGCTCCATGCCCTGAGCCGTGTAGTCTCATCTTGTAGTGTTTGTACTTGAGCCCTGAGCTGAGTAGCCTCGTCCTACAATGACTGCACCTGAGATCGAAGGTGGGTAGCCTCAGCCCAAAGAGTCATCGTCTCGTTGCTCTCCCCTACCTTGACACCCTTGCCCTTATCGGGTGATGGTGGTCTCTCCCTCTGCTGCAAAGGGAGTCTCTCCTCCCTTTGCCTTGTCTCTCATGGCCTCTGTGGAGCCTGACCCATCCGCTGGCATCTCTCCTATGGGGACCGTCACTGCTCTCTCCTCCCGTGACCCCACACAACCTCAATAGCAGCCTATCATCGCCTCACCATCTGGCACACCATGGCATGCACTGGAACCTATGCCCTTATCATTCAAGGAGGGTGGATGCCTGCGTACCAAGCATCGTAGCTATCTGCAACCTCGACGTCGTCACCATCCACTAGTTGGATGGGGGCATCGTTCGCATCCTGACTCCAAAATCACTGCATATCTAGAGCCCCACTCAGTGTAGTACTATCCTAAATAGTCTAGGAGTACTCATAATCCCTGAGAGAAGGGATCCCCTGCTGTAGACCAAACTGCCATAGTACCCGATCGTAGCGGTGGAGCTCTACCTCTCCCCGCTCCATCCTCAGCCAGCAGACTCGCCTAATGTGAGCTAGCTCCTGCCCATCCTTTGCCCACCCGGGGTGCTCTCACCATGGCCTCCAGGTGATATGGTCTAGGATGAGGTCATCTAGCAACCTCCATGACATCGGTAGATCTATCCGTCGCTGTGACCCCCTTTGTAGCCACTAGTAGAAAACCCGAGGCCTCTCTCGGTCAACCCCTGTCAATGGGAGCCCTACCGATATTCGCATCGCAATGTGCTCCCAGCACCAAACCTATAGCAGCGATGTCAAGACCAGACATCGACCTCCCTTGTATACGACCCCATACAGGATCTAATATAAGCGACAAAGTACAAAGCTACCCCATGCAAATCTATACCCATGGTCTCTCATGTCACAGACTATGTCTGAGAGCACCCACGATAGTTTGCATCCACTCTGGTGGCATAGCAGTAAGCCACCAACCACTCCTACCAAAACTTGAGTTAGCCTAGATGCCCTAGGCATCTACCATAGAGACTCAATGTTCACCCTGCCCTTCTCCAGGGCAAAGCTCGGGTCTCCAGTCAGTCTCATCATCACCTGGCCCTGATTCGCCATAGGCATCATCAGTAGTCCCTGTATGGGGATCCTTATGATCCTCCATACGTCCTCTATAGTGGGAGCCATCTCCCCTATCAGTAATCGAAAGCAGGATGACCCCGAATACCACCTCTCTACTAGGGCTGTCAGTAGCCCCATGTCAGTCGATACTTGTGGCATATTTGCCACATGCTGTAGACCGACCTGTGCTAGTTGGTCACGCTCTTCCTGGTCGAGTGCGGCTATGTCATCTCTTAGTCCATCGTATTTCCATTCTTGGCTCTTTAATAACCATTTTTGCAAAACAAACAATAAAACAACAAAATTTATTAATAAATAAATCATTAAAATCAAATTAAACACATTTTAAAATCAAGTTAAAGATGCTATCATACACCATTGGATGATATCGTCCCAAATTGGACAAAATCATCCTTTGTGAGGATGAAATCGTCTCCAATTTTGCAACTTGGGGATCACCCCTAGTTGAACGAGATCGCCCCTATCTCGCTGATTTCACCCTTAGACAAAATCGACGATCTAGGGACGATTTCAACGAAATAGGGACGATTTCGTCCCGACATCGTCGATGGCCTAAAAATGGCCGTGATGCCCCAAACAATCAAATTTAAATCCAAAAACTTGCACAAAGTTAAATCAAACCTAATCTACTAGGATTAGATCCTTACTCGTAGCCCGCACCGGACCTCTGTCACTCTGTGCACTGTCTCCACCATTTTTCTCTCTATAGAGCTCTGAAATAGTAAAAATGAACAGTAAAAATGAATTAGGGTTTTACCCTATTTTCTTAATTTTATTTACAAATCAACATTTTAAATTTTGCTTTTTCGCATTTTTACCTCAAACTTTCGATTTGGGTAAAAACACGAAGTGGGCACCATAGTCAGCATTCGTACGATTCGACCAAGAATTGTCATCTAAAAAATTGAGTATATTTTTGCTTTCTCGTAAAACGGAAAAAACTCGTCTTTAACACATTTTCTTCGAAAAATTCGCTAAAGAGGGGGCAATATGTAGCACCCTAAAATTGATACGGTTAAACCTTAGTAAAAAGATAAAAGATAAAAATTTGAATTTCAACCCCAAACTGCCTGTTAAACCGCCTGTTATCCGCTTTCCCCATTTTTCGCACCTTTTTTAGGATTTGTTTTGACCATTGGATGATATCGTCGTAGATTAGACAAAATCATCCCCGATCTGACGAATTCGTCTGGAACAGAACTTCTAGACGATTTCATCCCAAAACCAAAATTTCATAATTAGCTTCTATTTCAACAGCCTCTCTAACTTGGGCAGAAATGCATCTGCGCAGTTGGAGATTTCCCTATTGGAGATCTCCCAGATTGGGATGATCCCCAACCTCCTAACCTCTTCCTAATCCTATATAAACTAGGATTTTTCTAGTTTATCCCCTTGAACCCCCTAAACCCCTTAGCTGACGGATTTCCCTATAGATTTAGTTCCCTATTCCCTCGCACTACTGTCTGTATTCGGTATTTCACATTTTCTTGTAGGAAATCTGCTATTTTTCAGTTGAAGCTAGCTCAGATCATCACAGACGATATCGAATGATTACAGATTATTTTGTCGAGGAGCACAGATGATCTCGTATGATTGGAGGCGATCCTGACTGTAGTCCAGATTGGGGGAAATAAGAACCCAGAGTTTGCATTTCCTTAGCTTTCTTGCATTTTTCTGTTGCATTTCTACACTCTTTCAAATTATTATACTTATGCATCTTGGAGTTCACCTCATCTAATATAAATGCATGATAAAATCAAAATAAATTATGAAGTTGATGCTTTTCCTCTTTAATTACTGTTTGGATCTGTCATTTAGATAAATTTATAGTTATTTCTATCATTTCCCTTCGCTTCTGTAGTTGCATCTTGGGTATTTTGTATCTATTTTTGTGATTGCAGGTTTCTGACAAATTTGTCTGATAAATTCGTCAAATTTTAGACAATTTTGTCTGATCTTAGATGACCTTCTGCGATGTGAGATGATCCTATTTAATATCATACGATTACGTACGAACTGAGGCGATTTGGACTGCTACAAAACGTAGAATCTTCATCAGACATCCAAAATTAGGTATGATACATTCTAGCTAGCATATTCTCTATTATTAGCATTTATTTCTATTTTTTGTATTCATTTAAATCAACATTGGCATATAGAATAGTTTAGATTCATCTTGGCCAAACCTAGGAGTTGAATGATCGAGTATAAAAATGAACACATCAAACTCACTGTCAACTTAGGCATGGAAACTGCCATTCAAAAGTTTCCTGGTGAACCCACCATCCATCAAAAATTCACCCTTATAGCCCTCCCCCGAGAGGCGGTACCTCCAAAGGGCCTCTCAGTCCAAGGTATTGTCCCATCCTTTTCACATCCCCCTTCCGGGTGCAGATCCTATAGCCTGAAGGTAAGGATGCAAAAAATTTGGAGCAATACAAAAGCCATAGGTTGAAATAAGAGATAAAAATGGAGTAATGGTATGACTATTTTTGTGCTAAGAATTTAAAAGAGAATATATAAAAAAAAAAGTAAGGCAACTAATAATCATATACTTATGTTGTGTTTTTTGAAGAATTTATTTATTAAAAAATAATAATAAATATATAACATATTTATATACATATATAAATATATATATTTCTATAGGTATAAATGTAACATGAGGGCATTGACAATAAATAATAATTATTGTTTTAAACCAGGAATGTCGAATACCATAACCAATAATACTCTAAAGAAAAATATATGAAGGAGTGCATTATAAAACAAAAGAAAATCCTTTGAGAACTATCGACAATTGAAGAAATTATTATTAGCTTAGGTTGTTGAACGTGGATGGAGTGGATTACACTTGGCATGTCTTTCATAGAAGGAATCTCCAATGAAAGAGAGTTGGCTAGCAGGGAAGAGGAGGATATTTCTTAAAATGAAAGTGGGAGAAAATGGAGGTAAGATGGTCTAGGAAGTTTTCGGCAAGGAAGAACGATGACGAGGGAAGGATGCTGGGAAGCAAGGGAAACGGATTATGTAAAATAGTAAGTTTGAACTAGAAAAATACAAGAATTAAGTTTAATGGAACTGGAATACTTAAACACATTGTTTGATTCTGTTCTGCGTACGAATTGGGTTTATTGCTTGCTGGTAATGGAAGAGAAAAAGACTCATTCCTATGTATGTGTGGCAAGAAATTAATATGATGCCTGTATGTGATTATAATATTATTTTTGCTCTGTTAAGACTGAAGGAAAATTGAATATTTTAATGCATGAGTGGAAAATTTTGAAAAGGAGATGCATGTGTTCGAATGGCTTGTGGAAATATGAAAATAGAACTATGATTGTGTTCTGGATCTGAATTAATTGCTTAAGATGAAACTTGTTTTCTTTCCTTCTGCATGTTGTTTAAAATATATTGGTATTTTTGCATGCTATGTTGAAAGCCCATAGTGTGATGGGGGGGTTTTGAAATCCTGTGTGTTATGTGGAAAGAAAGGGAAAAATTGCTTGCATGCTAGGAGTAGTTGCATTTCATATTAGCTTGACCGCTCTGACCCTTGAGTTGTCATCGAAAACCTGCATTCAAAAACTGAAGCATGGTGGAAACAAGCCATAGTTTTAACTTTGCTGTTGGATGATAGCTTGCGTTCAGGCGTTATGGGTTAATTATTAATCCAAAATGTTCAAAGCCAACTGTAGATGTATATGGAATTTCCTAAAAAAAATGAAGAACTCTGAAATATAATTGGTGCAAGTCCAATGTTGAAATTGTATATAATGTAATACTTGAGGAACGTAGGTTCTGGGAGATTACATGTTAGTCTTGTGAATATTTTGATGAAAAAGGAAAATAGTGTTGTCATTACCTTTGTAATATGTTGTAGAGTAGGCATGCACACAAGAAAGTGTCTTGTGTTTCCTTTCGTAAGCTATTTGAACGATGTATTATTTTGAAACAAAGATTGATTTTGGATTAAAATCTATTAATTTAAATACTCCATTTTATACACGGTTTGTATAGTTATGTGCTCTTAAATTTTGTATGGATGAATTGCTTATTTGAAAACGTAGACCAGGCAAGCTGCCAAAGAAAACTAGAGTTATAGATTGGGTTTTACCATGCTTTTAAACGTTTCATAAGCTGTACTTGTTTTCGTTGGATGAGAAACATTATAAATGAAAATCTAAAATCTGTTCCTGCAACAAAAATTGAACCTGTAGTTGCATGCAATAGGGATTGTCGTTTGGATTATGAAATGGGATTTAGTGGAGACTATGACTTGAAAATATTTACCTGACCAAAGTAGTATGGTAGGGTTTGTTGTGTGTTGATAAAAATAAGCTCTGTAATAGGGAGTATTCATGATGGTTGGGAGAACTACCACCTGCATGGTGATATAAAGACTTCAAAAATATAGAATATAGTAAAGGACATAGTTATGATTGTGTAAAGGATATAAATATGTTTGTGTAGATCTTCAAACCAAACTTAGGAATTTATTGTTAGGCAAGCAATGCCGTATTGAACTTTAACAGGAAAAAGTAGAGACAGTGTAAAATCAAGGATAGAAAATAAATATTTAAATTTTTTATTTATAATAAAATTAAGTTGAAAAAAAAAAATTATTAAAAAAAATAATTTTTTTATAATATATCTAGTTCTATAAGTTAATGTTGAAAAAAAATTTAAAAAAAAAAAAAACCCGTATTATTTTTATTTTTATAAAGAAATGAGAAGACTTTATTTAAAAAATTTGTGGTTTACTTTAGTTAAAAAAAAAAAAAAAAAAAAATAAATTCATTTAAGTTATGTATTAGAATTACAATTAATGTGAAGTTGCAATTACTTTAAGAGTAGTCAGTTCTAGTTTATGATTTTATAGTAAAAAATACTATAGAGTAGTGGAAGAAAGTGATCTGTAGATACAATATTTAGTGTAGAATTTCTCCAAAGAAATATTAATTATAAAGGAATTTTAATTAAGCTTATTTTAGCAAAATGTGAGATTCTTTAGTTTTGAATGCAATGTTTAGATAGTATCTCTATCATTTATTTTCCTCAATATAAACACTCATGTAGTTAAATAGAAAATCAAAACTTTTGTATAATTTTGAAACTGTACTCATTAGTAAACCTTTGCTAAAGTAAACTTATCTGAATAAACCAAGCTTAGGTAAACTTAAAGTTAAAAAAATATAAGATTGTGGAAGGGGTAATCTTATCTCGTAACCCAAGGTTGTGGGTAGGACAACCTTGATTTTTATTTCAAGATTGTGGGGAGGACAATCTTGTAAGATAACTGCTAATGGTGCTTGTGGGTAGGCAATCATCATAAATCAGGGCTCTAACTGTACTTCTGATGGAAAAAGGTCAGAACGGGAGGTAACGAAGGGTTGTATGGGCATCTCTTCTAGGTTATCCCTGCTAGTGATGAGTGGTGAATTGTGCTTGACTAGGTTAAACCGATAGCACGATGGTATGGGACATCGTGTTGGTTAATAAACACAAAATATCGAGTGGTTACCAGGGTATTGGTAAGACCCTAGATGGTGCTCCATGGAGAATGGTTGATCATCTAGCTCGAGCATGTATGTGCTACGTCTTACATGAAATAAGTATATGAGATCATGTCAAGACATGGGGAAAGTATGCGCCACACCTCTAGGTGTTATGGGCCCTAGAGGAAAAGAAACCCCCTGCCTGAACTTAGGATCTCGGGTGGAGAGTGAAGTTCAAAATGGGCAACTACACAAGATTTGGCCAATCTCGATCTCATGAGTATTCTGACTGTAGTGGAATGGCACTCATGAAGATGAATCTAACATGCTCATACTAGAAAATAAAATAAAAATAATTTGAAATAAAAGAAATAATTCTCTTACGGTAACCTCTGATGTTGGACAACCAAGTGGGTAGACTTGGGGTGTTTGTACAACCAAGTGGGCAGAACTTGGGTTGTTACATTTGGTATCAGAGCGAAGGTTGTGAATCTTTAGGCAATAGAAATCTAGAAATCCTATGACTAACTTAATTTATGTTGCAAATGTGTTCACCTAAACTTGAAAATTTGACAAGGCTCCTTGTTTTGCTGGGTAGGCAATGGCATCCGGACAAAAGGCTAGTTCCTCAAAAATAACTATGGTGGATCAGTGGGAAGGGCTGACCAAAAACCCTAGAAGAGTCATTCAAAAATTTATGAGACTCGGGGCATCAGAGGAAACCGTAGAACATCCTCAAGAAAAGAGGAAGGAAAAAGAACCAGTTATCAAAGAGGATAAAATGGTCCAGATGGTACAACTATTGTGGGAGAAAATGAGCCAACAAAAAGAACAAATGGAGCAACAAAGTGCTCAAATGGCTGAACACATAGCTCAAAAAAATACCCAAATGATAGAGCACATGGAGCAACAAAAAGCTCAGCTGGCTCAACAACAAGAAATGATTTCCCATCAACAAAAAACAATTGAAAATTTATCTAAAGGAAAAGAAACGGTAATAGTTGAGGATGAGATAACTATTGACCCAAGAAGGAAACAAGTAGGTTCTGAGTTGGACAAGGATATGCGAAGACTTGATATAGCCAAATTTGATGGCAAAGGTGATGGGGAAGAGGTTGAGAGATGGTTGAATAGTGTGGAGGCATATTTCATGGTTAGAACTTTATCATCTAAATCAAAAACCTCGTGGGTAGTCTTTCGTTTGACTGGAGCTGCCACTGATTGGTGGGATACTTATAGGAAAACTCACAATGTGGAGGCTGTCGATGTTCTTTGGGATACTTTTGTATTAGCATTCAAATATAGGTTCTTAACACCACAATTTTACCTTGAAAGGACTACAAAATTTTCAAGGTTAACTCAGGGTAATATGACTGTGATTGAATACTATCAGTGATTTGTGCAATTGCTCAAATACATGCCCGAATATGAGCAATGAAATGAGATCAAAATTCAGAAATTTCTCCTAGGGTTACATCCAAAAATTGGACACCTGATTCTTATGTTGAAACCTACTACCTTAACTACTGCCTGTGACTTGGTCCAACAGGAAGAGGATAATCTTAGGGTCAAGAAAGCTTATTATCAACAATCCTCTGAAAAGGAAGAGTCACAAAAAAGAAAAATGTGGGTCCAACAAAAGGGGATAGGAATTGGAACAAGAATCGTGGCAATGGAAACAAAAATAGGTTTGATAAGAATAAGAATAGGTACCAAGGAAATAGGGGAAATCCAAACTATCGAGGTGGCCAAAGAAATTTTAGGGATAGGTATGATCAAAGAGCTAATGCACCAAGAACTGGTACTCAGGAAGATAATGAGGGAAATAAGAAAGAGAGGGCACCGTGAACTGGTTGCTGGATTTGTCAAGAACCTCATTATGCTGATAAATGTCCATTGCGAGCTGATAAGAGGAAGGAACCTGTGGAACCTGCTCATAAGATATATGCAACAATAGGTAATTCCAAACTCAATGGTCAAGCAACACCTTTCCTATTGAAAGGTAAAATTTATAATAGAAATGTTTGCATTTTAGTTGATTCTGGAGCAACTGATAGTTTTATTTCACCAAATATTTTGAGGGACATACCAAAAAACCTGGATTTATGGCTAATGGGTGGAAAGTCGAGTATGGGTCTGGGCAAACCTATACTGTTAATCAATGTCTATTTGATCCTCAAATAATGCTACCTCAAGGACAAACTCGATGGCATTTATATGTAGCTCCATTGCATGCCTTTGACATAATTTTAGGTATTGACTGGCTCAAGGTGCATAAAGCATTGTTAAATTTTGAGGAAAGATGGATGGAATTTATTGATGACACCAAGCAAAGGATTCAGATTTGTTGTGGACGTGAATCAGTGGAACCACATATTTTGATAGCAATGCAAGTTAAAAGAGCACTAAGAAAGGGTAGTAGAGTTTTTGTGGTCAAACTTAATAAAAAGGAAGAAAATGAGTCCGGAACAAGTCTTTTTCAAACTTATCCGGTATTGAATGATTTTTGGGATGTCTTTCCTGAGGATTTACCGGGTCTTCCACCCCAAAGGGAATTTGATTTTACTATTGAACTTTTTCCAGGAGCAACCCCTATAGCTCAAGCGCCATATAGGATGACTACAATAGAATTGCAAGAACTTAAGACTCAACTGTAAGAACTTTTAGAAAAAGGATATATTAAACCTAGTGTTTCACCGTGGGGTGCACCAATTCTATTCATGAAAAAGAAGGATGGAACATTAAGGTTATGTATTGAATAAATAATGTTAAACAAGATGACTATTAAGAATAAGTACTCTTTACCTAGAATAGATGATTTGTTTGATCAACTAAAAGGAGCCACAATTTTCTCCAAAATTGACCTTAGATCTAGTTATCATCAATTGAGGATCCGAGAAGAAGATACCCATAAAACTGCTTTTCGAACTAGATATGGTCATTATGAATTTACAGTGTTGCCTTTTGGATTGACTAATGCACCAACAACTTTTATGAATTTGATGAATAGTGTGTTTCATGAACAACTAGATCGGTTTGTGTTGATATTCCTGGATGATATACTGATCTACTCCAAAAGTAAAGAAGAACATGATCTTCATATGAGAACTGTTCTTGAAATACTTAGAAAGAATCAATTATATGGAAAATTGTCCAAGTGTGAGTTTTATGCAAACCAGGTTCAATATTTGGGTCATGTAATATCTGTTGAAGGGGTGGCTATTGATCCAAAGAAAATTGAGGCTATTATTGATTGGCCTACTCCAACAAATATTTTTGAAGTGTGAAGTTTTATGGGGATGGCTGGATATTATCGCCGATTTATCCAAAAATTTTCTAAGATAGCTTATCCAATAACCAATCTCCAAAAGAAAGGAAAAGCTTTTAAATGGATAGAACAGTGTGAAGAAGCTTTCAAAGCTCTTAAAGAAAAGCTAACATCAACACCTATTCTTAGAATAGCAGATCCCACATGACCATTCATAGTATGTACTGATGCCTCCCTGGAAGGGTTAGGAGGGGTTCTCATGCAAGAGAATGGTGTTGTCGCTTATGAGTCATGAAAACTTAAGAAACATGAAATAAACTATGCCACACATGATTTAGAGTTGGATGTTGTAGTACATGCTTTGAAAATGTGGTGACATTACCTACTTGGTAAATATTTTGAGCTTAGAACAGATCATCAAAGTTTAAAATATATCTTTACTCAACCAATGCTTAATGCTAGACAAAGACGCTGGATAGAATTTCTGGCAGAATATGATTTTGATATAGAATACATAAAGGGGAAAGAAAATAAATTAGCAGATGCTTTAAGTAGAAGGTGACATATCAATGCTATGTCACATTGTCAATCTGCTATAATTGATCAAATAAGAAAATTGTAAATTCAAGATGAATATTCTCAGAAGTATCGAGAACTGGTTCAACAAGATTCTGATAAAGTAAGGGGATTTAGAATCTGGGAAGATACATTACTTTTTAAAAATAGGATGGTAGTGCCTAATGATCAGGATCTGAGAAATATGATATTGCAAGAGGTGCATAATGCTCCTTATTCCGCTCATCCAAGTTATGTAAAGATGTATGAGAATTTGAAAAAGGAATATTATTGGCCAGGAATGAAAAGGGATATCACTGAATTTGTGGCTAGATGTTTAGAATGTCAAAAAGTGAAGGTGAAACATCTACATCCAACTGGACGTTTATTTTCGCATGACATTCCACAATACAAGTGGCAGGTTGTGACTATGGATTTTATTGTGGGATTGCCTAAAAATCGCTTTCAGCATGATGCCATCTTGGTAGTAGTGGATAAATTGACTAAAGTGGCACATTTTTTTCCTAGAAATATTAAATATGGAGCTCCCACTATAGCCCAAAAATTTTCCAAGGAAGTGGTACGACTACACGGTTTTCCTGAAATAATTATATCGGATAGGGATTCTCGATTCACATCCGAATTTTGGTAGACATTGCATCAGGCATGGGGAACAAAGCTCAATATTAGTACTACTTATCATCCTGAGATAGATGGACAAACAGAAAGGGTGAATCAAGTCTTAGAGGATATGCTCCGCATGTATTGTATGGATCATCAAACGAAATGGGAAGATTACTTTTTTCTGGTAGAATTTTCTTACAATAATAGTTACCATACTTCTCTAGGTATGGCTCCATTTGAGGCTCTGTACGGGAGGAGGTGCAGAACACCATTATCATGGAGTAATCCGGAGGATCGGGTGATGATCGGGCCGGATATGGTCAGGGAAATGGAAGACCACCTCAATGAAATTTATCAAAGGCTCAAAGAAGCCTCAGATAGACAAAAGAGTTATGCGGATCTTAAGAGAACACCCAGGGAATTCACTATGGGAGACAGAGTATTCCTAAGAGTTAAACCTACCAAAAGTTCTATTAAATCCTCTAAGCTTAGTCCACGATTTGTAGGACCTTTTGAAATTGTTGACAAATTAAACCCAGTAGCCTACAAATTAGACTTGCCACCCAATTTATCAAAAATTCATGATACATTCCATGTGTCCCTTCTGAAGAAATATGTTCCTGATCCCTCACATGTTTGGAATGTTGAACATTTGTAGATGGACGATCCCCTGTGCATTGAAGTGCGACCTATTAAGATCCTTGGTTATCGAACAAAACAACTGAGAAAGCGGAATATTGAACAGTGCAAGGTCCAATGGGACCAATTTTCTGAAAATAGTGCCACGTGGGAAGATGTGGCCATCATGAAAAGATAGTTTCCATTTTTGTTTGAATAGTGTTATCTCCATGGCATGGTTTTATTTTGTCTGAACAATGATATTATCATAACTTGGTTTGTGAAGTATGATAAGTATATTTGATGTTGTGTATGTTTGATATTAATAATACATGATGATTCAGTTTTGGAAAAATGTAAATTTATTGATGTACTGTATCGATTTTCTATTATTCATGACCATATTTTTTTTTATGCTTCAATGGAAAATGCAAACACAGGGACTGTATTTAATCTTAGGGGGGAAGTATGTAATAACCCTCCCAAAACTCTACTCTATTATATGCCTAATTTATCTGCAAGGATGAGATACTGCTAATGTATCTGTGGATGCAGGAGACAGGTATTGTTACTGGCGAGGAACAATGCAAAAGAAGGATGTCTTCTCAATGGACAGTAGGATTATTCGATGCAAGGTAAGTCCAGGGAAATGATGAGCGGTGGTGTATTCACCGGTTGATAGGGGCAAAGAACCCTATAGGCAATGCATTCACCAATGGTCCATGTAGATGCATATCATGTAGCTGCATTTGTAGGAATGTTTGATGTTTGTCAAATTGTGAAATTGTGATGTTTGGTTGGCAATGAAGATGCTTAAATGCATGGGAGCCATAGGTTGAAATAAGAGATAAAAATGGAGTAATGGTATGACTATTTTTGTGCTAAGAATTTAAAAGAGAATATATAAAAAAATAAAGTAAGGCAACTAATAATCATATACTTATGTTGTGTTTTTTGAAGAATTTATTTATTAAAAAAATAATAAAAATATATATATATATATATATATATATTGCTATAGGTATAAATGTAACATGAGGGCATTGACAATAAATAATAATTATTATTTTAAATAAGGAATGCCAAATACCATAACCAATAATACTCTAAAGAAAATATATATGGAGTGCATTATAAAACAAAAAGAAAACCCTTTGAGAACTGTCGGTAATTGAAGGAATTATTACTTAGCTTAGGTTGTTGAACGTGGATGGAGTGGATTACACTTGGCATGTCTTTCATAGAAGGAATCTCCAACGAACGAGAGCTGGCTAGCAGGGAAGAGGAGGATGTTTCTTAAAATGAAAGTGGGAGAAAATGGAGGTAAGATGGTCTGGGAATTTTTTGGCAAGGAAGAACGACGACGAGCGAAGGACGCTGGGAAGCAAGGGAAATAGACTACGTAAAATAGTAAGTCTGAACTGGAAAAATACAAGAATTAAGTTTAATGGAACTGGAATACTTAAATACATTGTTTGATTCTATTTTGCGTACGAATTGGGTTTATTGCTTGCTGGTAATGGAAGAGAAAAAGACTTATTCCTGTGTATGTGTGGCAAGAAATTAATATGATGCATGTATGTGATTATAATCTTATTTTTGCTCTATTAAGACTGAAGGAAAATTGAATCTTTTAATGCATGCATGGAAAAATTTGAAAAGGAGATGCATGTGTTCGAATGGCTTGTGGAAATATGAAAACATAACTATGATTGTGTTCTAGATCTGAATTAATTGCTTAAGATGAAACTTGTTTTCTTTCCTTCTGCATGTTGTTTAAAATATATTGGTGTTTTTGCATGCTGTGTTGAAAGCCCATAGTGTGATGGGGGGTTTTGAATTCCTGTGTGTTGTGTGGAAAGAAAGGGAAAAATTGCTTGCATGCTAGGAGTAGCTGCATTTCATATTAGCTTGACCGCTCTGACCCTTGAGTTGTCACCGAAAACCTGCATTCGAAAACTGAAGCACGGTGGAAACAAGCCATAGTTTTAACTTTGTTGTTGGATGATAGCTTGCGTTCAGGCATTATGGGTTAATTATTAATAAAAAATATTCAAAGCCAACTGTAGATGTATATGGAATTTCCTCAGAAAAATGAAGAACTCTAAAATATAATTGGTGCAAGTCCAATGTTGAAATTGTATATAATGTAATACTTGAGGAACATAGGTTCTGGGAGATTACATGTTAATCTTGTGAAAATTTTGATGAAAAAGGAAAATAGTGTTGTTGTTACCTATGTAATATGCTGTAGAGTAGGCATGCACACAAGAAAGTGTCTTGCGTTTCCTTTCGTAAGCTATTTGAACGATGTATTATTTTGAAATGAAGATTGATTTTGGTTTAAAATCTATTAATTTAAATATTCCATTTTATACATGGTTTGTATAGTTATGTGCTCTTAAATTTTGTATGGATGAATTGCTTATTTGAAAACGTAGACCAGGCAAGCTGCCAAAGAAAACTGGAGTTATAGATTGGGTTTTACCATGCTTTTAAACATTTCATAAGCTGTACTTGTTTTCGTTGGATGAGAAACATTATAAATGAAAATCTAAAATCTGTTCCTACAACAAAAATTGAATCTGTAGTTGCATGCAATAGGGATTGTTGTTTGGATTATGAAATGGGATTTAGTGGAGACTATGACTTGAAAATATTTACCTGACCAAAGTAGTATGGTAGGGTTTGTTGTGTGTTGATAAAAATAAGTTGTGTAATAGGGAGTATTCATGATGGTTGGGAGAACTACCACCTGCATGGTGATATAAAGACTTCAAAAATGTAGAATATAGTAAAGGATATAGTTCTGATTGTGTAAAGGATATAAATCTGTTTGTGTAGATCTTCAAACCAAACTTAGGAATTTATTGTTAGGCAAGCAATGTCGTATTGAACTTTAACCAAAAAAAGTAGAGACAATGTAAAATCCAGGATAGAACTAGATATTTAAATGTTCTATTGATATTATAATTTAGTGGAAGAATCGATATTGATATAAAAGCATGATGTTTTATAATGTAGCTAGTTCTATAAGTTAATGTGGAAATGAGATTACTTAAAGACAAGCCCGTATGACGGTTTGGGTAAGGTGAAGTGAGGAGACTTTATTTGAACAACTTGTGTGGCTTTACTTTAGTTAAAGCAGCAAGAGACCAAAGTTCTTTTAAACTCATTTGAGTTATGTATTAGAATTACAATTAACGTGAAGTTGCAATTACTTTAAGAGTAGTCAGTTCTAGTTTATGATTTTATAGTAAAAAATACTATAGAGTAGTGGAAGAAAGTGATTTGTAGATACAATATTTAGTGTAGCCTTTCTCCAAAGAAATATTAATTATAAAGGGATTTTAATTAAGCTTATTTTAGCAAAATGTGAGATTCTTTAGTTTTGAATGCAATGTTTAGATAGTATCTCTATCATTTATTTTCCTCAATATAAACACTTGTGTAGTTAAATGGAAAATCAAAACTTTTGTATAATTTTGAAACTATACTCATTAGTAAACCTTTGCTAAAGTAAACTTATCTGAATAAACCAAGCTTAGGTAAACTTAAAGTTAAAAAAATATATAATATTGTGGAAGGGGTAATATTAACTCGCAACCCAAGGTTGTGGGTAGGACAACCTTGATTTTTATTTCAATATTGTGGGGAGGACAATCTTGTAAGATAACTGCTAATGGTGCTTGCGGGTAGGCAATCATCATAAATCAGGGCTCTAACTATACTTTTGATGAAAAAAGGTCAGAACGGGAGGTAACGAAGGGTTGTATGGGCATCTCTTCTAGGTTATCCCTGCTAGTGATGAGTGGTGAATTGTGCTTGACTAGGTAAAACCGACAACACGATGGTATGGGACATCGTGTTGGTTAATCAACACAAAACATCGGGTGGTTACCAGGGTATTGGTAAGACCCTAGACGGTGCTCCATGGAAAATGGTTGATCGTCTAGCTCGAGCATGTATGCGCTACGTCTTACATGAAATAAGTATATGAGATCATGTCAAGACATGGGGAAAGTATGCGCCACACCTCTAGGTGTTATGGGCCCTAGAGGAAAAGAAACCCCCTACCTGAACTTAGGATCTCAGGTGGAGAGTGAAGTTCAAAATGGGCAACTACACGAGATTTGGCCAATCTCGATCTCATGAGTTTTTTGACTACAGCGGAATGGCACTCATGAAGATGAATCTAACATGCTCATACTAGAAAATAAAATAAAAATAATTTGAAATAAAAAAAAATTTTCTCTTACGGTAACCTTTGATGTTGGACAACCAAGTGGGTAGACTTGGGGTGTTTGTACAACCAAGTGGGCAGAACTTGGGTTGTTACACCTTGCAATTTAGAACTCATATTAAAAAGGGGTACTTGAATACATTCGAGATGATACTATATCAAGATGTGTGAATGAAGTATTATGGTACAAGTCCTTGACATATGTTAAACCAATATTGAATCTGTTAGCACTATATATATTTTAAATTTATGGAAATGTATTATTTCTAATGCACCAAAAATTCTATTTCAACACATGAAAGGAAGGGACAACACCTCTACCAACCTATGGATTTAGTCTCGATCCCCAACTCCTTGCTAAAATATAAATAATATAATTTAAATGCATGAAATTAAATGTGATGATTTAAAGTGTTTTGAAAGTAAATGCGAAAATTAAAATGCACGAAAAGTAAATTTGGAAGTTTAGGTTAGGAGAGATTGAAAATAAATACAACTACAACCATAGTAAGGAGAGTGTGAGATTACTAAACTCATAAGGAAATAAAATAACAATAATGGAATCCCATTTGTATGACATGAAATTAATAAGGAATGACAGGAGGATAAAAGGGCTATGCCATAATTGTTGTGAATTCCACAATCTAGGAGGACAATGCCATTTATGAAAAGCAAAAGTCTTATCAATATCTTATTAACTTCAAGAAAAGAGAACAATGTGAGTCTCATAGAATGTAGCTTTAATGTCAACAAGGCCAAAAGATATTTACCATGGAGCCCATGACTCCTATTTATAGAAAGAAGTCACCCCTGAGTTCCTTTGGGTGAGAAATTGTTGCTCCTAGTAAAAGTAAATATTTGGGGGCATCTCTAATCAAAATGATGTACCTACAAATGTTACATTCATCTTATTACATATTTAAATGAGTTAAAAGGCCTCTAAAATTCTTAGTGGTGCTATTACATACTAAAATATTGCTTTCCAAAAATATTCCTCGAGACTTGTGAATCTCTTTTTATCCCTCTACTTGTCCATGAAAAATCACTTAAGGAGGTAAGTGAATTGCTCTACTCTACTACTGCTTTGTTCTTATTTATTAGCACTTTGATTAAGTGCATTAATTACTTTCTTCTACTGGTTATTCACTTTTTTGAGTCAATTATTTACATTAGGGGTAATAAATACTTTGATCCTCACTTAGCAAGATTTGAGGTTTTGGAGAATCTAATTTACAATTTCATAACTATACAAAATGATGAAACCCAAAGGTAATAATCTATCACTATATTTCTAGCAACTTCATGGAGTGCCAAGCTTGATTGATGAGAGATTCTAAATCCTACCTTCATCATTGGGTTTGAAGTCTTCAAAATTCGAATCCCTTGCAACAAAATTGCTAATTCTCTTTGATGTGTCTTATTATAGTAGCTCCAACAACTTTTGCCACTCCTAATTTCCTACCAATAAATTGTCTGATAGGTCTTCTACTTTTCTTACTAGGTCCTCAAGGGTTTTTATATAACTCATACTATTTTGCCACCATCTTTCACAACTTAGTGATAGTGTATCCAACTGTTTGATCTTCTCTATCATCATCTTAGCTTTAGCCTTGAAATTTTCCTCTTTGATCATCAAATTGATGATGTTATCATTAGTAAGTTTCTTCTAATGATCAAACACATAAAAAAACCTAGTACTTGCTAGCCCCTAAATTTATTTTTCCATTGCATTTACTAGGGATTCTAGATATGCCATTGTGTCTTTGTAGGTTTGGAGGTCTCTCTAGGTATCAAATATCTTCAACTATTGTGCCTTTGTAGGTTTATCCCTAACTATTGTGCCTATGATGTCATCATAGCAGGCAATTTCTTAAGTACCTTCTGGTACCTCTTCATCATAGCCAATTGCTCCTTAATTTTCATGACAATCCTTATCACTTGGTTGAATATGTTTTTTATGAGCTACAAATTTGAAGAACCTCCTGGAACTTGCTACCTTAGTCTTTATGTTGTCCCATAGAGAATTTACCTTTTTGAATTTTGAGGTCTTCCTTGTTGGAGAATATTACATTATTTGGTACATGCAAATGTACCCCCATGGTACCTTCATGGTACAAATGTAAATATGTAATAGATTAGGGTTGAGTCTATAGTTTATATGAGTGATTTATATTTCCCCTTTTATGTAAGTGTCAATGTGCAAGAAATGCACAAGTGTCATGTAAGTAAGAGTGCAAGTGTGTATTGAGAGAATGTGCACAAGTGTCTTGTATGTAAGTGAGGATGTGCACAAGTTTCTTATATGTAAGTGAGGATATATACAAGTGTCTTGTTTTAGGAGTGCATATAGGAGAGTAAGATTCATTTAGAAGTTGCAAGTGCCATAGATTCAAGTATGCATGTAAGAAGAGAGTGAAGAGTCTAGTATACAAGTGGCAAGATGATAAACCAAAGGTCATGGGAGTTTTCATATGGAGAGCAATAGTCAAGTATGTGAAGAGTCACATTACTATTTCTATATTATAGAGATAAATCTCCATACAATGGAACACAAATGAGATAAAAGGAGCAATCATTGATAATAAATATTATATATAAATTTTTAAGCAATTCATATTGTAAGTATTCTTCATGCATGTACATGAATTATTTTGGCCATTTACATTCATATTTGATATTATAAGTGAATGTTATTTTCATTATTATATTGGCCTTGATATATATTTGATTGCTCACATATATAATTCTACTCTTCATTATTGATATTTTGACCTATAATATTGTGGCTTGTTTATTAAGGGACTTGTGATATTTTGTGGTAGTAAGGCTTAAAATCCAATAGTGGTATCAGAGCTACCACTTAATATTTTCCATTTTTTATAGAGTTATATTAGCCACTTTAATATTTAAGTCTATCCTCTTTGATATAAGTGAAGACGTCGACTCTATTTTGAAGGTTTGATTGAGTAGAGATTGAGGGGATAGGTAAGAGTCACCTTGATTTGGATGCTAGGGTCTTTCCACTTGGTTGAAGGAAAATTAGTGAAGACTAGAAATCAACTAAGATTGAGAGGGCCAACTTAGAATATAGTTGGATGTGATTCAACTAGAAGTGATTAAGAGCCAACCCAAAAGGAGATTGGATGTATAAGGATATTGATAGACACCTTGATATTGATTTTTGGTTCTTAGGTGTGACCTAAGACTTTGGAGATATATTTCAAACAGAGGAGCATCATAGCTACCAAATATTGAGGAGCATTTAATATCCCAAGAGATAGAGGAGTATTTTAGCTTACAGGAGATAGAGGAGCAACTAGGCTTCCAGGAGATAGAGGAGCATTTTAGATTCTAGGAGACAGAGGAGTAACTAGGCTTCCAGGAGATAGAGGAGCAACTACGCTTTCAAAAAGAGAAGCAATGCAAAGATTTTTTAGAATAAATAATAAGTAAAGAATAGAGAAGAAGTAAAGTAAAGAGAAGAAGGAATCATTATAAGCTTCCTAAGATGAGAAAATATTGGAGAACAAGGTTGTTTGAAAATATTAATTTATTCTTGGCCATGGAATAATATTCTTCAAGAAGAATATTAAGTGTAATAGTGAAGATAGAGTATTTAAAGTAGAGAGGCCATTATACAAAAGTTCAATAGAGGCTACATGAGCAGAAATATTGCAATCAAAGAGCATAGCCATAATAGCTAGTTGATAGCAAATTGTTGTTAAGTCTCAAGTGCTATAAGGGTGCTTCCCTTCAAGGTAGAACAAAAGATATCAAGAAAACTCAAGATGACAAGTCAAGCGCTAACAGGGCACTAGAGTAATAGATATGAGAACAATGCTAATAAGGTGCTAAGTATCACAAGAATATAAAAGAAAGTGATGCTAGTATACATAGAAGTTGAAAAGCATCATTAAGTGAGTTGGATAGGCCACTAGTACTAAGCATATTGTTGTCTTAGATAGAACCTGAATGTGCTATCATCATAGACTAGTGAATATCAATAGAATAGCACCAAAAAGTGTTATCATCTCAGACCAGTGTAGATCGATAGAATAACACTCAAAAGTGTTATAATGTCAGACTAACAAAGATCAATAGGATAACACCCTAGCATGCTACCATCTTAGACCAACAAAGATCAACATGGTAGCACCATAACATGCTACCATTTTAGAGTAGCGAAGACCATATCAAAGCATCACTCAACTACCAACAAAGATGTGCTACCATCTCAAAGTAGCAAAAAATATCTCATAGTAACACTCAACAAACAACGAAGATGTATTATCATCTTAGAGTAGCGAAGACCATCATAGAGCAACACTCAAAAAATAATGCATACGTGCTACCATTGATGATTAGTGAAGGACAACATAATGGGAACCTAAAGAGACAAAAAAGAACATGGGAGAGAGAGCATTGGAATTTCAAGTTTCAACAAAAACAAGTGTTGGAGGAATAAGGTAATGTTGGCAATCTTCTGATGAGCATAATGAGATATTCATCGACCAACTCAGGTAATATCTATATGTTACATGCTATATTTGGTGCATAATTTAAATTTTGTGGTAAACACATTCAAATTGCATTTTGAAAATAATTTAGGAGGAGATATAAAGTTTTCCAAAATTAAGGTTGTTGAAATATTTATGCACCCTATTTATTTTTTTTCAAAATTTATTTAGATATAGAGTGATAATGGTTACTACATAGATTTATTTTTTTAAGATTTGAAGTTTTTATGTTTTTTAAGTGTTGAATATTAGAAGGTTTAAGTGTTTAAAGAATTAGAGATTGGAGGAGTTAAAAGGAGTTAAGTTTTTAAGTTTTGAAGATTTTTTTGGTTGATGCTATTTGAAGTAATTTAAAGCTTTCTAAAGATTTGAAAAGTTCAAAATTTTGCAAATTTAATGTATCAGGGAGTTAAAATGATTTCTACATCAAAGGTTTAGAAAATTTAAAAATTTCAAATTTCTTATTTGAGTGATTATTTAACTTGGGAGATATAAGGATTTCTACTTCAAAGGAATTAAATCATCGAATTACAAACTTTGATTATCATGGAAGAAATTATTAGAAATGCATTCAGTGAAGATAGTGAAGAAATGGTGAACAAGTTAAATTTTTATTCTCAAAACTTAATAGATGACTTTGATGGAAAGAAGCAAATATCAAATGGTTTAAAATAAAAACTATCTTTATTTCTCAAGGATGCAAAAGATGAAAAATTCACAACACTTATAAGTTATCTTCATGAATTTTTTTTAGAATATGGTGGAATTCATAGAACACCATTATATTTTCTTTAGAAGAATGCTTAATGATGTATTTTTTTATAAGTTAAAGGATTGCATTACTGGGCAGGTTTTAAGGATCCCAAAACCTTGTTACAAAAATAGCCATACTTGCTGTAAACAGAGAGGATTATCAACAGGGGACATTGCCCTAAGACTAAAATAGAAAATAGCAAACTAGAGGATGCAACCTCATGCATAAGGAAAGAGGAAGAAAAAGGATACTGTATAAGAGGATCATCCCGTATAGCAAACATAAACAGGCTCCACGTAGGGTAGCTGTGGGAAAAAAACGTAAAAAACTTAGAGAAAAAGAAGTAGGCTTCGCGCAGGGTAGCCATAGAAGCAAAAAGTAAGAACCTGAGGATATTATTCCTCAGTGGAAATCTTGTTCTCATCCTTAGTGTCACCTTGACCAGGTTCCTTAGGCTCCTCTTTGACTATAGCCACATCCTCCACTTCAGACCCGCTGTCAACCTCTTGGTCACTCTGATCCCCGAAGAAGAGCTTCTGAAGGTCCTCCATAATATCAATGATCGAATTAACCATGGCATTCATCATGCCTATTATGGTGGATATTATGAACTCCTTCAAATGCTTTACCTCATCATCCACCTCTTCGTCATTAGTATTGATGTTAATTATCTTCTTGCTGCCTCTTACCGTCTGATTTTGAAGGCGAACATATTTCCTTATGGGCCCTTATGTGCTTTCAAAGCTAATTATTTTCCTTGCCTTAAGCTCCATGATAGCTTCAATGGCCTTCCTATTTCTTTCTGTGAGGGAACGGTGAGAAGAAGGCCCAACAGGTTTGGTGGCTAGGCTGGGGATGCTCGAGTTGGCCTTAGGGCTGAGAGCTAGGACATAGGTGTAGATAACCTTGAAAATGCCTTCATGGAAAGGGAGGTCATGGCATTTCTTATTCTCATAGGACGTAATTGAATAGTTTATGAAATTGAGAAAAAACTAGGGGATGCTTATGGGATTAATATCACGAAAGTGGTTCATGAAGGCCAAATGATAAGTACAAAGTACTTTTTCCGAGTCATCAATAGTGATGAACTCCATAACTGGCTTCATCACTTCATTCCAGGGGAAGTTCAAATCACTCCTATAGAAACCTTGCTTTGCTCCTTTGTATATCCTTTCATTGTCCTTGAACTCCTTAAGTTCCACCTCTCAATTGTGCTTTTGTGTATGGATTGAGCATCCTTTCGCAGCTTGGCCAGTAATCATGGATAGGAGGTTGACATCCACGCAAAAACTTCTCCCATAGACCGTAACAGAGCCGTTATCCCAGGACTCTAGAAAAACCATGGTGATGTCGAGCTACTCACTAGAGAGCATGTGGAGGAAGGGAAATAAGTGGCGCTCATTGAGGAATCTCTCGGCAAGGGCATCACATTCAACTTTGCTGGGATCAATAAAACTCATGGTGAATTGACGATGAGGGTTGGGGAAATGACTATAAGGAATAGTGGAGGCCTGAGGGTCAATGGGCTTACTGCACCAGTGAAGAGGGAAGATGACCAGTGGAGGATAAAAGATGGCTTTGCACGGGATGGAAGAGTGAGGCTTGCTAATGGCAGATTTATGGATGAAAGCTTGAGGAAGAAGCCCCAAAACTTGGAGGTTGCCATGAATAATATCAATGATACAAATATAAATTGATACCATGGGATTGGAAAGCTCAATCTTATTTTGGAAATGATTGCTAGGACAGGGATGGTGAACGAGGGGAAATTGAGTGTTGAAAATAATGATCTTTGGATCTTGGCAATGATTGGTTTTGGAGCCGAGAAGGATATTTTTGGAAAAAACACTCCTTCATTGATGCTGCCACGATCTTCCCAGTGGGTATGCTTCAAGTTCCAGGGCACAATATTGAAAAAGTGATCGTTACCATCACTTCCTTTTCTTCAAGAGTGCCACGTCCCCCTCACACAACCTATGGTAATTTACCTTTTTAGGGTTGCATCTCTCTCTTAGATTTTGATATTACTTGGCCCGAAGTTTATATGGTGCCATTTCTAATATCGAGGGCAGTTGAAGTAATTGAAAAGGGTGCCTTCGTGAAATGTCTTATCATTGGAATTGGAAGTGCCGCCTAGGTCTCTACACATAGTTGACATTGAATACCATAAATTGAAAAAGTTGTTAGTGTACATTTACAAGAGATCAAACCGGACAAGCATGATTTTTTGGCGATGGGAAAGGGTATGCGTGGATAGATGCCCAATCATAATGAATATCGTGTGATGCCCACTTTTTCGGTGCTTAGGTGGAGTATTCACTATCCATGTGAGCGTCCTACTTACACTCTTGTTATTATGCATGTGACACAGGATGAGGGTCCTAGAGGAACACATCCTCATGAAGAAGAAAATTAGGATTACCATCCTGAGTTGTTTCTTGTTCCATGATGGTACGAAATTCATCAGGTATGTTATCATTCCAGATCAGTATGTTGGGCGTGTGGACTCCAAGGTTGGCCAATCTATCCATAGCTCCATTTGCTTCTCTGTAAGCATGTTGGAAAATGACTTCTTGTATGTTAAGGATCAAGTTCCTAGTGCCTTCAATGTAATCCCTGACTCTCAAGGATTGTTGTTATTCTTGAGGTAACTGATAATATTGAGGGAATATTTTTCGACGATTAACCTGTCGAAAAAGTTCTTAGCAAGGGATAGACCTCTC
This sequence comes from Wollemia nobilis, assembly GCA_028583015.1. NCBI lineage: Eukaryota > Viridiplantae > Streptophyta > Pinopsida > Araucariales > Araucariaceae > Wollemia > Wollemia nobilis. Next base: position 1,714,927 of record JAQPPZ010000503.1, read on the forward strand.
CACATGCTTTTTGCCTCTGAAACATGATTGGTCTGGTTCCCTAATACCTTAGCAAAGGTGAGGATGACTTCTCCTTGGTGATTTCTGAGGATACCTCCTGCTCCTGCTTTTCTTGGGTTTTCTTTCACGACCCCATCGAAATTTAATTTGAACCACCCTGTTGGTGGAGGAATCCACTTGGAATTGACTCTAAGATTAGTAGAGGGACGAAAATCCTCCAAGGACAGGGTAAGGGATCTACTCACAACAAGCTCGAACCTGGAGGCAAGCTTGGGGGAAGGCGGGATAAGGAAAGTATTTTTTTTGGCATAGTCTAGGATCCTGTTGAAAGTGAGCTCCGAGACAGACGGGTGCTAGGAGAAGACTCTGCGGTTTCTCTCAAGCCACACTTGCAAAAGGAATTGGTGACGACTTAATGATGTATTTGTCTCTACTTACCTTTGAGATATTTCAAGGAAAAATACAAGAGAAGAAGAATGTAAATTGTGACACATATGATTTGAATGAAGCTTATGTTAGCTTCAATAAGGAATCATTGAAATCCAAGATGTATTATTGTGATGATTTACTAACTCATTGTTTAGAAGGCACATCATTAGGTATATCATCACTAAAGATGAAGAAAAGAAGAGCAAAGAAAAAGAATAGAGGAAAGCACAAAAGGAAGGATAACCAAAGACATGAAGAAAAACTTGAAGAACTTATCCTGAAGATCCAAACAAAAGTTTGAAGAGAGTTGATTGAAGATTGAAGACAAATACTGGTAGAACCCTGAAGGTTTTAGCTAAATATTTAATAAATAAATAAATAAAATAACATTAAATTAAAAAGAATCACTTTGATAAAGAATCACTTTTGCACTGGTAAAGGGGATCCCTCCAATGGATTTAAATGAGTACAACGATTTATATCTACCTTAACCCTAACCATATGTTCTTTCAATATAACAATTCATCAATATATTAATTATTATGACTATCCTATCCCTAATATAATAATTAATTAATTATTATAGCTATCCTAAAGCTAATAATATTATTAATATAATAATTAATAATATTAATAATAATAGATAAATAGAGTTAGGATGTGGGATCCTAACATGCCACCCCTAAACTTTGTCCTCGAAGTTTAGAAAGACTGGAAAAATAGTTTTCTTCCAAGCAACTGTTCAAGGCTTCTTTTGTGTTAAATTCTGATCCTCGAACGAGGCAACTGGTCCTCAAAAGTAACCACCATAAGTTCTGCAGTTAAAATCCATGTGTGATAGGCAACTGTTCAAGTTTTCACATAAACATACCAGTTCCTTGCTCCACAAACAATTCACACGGTTACATAACGTGAATAAATGACATGCCCTTCAGAAGATGAACGTCCAATCCACATTAACATAATTGGTCACTGTGTACCCACCAACGTCACCGCCTCAATCTCGTATGACTTGGTGGTGCTAACTGATCTTCCAAATTATGAATGACATTTTCTAATTATATCCTGTTGTTCATTGAAGCACACCATATATATCTATATAAAATCAACGTAAGTATCAACGGATACTTCCGTAAATATCAGGGTGATGGATGTATATATAATCAATAGATACGAAAGATTATAACAATATCATATGTCAATCCCACGTATTGCGTTTATGTGCACCACATCCGTTGCATCCAATTCTTCATAACATAAAGCGAATTTTCATATATTTAGACTTAAAGCCAATAGAAGCCGTTTCGGATGGAGGACTTGACTTTTCCTTCCATAACGAGAACCTTATACCCTGTCACAAGCATTCTTCTTTTTGCATTATCTTCCTTTGGGACCGTTGAAATTATAGGCATTCTACGATGAGATCTTCCATAACGAGAACCTTTTCCCTATGAAATATCGATGATCTTCTACGATGAGTTATTTTTTGCTTTGATAACTTGATTTAGATCAGAGCCCGTCAACTCAAACATGATGTATATATCTTTGAACTCTTTCAGAGATGGATGAAGTGAAGTAAAAAGTGCTTGTTATCAACTATGTTCGGATGTTTAAGCAGCCTCAAGAACTTGATCTCTCTAAATAAGCAATTTGCTTTAGATACATCTTCAAATACGGCTCTAATATTCTTGATTGCCACTCTCTTGCATGTAAGGGTATTCATGGTAGAAGCAGCTATACCAAAGGTTCCCTCTCTGATAATTTTCTGTATTTGGTACCTATGGGCGTCACCACATCTCGTAAAGAAAGAATTGTGTATCCACCAATTTTTTCTGTCCCGTCATTGCGTTGAACTACAATATTTTGCGAAGTCTTTTATTTCCTTGGTTCAGGCAATGTTTTAGAGATAAAAGACGATACTATTGGTGAAATTTTTTTAGAGTCAGTAACGATAATCACAATGAAGTGCTGTGGAGCAGCACATTTTATTTTTCTAAGCACACAAGCCTCTTACATTAGTAAATCTGGGTTGATGAATACTAGATGAGGTTTTTTGTTTCATTCACAGTCGCAAATTATTTTGCTGATCGAACTTTGTGAGATTTCAGTATTGAATGTAAGTGTAACAGTCCTTAAATACTTGATAGTTGAGACCGTATGGTTGGCTATTTTTGTTTGCTCCACTGTTGGTTTGTAATTTTCAAACTTGCTATACATTAGGCAACAGTCCTTAAAATTTTGATAGTTAAGTCTATGCATCTACTTGAGACTGTGGTTGGCTGTTTTGTTTGCTCCACTGTTGGTTTGTAATTTCAAACTTGCTATACATTAGGCGACAGTCCGTAAAATTTTTACAGTTAAGTCTGCTAATATAGTTGCAGGATCAAATGGAAAGGGAAGTGATTAGGAGCCAATACAAGCCTCCTAGATCCATTGTATCGCCTGCCTTGCACGACATTTTGAAGACCCGACTAATTGCAGCATACAAAAGCACTGTGTCTTCCTGGAATGTGTACGAAGAAGACTAGTGAGCAGATGCTAAAATATGGTCCTTCATAGAAGAGAAATAGATGCCGTTGTGGATCGTGCTGGGGCAAAGTAGCAGAGACATGGTGGTGGCCAAGGAGGCGGATGGCAGGGCTGCATTTCATAGATGTTATTTCCTTTGTTTCTACAGTCTGAGACTCACTTCTCACTAATATAGACTGACAATTCGCCTGCTGCATGTTAACTTCATTGGAGAGCAGTTAACTCCATTGGAGAGCAGCATCCTGTACTGTTCTTGCACTCTGTGCGTAGTGGTGATCTGTGGGATGTCCAAAACATTTTTTATATTTGGCATAGCTTCTTTCTTAAAAATAGGTTTTGATGTGCCCAGGTTTCCAGGTGTACAAGTGATTTTTGAACTCTTCCAATCAGCCGTATATGCTTGCTAGGTTTTGCTTATCTTATACCGACATATGATTTCGCTGAGCCATTTCTTGGAGAGAGATTCCTTTCACTTGAACCAGTCATTTCTCTATCTTTGATAGCTAAAACGTAATGATCTGGGTTTTCTATTATAGCTTTCTCTTATTTTCTGTTAGGGGTAACTTCTTCACTTGTAATTGCCTTCCCTATTTCTTCCTCTTCTTCTTCATGGACAATTTCTTCACTTGCATCTGCTTCCACTTTGGTATTCATTAGATACTCCATACCGCTCAAAATACCATCAAGAATTTCCATGCTTTTGCTTTTTTTATTATGATCTTGTTCATTCCATCTTCTAAAGTCTGCGATGTCGCTTTTAATTTCCTTGATTTTGATGAGTGCACCCAACTTGACTGGGTCAAACATGGTTGGGTCCAACATGGCTCTGATACCAAATGGTAGAACCCTGAAGGTTCTAGCTAAATATTTAATAAATAAATAAATAAAATAACATTAAATTAAAAAGAATCACTTTGATAAATAATCATTAGTAAGGGGGATCCCTCCAATGGATTTAAATGAATATTTTATTATTTTATCTTCGATGGTTTCAAATGAATGATTGTACAATGATTAATATCTACCCTAACCTTGATTCAGTTGGGAAACTAGAGCGATGGAGGAGGAAACAGGTGCGTGCATCAATGGCAATCTAGAGGGTGGAGGATCCAAGCCAGGATCTATCACCAACGAAGCAGGTAAGGATCCGATCGATGGGGTCCCATTGCACAGGAAGGAACCCCCCGACAAAGGGGATCAAGGGGATAGGCTCATCATCGGGAATGGTCCCATCCCGGATAAACCCTCGGCAGTTTCCTATGCCAAGGTGGTCAACCCTGGCCCCATTTTCAAACCTCCAACCTAGGAGCTTATCCCTAATGGCTCAGACCTAGTGATCCCGAAAATCCTCATGTCCAGCTACCTAGAGATGGAGAGGCTAACCCTGATTGGAAAATTCATCGGAGGCCACCCAGATATGGAAACCATCAGGAAATGGGTATTTTCCAAATGGAGGACAAGCGGGAACATGGAGATCGTAGCCCTATCCAAGGGGTTTTTCACCATCATATTAAACAACCAAGAGGATTTTTGCAATATCCTATCCGGGGGTCCCTGGTTCCTAGGCAGAAGGAGCCTTTTCCTCCACAAATGGGCTGAAGAATTTGATCCGAACACCCAAAACATCAATGTTACCCCGATTTGGGTTAGGTTGCCAAACCTCCCTTTCCAGTTTTGGCACGAGGATGTCCTCAAAGGAATTTCCAGAACCATCGATGATCTGATAGCAGTTGATCCTTCCACCAAAGTCCGATCTCGGATGGTCCACGCCCGCATTTGCGTCAATGCCAACCTGGAGACAAAGCTCCCCATGCATGTCAACCTCTTTCATGGATCCTCTCTCATAAGGCGCCAACCCTTGGATTATGAGAATAAATCAACTTTCTGCATTCATTGCAAATCCCAAGGACACCTAAGGAATCAGTGTCCTGCCCTAAAATCTCAGTCCCAAGTTTCTAAAGATCCAACTAAAGGTGTAAATCGCAGACCAGGTCCTCCGAAGGAGAAGCCCCGAAACCCGTCTGCACCAAGGAATGCTCAGGGAGCCCCTAGTCAGGCACCTCCAACCATGGCCCCTCAAGGGAGCGATGATCGATCGAGGCCTTCGATCGAACAGGAAGCCCCATCTGAAATCAAAGGAAAAGAAATATCCGAGTCTGGTGTCGACACCAACCTTTTCCAGGTACCTCCCCTCCCCCCATTGTCACCTCAAATTTGGGTTTACATGAATATCTTGCCATGGCTCATAGGAACCCTTCCTAGTCCTCCCCCTCCCCATCCCCGATCAGATCTGGGCCATCCTATGTCCTTGTTATTGAAGAGGTGGGAAGCCCTCTGTCAATCCCTTCCCATTCTGGGAAATTTAGCCCGAAAAACACCAGAAGCAAAAAATCTTCCATCGACTTTGGTAGCAACAAAAAAAGGGGGAGACCAACCATCACTGAGCAGCGGAACAAGGAGACAGTAGAGGATATCGCCAATGGAACTCAGTCAACCCTCTACTCTGAGAACTCAGACATGTAGAAAGAGGACCAAAGAGGAAACAAACCTCCCCTTCAACAGATGAAGGGAGGCAAAAAATCTCAAAAAAGTTCTAAATGAAGGTCCTCTCATGGAATGTGAGAGGCCTAAATGGAGCAACCAAACAATGCCTCACTGCTAATCTCAGGAAAGAATGTAATCCCACCATCCTCATTCTCCAAGAAACCAAAAATGATAATGTCTCCTCCCTCAGGTCAGCCAAAGCTATCTGGAGTAGGGGCGAAGTCCTCATCAACCCTGCCCAAGGATCCTCGGGAGGACTCATGTGCCTGTGGGATCCTCTACAGGTCGAAGGGAGGCTTCTGTCATCATCGAATAGAATCATCAATGTCCTCTTTCATTGCAAGACCAACAACTCCTCTTGGATTTTATCCAATGTGTATGCCCCAAATTCCCCCCTCGAAAGAGTAGCTCTGTGGGACACCATCAGTCAGATGAGGAGCACTTTCAGCACCATCCCTTGGATCATCGATGGGGATTTCAATAGTCCTCTATACCCTTCAAAAAAAATGAGGACTCAACATCACAAGTAGAAGCATGGAGGACTTTAAGGAATTCGTAGATCTCAATGAGCTCATGGATGTCCAACTCAAAGGATCTAAGTTCACCTAGAGCAATAGAAGAACGAGAGGTGGACTTATTTAGGTAAAGCTGGATAGGTTCCTCATATCCAAAGAGGCCATCCCGATATTTGGGGATGCATCCCTCCTCGCCCTTCCCAAGATTGGCTCGGACCATAGTCCCCTCCTCCTGGAAGCAGGTAAACCTCCATCCTTCAAGACCCCTTTTCGCTTCGAGTCTATGTGGCTCCATCACCAGGATCTCAGATCCCAAGTCACCCTTTGGTGGCAGCAGCCGATCTTGGGATCCCCTACCTTCCAAGTTTCCCAAAAGCTTAAGCTGGTTAAAGAAAAACTAAAGGTGTGGAATAAGGAGGTGTTCGACAATATCTTTACGAGCAAGCAGGCCATCACAGGAAAGCTCCAAGAGATCAAAAGGCAGATCGAAGATGGAGACCAAAGCAGCTCCACAAGGGATGAAGAAAGAAACCTCCTGGCTGAATACCACAATATTTTAGCTAGGGAGGAAAATTTTTGGAGGTAAAAGTCTAGAGCCCTCTAGATTAAAGATGGTGATTCCAACACCAACTTCTTTCATGCTTCCACCTTGAGGCACAGAGGCTCAAACAAGATCCGTGAGATCACGCGTGGTGATGGGTCCATCACTAAGGACATCTTCGAGATCAGGTCTGAATCAATATATTTCTTTCAAACTCTTCTTGGTAGTCCTCTTGAGGATGATGACCAAGCCAAGACTGACCTCCTGGGCAACATTCCCCCCTCTATCCCCTAGTCGGCTAATTCCATGCTTATCAGCCCTTTCTCCCATGATGAAATCAAGAGGGCCCTCTTCTCCATGCAACCAGATAAAGCCCCTGGGCCGGATGGGTTTCCTCCCTATTTCTATCAAGATTTCTAGGATATCATCGAGTGGGATGTATGTGAAGCCATCAGAGAAATCCAATCCTCTCGAACCATTCCTCGAGGGATTAATTCCACTTTCATTGCTCTCATTCCCAAGTCACCCGCCTGTAGATCCTTGTCTGACTACCGACCCATCAGTCTGTGCAATGTCCTCTACAAGATCCTCACCAAGGTCATGGCTAATAGGATGAAGTCGATCCTTCCTCTCATCATTGACCCTAGCCAAGGTAGCTCGATCAAAGGTAGAAGCATCCTGGATGGGGTCATCACTGTCCATGAAACCATGCACTCAGCCTCCCTTGCTAAAAAATCAGCCCTCCTTTTAAAACTCGATATGAACAAAGCTTTCGATAGGGTTAGTTGGGACTTCCTCCGTGATATCCTCCTCAAGTTTGGCTTTCACCCATCCTAGGTTGACCTCCTCCATAACTGCTACTCTTCCCCATGGTTCTCTATCCTGGTCAATGACTCCTCGAATGGGTTTTTCTCGAGTGTAAGAGGCCTCCGCCAGGGTGACCCACTTTCACCCATCCTCTTCATCATCTTGGCGGACTCCCTGGGTAGAGCCCTCAAAGATTCTTTCCAAAGATAGAGGATATCTAGAATTTAGGCTACCTCAGGCATCAAACCAGTTACCCATCAACAGTTTGTCGATGACACCATCTTATCCACTCAAGCTTCTGTGACCCAAGCCAAATCCATCAAGCACATCCTCTTACTTTACAAAAAAGTTTATTGGTCAAAAGGTTAACTTCATCAAAAGCAAAGTGTTCTTCATCAACACCCCCGTAGCCCGACAATCCAAGATAGCTCGCATCCTGGGGTGCACCATTGACTCACTCCCATCTTCCTACCTTGGCCTCCCCTTGTTTTGTGGTAACCCCAAGGAGCTGATGTGGAATAATGTCTTAGAGAGAATCCAGAAGAAGCTAGCGGCCTAGAAAGGTAAACTCTTATCTCAGGCTGCTAAAGCCACCCTCACCAGGGCCTACCTCCAAGGCATACCGGTCTATTTCATGTCAGTCTTCAAGATTCCCATGGTAGTCTACCGCAAGATTGAGCAGCTCCAAAAAAGGTTCTTGTGGTCGGGGACCGATGAGAAGACTAGAATACCCCTCATTGCCTGGGATATAGTGTGCAAAAGCAAGAAGCAAGGAGGCCTAGGGTTTAGGAAAGTGTCCAAGATGAACCTAGCACTGCTGGCAAAACACACCTGGAGGATCCTTACCAACGACTCAGCAGAATGGGTGCAGATAGTCAAAAAGAAATACCTGGCCAATATTTCAATCCTCGATGATGGGATCCCCTTGAGCGGATCGAATTTTTGGAAATCCATCACCCATACTCGTCAGTTGATCCAGAAAGGCTTACGTTGGATCCTCGGGGATGGCAATCGCATTGATTTTTGGTATGACAGGTGGGCCCAGGACGAACCCCTGATTGACAACTCAGAATTGGTGGAGCTCAAACCATTCACTGACCTCAACATGGGGCATAGGGTGGCTGACTTCATAACCATCTCCAATGGAGTCCCTCAGTGGAAAGCAATCAATGGTAATAATCTTGGCGAGGCTGCTACCACCCTATCCACGATGCTCAGCTCGACTACCATCCCGACTGGAGGAGGACCCGAACAGGCCTACTTGGAAGGGGTCCGACAATGGTGCTTTCACAGTCAAGTCAGCTTACAACATTCAAACCCCTTCCCCTATTCCACCCACCCCTTTCAACCGGGTTTGGAAGAAATATTTGATCCCTAAGGTAAGCTTCTTTTCATGGATTGCCATTTAAAACAAAGCTCTAACCATTGAAAACTTGCACAAAAGAGGATTCTCGATCCCCAACAGGTGTTATCTTTGCATGGCTGATTGGGAGTCCATAGATCACTTGTTCTTGAGATGTGATTTTTCTTCCACAGTCCTTGGCTCCATTTTAAATTCCTTCCAGGTTCAATGGGCCCAGCCCAAGTCCATCAACGAACTCTTTTCCCAATGGACCAACCCCTTCCATAATTCCAGACTCTGGTTCCTCTGGGATGTGTGCCTCCACCATTTCCTCTGGCAGATTTGGCTAGAATGCAACAACAGAGCTTTCGATGACTCCTCCAAGGATCCTAAGTCCATAGCTTCCAGAGCCATTGCCTTTGCTACTAAAAATGCCAAGCTTATCCCTTGCCCCTTCACCCCTCAATCGGCCTTAGAAGCTTCCATTTTCAAATCCCTCAGCATCCCATGCGGGAGTGGATCGCCCCCCTACCCCGGTCAATCCTAGAGCGAGCATCCGGTGGGAACCTCCCCTGGAAGGTTGGATCAAACTAAATTTTGATGGAGCATCAAAAGGAAACCCAAGCCCTGTTGGAGCTGGGGGTGTTGTGCGCGATCACCATGGTGAGCTGATCCTGGTGTATTCTGAATGCTTGGGCATCCAAACCAACCATGTTGCTGAAGCTCGAGCACTGTGGAGAGGCCTCTCCCTTCTCTCAGAGGATCCCAGATGTCTTATCATAGAAGGAGACTCCATGAACATCATCAACTACCTAGCTAATTCCAATAGTCTGGCCTGGAGGGTCAGCAACACCATCAAAGAGGCTAGGAAGTTTGTGCAATCCAGAGGTCCCTCGAAGGCCCAGCATAGGTACAGAGAGGCCAATACCCTTGCGGACCACTTGGCCAACATGGGAACTATTCTCGGATAGCTATCCGTTTGGCACCAAGCTTTTCCTCAGGAAATCCTAGATGCGGCCAATCATGACAAACCAAAGGAGGTTCAAAAGTGACGTAGGTCCATGCACCACATCAGCAAAGGATGAAGACGAGGGCATCCCTTGGGGCCCCACCCCATGTGTTTTAATAAGCCCCTATTGGGTCTTTTCTCGTAGGGATTCGGTTGGCTATCTCGATGGTGCAGATGCCAGGCTGGGAAAATCCATTCATGTTGGCTTTAAACCAAGGGGATGTTCGGATCGTGGCAGCACCAATCACACCCACAACACATTCGGGCCCACTAGTGACTAGCTTTGGGAACTACCTAGTGAGCGATCATGCCAATCTTGTCTTGGGGTAGGCAATCTCCACTACTAGCAACCCGACGGTTCATCCCCCATGGCTTCTTCCCAATTTTTGATGGTCCAGTCAGGACGCGCCAGGTTGTCATTGGAACTCCCAGTGCCACGCGCCTTGTCTGAGCCCTTTCCAAATTCAACCATCCACCCACCTCAACATTCACTCCCACCACCCTGAAAGCGTGCCTACGTTAACCGTCGTTGCGTCCCCATGCAGTCGATGGCTTCATGCTGATGCTCCCTTTCCCCCTTCGGCCCCTACCTCCTTTATATCCACCTTTGGTCTACCATTGTCCCCATTTCATTTCTTCTTGCCCCTGTGTCCCTTCGGCTTTGTGCATTCCTACCTTTCCCTAGGTCTCTGTCTTCCCGGCTCCCTTCTGGAGTTCTATCGGTGTAGCCTCTGGGCCTTTGATTTCAAGAGTTCCCCGAGCCTTAACCTTATTCCCTCCAATTCCATGGTGGCCATTTTTGTGGAGCCGACCCACCTCAACATGAGCAACATTGCTCAGGTGTTCATGGATGCAAAAGGGTTTACCCCCTTTCTACGTAAATTTGAAGGCCCTGACGATGAAATCACCAAGGATTTCATGGAAACCTGGTGCAAGGGTGAGGTTCGGGTTCGTGGAGTACACTTCAAGATTTCGGTGGAGTTGTTGTGCGAGGTGATGGGGCTTCCCCTCATAGGGCGGTTCATTCGGTGAGATAAGCACAATTGGGAGGAGGAGATCGACCAATTCCTAGACAAGGGCAAGAACTTAGGTTGGGACAAATCTGCTCTGCTTCGCTCTTCCCTGCCCAGCCCCTAGGATGAATCCATAGTCCCTATAATGCAATATGTGACCTACCATGACCCCGAGAAGGCCCTCCATAGTTTCCACATTAGCTTCATCAACCACCTCCATGAATCCAAGCAGGTCTGTGTCCCCGATTATCTACTTTACTCCATTTTTGTTTCCATCGAGAAGTGCCAAAAAACCCATGCAAAGCCCCTTCACCAGGGCCTTCTCATGATCATATTCCACCATGTTGTGGCCAATCACCCTCCCACCCAGGAAGTTCCTCCCCTAGCATCCAACCCTCCCCCTGATTCCCCTTCCTTCTCTGAGAATCGACCTCCCAACTCTCCTAAAGATGGTAAGCCCAACCCGGTGGATCGGTGTAAGACCTCTCCCCCTAAGAGTGGTCGACGTAATCTCCCGAGGAAAAGGAACCCTATAGGGGACACTCCTCCGGTCCCTAGGTCTTCTGCTCGGTTGAAGAGGCCCAAGAAGGAAAAGACACCCTCCCCTCAGCACGTCATTTCGGACTCTGAGAGTGGCAGCGAAGCGTCCACCACCCAGCTCCTCCTGAAGATGGCCATTAAATCGATGGCCAACACTACCAGCTCAACGAATGCCACTATCAAAATTCTCAAGCAGCTCATCCGTAAGCGAGGCGAGGACTCTGATGACCAGGAGGATACAACAAAAATCTAGGATGCGCGGGATCTCTCTTCCAGGGGGTCCCAACTTGGCGGCCAGGGATGGTTTTGGTTACGTGGGACCTTATGGTTTTTTTGTTAGCATTCGATTTCCTCTGTTGTTTTAATATTTTGGCAGCCAAGGGTCGGGATTGGGATTTTCTGTTAAGTTTTTGTATCAATCTACTTTTGGGTGTTGGCCCAAGGTGATGTCTAAGTTTATTTCCAAGGTGCTAAGGCCCTTCTTGTTATAAGGTTTTGGGATCCTCTTAAAAAACCCATTTTGTATATAAACTTTAATTTACCAAAACAATATCTACCCTAACCCTAACCCTACATCCTTTCAATATGACGGTTCATAATAATTAATATATTAATTATTATGACTATACTATCCCTCATATAATAATTAATTAATAATTAATTATTATAGCTATCCTAAAGCTAATATTATTATTAATATAATAATTAATGATATTATTAATAATAATAGATAAATAGAGTTAGGATGTGGGATCCTAACAAAGATGAAGACTAAGATTGAAGACTAAAGTCTTCAATAACCAAATAATGTAATATAGGAGGGTTTTGGATAATATTACATTATTTGGCACATGAAAATGTACCTCCATGGTACCTTCATGGTACAAATGTAAATATGTAATAGATTAGGGTTGAGTCTATAGTTTAGATGAGTGATTTATATTTCCCCTTTTATATAAGTATCAATGTGTAGAAAATACACAAGTATCATGTAAGTAAGAGTACAAGTGTGTATTGAGAGAATGTGCAAAAGTGTTTCGTATGTAAGTAAGCATGTGCACAAGTGTCTTGTATGAGGAGTGCATGCAGGAAAATAAGATTCATATAGAAGTGTGCAAGTGTCATAGAGTCAAGTATGCATGTAAGAAGAGAGTGAAGAGTCTAGTATAAAAGTGGGAAAATGATAAGCCAAAGGTCATGGGAGTTGTCATATGGAGAGCAATAGTCAAGTATGTGAAGGACCATATTACTATGTCTACATTATGGAGATAAACCTCCATACAATGGAACAGGAATGAGAGAAAATGAGTAAACATTGATAATAAAGTTTGTATACATATTTTTGAGAAATTTACATTGTAATTATTCTTCATGCATGTACATGAATGATTTTGACCATTTACATTCATATTTTATATTATAAGTGAATTCTATTTTCATTATTTTATTGGCCTTGATATATATTTGATTGCTCGTATTTATAATTATACTCTTAATTATTGATATTTTGACCTATAATATTATGGCTTGTTTATTAAGGGACCTATGATTTTTGTGGCATTAAGGATTAAAATCCAACATTCCCTTGGTTAGTCTCTACTTCTTTTAGTTTGGTGATATTTTATTGGAGCTCGGAGATTTTAAGATATTTGTTTTACTAGGCTTCCTATAGTCACTTCAATCAGTTTTCCATCCATGATTTCTCTCATTCAAATTATTTCTTTAGCTGGTCTTGTCCTTATGGAAGTTCTATGAAAGATCCTCAAGTTGTTTTTGTTTATTGAATTTAATAAGTTGGGACTTGAAAACCTTAACCTATGGTTGTATCTTGTCCTTCTCCATGGAATACTTCTTGAGGGTATTGTTATCTTATTAGAATTACATAATTATCTATTGGTATATCATTGAATTGCATGGACACACCTATGGAGAGTTGGTTAATGAGTTGGATCATCTAATAAGGATCTATTCCAGTCAGATCTAGTTTTTAAACTAGCAATGAATTCAATAGGTGTGGTGGTGGGTATGGAAAATTTGTTGGGGACCACTTCCATGAGGACTCTTCTATCTTTAGATGTTAGTTGGAACTACATGATGACTGGTTCCTAAGAAGTTATGTCCTTCAATTATTTATATTTATTTTAAATATTTATCTCCTCCATTTTAAAAGAATCAAAAGCTTCTTAGACATCGATCTCCTCTAGTTCACCAATGGCATTCCAAACAAAGACCTAATTAGGTCTTATAGTTGAGCTAACCTTTGGGATTAATTTTGCAAGGTTGGTAATAGGAGTGGAAGTGGAAAACATAATTACCTCTAGTAGGAGTTGCTTCACTTATGTCATGGGATGATAAGGGGGACAATATGACATGGTGGGTGGAGTGAGTTTTGTAGAAATGAGGGTGGAGGTAGATGTGGAAGTGGATACATCTATCACAATTTGATCTAATGATTTAGTTAGTGAAGAGACTAACTGTAAAGTGAAAATTCTCTCAATGTAAGCAAATAGGGGTAATGAGGTGGTGACTTTAATTGTAAGGAAGGATAATGAAGTGATTGGGATGGTTCTATCAACTTGGATTTATGTGGAATGCAGAGTGCCTCCATAAGAACAAATGGTTGCACTTTTGGATGGTGAAGGATGTGAGGTAGAAGAAAGGGAGGAAGAATAAGAAGTGGGAAGAGAAGCAATATAGAGGAATTAATAAATGACATGATCACAAAATGCTCTAATAATTAACCTAAATTAAAGCACTATAACACTTTGACTATGGCATATGCAATAGTTAATGTCAATATAAGTACATTAACTTGTAATATATTATGCATTGTGTATGCATCACAAACTACTAAAGCAAATACTATATATAATCTAGTGTTCTACTCAACCCTCAAAGAAATAATGTATATAGCAAAAATTAATTGCAATTCTTCATTCACTTTTAAATCGATAGAAAGTGTGTAATTTTTTTTGAAACAAAACAATTGCAAAAAAATCAAAACTAGAAATGCAAAACAAAACAACTATTATCGACTAAACTACATGCTTTGCAAACAAACAAAAAATAATACATAAAGGATATACCTATGGGAGCTTCAACTAACCTAACCCTTGTAGAAGTCCCTTTCTCCACCCCTATAGTTATGGAAGAAAAATTAATACTTATTTTTTTCAATTGGTTATATGGGATTGAAATGAACCCCATATGTATTACATCAACACCACATAGTGGTATTACAAAAGAGCTTAGCTATTATCCATTTATCGCTTGGAAATATTTGAACCTTGGTATCCTCCTTAAATGTTGAGGAATTTAACTAGTTTGGATAATGCCATTAAATTCTAATATCAAACATATAAATGTTGACCTACACTTCTAATATACAATTATTGTTCCCTCTATGAATAGTCTCAAAATAAAAATCCTTTTGAATAATCATCAAGAGACATCTGCATGAATTTAAAAATAGAAATCCTAACAACCTACAAATTGTCTAATAGTCCTCAAGTTTGGCTTGAAATAATTACATTTTAAATTAGATAAAAAATACTAAATTACAACAACCAACATTTCTAGTATTATAAGGGATCAATTTCAATACTTCATTGAGTATAATAAATCTAGTCCCCTATATGTATTTTAATTTTTTTGTAGTAACTATTGTTTCCAAGTTTGGATGTTTTCCAATAGTTAAGACATCCCATAATTGTCACAATTTTCTTGGCCTTGAATTGACCATAAAAAATGTAATTGAAATGTGCAACGCCATTTTAATTATTAGGATTTATTCATTTATGGTTGGATCTACAACTAAACTAGATGACATCATATCACAATCTTCCTCTTGTCCACAACTCAATCAATAGCATCCCTTGTAGTTAGTGCATTGTCTGTAGCCACATGATCTATTGTGTATACCCATTTTAATCTACAACTAAGAAATATATGCTTCCTCAATATATAAAAGAAGATTAGTTACCGATATCATTATATTACAAATAAATACAAGTTAAAGACATCCAACTATCAAAAAAAATATTGTGTTATCTTCATAATTTAGTAGTTAAATAAATATACATCTAAAAGACATCCAAATTTTAAAAAAATATTGCATTCTCCTCATTATTCAATTGTTACATAAATATACTATTTTCATCATAAGCCATATGCTTAGGGAAATCCAAGATACATAAAATAACAAGGATTGTGGTCAAAATGAGCCATATGATGAGACATTAAATGGCTCATCATCTTCCCCTATGCTGACTCAGTTGCATGTACCTGTGTAATAACCACTGTGTTACTAATTTGATCTTCTTACCCTCATCTGATAGTCTTCATCATATTAATTCATTTGTAGGTGGTGGTGATCCTTTAAGTCATAAACTATGGGGTATATGTTTTTATTATCATCTTTGTATCCCTTGGTTCTTTGTATATCATCCAAAATCTATGTTTCTTCTACTATGGACATAGGAAAATGCCTAGTGTAGTCCTTGAGTGAAGTCCATATCATGAGAGGTTTAATTTTGAGTCCACTTTGAGAAATTTTGTAGGCTTCATCCAAATCAACATACATGTTAATGTATTGAGTGATTTTTGGAAAGTGGGAAGGGAGTGATGTTCCTTCTTCTGTAAAGGGATGAACAATTCATTCCATCTAGCATTATAGACCTTGAAAACTAGCTCTAATTTCCCCTTTGACAACCCATTAAATTATTGAAGAGATTATCTTTGTAATATTCTCATTAGTGGTGATTAGGTAGGGTGATTTACAATGCATTCCATTGTTCTTAAAATTTTCCCAACATTTCCATGTTCGAGGTAGAAAATAAATGACTCATTAAACTCAATTTCCTGATTTTTAATTACAAATTTTTGCAATGATATTTTGTTACAAATAGTAGAGCTAAAGGCATGTTTAAAAATATCACCTACTAACAAATTAAGATCCCTTTATGTACACTTAGGCAAGATGATATTTTGTAGGTAGAGTTCACAAAATAATTTTTTTTAGGCAAAAGGAAGAGATAAACTTGAACTATGTCCTTTGGGCTTCCAATTTTTAGGAACTTCCACTTGGGTAAATACTTTAATCACATTCATAGTCACTTCTACTTTATATATAAATAGTAAATATGTGAAGGTACCCTACAATCAATAAGTTCCATAGCCAAATTAACTATTGTGATAGAAAAGTTAAGATGCTAAGCATTGTGTGTGCACCTTAAGCCACTAAATAAACTACTATATATGATCTAGTGTTCTACTCAACCCTCAAAGAAATAATATATATAACAAAAATTAATTGTAATTCTTCATTCACTCTTAAATTGATAGAAAGAGTGAAAATTTTGTGGAAATAAATTAATTGTAGAAAATATAAAACTAGAAATGCAAAACGGAACATCTATGATCAAGACTAAACTACATGCTTTAAAAACAAACAAAAACTAATACAGAAAGGAAAGACCTACAGGAGCTTCAACTAACCTGAACCTTGTAGCAGTCCCTTTCTCAAAGGAGTGATGTGCTTCCCCCATAATTATGGAAGAAATATTAATACCCAATATTGAATGAACCACATATTTATTTTCTATTAATTATTGAAACAAAGCATATAGATGTCCATCTCACTTCTACAATGCAATTATTGTTCCCTCTATGAATAGTCTCAAAATTACAATCCTTTTGAACAATGATCAAGAGACAACTACACAAATTTAAAAATAGAAATCCTAACAAACCTATGAATTGTCTAAGAGTCCTCAAGGTTGGCTTGAAACTAATTACATTTTAAATTAGATAGAAAATACTAAATTACAATGACCAACATTTCTAGCATTATAGAGATCAATTTCTATCCTTCATTGAATAGAATAAATTTGGTCCCCTACATGAATTTCAAATTTTTACAGTAACTATTGTTTCTAAGTTTGGATGTTTTCCAATAATTAAGACATACAACAACTTTCACAATTTTCTTGGCATTGAATTGGCCATAAAAAGTATAATTGAAATATGCAACGTCATTTTCCTTATTAGGATTTGTTCATTATATGGTTGGATCTATAACTAAATTGGATGACATCATATTACAATATTACTTTTGTCCACAACTCAATCAATAACACCCCTTGTAGTTAGTGCATCGTCTGTAGCCACATGATCCGTTGTGTATACCCGATTTATATCTACAACTATGAAATATATGCTTCCTCAATATATAAAATAATATCAGCTACTAATATCATTATATTACAAATAAATTCAAGTTAAAGACATCCAACTATACAAAAACATATTGCATTATCTTCATAATTTAGCAGTTACATAATTATACTATTTTCATCACAAGCCATATGCTTAGAGAAATCTAAGATACAAAAAATAACAAGGATTATGATCAAAATGAGCTATATGATGAGACATTAAATGGATCATCATATTTCCCTGAATTAGTTACATGTCCCTATGCAATAACCATTATGTTACTAATATGATCTTCTTACCCTCATATGATAATCTTCATCGCACCGTTCATCTATAGGTGGTGGTGATCCTTCAAGTCATAAAATATGGGGTATGTGTTTTTATTATCATCTTTGTATCCCTTGGTTCTTTGTACATCATCCCAACTCTATGTTTCTTCTGCTATAGACATAGGAGAATGCCTAGAGTAGTCCTTGAGTGAAGTCCATATCATGAGGGGTTTAACTCTAAGTTCAATTTGAGAAAGTTTGTAAGCTTCATTCAAATAAACATACATGTTTACCTATTGAGTGCTTTTTGGAAAGTGGGAATGGAGTGACGTTCTTGCTTCTATAAAGGGATGAACAATTCATTCCATCTAGCACTATAGGCCTTGAAAACAAACTCTACTTTCCCCTTTGACAACCCATTAAATTCTTGAAGAGATTCTCTTTGTAATCTTATCATTTGTGGTGCGTAGGTAGGGTGATTTACAATGTATTACATTGTTCTTAAAATTTTCTCAACATTGTCATGTTTGGGGTAGAAAATCAATGACTCATTAAACTCAATTTCTTAATTTTTAATGACATATTTTTGCCATGATATTTTGTTACAAATAATAGAGAAAAATTCATGTATAATAATATCTACTAACAAATTATAATCCATTTTTGTACACTTAGGCAAGATGATATTTTGTAGGTAGAGTTTGCAAAACTTTTTTTTTTAGGTAAAAGGGAGAGATAAACTTGAGTGATGTCCTTTGGGCTTCCAATATCTAGGAATTTTTTCGTGGCTAAATACTTCAATTGCATTTATAGTCACTTCTCCTTTAGATATACATAGTAAATATGTGAAGGCACCTCAAAATCAATAAGTTCCATAGCCAAATTAACTATTGTTGGAAGGAGTGATAATTCTTGTGTTTTGTTCATTTATTTTTCTAGCCTAGCCTCAACATATGTGAGCATTTTCCTTTGCTTTGTCGATTGGTCCTTAAGGGTGGCCACTTCCTTATCACATGCCTTGGCAAGGGAATATACCCACAATCATATGCATCTACCTCATTCTTTCGTTTCCCTCATTATCCTTCGAAAACCAATAATAATAGACAGAGATTTTTTGCTTCATTTACTTTAGCTTTTTAGTTGAAGATTTAACTCGTGCTTGAGTAGTTCCTTTCGTAATATTTAGATTGCATCTATAACTTCTCTAATAAGATTCAAATTATTGGTGCTTTGTTATGTATTTTATTTTTTAAAGAGGTTATTTTGTATGTTCAAAAGTGTTTTCTATTTTAGTAGACCAATTATTTATTTCCCCAAACAATCTAGATGTGTCTACTAGAGGTTCCCTTAATATTATAATAGGAAATGTCAAGAAAAATTATAACTATAGGATACTCCTTTACTCTTGTAGAAGACTAAACCAACTCTTTTGTTATCTCCATGGGGACTTCTTTTGGTTCCTATGAGATGCTAAAAGGTGCACAAGGGTGTTGGACCTGAATGCATTACCTCAAGGGTCGTTTACACTCAAACGAGAGAGCGATGCTACTAACCTATTGTTGGGACTAAATTTTGTGCAATATTTCATATTTGGTGGGGGACTTTGGGTTCACCAAGGGCTTATAGATTTCTCTATTGTAGTTTTTATGTGTTCAATTTAAAAAATACCTAGGTTATAGTCTATCCTAGGAACCGATGCATGATATGATAATACAATGCAATATGAATATAAAGTGTAAAGTACAAAGTACTATGCTATATGTAATTTTGATTTTGATGAGTGCTATCTATGCTATAGAAACAAAATTTTATTTTATTATTTTAAAAGGAAAAGGTGTAAGAAGGATGTAAGCATACAATTTATCCTAGATACAGATTCTACATGCAATTTGAATATAATGCCTAGGTAAAGTACCATGATAAACTTCTTTTAATTTCTCTTTTCTTATATATATTTTAAAATATGAATTAGAGGGACATGCAAGTAAACAATCGATAAATAACTTATGCTAAAGATTGAAAAATAGAGGATAAAGGATACTTACCTAGCTTGGTGCTTGGTTTGAATACGTCGTCTGTGCACAAATATACCTCTTGAAGAATACATTGTCTGGAAAATATTCACTTGGAAAATTTTCTAAAGTATATAAAATAAATAGAAAAATAAAGAGTTATGATTTGGGGGTCTACCAAACAAAAATAAGCATACAATTTCTTGATTGGCATAGTCAGGCCCCTTGCTTATACACAAAATTGAAATTGAGAAACCTTGGAAATTGATGCTAATATGCTTATGGGAAATTTGTTGCCTAAAGACCCTGTGACTGGTAAATTCATTAAAATACTAAAAATAGACTATAAAAGGGTAGGAATAGAGTTATGGCTTATGAGGATTGATAAAATAATCTAGAGGATAAGATTACCCAAACTAAATTCTAGGTTGGTAGTGAGATCTAAGGTCTCAAAGATAGATCACAAATACATCACCTATAATAGACAGGTGGTGTATTCACTTCTAGGACTAAGAAAGATAGAAGGATGTTAAAATGGTAAAACCAAGGTTTTGGCTACCTATAGTAAATACATTTCCTAGTTTAGATACAAGTGACAAATTTGCATATAATGACATAAAATAAGAATGATAGGTTGAATAGGATTGAAAATCTCCTCCATTGGTGTTTTTGGGAATTCTAAAGGTGATTTTATTTCCTGTAGGTTCCCTAAAATATGTACAAATCTGGAGGAAAACACTTAATAATGCAAAAATTAGATCTAAAACAAGAGATGAAAATAATTACACACAAAAAAACTGAATCATAAAATGGTAGTAATAAGCATAGATTTAAAATCAGATGGATCAAGAATTATATCATCAAAATTATATGAAAGAAACAAGGTGCCCCCTTGATTGAAGATGTCTTTGTGGTAGAATTTTGGTAGCACTTCGATACATAAAATTGATATCAAAGTTTGATAGAGTGTCAATTTATGACTTCATCCTCCTACATGCTATCCCAAGGGGCCAATTTATAGATATTGGCCCTCTTGGGAGTTTCTCAAAAGGGAGGGGTGAAGTGACATATTAGGTGGATGATTAAGGGTTGATTAGGTTACTGATAGGACTGACTAGATGATGGTAGGGTTATGCATAAAGGGTCAAAACCAAAATGTACTTGTAAAAAATTGGTGAATCCATTTCAAAACCATAGCGAATATTGACCAACTTCATGTAAGAGAAAATGGCAAATTACCTTATTTCTTCAAAAAAATTATAATTTTTTTGGGGAATCTGACAATTTTGGCTAGATCGGGTGGAAAGCACAATTCGGACTTAGATTGAGTAGAAAACATTGTTTGGGGATGGATCGGGTGGAAAACACGGTCCAACGATGGACAAAGTGAAAAACATGATCCGAAAAAAACATGATCCAGGTGAACAACATGGTCGGGCGATGGATCGGGTGAAAAAACCGTCCAACCATGGTCTATGTGGAAAAATGATTTGAGCTCAGATCAGGTGGAAAAAAGGTCCAACATCAGAACATAAACATAAAATGAAAACAACAATAAAGACAAAATAACTAAAAAATAAACCTTCCCAAAAAAACAACAAACACAAACTAGTGGACAAGCATGGATGACTTGGGAGCGTGGACTACCTAGGATCATGGATGACCTGGGAGCATGGATGACCTAGGATCATGGATGACTTGGGAGCATGGATGACCTAGGAGTGTGAACTACCTGGGAATGTGCTTTTGGCAAAGGGGGAGGTGTCATAGTTGATTTTCCTGTTGCAAATTGCATACGAAAAAAGGTAAAGATTAGTTTTAGTTTTTGTGCTTTGGTTTAATGAGTTGTTTTCATATTTCATGGGGATTTTGTATTTAGAGTTTAATGGTCTCCCAATCATTAATGGGAAATTTTTTATTGGATATTTCTAGATAATATGGAAGAATCAAGGAAATCTCTGATAGATTTGAAGGAAGTCCCCCACTGCACTATTTGCTAGGAATAATTCCATTCGAGACAATTAGTGACAGGCATGCTTTGTCATCTAGGACATATATTCCATACCAACTATATTTTCAAGTGGTTTGATATGGGTAATCATAATTGCCCCATATGTAGGGTGGTTCCCAAATATTTTAAAAATATAGGGTTTTAGTAATATCTTTGTCAGATATGAAATATGACATGGAATAAATGCAAAAAATAATTTTTTATGTATATTCGAATAGTTAACACTTTTTTAATATTCAAAATTTTATGTATAACATCTTCTTGTATGAACATAATGTATCATAGGCTTTGTTTGGATTGTAATTAGAATAGTTTTTTTCTATTATTATTAGTTCACATCTAAAATATATTGTTCATTCTCCATTAACTAGTAGCTTATTATAAATTATTAAATTATAAATAATGGCATATGACATTTAGGATTGGGTGCAAAATATATTTTGAACTCAGATCAGGTGCAAAAAATGGTCTAGCTTTGGATTGGGTGTTGAAAATTATTCGGCCATAGATCGAGTGAGGATAATGGTTCAGCCTCGGATTGGGTGAAGATAATGGTCTAACCTTGGATTGGGTGTAGAAAATGGTCGGATCAGGTGCAGATAATGGTTTGTACTCAAATCGGATGAAGATAATGGTACGGCATAGGATGGTATGAAACTAAATAGTGCGGGAAGTAGGATCATTTTTTATATTGAATCGCTTTTTGATTGTAAGGTAGAAAACCCACAATAGACTTAATTTATATAATTGTTCGATGATGCCTTATTATCATATTTGGATTTCATTTAAATACCTAGTCTAATAGTTGTAAGAGTGAAGGGTTGTGACCCTAGAATATAATTAATAAATAATATAAGTATTAGGACATGTTAGGAGGGTCCTAACATGCCACCCCCCTTAAAGGAGCTTTGTCCTCAAAGCTGGAAATTTGGAAATTGCTGCTGGATATCTTGAAATTTTTCCCACGTTGCGTCTTCTAAAGGTAGACCTTTCCAATGGATTAAAACTTCCATGATATCACGAGTACGAAGGTGATGAGAGTGGCGATCCAAGATAGCTTCTGGCTCGACTAGAAGTACTCCATCATCAAAGAATTCAAGGAGAGTGGTTTGTGTCATGATATGGGCTCCAACTATGAGCTTAAGGAAAGATACATGAAATACGGGGTGAAGTTTGGAAGAGGGAGGAAGCTCTAGTTTATAAGCAACGGTCCCAATACGTTGGAGAACTTTATACGGCCCATAAAATTTGGGTGCTAGCTTTTGAGAACCTTTTTGTTTAAGATAGGATTGACGATAAGGTTGGAATGTAAGAAAACCATATCACCCTCGTGGAAACTACGTTCGATTCTATGTTGGTCGGCTTGCTGCTTCATGCGATGCTGGGTGGTGTGTAGGTTCTCTTTTAGGATCCGTAGTATGTCATCTCTATTAGCAAGTTTCGTTTCCACCGCATGGAATTTTTTAGTCCCTGGAATATAGGAAGTGAGGGATGGTGGTGTTTGACCATATAGTGCTTCATAAGGAGTCATTTTGATGGACGTATGGTATGAAGTGTTATACCACCATTCCGCTAGTGAAATCCACTTTACCCAATGGAGTGGTTGAGTAGAAACAAAACATCGAAGGTATGTTTCCAAGCATTTATTTACAACTTATGTTTGGCCATCGGTTTGAGGATGGTAAGCGAAGCTCATACGAAGTTGAGTACCTTGTAATTTGAACAATTCCTTCCAAAAGGTGCTAGTGAAAGTTGGGTCGTGATCACTAACAATTGTGGAGGGCATACCATGTAATTTAAAGATGTTATCTAGGAATAGGTGGGCTATAGTGCTAGCGGTATACGGATGAACCATAAAACAAAAATGGGCATATTTAGATAAATGATCAACGACTACGAAAATGGTTGTTTTTCCTCCTGAGTTTGGTAATCCTTCAATAAAGTCCATAGAAATATTTTCCCATGTTTTTGTGGGTATAGGAAGACGTTGATGTAATCCTGGAATAGCGAGGGTCTCCTCCTTTTGTATTTGGAAAACTTCACATTCTTTTACAAAGTTTTTGATGTAATTTTTCATTCCTACCCAATAGAAGGAGGTAGTGGATCTTTTATAGGTTTTTAAGAACCCTGAGTGGCCTGCAGTGGGTGAGGTATGTAACTCATGAAGAAGTTTTTCATGATAAGTTGAATTGGGGGTGAGGACCATCCTCCCTTTGTATCTTAATATATTGTCCTTCCAAGTGTATGGAGGTTTTCTACTAGGATTATGTTGAAGTTGTTGAATTAAGGCATGGATAGTAGGATCATTTATCCATTCTTCATGCACCTCATCTATCCATTTAGGAATAAGGGAGGAAAGAGCATGGACTTGATGCATATATTCAAATTTTCTAGAAAGTGCATCGACTGCCATGTTGTCCTTTCCATTTTTATATGTAATTTCATAATCATAGCCAAGAAGTTTAGTAACCCATTTTTGTTGTTTCGGGGTATTAGTCCTTTGTTTCAAAAAATACTTCAAGCTATGATGGTCAGTGCGTATAATGAAATGTTGGCCAATAAGGTAAGGCCTCCAATGTTGAATAGCATGGAAAATCGCCAACATCTCTTTTTCATACGTAGAGCGAGCTAAATTCTTAGGAGAAAATGCTTTGCTTATAAAATCTAGAGGCCTTTCATCCTGCATGAGTATGGCTCCCATTCCTATTCCTGAAGCGTCACTTTCAATAACGAACAGTTTAGAAAAGTTGGGCATGGCTAGAACAGGGGTGGTACACATTACAGTTTTCAAGGTGATAAAGGCCTCATCCGCTTTAGACGACCATTTGAAAGCGTTTTTCTTAAGTAATGTTGTTAGAGGAGCAGTGATTTTACTATAATTTTGGACAAATTTTCTATAATATCCCGTTAGTCCAAGAAACCCACGTAGAGATTTTAAGGTTTTTGGAATAGGCCAATTTTTCACTTCCTCGGTTTTAGAAGGATCTACCATAACTCCTTCCTTTGAGACAATATGCGCTAAGTATTCAATTTATTGTTTTCCAAAGGAACACTTTTATCTTTTTGCATAAAGTTGATTTTCCTTCAAGATTTGGAATGCTTGTCTAACATGGTCCAAATGTTCTTCCCATGTTTTGCTATAAATCAAAATGTCATCAAAGAAAACTAATATAAATTTATGAAGAAAAGGGTGAAATACCTTATTCATTAGACTTTGAAAGGTAGAAGGAGCGTTGGTCAGGCCAAATGACATCACCAAGAATTCGTAGTGCCCTTCGTGAGTGTGAAAGGCCGTCTTAGGAATATCCTTTTCATTGACTCATATTTGGTGGTAGCCTGACTGTAAGTCTAACTTGGAAAAATAAGTTGCCCCGTGGAGTTCATATAATAGCTTGTCTATGACCGAAATAGGAAATTTATATTTGATGGTCATTTTATTAAGCGCTCGAAAATCGACACATAAACACCATGAGCCATCCTTTTTTCTAACTAAAATAATTGGAGAGGAGTAAGGACTTTTGCTAGGTCTAATGACTCCTGCATTAAGAAGATCTTGTACTAATTTCTCTATTTTGGTATTTTGGAGGTATGGATAATGATAAGGTCTAATATTAGGAGGTTGATGCCCTGGAAATAGTGGAATAGTGTGATCATGACTTCGTTGTGGAGGTAGTCCTTTTGGTTCATTGAATACTACCTTATGGTGGTTTGAAATATTTTGTAACTCTGGTGTCTCGTCTTCTTTGTGACTAGGTTGAATTGAAAATAATTGGGCGACCATTCCTTTGTTTCCTTTTCGGATAATTTTCTCCATTCTATGTGAGCTGACGATTTGGGAAGGTCTTGATTTCAAGCCTTGGATAATATAGGTTTGGTTCTTTGTTGTGAATTTCATCCATAGTTCATCAAATTCCCATTGGACTACGCCCAAGGTTCATAACCATTGTACGCCTAGGACAATGTCGCACCCACCTAGGGGTAGGACGTACATGTCGCCTTTCATGTTATAAACCCCCATAGTTAGTTTTATATTTCTGCATTTTCCTTTGCATGCAATTTTTCCGTAGTTTCCAATCATCACTTCGAAGTTATTGCAAGGGTATATAAAACAATTTGCTTGTTTAGCCACCTTTGGATCAATAAAATTTTGCATGCTACCAGAATCTAGGAGCACGGTAAGGTTTTGTTTCTTAAAATACCCTTTTACTCGCATTGTTTGAGGGGCAAAAAATCTGGCAAGGGCGTTGAAGGAAATCTTTGGTGCATTTTCTTTGTCACTTTCAAGTGTGTTGGATAATACCTTTACTTCGAGTTTAGGTTCCTCTTCAGTAGATTTCCCTTCCTCTGTGGAATCTAGAACATATAATTTTTGTGAGGCACATTTATGATTTCTATCAAATTTCTCATCACAATGGTAGCAAAGACCCTTAGCTTATCTTTCCTTCATTTCCTCTAAACTCAGATGCTTAATTGGTAGAGCGGGGTTAATTTTGGGGGCTGTGTAGGAGTTTTGGGTTCATCCATTTTGCATTGGTTTGGGGTTGGTATAAATGTTTGATGGTTTCCCCCAAGTTGGTTTTGTGAACCGATTCCGTGCCTTGATTTTTTCCTCTACTAATTTTGCCAAGCTGATGGTCTCTAACATGTTTGTAGGGTTATAAATTTGCACCTCTATTTGAATTTCTTCTTTTAATCCACTGACAAAACATTCTTGAAAGAAGACAACGTCTAATCCAGATGTTCGATTAGCTAGCCTTTCAAATTCTGCTTGGTATTCGCTTATCGAAGTGGTTTGGCATAATTTAGTGAGGGCCCCTATAAAGCTTTGAAACTTGCTAGGGCCGAATTGCACTAATAGATTATGTGTAAAGGTTGACCACGTCGGAGTGTCGTTAGTTTTCTCAAACCATTAGTACCATTGGATGGCATCGTTTTCCAAGTGGAAGGAGGCGATATGCACTTTTTGCATTTTTGGAATTTGATTTAGTGAGAAATATTGCTCTGCTCGGTAGATCCAGTTTGTAGGGTCTCCTCCTTCAAATTTTGGGAAGTCTAATTTGGTCGTCCGTGGTAGAATGGAAGTTTGTGGACCTCCTAACATTGCTCGGTTTGATGACCCGTGGTTGGGTAAATTTGCATGTGTTGTTGCCTGATTTTGACTGATGGTATCAAGTTTAACATCCATTGCAAATATTTTCTCGAAGAGTTCTCTTGTGTTAAGGGTATTATCCTATCTTTCCTGTTGAACTTATTTAGTGAGCCTTTCGTGTTTCTCATGAATGGAATCCAGTGATCGTCATCCTTCAACCATTGCGATTGGTGTAGGTAACGATCAATATGACTTGGTACAGGTGAGAAAAAAATAAAAAAATAATTTTAATTTTTTTCCTTTGCATTTCGGATGTCGAAAACCTTGATGTTGCGTTGAAGATTTTAGCTTTTTCAAAATAGCCACTAGTCACCACGCGAAAGGTCGAGCAATTTGGGTGTAAGACAACTTAATTTGTACCTTAGGAGAAGGTTTAATTTTTTGTGAGGATTTTGACACGGATCCGTGAAGCGTGAATGCTATTTGTGTCCTCGCGAATGTGGACTGGCTGAAACGTGCAGTGGGAAAAAATTTTAATGGTGAATTTGCTCCTTGATCTAGCTCTGATCCAGATGGTATGAAACTAAATAGTGTAGGAAGCAGGATCATTTTTTATATTGAATCACTTTTTGATTGTAAGGTAGAAAACCCACAATAGACTTAATTTATATATTTGTTCGATGATTCCTTATTATCATATTTGGATTGCATTTAAATACCTAGTCTAATAGTTGTAAGAGTGAAGGGTTGTGACCCTAGAATATAATTAATAAATAATATAAGTATTAGGACATGTTAGGAGGGTCCTAACATAGGACTAGGTGTAGATAATGTTTGAAAAGAGTGTAGATAATGGTTCGACCATGGACTAGGTATAGATAATTGTTTGGCCTCAGACCAGGTGTATATAATGGTCCAACCTTGGATCAAGTTAAAACAATGTCTAGCTTCAGATCGAGTGTGGATAATAGTACAACCTCGAACTGGGTGCAAATAATGGTTTGGCCTTAGACCATATGAAGATAATGGTCCAATATTAGATCAGGTGTAGATAATGGTCCAACCTCTAAATTAGATGAAGATAATGGTTCGACCTCAGATCGAGTGTAGATAATGGTTAGATCAAGGTTCGACCTCAAACTAGGTGTAAAATGATATTCAAATTTATACCGGTAAGGACAACGGTCCAACCTCAGATAGGGTGCAGATAATGGTCGGGCCACGTGTCACACAATTGATTACCGCCTAGTGCATGTCCAATAATATGCTGTGACGTATCCACACCAGTCAATTTTGTCTATAAAAAGACATTAATAGTTGTTTTTTCAAGATTTTTTCTCCTACATGAAATTAGAGAAATGCTATAAACCCTTCCCTCCCCCAAGTGACCATTACCCCACACCTTTCCAAAGTGATGGCCACCATGTCGACAACCTCTCAAAAAAATTCATTCAAAAATCAAAGTTACATTGAATTTTCAGACTTCTTAACCACACCTAGGAATGACCATACATGAGTTAAAAATGTCAATTTTTAGGATTTGATATCTATGCCCCATTTTAGAAAAAATAAAATTGTTTTGTACAATGTCATCGAAGGCTATGATAATAATATTGTGATGGTTAGTATGACTGTACAAAATAGAAAAACTTATTTTACAATTAAACCCTCTGATATCCAGATTTTGAATGGTCTTCCACAAAAGGATCTCACTCTAATTTCATAGAAGTTAGTTATCTTTGTGGATGATAAGGATTTCCTGGTGAACACCTATGATTTCTCTTTGGAATTATTGTCAGGTATAATTCTCATCACTTTATTATCTTAAATTTCACAATTTAAAATATTTTGTCATCTAATTTTTTTTGCAGCTTCTACGACGAAGTCCAGAAGAGGGTTAACTATTAGCTCAGTTACGAACAATGATTTCAAGGCAATTGTTAAGTTTTTCCAAGCAAGAATATTTCTTCTTGGAAGAACAAAGATTTCATTATGATCATTGGCTTATATTATTTGCAGTCTAAATTACCATAAAATATTCGACTAGTGTACACATATTTTAGATCGCATCAGATTAGGGATCTATATTGCTCAAATAAAATTAGATAAACCCACCATGATAGCCTTGATAAACTATATTTTAGCACTTTATTATGAAATTTTTCATTTGTAGGATATTGGTTCACCGTCTGTAGTGCATGCAACATTACAAAGCATTGCTATGACTACTTAACAACTGAAGGTAATTATTTTATTTTCACCATCAAATAATTTATATATTTTAGCATGTTTTTTATTTATATTTTAACTTTTTATTTGCACCTAAATGTAGAGTAAGGCAGTCATCGCAAGAACAAAACATGATGCTGTTGTCAGGGATCACATGCCAGAGGACGATGGTGATTCAAAAGGCACAATGTGTGAATCATCACCACTATGAAGGTATCATAAACATATGAAGCTAACTTCTCCTGTTTCTCATCAACATGTGCAAACACATATCGTGGAATGTGAATCTAGTTATTTTGGGCCCAGATCAATGACGAGTAAGTTTAATGTTTTGAGTTTTCTTGATTCATTACCATTATTGTTTAGTTGAAATTATATTTATTTTTAATTTTTTGTATGTTTTTAGTTTTACGCCCTACCCCCAACGCACTCACACCTAGTTGTCTCCACAGGATGAAGGGTAGCAAGAGATCTCATCGTTGGGTAAGTATGTTTTTAATGTTATGTACTAATTTTATCCACTATAATTTTGTTTAATAATATCTTATAATTATGTATTTAGGTACCTCCCTGTAATTTACTGGAAGAAGGAAGGCAATTATGCTACCACCAACACAACCAGCAAAACCTCAACAACAACAACAACTAATGAGAGGTTAAATAAGTGGAAAATAACTTGTTGGACCAATATCACGGGGGGCATCATCCAGGATATAGTCTACATTTCCAACCATGTCATTTTTAACTAGTTTTTCATTGTAATATATTTTGATCTCAGGATTATATGACCCGCCATTAGAGGAATATTATCTTTTATAGGGTAACATTGAAGGGTTTAAAGTTTTAAAGATGTTTCAAGCACTACACGAACAAAAAATTCTTGTAGCTGAGCCAATTTCATCGTCACCTTCTGACACATCTGACTGTGGTACTCAAAATAAGGATGAACAAGTTAGTTTTTCTAAAAATTAATTAGTTTTTTTAATTTTTATGCATTAATCCAGGATCCTTTGATTAAAAATATCAAGGAAATGAAGGATTAGGAATTTCAAGAAAATATCCTTATCAAGGAAATAAATACCTGCTATAAGAATTTTGATAAAAGTGAAGAAATTTTCTCCCCAGTGAGAAACCAACCTGATAAGCTTGTTGTATTGTTACATCAAGCTCAATCAAGATCGGTGAATGCTTCTATTTCATATGATGATCAAATGTTAAATATTATGTTGAATAAGTTGAAGAACTTTAATGCTGAAGCCCAAGCGTATTACAACCTATGGGATTTTGATAAGAAGAAAGTTGCAATCACTGAGGCTTTAAGAAATGTGGTTGAGGTGAGACTTTAGATGCAATAAAATTTATCATTATATTTTGTAATATAACTCTTGACTAACTAAGGTTTTCTTTTACTTTTTGTAGTCAAATTTTGAGAATTTATAGAAACAAGTTGATTTCATGGGTGTTAATCTTGAGGCTATAAAGAAATCAATCTTAAATGCAATAGCATTGAAGGTGAACTTACAAGATAAGGTTAGAGATAATAATTATTTAAGATAAATTATAGTAGAGCACAAAATGGAGCCAAATATCTTGCTTACGAAGAAACATCAACAAAACGTTCATGTAGTGCTTGATGATTTAGCCACAGAAGATAGAGAGTTGATGGGGAGCTTACAAAAGGTAGAGGAAGGCCTCATCAAAACAAGAGAACTGAAAGGGCATGCGTAGGATATTTTAAAAGAAGATAATGGAATAGAACCTATGCAAGATATTGAAAAAAAAGATAAGGGAAATAACCTGCAACTTCAGGAGCATATCAAACTCAAGGAGTTGTAGATATACAAGGAGTGACTAAATATCAAGCCCAAGGTGATCCAGATATACAAGGAGCAACTGAATCTGCCCCTGCTCACCCATATCAAAATTAATATATTGTAAAATATTTCATAGTTGACAACAAGTTTTGTTGTATTTCTATCAACAATTTTGTACAATGTATATTTTCAATGCAAATAATGAAAAAGGCTTTTATTAATTTTTGTCTTCTATCACTCAAAGGTTGTTTCCATTTATATTCTTGTGTAGCTTTTAAATTTAGAATGATTCAACTATATTCATAATTGTAATGTTATGAATGAATGTAATTTGAAATACAATGTTGTAAATAAGTTATGAATGAACATAGTTTAGACACTATGAAGACTACAACATAAATCATATAATTTGAAATACAATGCTATGATAAAAATCATAAATTTACAATTCAAATAGATGAAACAATATTGTGATGATAAATAAAGTCAAATTTATAAATTAAAATGATAACTAACAAATTCATATTGATCAATGTTGTAAAATATTGTAAAAATTACAATTCAGGTAACTGAAACAAACAAATACTATGATATGAAGATGAAGAACACACACTTATACTGAGAGGGGGGATGAAAAATATAAGATAAAAATTTTACTTTTATTTCCAAAACAATATCATCCAATATTATAAATTGCAATAATGAAACAATGCACAAATCACCACACACATAAGAGACAAAGATTTAACGTGGTTCACCCAACGTGGGCTACATTCACGGAGACATTTTTATTATAAATTTCTTCAAAAAATTTTGTGGGAATCAATTCCCTATTACAATGTTTGTGGACCCCAATCCACAGGAGACACCAATCCTCCCTACTCTGGTTCATGGACCTCTTGTTGGCAATTTTGGGTACATTGGGTACATTGCCTTTGCTTAAGTGTTGATGTTGTCATTGATGTCAAGAAGCGGAAGGGTTTTTGTGAAAACCAAGGCAGTAAAAATAAAAGGTTTTATTTAAAACCATGGACAACAGATTTGAAATGGGTTTTTCTTAAAACCCAAGTTGGCTCTTTGTTTCGTTGAAAAAGGTGCCCCGGTGATGAAGATATTTAATTTTAAATATTTAGTTTAAATTTTATTTAATTAAAATTTAAATTAATATTTTAAAATTAATTAAAAGTGCCGACGTGTTAATCATTGCATCATAGTGCATATAAAATAAGGCAAGGGATAATAAAAAAAATGAGACAATTTTTTTTGCATCCACCCAAGCACGTGAATAAAAAGGAAGAAGAATTCGTGCGCATTCCAAGGGCAACAAAAGACAAAAGTTGAAGTGCGCCATTTTTGTCTTACATGGGTGTGGAGGACTCTAGTTCAATTTGCGTAAGAAGCATGCACAAATTGTGGCTAAGGTGTGCTTTAAATTATTCTTAAATTTTATTCTATTTTGGATGATTATGGAAGGATGGGAAGTAATACGCGTTGTTAGGTAAGCCTACGAGTTATAAGGGTTTTTGGCTGTAATATAAAGAAGGGAAGTTAGATATTGGAGGTATAAAAAAAAATAATATATATTTTGTTGTAATATTAAATTTTTTAGGATCTTTCTTTTTGAGTATTTAGAAAAAGAGTTAAGGTTTGGAGTGATAAGGGTGTAAGGTATTTGTTTTGTTATAGAAGTATGAAAAAATTAATTTTTAGAAAAGGAAGAAAGAGTTATAAGGTTATGCATTGTTGTGATTTATTTTATTTTATAGTATAAGTGGTTTTGGGAGTTATAAGGTTATGCAATGTTATGATTTATTTTATTTTATGGTACAAGTGGTTTTAGGAGAGATAAAGGGAGTTGTGCAATTAAAGGGTTTGGTGATGATTATTGAAAGGTGGAATAATGTTGATTATTTTGTAATCTACTAACCCTTGTGAAGATTGGCAAAAGAAAGTTGTGATGGTGGCAGATTTCCAAAGGGGTTCCTTCACTTCAATAAGGTATGGGCACATTCTTGTTATGAGTATGATTGGTGTATGTTATTCCTAAAATAAGATTGGAGTGAAAAGGTTTTCAACAAGGTTTCCTTTGGATGAGTGTAAGTCCTAGTTTTTGGTTTGTTAAAGACTACTTATGCATTGTTATCATTGATGAGAGTTTTGGTGAATGCATAATTCTGGTTTGAGGTAGTGGAAGCATTGTGCACTAGGGTTTATGATTGTGAGTCTTGCTACTTGCTTTGAGTTGGTGAAACCCTTAGTTGGCTATTTTGATATTGATGGATGAGTGCTTCCATAGTGGTTGTGTTGATCAAGTTAATGCTTTACTTGATACATGATATTGGGCTTACTCCATTGAGTTGATTTGAACAAGTTATTCTATGCATTTGGTGATATTGTGTTGGTGGCTGTTTTGTTCAAATATCTTTGGAGGGAAAAGGATTTCTACTTGTTTCCTTTTCTTGTGATGATTGGTTGAATGCTTCAAGGTTAATGTTGAGTTGAATGATGTTGGTTAAACCTTGTCTTTAAGCATTGTTTTTGAAGCCCTAATTGGTTGAGAAAATATATTGGTTGTTGGAAAGAACATGAGTATCATTGTTATATGAGATATTGCATGGTTGGCAATTTTTGGGTTGTATTTCATGTTCTTGAGAAAAGCATACTACATCTATCTTATTCTTTTGAGATTTGATATTGAGTTGAGATTGAGATTGGGAGTTAAGTATAGAACATATTGAGTCTCTAACAATTCTCTTTATGCTTCTATGAGGTTGATGAATCATATTGAGTCTCTAACAATTCTCTTTATGCTTCTATGAGGTGGATGAATCACATTGGGTCTCTAACCATTCTCTTTGTGGGTTCATGCCAAGCAAGTGTTCTTGATAAACTTGTGAGAAGGTTTTGGACAGGTTCCATTGGGGACTTGTGAGCAGGTTTTGGACAGGTTCCATTGAGGACTTGTGAGCAGGTTTTGGACAGGTTCCTATGGGGACTTGTGAGCAGATTTGGACAGGTCTTAGCAGAGGACTTGTGAAGCTGAGGTTGATAGTTCTATCAAAGAACTTGAGGACAAATGTGCATTGGTTCTATGAGAAGAACCTAATTACAGATTTGTGCCAGACCGAAGGACTGTGTTTGGTGCTGATCAAAGACAAAGGACGAGGACATTTGTGCTATACCGAAGGACTGTGTTTAGTGAAAATTTGAGGACCAGATTTGAGGTGATAGAGTTGAGGACAGAGGTCTCCAACCAGAGCAGGGAAGACAGGTGTCTTCTGTGGATAGAGTTCCATTTTCTAAGGGCAACGGAGGTAGAGGTCTTCTAGAGGATCACCAGCCAGAGCAGAGGTAGGGGAAGGTATCTCCTTTGAGTAGAGGCTCATAAATTCAGATTGGGGGAAGGTTTCTCCTTTGAGCCGAGGCTTATAAACATTGTAATTGGGAAAGTTTCCCAAAGAACTTTGAGATAACTTTTAGAGAAAAGTTTTGTGGATGAACCATGTAAATTTTTGTCACTTTGTGGATGGTTTTGTGCATTGCTTTGATATTGCTTTGGATATATTGCTTTACTATTTTTAAGTATAAAGGAAAAAGTAAAAAGAGGTCTTATACTGTTCACCCCCCCTCTCAGTATAAGCTTGTGTTCTTCACCTCTATCCATAGGAGACGCCAATCCCCTCTGCTCTGGTTTATGGAACTCTATCCATAGGAGAAACCAATATCCTCTACTCTGGTCTACTCCAAATATTTTGCACAACTCTACTCAAATATGCTCCAAGATTGCTCATAAATATGCTCAAATATGCTCACAAAACCTGCTCAATCTAGCTCACAAACACTGCTCAAACCTGCTCATAAATCTGCTCAAATCTACTCACAAGCCTACTCAAAAGGCCTAATCAAATATACTCCAAAACTTGCTCAAATATAATCATAAAAACCTGCTCAAATCTACTCATAAAATCTACTCACAAGCCTACTAAGAAGGCCTACTCAAATCTGCTCTAAAATCTAAAGAACACAAGCTTATACTGAGAGGGGGGTGAACAATAGAAGATCACTTTTTACTTTTCTTTCCAAATAAATATTATACAATGTATATATTGCAATATCAATAGTAGTAATCAAAGAAATGCATAAATCACCACACACAATAGAGA
Source organism: Wollemia nobilis (assembly GCA_028583015.1). Classification (NCBI taxonomy): domain Eukaryota; kingdom Viridiplantae; phylum Streptophyta; class Pinopsida; order Araucariales; family Araucariaceae; genus Wollemia; species Wollemia nobilis. Next base: position 1,749,999 of record JAQPPZ010000503.1, read on the forward strand.
CACCACAATTTACGTGGTTCACCCAATGTGGGCTACTCCATAGAGAAAATCTTTCACTAAAATTTTCTCAATAAATCTCTTGGGAATCCTTTCCCTATTACAATTTTTATGGACCTATATCCAAAGGAGATACCAATCCCCTAAATCAAGTTCATGGATTTATATCCATAGGAGAACTCCTTCTCCTCTGCTGTAGTTGGTGATCCTTTAGAAGACTACTGCCTCCATTGCACAGGCTTGTAGATCTCTTTCCACTGAAGAATCTTGTACTCACTTAGAATACCTATCCTCACTACCCTGGCTAATGGATATCTATCCATTGGAGACTATTGTCCTCTACTCTTTGTCACATCAAAAGTTCTATCTCAAATTTGCACTAATCACCGTCCTTCGGTCTAGCACAAATATGCTCAATCTCTGTCTCTGCTCTAGAATAAACCTGTCCTCAAAACTACACCAAAATTTGTTCTCAAATCTGCACTAAATATAGTTCTTCAGTCTAGCACAAATCTATCCTCAAGCCTTAACTCAAAGCTTGACTCAATATCAAATCAATTTTTTTGGATCTTCCCTAAACCTTAACTCAAGGTTTGAACAAATCAATCAATCAAATATGCTCTCAAGCCTTCTCAAAGACTTGTCTTAAATCTACCTTGTAAGCTTCCTCAAAATCTCACACTAATTTGTTCACAAGTCCTCTCTAGAACTTGCTCAAATCTACTCTACAAGTCCTCTCTAGAACTTGTCCAAATCTGCTCTACAAGTCCTCTCTAGAACTTGCTCAAATCTGCTCTACAAGTCCTCTCTAGAACTTGTCCAAATATGCTCTACAAGTCCTCTCTAGAACTTGCTCAAATATGCTCAATAAGTCCTCTCTAGAACTTATCCAAATCTGTTCAATATTTGTATTGTAATATTCCACAAAATCTCACACAAAATTAGTCCACAAGTCTCCTCAAAGACTTACCTCAAATCTGCTCAACAAGTCCACACAGAACTTGTCCAATATCATAGAAACATAAAGAGAATTTTTAGAGACTCAATATGATTTATACTCATCACAACGCTCAATCACTCTCTTATAAAAATAAGGAGAATTTTTAGAGACTCAATATGCTTCAAATTCAACTCAATGCTCAATTAATTTCTCAACTTAATTCAGAATATAGAATAGTTAGTTTTATGGAACTTGAACAATCACTTCACACATCCACTTGACTAGGCTCAACCAACTCTACTCAACCAATCACTCAATGAAACACCCCTTTCTCACAAAACCTAGTCCAAGCATATGAACACCAACTCAAAATGTTTCCAACAATACTCAACAACCAATCTCACATAACAATGATACTCATGATCTTTGCAAATCCTAGTTCAAGTTCTTTACTCAACAACTCACTTCAACAACCATGCTTATAAAAAAATCTTCACATAGCAATGATACTCATGTTCTTTTCAAACCCTAGTTCAAGTTCTTCACACAACCAATGGCTTCAACAACAATGCTTATAAAACAATCCTCACATAGCAATGATACTCATGTTATTTTTCAAATCCTAATTCAAGTTCTTCACACAACCAATAGATTCAACAACAATGCTTGAAGTGTTTGCCTGCAATATTTGAGAAATAAATAGAAGGAGAATTATTTAGATGTTTACCTCAAGATTTTGTCTTCATTTTCTTGTGAGTTTAATCTATGAATTCATTTCTACTACTAATTTTATGGTTAGTCAATTCTACTGATATTGGATTGCTAACTTAGGGTAAATTGAAATACTTCATGTTTAAACAAATGCTATAGAGAGCTTATTTTTTAGTTAACTTAATGTTGATCTAATTTTTCTATTTGTATTATTAACATTTTGGATGTTTGAAATAGTTCTCTAAGTATTTTATGGTTATGTAATAATGAAGATCATTGGTTTTGAATGTTGTTAGTTACAAGTGTGGCATACTAGAAATGTGATCTATCAGAAGATTCTTTATACTTATCAATAATGTTAGATTTATTTGACAATTATTCATTCAGTTGTTTCTAATCCTTACCTTATTTGTATTCCTGACCTTACATTTTAAATTGAGCTTAATTGAGTCAACATATAATTAGTTAACAAGGTATACCAGCCTACTCTAGAGATTGGATTGAAGCAATCTTTGATCCATCTAATGTCAGGGTTTGAGTTGTGATTAGCAGGTGTGCACCTTCCATAATGCCATAGATTCATAGTCATAGTTAAATATTTCCTTGATGTTAATTCAGACCCCAATAGTTTTTGCACGCTCGATGGGACCTTAAAGACACTCTGTATTTACCCGAGCCATTTTATTTCTATGTTGATAATACCTGGAGGAACCAAGATTTAGTGAGTTGTCTTGACCTCATTCAAAAACATAAGTAAATTTTCTTGGTGGCTCCTTGAGTGCAAGAAACCATAAAAGTGACCCTAGTAGCTCATTTTTTCATGTATACTAGGTCATCTGCTAAAAACAACCAAGGCCCTATTACATGTTATGGGCTTCCCTTAAGAGGGTCCAATATCATAAGAATTTTTTTCTCAGACTTATAGTTAGAAGAGGTCTTGATTGAAGTAATTGCTACGATACCTCCTAGACTAGCTTTTTTAAAAACACCACCTATAATGGCTCAAAATCAGAATGTCAATAAGAATGCCAATCAAAATGAGCCCCCATAAAATTATCCTAGCTGGAATAATTTCATCCCTCTTGGGCTTGCTAATATACATGAAATCCCTCAAGTTGTTACAAAATTCATACCTGCATTTGATGGCATAGTAAAGACTATATATGAGCATTGCTAGGACATACTGAACTTAGCAGCTATGCATAATATCAAGAATCAAGATGTTATAGTTAGGCTTCTAGCTCTTTCTTTTAGAGGAAAGATCCTGCACTAGTTCAGAACCTTAGGAGACAAAACTATCACTTCATGGGATGAGTTAGTAGGCCCTTTCGTAGAATATTTCAATTAGTCATCTGACCCCTTTTCACTACTAAATCAATTCACAACTATGTAAAAACATCAGCACAAGTTAGTCTCTGATTTTAACCTGAGATTTAGTAGAACTTGGAAGAGGATTATCCCTGAAGCCATACCAGATGTATCCTTAACATACATGTATTACATAAAAGCCCTTGGATCATACCTGGGGCTACAAAACCAATAATCCAACATCAAAACCTTCCTACAGGTTTATCAAGTAGTTGTCCAAGTGGAAAATGTACTAATAATTCTAGGAAAACTTCTACCAAAAATAGTTATGCCTTATTGCTCTAAAATTTTGTAGTTCCCACCAAAGGTGGCCACCCCTTCACATATGGATCATCCACCAGCCCCACAAGCAACTCCATTATTTCCTCCTAAAATAACCCCTACTGTCCCTTTTCCTCCTCTTCCATATCAAAAACCCCAGGAATCATCTGTATTGCTAGACATCCAAAACACCCTAAAAAAATCAACAATAAGGTCAATGCAATGGAAAATATGGAAATGGAGAGGTTTCAACCAAGAAGAATCCCCTATATTAATAAATATCAAAAGCCTAGTACAAGTGGTAGTGCAGGATCTAGAGTCAATGTAAATCAAGTAGAGCAAGAATATGCACCTGAAACAAGTTTGGTCAATGTTTGGTGATTAGTTTGTAATGATATGCATGATTTTGAGACCTGTATGATGTATCAACATTACGTGCAACAAGCCATGGAAAATGCTGAAAGAAATAATAAGGGTAGAGTTAACATGTTGTGGAAGCATGAACAAGTTATGAATGGACAAGAATTTCCTAAAGAAGAACATGTCTTTGTCATGACTAGATCTGGAAAGAAGTCCTTACAAGTAGACCCTCAAAATATGGGTGGTTTCCAAGTGCCTTCTTAGAAGAAAAAAGAATCACCACCATAGGTCAGGACAGACAAAGTGATGCAGTGCCTAGAATACAAGAAAGGAAAGTTAATACCCCAAGAGAAGGTGAAAATAATAGGAACAAAGAGAAATAAAGTGCTAAAAGGGAAGCCCAAGAAAAGTTGATGTTTCCTTCCATTATGAAATGCCAGATAATGGAGGCTACTCAGTAGTACAGAAGGAAGTATGGGGAACCAAGAAAAAGGTATGAAAGACCTCCACCAGTTTAGTCTGAGTATAATATTATGGATGAATTGAAAAAGTTCCATCTAGAGCAAGCCTGTATGATACACTTTTTCTCCCTGACCAAATAGATTTTTTGAAAGCTTCTCTACATAAGAAATCCCAAGGTAAAGAAACCACCACAGTGTTTAATATAGCACAAGATAAAGAAAAGATATCTCCTGCCACCCTGAAGAACAAACCTCCTCCATCCTAAATATCTCTTAGAATGGAAGGATGGATAGTTCACAATTGTATGATAGACTTAGGGGCCTCAACGATCATTATGCCAAAAACAATATATGATGAGATGGGCATGGAGTACACAAGGTCATATCAGGGGGTCTTGCAACTTGATGGTACCCCAATTAAGACTATAGGAGTCATAAAATATGTATTGATGAGATTGCATAGAGCCTCAGAGATTACCCTTGTGCAAGAAACTATGGTAGTTAATCTTGAGCCCTATTTTGGCATATGTATTTCGAGAGAATTTATTGCCAATATGGGAGGTTACATGTATTTAAACTACTCTGGTATGATGATACTCTATAAAGGAAAAAGAATAAGGATAACCCCAGAGAAGCTTGTATCTTTCCATATTGAAAAAATTGAAGAAGATTTGTATAATCATTAAGTAATGGAAGAGCCAAAGCTAGAAGAAATTTTGGAAGATCTAGAAATTGAAGATGAGTTGCCTTTCAAAGATGATCATAGCCTGTTTGAAATAGGTTTGTGTACCTACAACATCTCCTTAGAAGAAAATAATAATATCCTTGCCATATCTAATCAATCTCTTAGGAAATCAAAAATGTGGAAAATGCATTTTGATGGTGCAAGGTGTAAGAATGGGATCGATGTCGGTGTAGTGTTAAAATCTCCCTTAGAAGGTGTGAAGAGTTTTACTTTCAAATTAACTTGATCTTGTAATAATAATGATGTAGAGTATGAAGCTCTATGTTTGGGATTGATGCGAGTGGAAAAATAGGAATCAATATATTAGACATTTATGGTGACTCAGAGTTGGTGGTAAACCAAGTTACAGATAAATGCAGTAGTATACATCACTACTTAAAGACATATAAATAGTGTGTGGGATTTGATGGAATCATTTAATGCTCTAAATACCCACTCTGTACCTAGAAATTAGAATGTGTTGGCTGATGCTTTGGCAGTTAAAGCATCTAATTTTAATCCCTCCTAAGACCTTGGGTCGACCACAAATAGAAGAGTCAAATTAGTCTTCAAACTTGCGGTCCTAGATAGACAAATTTTTTGGTAGGTATTTGAAAATGATGATAAGATAATTGATTTTATAGTCAGATAAGCTTGCTTAGTTAATGTGCAGGAAGAGCTTTCTCAGGAGATAGATCAGCAAGATTTCATTCAATTGAAGAAAAATCGCATTTCTAAAGGCCTGATCACATTAGAGAGTTTGTTCGAAAATGAGGATGGGAGGAATTCAAAGACCATGAAAGTGGATGATAAAATATACAGTGAGATCAAAATTGAAGAAAAAAGAAGATTATATTGGTATAAAGTGTTCTCCAGAAGAAGTTGAGGGAGTCAAGGTATGTTTCAAGTACCCACATATTATTGCCTGGTCATATGAGGACCTCAAGGTCTATGACAAGAAGATTATTCAACATACTATTGAGCTTGAGCTGGATGCAAAATCGTTCAGACAAAGACAAATGCATGTGAACCCTAAAATTAAATCAATAATGAGGCAGTAATTGGTTAAACTACTCAAGGGAAAGATCATTTATCCAATCAAGCATTCCATATGGGTGGCTAATTTGGTTCTAGTAAGAAAAAAGAATGGAGATATTCGACTCTATATGGATTTCAAGAATCTAAATACAGCATCACTGAAATACCATTATCCACTTCCCAAGATTGATTAGATTTTGCAAATGGTAGCAAGCACAGAAATATACTCCTTGCTAGATGGCTTCTCTAGATACAATCAAATTTGGGTCAAATATGAAGATCAATTCAAAACAACCTTCACCACCAAGTGGGGTACATTTTCTTATCATAGAATACCTTTTGGCTTATCCAATGCAGGAGCTACATTCCAAAGGGCTATGTATTATGCTTTTTGTGAGTTTATAAACAAAATCATTATGATTTATCTTAATGATCTGGCTGTGTTTTATCACAGGAAAGAATCACACCTCGAGCATTTAGAGAAAGTCTTCCAAAAATGCAGAGTTTTGCATCTCTCTAAATCCAAAGAAATATTTCTTTGTAGTCCATGAAGGTAAGTTATTGGGACACGTAGTATCCAAAGAGGGAATGTCAATAGATCCTTATAGAATAAAATCAATCCTATCTCTTCCTCTTCCCACAAATAAGAAAGACTTGCAGTCCTTCTTTGGGAAGATTATTTTTTTGAGGAAGTTCATCTCAGACTTAGCTCAAGTGGTCAGGTCCATCTTAGAGTTACTCAAGAAGAACATAGAGTTCAAGTGGACTGAGAAGAGAAAAAAATCCTTTGAAGCAATAAAATAGGCAATTGCAACTACACCTATATTGATAAATCTTAATTTCAATAAAGATTTTATCTTGTATGCCTATGGAGCTGAGGAAAGCTATATGCATCAGTGCTCACACAAAAGGATGAGAATGAAGAGGAACACCCTATTTTATTCTGGAGCTAAAATCTTCATGAGTATCAAACCAAGCACAACTTCATTGAGAGACAGGTATTTGTAGTGATGAAATCCTTGAAAAAATTCATGCAATACTTGGTCCAAAGCGAGACTCTTGTCTATGTGGTACATCCTAATGTAAGGAATTTTATCCTTAAAGGAGAATTGGATGATAAAAGAGATGGTTGGATTACTAAAATACAAGAGTATGATATAGAGATACATCCCACCAATTTGGTCAAAGGAAGAGCATTGTACCAAGAACTTACAGCTAAAGCAAATTTAGAACATATAGTATCTTGTAAAGCAGTACCTACAGAACACAGTGAAAGTTCGTTGGGAGGATTATATTGGGTAGATCAGTTGACAACCTACTTCCAAATAGGAGTATATCCCCAAGGTATCAATCCTTCACAGAGGAGAATATTTAGACTGCAAGCTTTGAAGTATGTATTGCTTCCTGAGGGGTTATACAAGAAAAATCTAGATGGAGTACTTCTTAGATGTTTGAAATAAAATGAAAAATAAAAAGTCTTTAAGGAATTTCATGGAGGTCTGTTAAGAGGTCATTTTCAGGAAAAATCACTGCCATAAAAATAATAAGAGCGGGATACTATTGGCCCACTATATTTGTGGTCACATTCAAAGCAATAAGAGCATTTGATAAGTGCCAAAGATATGTGGGAAGGACCAAGAATGCAACATTTCCACATAAACCAATCCAAGTGGAGGAGCCTTTTTAGCAATGGGGGATCAATTTTGTAGGATTCATTAACCTAAATTTATCAAAAGGTCATAAATTCATTCTTACTACCACTGATTACTTCACCAGATGGGTTGAGGCCATCCTAACCAAGAGGCCAAATCAAGAAGTAGTGATTGAATTCATAGAAAATTTAATCACAAGATTTGGACTTCCAGAAGCATTAGTAAGTGACAGTGACCCAAATTTCATAGGTGTAAAATATATTGAATTTACAAGCAAGTATGGTATAAATATAAAGAATTCTTATAATTATTACCCCCAGGGGAATAGAATGGCATAATATACTAACAAAAACTTTCTTAGAATTATGAAGAGGGCACTGGAAGAGAACAAAATGAGTTGGCATCTATTACTTGACCAAGTTTTATGGGTAGATAGGATCACTATCAATATGTCCATAAAGACATCCCCTTATGCATTAGTTTATGGTAAGGAAGTTGTTCTGCCTACCCATATTGAAATACCAGCTTTAAAATGGGTTAGCCAAGATCAAGAGCTAGATCAGAATCCACTAGAGGTCAGGTTGATGCACCTTATATATTTGGAAGAACAAAGGACTTAGACATATGAAAACTTCAAGAAATACTCCATGAATAAAAAAGAGTTGTTTTATAAGAAATCAAAGTTTAGGAAGTTTAACGAAGGAGATTCAGTGTTAAGGTGAAATGTAGAAAAATCTAGACTAGGCAACAACCAAAAATTTGATTTCTTCTAGGAAGGACCCTTCAAGATTGTTGAAGTAAAGAATAACAATGCCTTTCAAATTCAATATGAATAAGGAAACATACAACCCATTACATTCAATGGGTATCATATCAAACTGTATTTTAGATAAAGAATCCCTTCTTTTGTAAAATATGTATATATTTTGTATTATATTTCATTCCAAAAAAAATGGGAGCAAAATGTTATTTTCTTCTTGCAATTTAGACTATGTCTTATTCCATGAGGAGGTAATACAATGTAAAATTCTACAATTAAAAGAGTCAAAATAGCTCTAGCAAAAAACCGAGGAGCAAAATTTTGAGCTTGGTATAATTTTCAAAAGAGAGTAAGCCTTTCCGCAGTCTATGGAACGAAGTGCAGTGTTAGAATCCATGGTCAACTTGGTAAAAGTGGCCATAGAAAAAATACGAGTAGAATTTCAAGCCCAGTAGAATTTTCCAAAGAGAGTAAGCCCTCCATTAGTCCATGAAATTTTCACAGTCATTAAAATCTGTGATCAACTTGGTCAAAGTTGCCATTGCAGAAATCCAACTAGTGGAATATCGAGGGAAACTCCTGGAAAGAACATTGAGCTTTCATGAGCAAAATTTTGAAGACTAAGGAATAATGTTAAAATATACTAAGTATTGAATTCTACCATTAAATAAAAGGAGTAAATGCATCTTGTAAAGTGTGCCAATAGATAGTTTATCACCATGTGCTATGAATTTCGTCCAACCAGCGATGTGGATCTTATTGATAAGCCATGCTTCGCAACATCTGATTCACCTGTTTGAATTAATGGGATGAAACTGCCTATTAGTACTCATTAATTGTGGATGGGTGTATGAGTATCTATTTAAATAATGAAATTCAAAGAGCAATCATTTCAAATAAGTTTGGTTGAAGAACCAAAGCATTGTTAAGCAAAATTACCACATATTCAAAAAATAACTATCTCCAAAAAATTCCTCTGAAATGGCATCCACTATGGCAAGGTAAGATGGGAAACCAAGCAATGTTGAAAGGCCAAATTACACTGATAAGAAGGCAAGGGTGGTGGACCTAAAAATGATGTACATAACCAGAGATCTGATGTAATGATAATCAACAACCAAATGTATTCAATGAATAATATTTAAATACAAATGCTATAGACTATAGATAGCTTTAGGAAATATTCACGGTAACCACTAACCTATTAACCTAAATCAATTTGCCTACTACTTGCCATCCATAATATCGGTCGAATAGATAACTTAACCTAGGTGAATAGTAAATGAAGATTTACCTAGTGGTAAAAAGTAATTAATTACTTTTTACCATGTGGTAACTAAAAACTACCTAATGTAGGAAATGGGGAAATATCCCAAATGATGGAATATTATTCTAACATCCCCCATTATTACATTATTTGGGTAATACATACATATCCCTCTATACAACAATATTTGGGTAAAGTATATAACTGCCCCAATATAGTGAAGAAGATGTTGATCTGTTGGTTCTTTGCTCTGTCACAGTGCTCTGGCTGCTCCTAAGCAAAAAGTGGGTCATTCCTCACTTTGTCTTCACGCCAACGAATGTCCTTATGGTAATCACATCATCCAACCGAATTGCATGGGTAACCAACCACTGCAATCGCTAGGTGTAGTAGAATAGATCACTTCATACAAGGTTCATTCATTTACAATATGAATTTGCAAAAGATAAGGTAGCTAAGGTGTCGGTCGCTGCCAAAAATGCACCCTTATAAGTTCCCCCCTTCTCGTTGCAAAACATAGTGTAATTAATTTTTGAAGGAAGTGTGACTAAGGTGTCGGTCAAAGCCGAAAATGCACCTTTATAAGCCATCTTCCCTTTTTACAAAAAATTGTGAAGAAAAGAAATTTATATCCCCCCTCAATTGCAAAAAGTGTGCAACACAAGAGTGTTGTGAAGGATTTTACAAATATTGCCTCCTAGACAATTTTACATCACAAAAAGTCGCTCCTCTTGTTACAAGTACTTCAAACACCTAGAATTTGCTATTTATGAAGCCTAAAAGAGGTACAAGCACCCCTTATTTGCAAGGTCTTCAAACAAAATACTTATGCTATTTATGAAGCCAAAAAGAGGAGAGAGAGAAAATGGTGCTTTTGCCCAAGGGACACATGTGTTTTCCCTCTACAAAACTGTTCTAGCAATTAGCACTCTGTGTGCTTTCTCTGAACCAGAATCAGAATCTGTATTAGACATCTCATTTGCAACATTGCCTTGGTTTTTCATTTGACCTTTCTCTTTGGGAGGCTTGTTCTTAAACCAACATCTCTTGGTTTGATGAGTGTCTTTATCACAGATTTTACAATACTGCTTCTTCTTCTTAGTGTCTTGGCCTTGACCTTTGTTTTTGTTAGAAGAAGAGCCTTGTTGTTGATTCCACTTTTTCTTTCCTTGTTGTTTATGTGAGAAAAGTGCATTGTTGGATGCATCATCTCTTTGGAATTGATTAGCTTCTTCAGTTTGAAGCATGTTCACCAACTCTACAAAAGTCACTGTCCTACCAGAGACTTGAAGGGATGTAATCAACATTCTATAGGAGTCTGGAAGAGCTCTCAAAATAATTGAGATTAAGACTTTGTCTTCCACAGTTTCTCCTAGGGCTTGCAGTTTTGTTTTCAAATCGGCCACTCTGCAGAGGAATAGCTCTACTGTTTCTCCAGATTTCATGTGAAGTGTATGAAGTTGTGTTTGAAGGTTAAGAATCGTGGATTGATTCTTTCCCTCAAAGATGGTAGTTAAGGCATCCCATGCCTCCTTTCCAATTTTAGCTTCACTTATATGAGGTTGGATATCATTAGTAATAGCTAGCAAGATCATTAAGGATAATTTTTTTATCCTTTTTATCAAAGTCTCTTTGATCTGCTCCAGTTGATTGAGGTCTAGTGACACTTCCATCCACTATTGACCACAAATCCTCTACAATTAAGATAGCTTTCATCTTAGTCTTCCAAGCTGAATAATTTGAACCTTTGAGCAGTTGGCTCTCAGTGAGATACTTGTGTATCATGGCCATGTTTTAGGTTTCAAATTTGATAGGACTAAGATGGTTGTATCTTGCACTATACCCTCAAAAGAGTATATAGAAGTTGGTTTCAATTTGCCTCTAGAAGATATTTAATGGCACCTGCCTTAACACCCTTACCAAGGGATGAAAAGTTGGAGGAATTTTAAGCCAAACAAAATAGAGCAAATGAAACAGGGGTAGGTTTGTGTAAAACTTTTGATTTTGCCCTCTAGGATATTTAATGGCACCTGCTTTAACACCCTTGAAGAAGGATGAAAAATTTGAGGATATTAAGCCAAACAAAGAGAGTGAATCAAGGTGATTTGGATTTTTGACCTTTTGATGGGGAGTAAAAAAATGACTTGATTTAACCTATGCAAAGTTTAGCATGGTTTTTGAGTGAAGTTTGGGTTTTGTGAAATGCTTCTTTTAATGTTATATTTGACTTTTTAATTGCACACAAAAACATGAGTGTTTAGTGCAATAATCAAAACATGAGAGCAACCCAAATTTGTATCACTCTAGGTGTCGGATGCAACCGAAAATGCACCTAGTACAAGCAATTTTTAAGAGAAGGTGTCGAGTAAAATCGAGAATGCACCTTTCTTACTCTGAAATATCCCCCATTTTTCGTTACAATTTTGCAAACTATAGAATAAAAAAAAAAATTGAATTCTATCCCCCCTTAATGTTTACAAAATGTAGAATTTAGAGCACTCCTTTCAAGACAAGTCGACACACGACCCGCTTTTGAAAGGCTTCCAGAACTAGTCGACACACGACTTAGTTTTTATGGACCCAAGGTTACAAAGTCTTCTCAATTTTGCAAAAAAAAATAGATGTGCAATTTTATGTATTATGTCTCCTTGGAGAAAACAAATGCACTCTTTGTACTTTTGATCTTTACAAAAAAAAAATTCAGGCTCCTTGTTTTCTAATTTGCAAAAAAAAATCAGTGTGATCCTTTCTTTGTATGCTAAATGAACAAGGTTTGAGAAGAGTTGTCTAATTTGCAACAAAAAAAAATGTGCTTTTGCTATGTCTTATATCTCCATTTTGTGAGAAAACATTAGCACCTTTCAATATCAAAGTTGCAAAAATATTTCTTTAATTTTTTTTTTTTAATATGCAATAGTTTAAGAAAAGTTTTTAATAAATCATTTTAATTAATAATGAAAAACTAAAAAATATATCTTTGAAATAAATCAATTTAAATATTTAAACAAAAATTGATTTTCAAAAAAAATATTTGGAAGTTTAAAATATTAAAAAAAATAATTTAATAAAAAAAACTTGAATTAAAAAATGCAGAAATAAAAAAAAATTAAAAAAAATACCTTGGTAGCGTCGAAGGCCAAAATAATGGCCTTTTGTTCCCGGCGGGAGTCAAACCCTGGACTCCCCGCCATGCGCCTTAGCTTGACCCGATCAACCGGTCGGGCTACTGTGCCCGATGGGAACGAAGGCACATGATGTGCCTTATACACCCGCGACGGCCAAATTTAAAAAAAAAAAAAATTGCAGGAGGTTTATCCCACATGCATCCCGCAGTGGGATGCTATGGGGTTGATAAGGGGAAAGTCCCCCCTTATCCATCGATTGCCTTCGAGCAATCGACTACCATCGCCTGCCCTTTTGGTCGTCGCCACGTGGCACCAGGGGTAGGCAAGTCTATCCAGTCCACGTGTCAATCAAGCGTCGAGTCACGTCGAGTGGCTGTCCGCCACTTGTTCGATCCCTTTCCAGTGGCTATCTACCACGTGTCTGCTAGTGGATGTCCACCATGTGTCCTATCGAGTCAGCACCTCAGGGTGCATGCCAAGTTCTAGTCTATTTCAATCGAGTCCATGTGTCCCTCGAGATGCGTGTCAAGGCCAATCTACATTTATCTAGTCCATGTGTCACTCAGGTATTGGAGGGCCACCTTCCCTCTCAGATCCTAAAGTTTGGGTCAGCCCAAGGGAAGGGGAGGGCGCTCTTGCCCTCTCAGCTCTCCTGTGATTGGGCCACGTGTCCTGCGGGTCTCTACGAGCCCAAGGGCCGATGCGAGATCCGAGGTTAAATGGTATCAGCTCGTTGATCACAACCAGTCTAGGGAGGCACGTACCCTCGACTCGACCTACGTGCTAGGTTAGCAGACAAATCCGCATGCCCTCTGGCTGCTTCGTCTATGACGGCCAAGTCTACGGGCCGACTGGTGACATCGACTGTGATGGCCAAATCGATGGGCCTACAGGCTGCATCGATTGTGACACCCAGTGCTACGGGCCTAAAGGCTTCAATGGCCAAATTTGTGGCCTAACATGTGGGCCCAGGTCTGTAGGCCTTCCCGATGACCATGTTGAGCGCCTCAGTTGCTCCGTGGGAGTCCGCAGCGATTGGAAATGAGCGAGAGCTCATAGGCGAATGATACCAATGATGTAATGATAATCAACAACCAAATGTATTCAATGAATAATATTTAAATACAAATGCTATAGACTATAGATAGCTTTAGGAAATATTCACGGTAACCACTAACCTATTAACCTAAATCAATTTGCCTACTACTTGCCATCCATAATATCGATCGAATAGATAACTTAACCTAGGTGAATAGTAAATGAAGATTTACCTAGTGGTAAAAAGTAATTAATTACTTTTTACCATGTGGTAACTAAAAACTACCTAATGTAGGAAATGGGGAAATATCCCAAATGATGGAATATTATTCTAACATGATCAACTCAAGAGGGGGTATGAAGTCAAGTTCTTCCAAGGTGAGCCTCTTTCGAATCAAGGTATTGGTGCTATGTACTCTCTGCTATCTTATTATATTTACAATGCAGTACATCCTTACCTAGAGTTAATTTCAGCCATAGCCAAGTTTTATGACCCTTCAACTAGGTCAATAAGGACGTCCCAGGGTAAGGTCTTATTTCACATAATTCAACAATCTTGTCGATACTTGTTTGCAATGGGGTAACAACCCCCTATGACTCCCAAAGAATTTATCCTAGAGTAACAAGCCAAGTATTATACCATGAAGAACCACACTCAAAATGGAAGCCATTTTAGGACCTGGGTATATAGTCAATTCAAAACCATAAATTCCAGATAAACCCTACCAACAACTCCAATTTCCACTAAAAAATTTGTATATCCTGAGTTGTTTTCCATGTTAGTGGTGTTAGTTGGATTAGATTCTGATATGCATGTGAGGGATTTGCAGTTGGCCACTACATATTGCATTTTGAACACTAAAATATATGTGACACTACCAGGGAATAGCAATAATATCCCAATTTACTTCAACTAGCCTGCATTCCTTACTAGTAGAATGCATGAACGATTGTTAGCCATGAAAGGTGAAGAAGAGAATCCTTTATTTAGATATTGCTCCAATATGGTTTGGATGTTCCTTAGCACTACAATCTATGATAACCCCTAGATATCGATGGTGGATAAATATGTAGAAGGGCATCCCTTACCAGTTTATTATTGGAAAGTGTTGAGTAGGTTAGAATCATACTATACTTTCAACATGGAATTTATGGGACCCGCATTACAAATCATGTACGCTAGTTGCCATAGGTTAGCTCCAAAAATAGAGAATAAAATAAGGGTCAAAGGAGCTGAAGAAGGAGACTGGTACATATTAATAGAGGGCACAATCATCAGGATGTATGGTTTCATTGAGAAGCCATTTTTATTACCCCACTATGTCACCCACTGCTTATTCACACTAGAATATTACAGGTAGGTGGACTACATAAACTACAAGTTTAGATCTAGAAATAAAATTAAGGCGATGGTTACTTACGCTTTCAAGGAAGGTGATATCATGGTATGGAGGAGGGGACAATATGAGAAAATTAATACAACCCTTGAAATATTAGATCTCTGTCAGCTTCCTCAGAGATGGGGTTATGAACCAAATGATTTATTAGTAGAGATATTAAGGATCTACATGGAGATAAAGCAGCTAAGTTTGTAAAATCAATTCACCCTCAGATAGAGAAGCATAGGAACAATAGAGAATAGTATCCTCCCAAATGGAATGTAAACACCATGGAAATGCTTCCACATTAAAGAGACTTTTATGAGTATGTGCAAGACTATGACCCAACTAGAAAGCATCATCAACTTAGTGATGCTAGAATCAAAGAGATGGAAGATACTTATAAATGATCAGAGGGTAAAATCTTGGAATGGTGGAAGATGCGGGTAGAATTTAATTCAATGAAATCCAAATACCCCAAGTCGATGGATATTGAGTTTGAGGAAAGGTATGACAAATACTCTACAAGTTGGAAGGCAAAGGGGAAGAAGAGCTTAGCATTGATCTTTGGAAAAGTAGAGATAAGAAAGGCTAAAAAGGGTAAAGCTAAAAGTAATAAATCTGAAGCCTCCAAGAAGTAACAAGAATCAATATTCCCAACCTCTGCTCCTACATATTCTCGACAGAAGGAGAACATTGAAATAGTTGCATCAACTTTGAAGGAGACTAGTACTGTAGAGGTCACCCCAAATATAAGAAGGTCTAAATGTAAAGCTATAGAAGCTAAGACCCCTTCAAAGGTTGAAAAGAAAAGGGAAGATAAATTCATAGACCTAACCTCTATCAAAGATGCAACTACAAGTTCTTTTAAATCTATAGAGGTTCTTGTTACAAAAGCGACAATATAACTTCCTCAAAAACAACCAAAATAAACCATTATATTCAAGAGGAAGGTAGAGGGTGCAGTGTGGAAAATAAACAAGGTAGTCACTATGAAACAAAAAGTGGATGAAGTGAAAGTAGTGGCACAAAGTCCTGTCACAAAATTAAAGCAAGATGCTCAACAAGGAAGGCAACAAAGCACTGATGAGATTTTCAAATAGTCTACTTTAGTAGGCTCAGGTATGTTTTCTAATCCCTCTCCTCATGCTTCTCCTTATTATTCCCAAGAAATATCTCCCTCCCCTTCTAAAGCACAAAATGTAGAAAAGATACCATCTTCTTTGCATAGTTATCCATAACCATCACCACCTCATCCACCCTCATATTCTCAACAAAGTCCATCTCGTCACATACAGTTGAAATCCCAAAATCATCATCTCCCCCTCATTCACCACAAGTCCCAGTATCATCGTCACCTCCAACTTCCACTCACTCACTTTCCACATCATCATTACGCACATCAATAATGGGAATACCACTACCATTAAATCCTTCATCACTTATAGCTACCACTTCTATTACAGTTGTCATGCCTGCTATAAATACAGGGTCCATCATCATCACCACCACTCCCATCCCATCCATTGTGGTCCTCTTTTTTCCTAAAAATATCACTCCATCTACTCCCATGGATCATCCCACAATAACATCCTTGCAAAATATCAAGAGTGCTTCACTAAGAGAACAAAGCTTCTAGAGCAAAAAATTGGCTCAGTCATCTAAGGGAGCTACTCAGGTGAGAAAATCAGTAATGGTTGACCCTATGTATAGATAGAGAACAAAATTCAAGATGACTCCCTTAGTGGATAAACCAGAAGAAGATATGATAGTGGAAGATTATCAGTTAGAGGAGAAGACTGAAGACATCTCTCAACTGGTCATGGAAGATGAATTTATCACAACCAAGGCTAGGCTAGATATCATATTTTTGAAAACTGATATTTATAGGGAGTCATCTACCAAAATGGAAGAAAAGATTGCCAGACTGGAAGCCATAATAAAATATCTAAAGAAAGAGCAAAAATCATTGGAGAATGAGGCTAACAAATGGTAAAGTATATTTGAGAGATGATCAACTATAAAGAGTAAGTGTAGTAGATGTAGGAGCAAAAGCAGGGTCATGTGAAGCAGATACATACTTTGCAACAATAGCTCCAAATTGAAAAGACTAGAGCTGTAGGGTTGTCCAAGGATAAGGTGAAATAGGTTATGAAAGAAATTATATCAAAGATCCTAAAGAAATATTATGAGATCTAGCCCATCCTTGATTACATAGATGAGTCCAGTAATGTGCTCTAAAAAACTAGGGAGGATCTAGAATAGATCACCAAGCAAATACAACCAATAGCCCCTCAAGCTAGCATATTCCTCAATATTATTGAAGCTAGGTTTAATGAGTTGGCCAAGCCAATTCCCAAAAGAGAATGGAACACCTCAAGAATAATGGTCATAATTGTCCTCAATAAGAGTGGATTTCTCCAAAAGGGATGATTTTTGATCAAAAATTTGATGACAGGCTCTAGAATATTGTAGATATGAATAAGAAAATGATGCAATATGGCTTCCAAGGACTCTAGGATGAAAAACATCTGATGTTATCTGAAGAATATCTCAAGAGCAGCATAAATGAAATGATGCAAGATGATTTAGAGGTGGATGCATGGCAGGAGCTAGTAAACCAAAATAAAGTAACCTAGTTATTAAAAGAGTTAACCAGAATAAGATATCTGATGGAAGATTTAGCAGACTAGGAAACTTCAGTCTCATACGAAAAATATTTGAATTGCATTACATTCATTGGCAATTGTTGGAGATAAGGAACCCTTCTCAAGCATCCTGGAATAAAGACATGAGCACTCTAGACCATATCACTTAGCTTCTGAAGGAATATTCAGAACAAAAGGAAGTTAAGAAAGATGAATAATAAGAAGATGAAGAACATGAAGATGATGAACAAGAAAATAAAGAGGACACATATGAAGAGACTCAAGAGAAGGAACAATAAGGTGAGGGAAATTAATAGAAGGTGCACCCTAAAGAGACTTATCAAGACAAAGAGGAAGTTGAGGAAGATGCACATCAAGAAGAAAAATATGTGGAAGACATTGCAAATGAAGAGAAGGTAGAGGACACTGCATATATCCAAGACAACCAAGAGCAGGACCAGTAGTGAAGGCATGAGAGTGCCAAAATTTTGTGTAAATTAGCTAAAATTTTGAATGCTATAGCTAGTGAAATAGTTGTAGAGGTATTTTGTAAGCATTTTTGAGTATGATAGGGTCAAAATGTAGCAAAAGAAGCATGGGCTTGCCAAAGCAAGCAAAAGCTATGATGTGGAATTTTGAGGTAGAATAACATCTTTTTGGCCAAGTATATAAATGGTATATTTTCATGCAATGCTAAAGAAGATCAAAGTATGCTTCTAGCATGGCCTCCATATGAAATTTTACTCATTGATTCCCTCTTCAATGGATTAAAAGAGTAAGGTTCACATGGAATTTTTTCCTTGAAGCATACCCTAAGAACGATTGAAGCGGATCCCACCAACCTTCATGAAGAGGTCATCTACTAAATCATTACTTTGAGGATGATCTGATGGAAGAAGGGATAGCCCCTTGTAGAAATATTTACATATTACCTCTTGGATGCTCTCCATGTGAACAGTTATGCTCTAGGTAACTTTGCAAGGGTCTAAGAGTATGACTGTATTAGTGAGATTATTCAATGAGTGTAAGTTGACGGATTACCGAGGTTTATCTCACTCCATTCATTCATCCCATGGATATCATGCAATCTCACTAATTTATATTTTTTTACTCCAGTACCCAAAGGATAAGGACCTAAGTTCATAAGACTTGCTAGCAATGATCCCTAGGAGGTGCCAGAATGTAGGCCCAAAATTGGCCACATAGCAAATTTTAAAAATTATTTGACTAAGTGTTGGAAGAACCTTGAAGACAGTGTTAAAATCCGCTGGAAGGTGAGCTCAATGCAAAAATCCATGGTCAAACTGGTCAAACATTGTCCAATAGATTTTGGAGGAGTGGATTTTGAAAAAGGGAACTCTAGTTTGGTGTTAATTTCTGCCCAAAAGAGTTTGCAGTGTTAAATTCCACCAAAGTGCAAAAATCCATGGTCAACACAGTCAAATAGGCCTTAGCATAATTCAAAGGAGTAGAATGGAATAAATAAGAGGCGATGTAAAACTTAGAAAATTTTGAAAAATTTGGCTAAGTTTTGAAAATACCTACAAAGCAATGTTAAATTACACTAAAGTGCAAATTCCATGGTCAAACAGTGCCTAGTGGAATTCGAAGGAGTGGATTTTGAAAAGGAAAAGGCAACATAGTGTTAAAATCCAATGAGGGCAAGGAAAGTGCAAATTCTGCGATCCAAATGGTCAAATGATGCCTAGCGAAATTCAAAGGAGCAAATTTTTACCGAAAAAGATAACTCAAGGAAAAATTTTGCTCTCCACCAAGCAGGGTCCTATGTTGTTTTCTGCATGACCATGACACAAAGCAAAATTTCATGGTCAACATGGTCAAACCTACTCTAGTGGAAATTTGAGGAGCACATTTTGGTAAGAAGGCAACCTGAATTGAAACACGTTTAAGCCTCCATTTTGTGGTCAATATGGTCAAACTTCAGGGAGCAAAATTTAGAGGAGCAAATTCTTGCACTAAAGGAGATACAATGAGTGCTAAGAGTGGAAATTTTGGGGAGCAGATTTTGAAACCAAAAAACATGTGATGGTACGAATTCCCAATATGCTAAGTCATCCTTCATATCAGCCATTCGAAGGTAGAT
The DNA here is from genome assembly GCA_028583015.1 of Wollemia nobilis. Classification (NCBI taxonomy): domain Eukaryota; kingdom Viridiplantae; phylum Streptophyta; class Pinopsida; order Araucariales; family Araucariaceae; genus Wollemia; species Wollemia nobilis. The sequence continues at coordinate 1,769,832 of JAQPPZ010000503.1, forward strand.
CAAAGGTGGGTGATGAATTTTAGTCTGAGTTAAAAGGGAGAAGAGTACACACTGCTGAAATGAGTCTTAGTCCATGCAACCATTGAACGAGAGCAAAAAGAATCAGGGAAGACCAAAAATCATAGAAATCAAGATCCGCCTATGTTTTTAGTTACAAATCTATGGTGGGAAAGCCTAGTCAAGAATAGGGGATGGATCATATCAGATTACAACTAGTGTAGTAGCCAGATTTTGTGAAAGGCCAAGCAACTTATAGAGCTCAAATTTCTTCTTGTAAGCAAATAAGAGGCTCCCACCTCAACACCCTGCTAATTTGGCATGAAAATTCTTGTAATATTGCTATTTCTTCTACTTTCATTGTAAAATATATATAAAGAGGTTAACCCTCAATTTTAAGAGTCAGATCTGGAGTGTTTGCTTGCACTATTCTTGTAAATTTTTTGAGAATTCAATAGAAGGAGCATTACCTAGACATTTACCTCAAGCTTTTGTTTCTTGTGAGTTTAATCTGCGAATTCATTTCTACTCTGCTTTTATGGTTATTCAATTTTGCTGATATTGGATTGTTGACTTAGAGCAAATTGGAATGCTTCATGTCTAGACAAATGTTATAGAGAGCTTATTTTTTTGTTAGTCTGAATGTTGATCCAATTATGCTATTTGGATTATTAACATTTTGGATGTTTAAAATAGTTCTCTAAGTATTTTTTGGTTCCTTAATGATGAAGACCATTGGTTTTGAATGTTGTTAATTACAAGTGTGGCATATTGGAAATTTGATTGTCAATGTTGTTAGCTTTATCCGACCATTATTCATTCAATTGTTTCTAGCTCTTACCCTATTTCTATCCCTAACCTTACATTTTAAACCACGCTTAATTGAGTCAACATACAATTAGTTGATAAGGTATACCAACCTACTCTGGAGGTTGGATTGAAGCAATATTTAATCCATCCAATGTTAGGGTTTGAGCTGTGATTAGAGGGTGTGCACCTTCCAGAATGTCATAGATTCATAGTCATATTTCAATATTTCCTTGATGTCAATTTAGACCCCAACAATACCAATTGATTTTTTGCAAAAAAAAAAAAAAAATTTCCTAGGGTTTTACTAAATTATTTTTTTATTGGGCTAGAAAGAAAGAGTTTGAATTGGTTTTTACCCCCATATTGGGTGTCCCCTTGAGTTTATAAGGGAAAATATGGTGTTATGAAGGAACTAAAATAGGTTGGGTAAAATCTTTGGAGAAAAGAAAAATATTACCCAAATAGGGTAAAATAGGGCAAGCGGGCTCTAATTTTTTATGAGGTGTCTTAACCAGATGATATGGTCTTAATGTACCATTTTTGATTGATTGTGGTACACTAGGTCGATGCATGATTGGATGATGTACAAATATATATATATATATATATATATATATATATATATATATATATATATATATATATATATATATTTAAAATTTGTATTAATTGAATGGATGAATAGATAGATGTGATGTGTTGATGATATTTTATGATAGATATGGTGGACATATGTGAGTAGAAATTTGATTTTGGAGTTGATTTAAAATTTTTGGCAAATTAATTTGATTTGAAAAATTCTAAGTATCAAAATATTAATTGGAATTTGACATAATTTTAAAATGAATTTCTACCAAGTAATAATGTGAAAGATAGGTATGATAAGGTGAATGTAGATTAATAAAGAAGTATGTAATCAATTTGAAGGATGGTAGCAATGTTAAACATGATTTGAAAATTTTGATTGGCTGTGTTAATGCTAAGGTCAAAGTACAAAATAAATTGACTAAAATGTGAAGATGACTTGATTTTCATGATTTGAGGTGTGTGTGATAATAAAATATGTTTATGGATACCCTCGACATGGTTTGTCATGGGTTATAAGGATAAGAAATATTTTTTACAAATTTATTTTGTTTGTAGAAAAGAAGGGTTAGTGCCAACATCCAGATATATTTTAAAGTTAAGACCTCTTTTAATGGTTATGCATAATGACGAATCATTGTTAATTCATGAAAATTAATATTTCTAAAATTCAAAATTGGCTAATCTTAAGACCTTTTACTAGGGCCCATTCATTTGAAATTTCTAGGGTGCGAAGATTTTTGGGGTCAGCTCGCCCGATTGTGATAATAATTTTTTTGTTTTTATTTTAATTTTCCAAACACTTTCGCCCAAATCCACGAACCTTTCACCTTAAAATTATAAATAATTTCATTTTTCCCATAAAATTTACCTCTTATACCACTAGTATATATACCTAACATGACAATGATACTCATATACCCAAAAAATTAACCATAGCACCAAAAACTCTGCAATGGAAAAAAAGATCTAAAGTAGCAAAAAACACCTTTAGCTATGAAAAACCATCTGAAACATCAAAAATGACTTGTGGTGCATACCCATAGTAGTTGGTGCCTACCCGTAGTAGAGAAAAATTAGGTAGTTAACATCCATGTTCCATAGCAATTTTAGTTTGTATTCACCTAATGTAGAGTGCTTGAATTGGAATCTTATAGTTTCTAGGCAACACTGAGGGAGCCAGTGATCTCTCGGGCTACCAGCTCCATGATACATCAGTAGTGTAGTGACTATCAATGCCACCACCATACATTGATAGTACTTATAGGTTACTCATATTTTGTGGTGTTGATAGCTTGCCAAGAGTACCAATGCCACTATCATGCACTAGTAGCCTCTAAAGGCTACCAACGTATCATGGTGTCATTAGTCTCTACAAGCTACCAATGTATCATGATGTCAGTAGCCTTCAGAGGCTACTAATACATAATTGTGATATTGGTACTCTCTTTAGGCTATTAGTGTCATAATACATCGGTAACCCACAAGTACTATCGATGCCATGTTAAGTTGGTAGCTAATAGGGACTACTAGTGTATGAATGGATTGTTTCATTCTCTTAGCACATTCACTGATACTATGAAGTAGCATTCAATAATAAATTTTTCGAGTGCAAGTTGTAGAATGCAATGGAAGACTGTGCAAGCCCTCATATCTCTTAATTTTTGGAATTAAGTAACATATAGACTATTACTAAACCACTTGTATTACTTAAAAATCTTAGTTCTTTCCTAGTGTGATCTTTCATGTTGTGAATAATAAAATACTACAATTAGTTAGAACTTGGGTAAAATCTAGTTGGTTGTAATAACATCTTTACAATAAGGAAATTACATTATAAGAAATTATTCAATTATTTATTAATTATGAGAGTTGTGTACAATACCCAAAGCTTAAAGTTCTTGGGGATTCATTTTATAACATGAAACATATTTTCCTATACAGATACAATGGCACATACACCAAATCTAAGTAAGCAAGGTAAATATTCTAAAGGAAAAACTATTGATGAGTGATTATTTGGCATATATTTTTGTAGTAAATTATTTCATTTTTATATTTAATTTATGATTATAATATATTTTAAGTAAGTTATTTCTATTTATTTCTGTGATTTATCAGTTAAAAATATGGATGCAGTTAATCTGACAAATGTGTGCATTTCATGTAAAATACATCCGAGTTGTGAGTAATTATGTAGGGAAATATTGAAGGATTCTCCATAGGTGCACGATGCAGTAGCACAAGCTTCAGAATACACCTTGGATATGAGAAGATGGATATAAGGACAAAGGATTAAGGAAGCTCTAGGTATGATGATAGAATAGTGGTTGAATACTATTACAGAATATGGTAGCTGAAGTATGTTACGAAAGATAGTTACCAAAGTATGTTGTAGAAGGTAGCTACTGAAGACTATTATCGAAGAGAAATTTTACCAATAGTTACCGAAGAGAGTTGACCAAGTTAGTTGATCGATATTGCATGCCACATCAGTGACAACATGGTACTCTTACATGGCAATAAAGGATTATAGTCAGCTTAGATTAGTTGACTTATCACATATTCTTCATGAGGATATTGTGATTAATAAAGTTGTTATAACTTTATTTCATAAAGTTGTATAATTGGAATATTGTTAGGATGATTAGATTCAGATGCAAGATTGTTATGTCCTTCCCATTATTTAAGGGGCATATAGTTATGTGTTATATCTTGCGAAATGTCTAAGTTAGTATTATGTTGTTATGTTAGCTCATAAAGTGCCACTTGGACCACTTAAGTTGTTTACTGAGTCCAAGCAGAATTAGGAATTGTATTAGTTTAGATTATTCTCGTTAGTGCATAGTTGTCGCATTATCAAGTCCACAACTCCACATGGCAAAATACGTGGAAGAATATTACTTAGAATTGTCCAAGTCACAATATATATTACATAGGGAGACCTTTGAAAAGGTCTAATGTCCATCTGAATAATCTAAGGGAGAAATATCGAATGTTCAATGTGTCTGTACAATTTTTGAAGAAATGCGCCAACATGTACATTTGAATTTCTAGCAATAAAAGTAGCACTTCATTCTTCACATATGGTAACTATGTCATTTGTATTTACTGCTTAATTTATTTTATGTAGTTGTAATTGTAATTGTCCTACATTCATAGAATAGAATAATGTTAGTAGTAGTTATGCATCTTAGTTACTGAGATAAAGTAGTTTAGGGGAGAAAGACTTACACTATCCTCTAGGAGGTAGGGCCCACTCCTACAGCCAGTCCCTAATCTCTCACCCCTACAATAGGTTAGAAATAGTTAATTAACCTTAGAATATAAAATAAATTAAATTGCATTTTTATAAAACATAAAGTCAGAATAGATAATTAAAACTAACTGCACGAGGATCCTCAACAATAGATCAACTCATCAATAGGTAATTACTATTAGTTATCCTCATTAATAGATCAAATCATCAATAGGTAATTATCATATTTACTGCATAAATCATAAATTGCATTTTATTTTCATTCCTACACAATTTAATTTATGTTTATTACTTTTCTACAAACACCTAAAACTAAAAGAGATCTGAATTAAGCTTAGCATTGATCCCCATGGTACAATCTATACTAGATTCCTACTCTTTAAATCTAACCTTGATTACCCTCGGATTGATAAAATTAAATGTAAGCTATTACAACCGATCATTTTGGCACCATTGCTAGGGAGAGTAGCATCGTAGTGGTTAATCAAAAAAGTTGTTTGGTAGTGCAAAAAGGTGAGGCTTACTTGTATGTGGAAAGAGGTACGTATGAGTCCTTGGCATGCATATGAGTCAGAGTGGCATGAGATGGTCCCAACAAGCCCCTTCGTTCGACGTTGCTAGGTTCATTTCTCTTGAGGAATCAATTTTACTACTTTCATAATTAAAATTTTATTTCCTACAAATTTCAATTTCTGCAAATTTTCCAGCTTTGGGTGATTATTATTGTTTAGTTTGACTTAGGACCTATGAGAAAAATAGGAAGTAGGTATGCCTGAGTGGCACAATCATAGTGAAATACCCCTAAATATTTAGGACCTATAAGAAGTAGGAAGTAGGTATGGTTGAGTGACACAGCCATAGTGAAACCCTCCTAAACAATCAAACAAATAGTAATAGTTTAACCTTTTATTTCTAGTTAATTTTACTTTTCTAGCAATATTTCATTTTACTCCTAATGTGCTAAGATTGGATGTATAAATATTCGTAGGAACGCGAGTCACACCTAATTTTAGCAAAACATTAGGATTGTTAAATTTTACTTTTTCAACAATATTTCATATTATTCCTAGTGTGCTAAGATTGGTTGTATAAATATTCATAGGAACATGAGTCACATCTAATTTTAGCAAAACATTAGGATTGTTGTGAAATTTTATTTCAATTCTTTCCTATTGTATTAAGGATAGTTATAAATTCATTTGTTGTGATTTGTATCTAAACTTGACAATAGTAGGATTAAAATAGAAAATCAAAATCAAAACCCAAACAAAACCAAAACCAAAGAGAGAGAAAAGAGAATAAAATATAAGTTGCTAGATGGTGGAAAATAGTCTAAATCAGTCTACACTTATAGACCTTAGAGAACTATTGATAAAACAAGAAGTTAACCTTATTTTTGAGCAAGGAAATAGAACATCTAGTAAGGAGTGGGAGTGTCTGTATGAATGCATTGACATTATTAAAGAAAAATTAGATGAGCTGAAGGAAATCAAAAGGATTGACATAGCAAAAACTCTAGGGATGAACTACCATTCATATTATCTAGATCTTGGAAAGAGTTGTGAGCATTGGATTTGGGATAGAAGAGCAATAGTAAATCCAATAATTTACCCTTGGAATCAATATTTTGAAGACTCCCTCCTCATTCACAAATTCCTTGCAGACCTAGAAAAGAGAGAAGTAGCCCTAGAATATAGCAAGAAATATCACAAGATACCTAGAGTTGTGCGCTTTAGAGAGGTGTCAAGATTTATGCTGTGAGTTACAATTTGGAAATCACGACCCCATTCCAACACAAGCTTTTCTTATTCAATTGATTCAATTAGTGATAGACCACTTTAATTTTGAAGAGGAACACTTCATGACACCCGAACAACTTGATCCAATCAATGATATTCATAGACTATTCAAGGAAGATTAGACATGTTGCAAAAACAAGAGAACTTAGAAAATTCATGAGCAGACCTAGAGACTCTAAGGGAAGATTTATAAAGATCAACAAATCAGAAGGAAATTTCCAAAGAGACTTTAGCAGGCAACCTAGAATTTATAAGTTAGAAGAATTTGAAACAACAACATCAACCAATCAAGCTAAAATCCTAGAACAAGATCCCGACTCATACTTATTACCGAAACCAGAATTTGACAATCACATAGATCCTTCTTCTATTTTTACTGAACCCATACCTGGTCCAATTCTTGAAATCTTACATTCAATTATGGCTGACCAACAAAGTGGGTAGGGAGAAGTAGAAGAGAACCAAAGGGGGGATGAACAAAGATAGAATAGAGACCAAAGAAGAAATGGGTAAAGAAAGACATTTGCCTTCCCAATATTACATATAGATGGGACAACAAGAGAACCTAAGTCAGTATCTATTTTTGTATTGCCCACCTTCCATGGGAAACCACACGAAGATCTGAATGCTTTTATTTTCAAATTTGAAGTAGTGTGCCAAGCTTACTTTTACACCACCGATGAACAAAATCTAAGGTTGTTTCCCTCTACTCTTAAATATGTAGCTTTAATATGGTTCATGGGTCTAGGAGAAAATATTTGTAATCAATGGGATGGAGAACATGGATTAAAAGAGCTATTCCTTGAATGATATCAAGATTACTATAGATTTAGGGATAAGAAAGTTGAGCTATTCCGCATGAATAAAAAGAAGAAGAATATTTGGAGGATTACCTTGAGAGATTTCTATTTGTTGGGTCTAGAGTAAATATAGACCTTGATGAAGAAATATTAAAAGAACTCTTTCTAAAAGGACTAAAAGAAGATGTCCTTGAGGTTCTGAACCTTATGGTAAAAGGAGATATCCATATTATGGTGTTTGAAGAGATTGTAAACCTTTGCAGAAACTATTCAAGAAATAAACCTCTAAGGAGTAATAAGTATACATCTACAGGAGGAGTGACAAGAGCAAAAATTGGAAACATGTTGGAAGGTTTAAAAACTGATTTGTTAAGTACCTTGACTACATATTTGGATTTAATGGATAGGAAGCCAAAAGAATAGGATAATGAAGAAATCTACTATCACAGATGTAGGAAAAAGCACAACCTGAGAGAATGCCCTCTCAACATTACAAACATTTCCAACATTGCTACTTGTAAAATTTGTGATAAGAATCACAAAACTAAAAACTACAAATACATCTCCATTGTTAAAGCTGCCATAAAGGAACCTGAAGTTGAAGAGGTAGAAGATATTTATTTTGTAGCTCAAATATGGAATGGTCCATTCAATGGACCACCAAATTGGTCAAACCCTAGTTATTCCAACTCGCAAAGGCCTAATCAATGGTCCAATGCACCAAACTAGACAAATTAGAACTCTTATTCAAACAATCAAGACTGGAACATACCCCCATGGGCCCACTTTATGGCCAATACCTATGGAAATCCACCTCCATGGAATCAAGGAATGTCAAGTCAAAATAGTTGGAATACTAATGGCCAATATAACCAAGGAGGATCTGGTTGGTCTCAAAATCTATCACAACAACAGAACTTTCAAAACCAATTTAGGGGACAAGCCCCTCAAAATCTACCTCAAAATAGACTTCTTCCACCTCTAGTTAATAATAATAATCCTCCTAAGCAACCTCCTCTTCCAGCTCAACTAGTCCCTAATCCTAACAACAACAAGAACATTCAACAAGCCTATGAAACTAGTGAGACATGTTCTATATCTATAGCACCTTGTCAACAAATTCAATTGAGATCGAGAAAAGTATTGGAAAACAATGTAACTCTCACAGAGCTTGATAACCCCACTACAGATTTATTCGAAAAGGAGGATAAAAATGAAAAGGAAATAGAAAATTCACCAGAAAACATTCCAACAAAACAACAAGAAATCCAAATTCCTCAAAGGAAGGAAGTAGAGATACCATTTCCTCAAATATTGGCAATACCAAAAGAACCATCTAAGCCAACCTTTAACTTCCTTCAAGAATTAGAAAATGTTACTATCAAGATCCCTTTATTACAAGCTATCAAGGATATACCCATCTATTCCAAGCTCATTAAAAACATATGTACAAATTCAAGAAGGAAAAAGAAGAACGAAGCCCAAACTATTCAAGTCATTGGACAATTATCTGAGATAATAATGAGAGGTAGGTCATTACCAAAATACATAGATCCTGGAATACCTATACTCATGGTACACATTGGTGACATAGCCTTGCAAAATATTTTGGTCGATTTAGGAGCCACTATTAATATCATGACTAAAGAAACAATAGAATATTTAGGGGTACATAAATTGCAATCAACTTCTATTGTACTCCAACTCACAGATAGGTCTACTATTAAGCCAGAAGGAAAACTAGAAGATGTTATAGTCTCTATAAGTTCATGGGAATACCCTGTAGACTTTATAGTCTTACAACCCAAGAAAAATTTAGGGGGACATCCCTTAATTCTAGGGCACCCATGGCTCGCAACAATTGATGCTTACATTAGTTGTAGATCGAGAAATATGACTATTTTTTATGGCAAGAATACTAAAGACCTTAGCCTATTCCCTGAATCAACAATAGAAGAAGAATTTCCAAAGCAATTATGGTATGATTTCCCTCATGATTTTGATGAAATCCAAACCTTATCAATCAATGTTCTGAGTGAACATCTTCAACAAGAGGTTGAGGGACCATTACCATTACTATTAGGAAATCAAAAAGAAGATCAAGGTCAAGATAATGGTTGTTCATATGAATCTACTATGGCTATTAATGAGGCAAGCACAAGTCAGTCTCAACAAATGATACCATATGACTATTACTTAAATATTATTGAACATGAGATAATGGGGATAGATGCAAACATAAAAAAATGCAAGCAAATAGATATCACACCAGGAAGAACCTTGAATATCAGTGATGAGCTCACAAGCATACAAGAATCACAATTAATAGACATGCTTAAGAAATATCAATCAACATTTGCATGGAACTACGAGGATATGAAAGGTATACATCCAAATGTTTGTACCCATCATATTTTTATCCAAGAAGGATGTTATCCAGTAAGACAACCCCAAATAATATTGAATCCAACTATGAAATATGTGGTTCAAGAAGAAATCATTAAACTCTTGAAGGCAGGATTTATATATCCAATTTTTGATAGTCAATGGGTGTCACCTCTTGTGATAGTCCCTAAAAATAATGGTAAATGGAGGATTTGTGTGGACTATAGGGAATTAAACAAAGTAACAAAGAAATACTATTTTCCCTTGCCATTCATTGATCAAGTTCTTGATACATTGGTTGGAAAGAAATATTTCTACTTTTTGGATGGGTTTAGTGGCTATAATCAAGTTTCCATAGCTAAGAAGATAAAAAGAAAACCTTCACATGTCCAGTAGGCACCTATGCTTATAAAGTCTTACCTTTCAGATTATGCAATGCACCTACCACTTTTCAAAGAGCTATTTTAGCTATATTTGCTGATTTAATAAATGAGTGTGTAGAAGTCTATATGGATGACTTCACAGTCTACGGTAATACCTTTGAAGAAACCTTGTCAAGCTTACAAAAAGTTTTGGTTAGATGCCAAGAGCAAAACCTCTCTTTGAGTCATGAAAAGTGTTTCATGATGATGAGAGGAGGCATTGTTCTAGGACATTATATATCAGAAGAAGGTGTTAAAGTAGATCCTACAAAAATACAAGTTATTCAATCCCTTCAACCTCCAAAAACACAAACAGAGGTGAGAAGTTTCCTAGGACATGCAGGATACTACCGTAGATTCATTAAAGACTTTAGTAAAATTGTTGCTCCCATGCTTAAGCTCTTAACTAAAGAAAGTGAATTCAATTGGACTAAAGCATGTCAAGAAGCCTTTGAAGTTATAAAAGATAAATTGATTACTGCTCCAATCCTGAGAGGACCAAATTGGGAATTACCATTCCACATACATTGTGATGCTTTGGGTTACGCAATAGGGGCAGTATTGCAACAGGTTGAGAACAAAATACCTTATGCTATCTATTATGTAAGTAAAAACTTGCATGGAGCCGAGCTTAATTACACTATTACTAAAAAAATTTTTAGTTGTAGTCCATGCCATCAATAAATTTAAACATTACATAACAGGGTATGAAGTATTTATTCACACTGATCACTCTACCATTAAATACTTAATGAACAAAGCGATAGTAGGAGGTAGAGTGGTTAGATGGCTTATTTTGCTACAAGATTTCAATGTCACAATCATAGATAAGGTAGGAAAATATAACATCATTGTAGATCACCTATCTCATATGCAAATATTTGATGATGATGAGTTAATTCCTAATAATTTCCTAGATGAACATTTGTTTGCTCTTTCTATTTTTACTCCTTGGTATGCTGATATTGTAAATTACTTAGTAATAGGAAAAATGCCTCAAAACTATACACCGCATGAGCGTAGAAAATTAATACATCAAAGCACTCCTTATATGTGGATTCATGGAGTCTTGTTTAGAAGATGTCCTGACCAAGTAATTAGGAGATGTGTGCAAGAAGAGGATGTATATGACATCATTCGGGAAGCACATGAAGAACCCTGTGGAGGCCATTATGCCACCCAAAGGATAGTTAGTAAAATACTTCAAACTAGTTACTTTTGGCCTACCATGAATAGAGATGTCCATAAATTTATTGATAGATGTGATGCTTGTCAAAGAGCTAGTAAGCCTACCCCTTCGATGGAGATGCCTTTGGTTCCATAGATAATGTTTGAACCATTCAAGAAATGGGGAATTGAATTTGTTGGACCAATAGACCCTCCAAGAGAAGGTAATAAACACATACTTGTGTGTACAGATTATGTTACTAAGTGGGCTGAAGTTAAAGCTTTACCATGAGCACAAGCTGAACCAGTTGCTGATTTCCTTTATGAAAATATTATGCAATGCTTTGGAGCACCTAGAGAGTTAGTTTCAGATCATGGAACCCAATTTCTCTCCAAATTAATTGAGCATTTTGTTGACATCTATCAAATAAAACATAGGAAAACCTCACCATATCACCCTCAAGCCAATGGACAAGTAGAAGTTACGAACAGAGAACTTGAAAAGATCATTACAAAAATCGTAACTATTAATAGGGGTGATTGGGCTGAGAGATTGAAAGAAGTTGTATGGGCATACAACACAACTTGGAAAACTACCATAGGATTATCACCTTATGAAATGGTCTATGGAAAACAAGCTATCATGCCCATCGAATTTGAGATAGAAACTCTTCGCACAATGGTACAACTTGACATGAATTTGGACAAAGCACAGAAAGCTAGATTGGAAAAGTTAAACATTCTGGATGAAAGGAGACTAGAGGCATTACATAGGACTGAAATAACCCAACAAAAATGAAATAAATGGCATGATAAACACATTGTACCATGTACATTCCAATCAGGAGATTGGGCCTTGTTGTTTGACTCTCGTTACCAAGACTTTCAAGGTAAATTGAGGACAAGATGGCTAGGACCCTATGAAATTAAAGAGATATTCGGAAATGGTACAATCAAGCTTAAGCCTATAGATGATTCAACAAGGAAACTACTAGTAAATGGCCATAGGCTTAAACTTTATAAGAAGCCATTATCTAAGGAAGAATTCATACACCACCTTAAGCAACAAGCCGATTTGCAGTACATCTCTAAACTGCAATCAACCACTATTGAATAATAACTTCTCTCTCACATAAAAAAAAATTATGCTTCCTTTGTTTCATCATGAAGTTTCTATATTTGTAGTATTTCTATCTTATTTTCATCAATTTTCAGTCTCAATGTTTCAAAAATAGCCCAAGAGGATATTTCTTTAAAAAACTTGTAGGAAAATGGCTATCATATGTTGCATAATACCTTGTTTGCTAGATAAAATCTAGGTGTTTTTCAATTACTCAAACAACACTAGTGTTTTGAGAAAATTTTCATTGAAATTCAAGCAATATTTTGATGTTGTAAGTTATTCCTAGTCAATCAATTTTTTCTTGGACTACGCACATTTGAACATATAAAAACATTGTGAGATTTGGAGAGATTAACTCATGAGTTACTATTGCCATAAAGTGAATAGTTTCCCTTGCTTATCCATCTATGTGCATGGTCTAGAGTACTAATGAATTGGCAAAAGGACAAGCTCACCCTTCATCTTAAAAAAAATCCCTTGCTCCTCATCTAATCGAGCAAGTATCCCAAAAATATCTTCTTGCTTCCTCTAAAAATAAGCAAGAATCCCAAAAAGCAATAAAAATCCCTTGCTCCCTCTCAAAATGAGCAAGTATCCCAAGAAAAAATTCAAAGAAGGGTAAAAGAGCTTGAATCCCTAGAATTCTTAGTATCTCAAAAACCATGGGGTGATCCTCATTACAACAATGGGTTGAATGAAACCCACTTGGCAATAAGGTATCCTTACGCAAGTAGCACTAAGTCTGGACAAGACCTATGGATGCTCACAGATAAGCTAGCTTGTTGGCATAAGTGACCTTTGTTTTACTCAATCCTTACTCATAATGGGAAATGAATACTCATTGCACACATAGTTGGTCCTTGAGAAGCTTGAAAACATTAGGATAACTTTAACACCATATTGATTTGTGAAATGAATAGATGAATTTGTTTAAAGTCACTAGGATGTTTGAAGTCTTTGAGAAATAACTCTAGAATATCATAAGTAGGCAAAAGTTAGAAGCAAATTCCTATGGAAGTACTATAGTTCATTTTCTCCTACAAAAATGTGGCTTGTATCTCTCAAAACTTTGTATCTCTTAGCAAAAGCCATCATAATATCAGAATATCTATTCCATTTTTCTAAGTGATTGAAAATATCCCAAGCCTTTGATAGAAATCTATTTTTGCATACATTGATGACTGATATCAAGCTTTATAATCATTATTTTTCTCTCACTTGGATACTCCTTAATGAAATTCAAGAAGCACAATCACAAAAATTATAATAAACCCCCATAAATAAAACTTATTATTATACTATCCACCAATATAAATAAAACACCCTTCATCTTGTTTTGGCTATATAGCCAAAATTATAGTTTGGGGGGAGGTAAATAGAGGTATACAAAGTTCACAATACAATTTGGGGGGAGAAATAGGTAAAGTATTTTCTCAACTTTAACAACTACATTTCCATAGATGTCTTCCATAGATGTCTTCTATAGATGTCTTCCGTAGATGTCTTCTATAGATGTCTTCCATAGAGGTCTTCCATAGAGGTCTTCTATAGATGTCTTTTATAGATGTCTTCATAGATATCTATTTTATAGATATCTTCATAATTTAAATATTTATATTTTGTAATAATCTTTTGTAACAATATTTTATAATAATATTTTATAAGCACCATCCATAGATGTTATCCATAACACATATCATAAAATGTTCTTAAGTGTCAAAACTTAAATTAGCCCTAGATATAAGAGACACATGGCAATTCAAAAAATGACAAGACAAGTGATAAAGGCGTGTCAACAAATATTATAAGGAAAATATGGCAGTAATATTTTAGGAAGAATAAAAGGGAACAAAATAAAAATATATATTAATAAAACCTTTTTAAAGTGTGTACACGAAGGCGTAAATGAGAAACCCTCTTATGATGTGTACACGCCAAAATGGTACCACCTAATTTTTAAACCCCTCTTGAAAGCACAGATGTTCTCGGGGGCTGGAAATAAAAGTTTCAAAGAATGATGGTCTATTGGAACATGTGCATGCAAAAGCAAACGAGTGAGGATGTGGACCAATCTAATTGGCCGTAGAATGTAGCATCAACAATAAGTACCATGTGGATGAAACATGGCATAAAACATAGAAAATAGAAAGAAGACATGTGGGCTAGTGACATGCTGGAGGACAAAGGAATAAACATGGTAAATGATTAAAATAATTTTATTTTAGCACCTGGTGATCAAAAGATATTATAACACTTGGCAATAAAGTCCACCCTCACCATGCAAGGTGGTGGGTAAGTTTTGTGCCAAAGGAAGATCGACCACCCTAGAGCCTATGTCGATGAATGACAAGTGGATTCTTTCACCAATCACGGGAGACGTCATGGATGGACAATGTTAGCCATTGATCAAATTTCAAATGGAAGGTTGTGATGGAAGGAAGGAAACCCATGATGAGTCTAGAAACTTTGCCATGATAGTGATGGAGGGAGACGATCATCGATGCATGGCTTTTATCGACCAATCATACATCAAGACATAGATTTAAATTCTTTACCATCGATTAAATCCAAATTGATGAACGTAATTTACTAGACTCAATATTTTCTTCACCATCGATAAGAGTTAAAGTGGTCACTATCATCGATGAGAGTTAAAGTAGTCACCATTGTTGGATAAGGGAAATCGGATGGTGTAGAACCTTTGCATGGCTAAAACTCCATGCAGAGGAAAATAAACCCTAGAATTATTTTTCCTTCCATAGAAGGTCGTAAAACACCATTGAAAATTATCTACAATCGAAACAGAGTTGGAACATCATATATTTCTACCTAAGAAACAAGATCGAACCTCGAAATTATGAAGAGGAAACATGGGTGAAATATTTTAAAGAATTACGATGTAGGGTGACAGAGTTTGGCAAGGAAAAGTGAAAATGATAGGTAAATTTTTTACTATTTCAATTTTATTTTTAGTCGCAGAACCAAATATTTTAAATACCCTAATCATTCTGCTACATATGTAATTAACAAATATTTTTTTGTTAGGTCATAATTAAAATTGTTTATGTTGATAAAAGAACCTATCAATTTTTATGGAGATTAATGAAAATTACTCCTAAAATTCTATGTTTTCGCTTAATCCTTTATGAAGATAATGAATTATTTTGAAAAAATTGTAAGATGTGTTTTTCTATGTGCGATTGAAATATTTTTGCAGGTCTCTCAACTCCTAAATTTTGAAATTTCTTACCATAGAATCCTATCTACCCTTTACCCTAAAATCCATGCCCCATTCCATATTTCAAAAATGTAGTGAGCCCCCATCTATCGAAACACAGAATCCTAGTGATTCTGTAACAGAGTTGTTTCAAAGAGCTAGGTGGTGGGATGCCCTCACAAAATTCAGAGGGCATGACCAAGGGGTGGCCAAACAATTTATTCTAAATTGTAACCCTACAAAGATGACCACCCAAGTCAGAGATATCCAATTTGACCTTAACCCGAGTATTATTTCTAAAGTACTAGGTTTACCGAAAGTAGGGCTACCATATTATAAAAACCCCTCTAAAAGCGTCACCCAACTAGTAGCAAAATTTGATGAAAAATGCACCATTATTCGAGATAAAGAGGGATGGATTAAGGGTGTTGCTACTTCTTCACTTCCTCTCATGTGGTAGGAAGTCATCATCCTAATTATCAAATTCTTCACCCTAGAAGGACGAATGTCCACCTGTGCAGCCTACCATATCCGCATGTTGATAAACTTGAAATTCTTAAAGAATAATGATTGTGTCATCAACCTACCGTATTTTCTATTTCAATCTCTAAAGTCCATTGTTATTCATGTTCAGCCTAAAAACTCTCAAGAAAAACCTAAACTACATTTACTTGCACACCATGGCCTTATCAAATTAATAGTCTTGAAAAAAGCACATGAAGTAAAAGTAGCTTGGAATAGAATAGTCGAAGAGTCTAACCTACCAGAATATTCTGAGTCTACCAAAAATGAGCTTGAAGAAGAAAGTCCATCTGAGGAAGATCATGAGTCAGATAGTCAGGAGGAGGAACCTGAGTCCCCAAAACATAAACATCGACCCACCAAAACTGCTAAACCAACTCAGCCTACATGAAAACTCGACGTCAGAAACACACTCCTGAAACTCATGAGAAAGGAGATATATCAGGGCATGAATCTAACTTACCCACACCTAAACCAGCTACTGAAACCCTATCTCACCTTCAAGCACAAAATACTATTTTACAAATAAAAATTGATAAACTGAGGGAGGATTTCATAGAGCATTCAAAAGTGGTCCAACGAGCCCTTGCCCTCTAGATAGACATGATTAAGCAACTCTCAATGGATAAGGTGATGAAACCTATTGATTCCATCAACCGACCACCACCTGTCGATGCTTCCCCCAATAAAAGCTCCACCACCGGTAGAAAGTAGAAAAATCTATTAATTTTAGTAAAGTGACATACACCAACAAGCCCTTTGACTTTTCCAAGCTTCTTGAGGAAGAAAGTTCCCAACCGTTCGCTAGTCTAACACAGTAGAATCAATCGAAAAGATTAGATCCTTCCACCAAGATAGGAACTGCACCTGAGAATCTTGTCTTAAATATTGGGATACCTCCAAAGATTAACGTAGTAATAGACAACATAGTTGCATCAGTTGAGAAACCTCCACCTTCTCAAATGCAAGATGCAGTGTAGAGAGAGGATTCCCTCGAGGTTGAACATATCAAAATAATCATGGTTGAAACATCGGTTGGTGAATAGAAGGCCAAAGAGCAGGTACAAAAGGTGAAACGAGAATACAAATTACCACCAACAAGACCTCCATCATCAAGAATTTCCACCCGACGGACACAAGTCGGATGAAAAAAAAATTGTTTAAATATTTTATGATTTTTAGACTTAAATATTTGATATGTATATATTATTATTATCTATAAAATGTTTAATATTTTATATCTGTAGATATTTTAGACATATATATATCTAAAATAATATTGTAAATAGTATTTTATATTTGAACTTGTTCGTATATGCAGTGCTTGATGTTTTACGATCATTATCATAGTGAAATAATTTGGAGAACTCATTTTTCTACTAAGAATTGTTATGTTATTGTGCTCTTGTAGGAACTGTTCTCTAAAAACAATTGTAAACAACATATTTTTTGTAGATGATCAGATGTTCTACATTTATTGATGAAATTATTTTATTACAACAATTCAAAATATAACATTTAAAATATCAAAAAAAAAATAAAAAAAACATTATAAAAAAATATCTGATTGGAACTGTGTGCTATATTGTAATATGTTGGCTTATGTTTAAATTATCTCTAAAAATGTTTATTTCTTAGTGTTGCTACCAATGATTTTTGGAGATAATATCTGATAACCTATTTGCTTATTCTTGAAAAATAATTGTGATGTCCTATTTCATGAACTTGCAAATGACTTTCTGAAAGAAAATGTAAATCTTGATTGATTTTAATATTTCATTTATTTGCAAAGATCTGGATGATGACATCTGATATATGTGTAATATCTATAATATTTTATTTGTCTCATTTTCTTCACATGCATGAGGACATGCATATATTTCATTTTGGGGAAAATGATGAGTAATTATTTGGCATATATTTTCTATAGTAAATTGTTTCATTTTTATATTTAATTTATGATTATAATATATTTTAAGTAAGTTATTTCTGTTTATTTCTATGATTTATCAGTTAAAAATATGGATGCAGTTAATCTGACAAATGTGTGCATTTCATGTAAAATACATCCGAGTTGTGAGTAATTATGTAGGAAATATTGAAGGATCTCCATAGATGCACGATGCAGTAGCACAAGCTTCAGGATACACCTTGGACGTGAGAAGATGGATGTAAGGACAAAGGATTAAGGAAGACTCTAGGCACGATGATAGAATAGTGGTAAAATACTATTACAGAATATGGTAGTTAAAGTATGTTATGAAAGATAGTTACCAAAGTATGTTGTAGAAGGTAGCTACTAAAGACTATTACCGAAGAGAAATTTTACCAGTAGTTACCAAAGAGAGTTGACCAAGTTAGTTGATCGATGTTGCATGCCACATCAGTGACAACATGGTGCTCTTACATGGCAATAAAGGATTACAATCAGCTTAGATTAGTTGACTTATCACATATTCTTCATGAGGATATTGTGATTAATAAAGTTGTTATAACTTTATTCCATAAAGTTGTATAATTGGAATATTGTTAGGATGATTAGATTCAGATGCAATATTGTTATGTCCTTCCCATAATTTAAAGGGCATATAGTTATGTGTTATATCTTGCAAAATGTCTAAGTTAGTATTATTTTGTTATGTTAGTTCATAAAGTGCCACTTGGACCACTTAGGATGTTTACTGAGTCCAAGCAGAATTAGGAATTGTATTAGTTTAGATTATTCTCATTAGTGCATAGTTGTCGCATTATCAAGTCCACAACTCCACATGGCAAAATACGTGGAAGAATATTACTTAGAATTGTCCAAGTCACAATATATATTACATAGGGAGACCTTTGAAAAGGTCTAATGTCCAATAGTCTAATGTTGAATAATCTAAGGGAGAAATATCGAATGTTCAATGTGTTTGTACAATTTTTGAAGAAATGTGCCAGCATGTACATTTGAATTTCTAGCAATAAAAGTAGCACTTCATTCTTCACATATGGTAACTGTGTCATTTGTATTTACTACTTGATTTCTTTTATGTAGTTGTAATTGTAATTTTCCTACATTCATAGAATAGAATAATGTTAGTAGTAGTTATGCATCTTAGTTATTGAGATAAAGTAGTTTAGGGGAGAAAGACTTACACTATCCTCTAGGAGGCAGGGCCCACTCCTACAGCTAGTCCCTAATATCTCGCCCCTACAATAGGTTAGAAATAGTTAATTAACCTTAGAATATAAAATAAATTAAATTGCATTTTCATAAAACATAAAGTCAGAATAGATAATTAAAACTAACTGCACGAGGATCCTCAACAATAGATCAACTCATCAGTAGGTAATTACTATTAGTTATCCTCATCAATAGATCAATTCATCAATAGGTAATTATCATATTTACTGCATAAATCATAAATTGCATTTTATTTTCATTCCTGCACAATTTAATTTCTGTTTATTACTTTTCTACAAACACCTAAAACTAAAAGAGATCTGAATTAAGCTTAGCATTGATCCCCATGGTACAATCTATACTGGATTCCTACTCTTTAAATCTAACCTTGATTACCCTCAGATTGATAAAATTAAATGTAAGCTATTACAGCCGATCAACTATCCTAAAATACTTTAGCCAAATATCCAAATCCAAGGAGACATCGACATTTGTACAACTTCAAGGTACATATCTATCTTCTATACAAAAAAGTAAATATTTTTATGTAATTTCAAAAATTGATGTAGGATCCCTTTGTATGCAGAATACCCATTTGACCCTGACATGCCTCCACTTGAAGATGTTCCCCAGAAAGAGATACCTCAACCTGAAAATTTACTTAACAATAATATTCAACAACTTAAATATAATCCTCTATTTGGAACACCAACCGAGAAATCAACTGACCATTCTAGCCAAATACCAACTTCAGGAGAATATTGTACTAAAAAATCTAAATGTGGAAAGTTAACTAGGTGGACTATTGGAAGGACATTTAAGCTTGAATGGTCATCCAAATATCCATTTATTAAGCTAGTGCAGTTAAAGAACAATAATGATATACCAACATAATGTAGATGCATTATTTGTAGTTGGGAACTAGGGAAGGATCACAAAATATAACTTAAATTGGATACAATAGAAAAACATTGTGGGAAAGTTTATGTGACAAAAAGAAATTAATGGAACAATTAAGAAAACAGTTAGGTGGAAGAATGCATCAGAAGGCCAATGTATAATTTTATTGACTATAAGCATCTGTTTTAGCTTGCTAATGTATAAAACCTTCCCTATACCCATTGGTCAGATCGTGTTAGATTCAACGAACACAATTGAATTATTCAGCAGCAGATTAAATAGCGATTACAATAGCAATTATCCCGGAGGTTGCCAAACCAACCAGCGATAATAGCAACTTATTACTGACGGTTATATACGGTGAGCTAAACTATGTAATAAAGACAAAATACATATTAGTACGCTAACATCCCCCTTTATTACATTATTTGGGTAATGTAATAATTAATAGCTATACTAACATCCCCTTACATTATTTTGCAATACAAAGTGAGCTGCGAAACAATTCAAATTTGACACGCCCAAGTGCCTTAGTGAAAATGTCTGCAACTTGAGCATCGGTGGGAATGTGCTGAAGCTGAATTCGGTGCTTTGGAACTTCCTCTCGAATGAAATGACATTGTGTGTCAATGTGCTTTGTTTTTTCATGATGGTTGGATTCTTGACGAGGTTTAGAACACCCTGATTGTCGCAAAACAAGTGTATTGGAGATTTTGATGGATGGCCCATACTTGTTAGAATGCGACGTAACCATATCACTTCGCACACAGCTTCACGTGCGGCGCGATATTCTGCCTCTGTTGAAGAAATAGCAACCACCTGTTGCTTCTTGCTGTGCCAAGAGACAGGACCGGATCCCAGATGAAAAATGTATCCAGAAGTTGACTTGCGATCATCAAATGATCCGGCATAGTCGGAGTCCGTGTATCCTTGCAAGAAGAATTTGTTGTTCCTCTTGTATTCTAGGCCATATTCTATAGTACCACGGACATAGTGAAGAACACGTTTTTTTGCTTTCCAATGAGTAATCTTAGGCTCCTGCATGAACCTCGAAAGATAGTTTACGACAAATACGAGATCTGGCCTAGTATTGGTCAGATATATGAGACTCCCAATCAAGCTGTCGATAGAGAGTGCCATCTACCGGGGTGAGTCATCATGTCACGATAACTGAAGTCCATTCTCCATAGGAGTTGCCATTGGCTTGCAGTCAGTCATGCGATATTTATCGAGCAATGTCTTGGCATACTTTTTCTGAGACACTTTGATGGTGTGCTCCTTCTGGCTGAATTCCAGACCAAGACAGTAATGGAGAAGTCCAAGATCTGTCATCTCAAAAGATTTGCACAAGTTTCTTTTGACAGTAGAGATCAAATCTTATGAACTCCCTGTAATGAGCAGATCATCCACATAGAGTACAAGCAACACTATCTCGGAACCACTGTTTCTTGAAATAGAGGTTTGCATCTGACGGACATCTCTTAAATCCATGCTGCATTAGGTGATTGTCCATTTTTATATACCAAGCTCGAGGAGCTTGTTTCAGACCATACAAGGATTTAACCAATTTGCAAACTTTCTGTTGTTGGCCTTCCACTTCAAATCCTTCAGGCTGAGTCATATAGACTTCTTCTTGGAGATCACCATTAAGAAAGGCACTTTTGACATCCATTTGGTGAACTTTCCACCCATATTGTGCTGCCATAGCACACATAACCCGAATTGTGGTCATCCGAGCTGTAGGTGCAAAAGTTTCTTCATAGTCGATGCCTTCCTTTTGAGCATAGCCCTTTGCAACAAGACGGGCTTTATGCTTATCAATTGTTCCATCTCGCCTTGTACTTGACTTTGTATACCCATTTGCAGCCAATAGGTTTCTTTCCATGAGGCAGATCAACAAGCTTCCAAGTTTTATTCTTCATCAGAGACTCATACTCTGTATCCATAGCGGCCTTCCACTGAGGCTCACTAAGAGCATCTTGCATCGATGCAGGTCCAAGACTATCTATGGTAGACATGAATGCCCTGTCATCATCAATATCCATATCCTCAACTTCTCTACTTGGAGTCACGGAAAGTTCCTCAAAAGATTGACAAAGATCATCAACCTCACCGGTTTCTGTGGCTTCTCTTTCCTTTTGAGCCATACTGCGTGTACGAGGTCTATCCAAATTCAAATTGGGAGGAGTGGATAAATTTGCATCTCTGATTGTATTTGTACACCATTTAGGATTATGCTTCGGTGGTGGTGAAGAAGATGTAGAAGGACCTCCATGTCTGTGTTGACGAAGGAATCTCCTCTTCCTTTGGTTCCACAATATCTGGTGTCTTGTAGATGTGCTCTGTGATGTGAAAGCTTCATCAAAGACAACATCTCTGCTGATATGAATTTTCTTGGTCAAAGGATCTATCAACCGATATCCTTTAGAGTGCTCGAGAATATCCAAGAAAAATACATCTCGGTGTTTTCTCATCTAGCTTCTTCCTTTTTTCTTTCGGTATGTGCATGAAAGCTTGACACCCGAAAATACGTAGATGAGATATGGAGGGTTTTCGACCACTCCATGCTTCTGTGGAGTCATTCCTTTTAGGGCCTTTGTGGGTGCCCTATTCAAAAGATACAACTGCGGTGGTGACGGCTTACGCCCAATATTGTTGCCCAAGAGTTGCACTTGTGAGCATACAACGAACCATTTCCATGATAGAACGGTTCCTTCTCTCGGCAACTCCATTCTGCTGAGGAGTATAGGCGGTTGTTAACTGTCTCTTGATCCCATGTTTATCTAGGAATGCAGAAAATTCATTAGAGGTAAACTCTCCCCCTCGATATGAGCGGAGGGTTTTAATAGAAGCCCATGACTCCTTCTCAACGGATTTCTTGAGCTGCTGGAAGAATGCGAAAGCTTAGATTTCGAGTTTGAGAAAGAAAACCCACATCTTTCGTGAGTAGTCATCTACGAATAGCTGAAAGTACCTCTTCCCTCCAACATCTGTTGGGTGTGAAAGGACCGCATAGATCGGTGTGAATTAGCTCCGAGAGGTTTTCGTGCTCTTGTAGAGCTCTTCTCAAATGGTACTCTATCTTTGCTTTCTGCCTAAGCGGTCGGAGCAACACTGGCAATGTGGCAGAAAGGGAAGGAAGACCCTTTACCATCTCATACTTGCTGAGCTCAAGTAAGTAGCCAGAACTAAGATGCCCATATCTCTTGTGCCATAGGGAAGTTGCCTCCTTGGTAGAGACAGTCATGGCAACATGTGGAATAGAGATAGCATCTAGTGCAAATAAGCCATGCTTATATGAAGCTGTTGCAATCTGCTTACCCTTCCTGGTAATTGTACAACACTTCTTTCCATTCTCAACACGAAAGTTGACAACCATATTTCTGTCCAGGATTTGTGTCATCGACAACAAATTGTTGGCCAATCCCGGAACATAGAGGACCTTGTCAATCGACACTTGCCATCGGGAAGAGTGGCGAGCTGTACCCTCTCCACTGAACCTGTAGGTTTTATCATCGGCAATGGTGACGGGTTTGCCCTCCTTGGCCACAAATGATTCAAACCACGATCCGTCGCCGATCATATGTTTACTAGCTCCAGAATCGACATACCAAATAGGATCCCTACGAGTGGAATCCGTGGTAGTCATGAGCACCTTGTGTGCCCATTCGGAATACGAGTCGGATTCTTCAACGACAACATTCGCACTGGGGTTGCTTGTTTTTATTTTGTGGTTTGTTTTGGCCTTTTTGCTTGTTCTTATGCCAACATTTGTTGGTGTCATGGTTGTCTTTCTCACGGATCTTGCACCACCTCTTCTTCGTTGAGGTTGCTTGCCTTTTCCTTTCGTATCCTGTTGAGAATTTCCTCCTTTACGAAAGTTGCCTCCTTTTTGCCCATTACCTTTCTTCCTAGAACCACTGCTGTTGGTGTATAGGGCTGTATTGGAAGAATCATCCTTGTGAAGTTGGCGTGCCTCTGTTGTTGAAGCCAGATTGACCAACTCGATGTAGGTAATTTGTCGTTGGGACACCTGGATGGAGGTTATCAACATGTCAAATGAAGAAGGTAAAGCTCTCATCACAAGTGAAATGAGAAGCTTTTCATCCACGGTATCTCCTAGAGAACTCAATTTCTCTTTCAACTCGGACACTCTGCACGAGAAAGAGTTCAAACTGTTTCACCCTGTCTCAAACTCAGGTTATGAAGTTGTTGTTGAAGATGAAGAATGGTGGATTCATTCTTCCCCTCATAGATGGTTCTAAGGGCATCCCATGCCTCTTTACCACTTGCTTTATCAGCTATATGAGGTTGCACTTCATCTAAAACAGCAAACAAAATGAGCACCTTTGCTCTACTGTCTTTCTTGTCAAAAGCAATCTGATCTGCTGAAGGACCTGTGGATCCTGCTTTTGGTGAAGGCCTTGTTGCTACTCCAGTAACAATATCCCACAAATCTTCCATTTGGAGAATAGCCTTCATCTTATGTTTCCATGGTGTATAATTTGGACCTTTCAATAAGCGATGCGGATCGGTCATCAATTTTGCAACTGCGGCCATAGTGAAGGTTCCTTATATCACCAAATTGGTCCCCCTTTCGATATACCTTTTGCTAGGCCAATATACCGTACAAAATACCCGCCCTTACGTGAGGGAAACTATAGGTATTTAGAAAGATCAACAAAAATCACCCGCCCTTACGTGAGGGAGACTATAGGTGAATTTTAGAGATCATACGATACGTGGAACATAAGCGGTGCTAAAAGGGAATCGCCTTGTTGATGGCACCTACCATAGAAGATTCTTCTCATGCGTGGGGCGTAACTTCCCCTAAACACTATGAAGAATACTTCGTCAGGATTTACGCCTAAACACAAGTGCGATAAAGGGTAGTGGATGGAGTAAAAAATGCAAAAAAATGGCGTACTTATTCCTCCCCGACGATTTATAGAGAACAAGCTCAGACGTCGTTATAGCAGCTATATTAGGCGGCGGATACAGTAGCCAAATCACGACAGCTTTACCTGTAAGTGCTGGCGGAGGTATCGCAAATACCGAGCACTGCAGGTGCAAATAAATTGCACGAGATGGGTTTTATATTCCGGGGACTTTAGGGAGTGTTTGATTTTAATTTTTAATGTTATAGTGCAAAAATGAAATATGCAACATACAACAAAAAAAATGCCCACTAGAATAACCCACTAGGTGTCGGTCCACGGTAGAAAATGCACCTTTTACAATGCCAAATTGCTATTTTTCATAAAAAATTACTCTCAATCCCCCTTTGATTTTTTTTGAAAAAAAATCCCTCCTTAAAAGGCTTTCTTTAACAAAGCATTTTTATAATTATTATCAATTTTAAAATTAAAATAAAAAATTTTAATTTCTATAGTTTTAAACTTTTAGAAAAAATAAATTAAAATTAAATTTAATTTATTAAAGTTTAAAAACTATATTAAAAAAATTAAAATTAAAAATTTTAATTAAAAATAATAATAATAAAAAAATAACTTTAAAAAAAAATATACCTTGGGGGAGTCGGCGGGATTCGAACCCCAGGCCCTGTAGGCTCCCTGAGCCTTACCGCACGGCTCACGACCACGTGAGCCAGCGGGCTGATCCGGAAGAAACAATGGAGCACCTCTCCTTTGTCCCTTCTCGGTCTGCCCAAGCCCTCTGCCACCTCCTCTGCAAGTTCCGGTATGCTGCTCCGTCGAGCTCTTCCGTTGCTTGCTGCCTCTGTTTCCCGTCCTCCGCAGGCTTCTGTCTCCCGTTGCCTGCTTCTGTTTCTCGTCCGCGTCCCTCCCTGCGTTCCGAACGGGGGTTTTTTTTTTTTTTTTTTTTTAAAAATTCCAGCCCCGCGCGCTAGAGGGTTTGCGCGGACGGGCGCGACGCAGTCCCGCGGTGGGGAGGGGGGGCGTCTCGCGAACGCAGTCCCGCTGCGTCTCGCGGACGCGATCCGCGGGGAGGGGGGGTTTATACCCCCTCCGATTTCCCGCGCGGGCGGGAATTTGAATTCCCGCTCCGCGGGCGGGCCGGGGGGGGCGCCTCCTCGGGGTTCCCGCGCGGGCGGGGATTTTAAATTCCCGCTCCGCGGGCCGGAGGGGCGCCTCCTCGGGGAGCGCGCGCGCGCAAATTGCGCGTCGCGCGTGGGGGTGGGGAGGCGTGCCGGGGGGGGGTTTATACCCCTCCTGCCGCGGCGGGCGGGAAATTTGAATTTCCCCCCGCAGCGTCGGCCAAGGGGGAGGGGGCCTCCCCTCCTGTCGCACGGCCTGCGCGACAGTCTGTCGCACGGGCCTGCTGCGGCAGCTCCGGGAGCGCACGGGCCTGCTGCGACAGCTCCTCTGTCGCGCGGGGGAGCGGGCCCCTCCTGGTCACGCGGGGAGTGGTCTTTCCCGTCAACCGCGCGCAACGGGGTCCGGGCCCTCCTGCGACGCAGCGCGCCGGCTGCGTCTGCTTCGACGACCGGTGGGGAGTGGTCTGTCTCTTCCTATCGCGACTGCGCGACAAAAAAAAAAATTAAAAATTAACTGCACACCCGCCCAGATTCTCCAGCCTCGGCTTCTCGTCACGCCTCCCTGCACATCGCTGGCTCTGATGCCATGTTAGATTCAACGAACACAATTGAATTATTCAGCAGCAGATTAAATAGCGATTACAATAGCAATTATCCCGGAGGTTGCCAAACCAACCAGCGATAATAGCAACTTGTTACAGCAGTTGTAACAGTGAGCTAAACTATGTAATAAAGACAAAATACATATTAGTACGCTAACAGATCGAAGTGGTTGGAAAATGGTAAAATGTCTCTCTTTCGTTGAGAAATATGACTTGAGAGAGAAAGTTAACAATGCAAAATTTATTTCACTTTCAATTGATGAAGTAACTATTGTTGACAACACATCTTGGATTTGTATGCATGTTTACACATTTGAGAATCATGTAAGGAGACCTCATTTGCTAGCATTACATAAAATGATGGAAAATTGTAATGCAAAAAATATTTACAATGTTGTTGTAACCAGCTTAAAGGAAATTGTGGGAATGGATGATACAACAATAGCTAATAAATTAATATGTGTTGGAGTTGATGGTGTTGCTATAATGCAAGGTCACAAGAATGGGCTTTGTGTTTGACTACAGAAAATAATTACCCCATATTTGATCCCCATTCATTGCATGGCTCACAAAATGAATCTTGCATACAAAATTGTGAGCACATTTGAAAATGTTGCTAGAGTTGAAGAACTCATTCATGAAATACATGCTTATTTTTCATACAGTTCGAAAAGGTTTGCAGAGTTTCAAATATTTGCACTTGGAGTTACTGAAGGTTAAAAAGTTGTTAAAATATGTAGATACTAGATGGATTTCACTTTTCCAACCCGCATGTAGAGTTTTCAAAGAATATCAATCCTTAGTAGGTTTTATGAATGCTAATAGGAGGGTAGTTGATAAGGCAAAATATTTGTTGTACCGAATGACAAACTTGGAGACATTGCTCACTTTATGTGGTATTCTTCCAATGTTGCAAGAAATGAATACTTTGACAAAACTTGCCCAAGAAAGATCAATTTATATTGTTGATTTCATCAGGATTAGAAAACAAATATGTATGCATATTGATAATTTATACTTGTCCATCGAAAGTTATATGGATTCTTCTTTTGATGATTGGAGAACTCTTACGAACGTCAATGATTCAAATTATTTTTTGAAGTTCAACATCAACGATCATATTTCCATTCAAGTGAATGGAAAAGAGATACCATTATATTATTTTGAAAAGTGAATGGGAATAGTTACAGATGATCTTGAACAACTGCCCATAACACATAGCATATTTGATGTAGTTTTGTAGGATACAAGGATTAAAATGAGAAGAATAGCAAAAACATTGACAAAAGAAATAAGAGACCGTTTTCAAAGAGATGAGTTGCTTGAGGCCATGGTTGTGGTTAACCCCATGTTTTGGGATCCATGTATTGATCAAAATATTACAAATGAATTGTTCATTAAATATATGCATACCATTATTACACATTTTTCAAAACATGTGGAAGTTAATGGTATAAAGATCAATGGTATTCTCAATAAAGAACATTTGACAAATCAATCAACTCATTTTGGATTAACAATGGTTGATCAAATTTCTCATTTGACTAATCCGTATGAAGCAGGTTCAATTACACGCTTGTGGAAAAAATTGTATCCCAGTAGTGTTTTGCAGTATACCATGAGTGAATATTTTTGCTTATATGAATTGTGTCAAACAATGATTTTGGGATCAGTAGAAGATGAAAGGGTGTTTAGTGCATTATCTTTTGTGAAATCTAAAGTTCGTAATAGGTTGGATAAAAATTTAGAACATTGTTTGAGAATATATGTGTCAACATATGAAGTGGACAATTTTCCTTACGAAAGAGCATTGGCATACTGGAAATCTCTTGCAGATAGAAGAGGTATCACAAATATCCAGGATGACGAGGATAATGATAACCACATTGATTAGAGTGTAGAGCCACAACATTCAACTTTGCATACTATTGATTTTGGATGGGCTGAGAAGTGTTTGTTTTAGCTTCCACCATTTTGATTCGTGATTGTCCATACTTATATTTTGGCAATAATGATTTTTTATGGAATATTGATTTTATCAAAAATATGATGGTGAATTTTTATGAAATGTTGATTTTTACATTGTATATTATTGTGTTCTTTGTAAAATGATGTAACTTATATCATAGCCTTCATATAGAAATTTTTTTATTACATTTGATAGACTTTTATTTCCATGATTGAGCATTGTAAATATTGGTTATTTACTTGTTAAACTTATTTTATGATTAAATTACAATGCAAGTTTGAGTAGAAAGAAATAAATCATTCGACATTACTTTAGAAAATATCGATAAATAGAATAGGAAGCAAGTTTGATTGATTATATAAATCATTCAACATTGATTTAGATAATACCGATCATTCAACATTACATTAAAACAAAAAAGATCATCATATTTGCAAAAGCATTTTTCATTAATAGAAATAATGTCTCATTACATAATTCTTAAAAAACTAGTGAACTATAAGTCCACTTAGTCACTATTCTGCTACATGGCCCGAACTAGTTGTTGTCTCTAATGGATGTTGAGGATCTGAAGAAACTATCTGTAAAGGAGGATCAAATATCGTTAATGGATCCAAGCTCTGATCTAGCTCATCAGACTACTGCACAATAGTTGTTGGTATTGCACCAGCTTTGATCAAGCTCTCCTCCATTTCCTCCAAGCTCTGTATCAATGCCCTTTCATCCTTAGCAGGGTCTTCTTTACATGTTGAGGCCAATTCTTTTTCTTTGAGCTTTAGCAAAATTTTTGGATCCATTTTATGTTCTACAATAATCCTCCTAAAAGCATTATTCTTTGCAATGACTTGGGCTAATCTCTCTTTCAGCTTCACGATGACAAGTAGATTCTTCTTTGCCATACCCAAAAACACATTCAGACTTTCCACTTGATTCTTCAGATTCTCAAAATTTGACTGCAAAACAAAAAAGTAAAAATTATTAGTTTCAAATATTATTACAAATAAATCAAATGATAAACAATAATTACTATAACTTACCTCTGCTCTTACTTTTGCTACCTCTGCAACTTGAACCTTTTTCTTATCTTTAGCCCATTGATTGTAATAGGCTTGGGCTTCAACATTTAGATTCTCTAATCTATTCAAAAGAATATCTAAAATTTCATCATCATATAAATTTGTGGCCTTCACATTGCCATATTTAGCTTGATTTAACAAAGCATTAAGCTTTTCTGGTTCATGTTCAACCGAAGAAAATAAATTCTCTCTTTTATCAAAATTTTTGTATCATGCACTTATTTCTTCAAGTAGAATTTTTGTGCAATACTCCTAGTCTCTCAATTCAAACAAATCAGCAAGGAGCAAGTCTTTAATGGTCACCTCTGTACTATTAGACAAAATAATATTTGATGAAAAACCTAACTTTTCATCATCAAAAAGAGGAACAACACCACCGATATGATGAGGGGAGCTCCCACTAGTTGTTGGTACCTTTGTAGCCTGTGTTTGTTGTTGTGGTCTTTGCAGCATGTCAGTAGCTTTGAAATGTTGTGGAACACTACCTTGAAAAAGATAATCCTCTTCAAGAGGCGGTTCCTCCATATATGTCAAACCACGTATATTTGAAATATTCCCAATCGAAATATCACGAAGGCTTGAAAGAGTCGGGGTTTGCGTTATTCCCCAACTCCTTACAGAAAATAATTATTTTCTAGCCATACGTTGACCCCTCATATTTGGTGAGCATGGTGGAGGTGGTGGGGGCATCATTTGCTTTCCATGACGAGGTGCTCGAACCAATGCCCCTAAAAAAATTAGTAAATATGTTGATAAATGCCAAAAAAATAATTTAAAAATCTAACTAGTTGCACATACCAGATGTCGATCCCGACTCTATTAGATTGGTGTTTTGTTGCCCTAAAAACAAAAAGTAAAATAATAAATAAACTGAAATGAAAATTACCTAAAACTTTTGAATCAAATCACACTAACAAGTGAATTTCACTTAAAGTTATGAAAGAGAAACATTACCTATTGTGGGGTCCTACTGGGAAACTTCTTCAAGATCTATCTATACTCTTCATGCAACTCTTGATGTAGTTGCATGAGGAGCAGATGATACAGCTAGACGAGGAGCAGATGATGCGGCTGGACGAGGAGCAAGAGATGCATGTGAACGAATAGCAAGAGATGCAACCACAAAGATCTTCAAACATTTAGACCTCTAAAAACGTAGGGGTTGCTCTGATTCTGATGGATATTTAGAATCTATTGTTGCCTTTGGAAGCATTCCCCTAATTGTAGCCTCTCTTTTAGATGAGGTTGAAGAAGCTTTTTTCTGCATTCACATATAAGTCAAAATTTAATTTAGTAAAAAAATATTTTTTAAA
Source organism: Wollemia nobilis (assembly GCA_028583015.1). Classification (NCBI taxonomy): domain Eukaryota; kingdom Viridiplantae; phylum Streptophyta; class Pinopsida; order Araucariales; family Araucariaceae; genus Wollemia; species Wollemia nobilis. The sequence goes on from JAQPPZ010000503.1 coordinate 1,800,957, forward strand.
ACAATAAAAATAACTTTTTATGAAAATTGTAATTTACCTGCAACTCTTCATCTGTCAAGCCAAGTGACCTCAATTTTGGGTGGAGAGTGGTTGGAACCAAGGAATTTTGAACATTAAAAAATGATTCATAGTAAAATGCAAGAAGAAAATTGGTGGTACAAAGAGTACCACCAACGTTTGACTTGGCAACGTTTAGTTCAGTTTTGATTTTGTTCGAAAGGTATGTGCACTAGTCAAACTTTTCAAAATCGAGGTAGCGAACCAAGTACCCCAACGCCCACAATGGAATGTCTGTTGACCTTCCTTGCAAAATAATGCGGGCTTGGAAGAACTCGATCATTGCCCAAAGGAACTTGTTGTTAACATGTGTCAAGGTGAGACCCCTCCTGGATGGATTTGCATGAACTACAAAAAAGAACATAAAATTAATACAATGAACACTCACTGCCTTATTGATGTATAACCAACCAATAGGAAAAACATTTAAAGTATTGAGGCTAAAAAGGTAAATGAAAAGCCATCATTTTTTTTAAACAACAAATCAAATTAAACCTTATGGTGCAATCAAAGAAAACATTGAAACAATATTCAGACAAGCATAGAGGATCAATAAATGGATTTTGTCCAAAAATAAGACTATGGAAGAAACCACTCAGGTGCTACACTCCTATGCCTTAACTCGATAGACCAAAACCATTTTAACCAACACTGGTTAAATACCAAGAAGGATTCAATTTCCAACATACAACAATGGCGCAAACAATAATAAGACGATTACCTAGCTGGCTAGGTTTTAAAAGCAACAAGAAAACATCTTCTATAGCCCTTAAAAAAACCATGGAGATACGTCTACAAACAACTCATAATAAATAGGCATGGGTCATCCAAAGCAAGTGGAAAAATACATAAATGCACACTTAATTAAAAGGTGCTAAAGGTCTAAAACAAAATCACCTAGGTACTCTACGGTTCAATAACATCACACAGGATAACCAAAATAAAAAATTATAATGCTATCCCTTTTAATTAATTCAATCATATTCGAGTAACGCATATAATTAGAGAAAAATAGATGTACCTGACAATGAATCTGATGATAGTTCAAAATTCATCTTGAGGTACTCTTTCTCTTTATCGGTTAAAGAGAACTTGGATGTGATCATTGGACAACCCATGTGTGGGAGCCTAGTCAATATCTCAATGTCCGAAGGGTTCACTATGAAGGATAGAGTCCTATTGTTGTCAACGTCAATCTAGAAGACACATATTGCACTATTGTAACATCTAACAATCTTCAGGAGCAAATTTGGGTTCGCGTTGAATTGCGACATTGACACCAACCCAAAAGGCTCGCATTTATTACCCATGTGAGATCATATCCAAGTATGGTGAGAATATTTGAGATGGTTGTGCAACACTAGTTCTTGAATTGAACTTTTGATGTGGGAGAGGAGGTTGAGGTGGCCATTGTTGCAATAGATCTAGCATTTGGAAGGGTTTGGGAGGCTCTGGAAGGCTCTAGAAGGCTCTGGTAGGCTCTGGAAGGCTTTAAGAACATGATTGTAAAGTTGAAAATGAGAGGGTTTTTGGCATTTTATAGATAATCTAGAGCCATGCATGCTTGACACATGTCGTAATTAAGTCATATGATGACACGTGGTAATATCAAGCCTCCTTTTGGGATGGTAGCCTATGCAAACTATCGATAACATGCACTCATATGTAGCATATTTAGGCTATCAATGCCACTGATGCACCGATAGCCTATAGAGGCTACCAACCCCACACATATATTGGTAGTCTGCATTGGCTACCGGTGCCACACATACATCGATAGCCTTTGTAGGCTACCAACACCACTTATACATTGGTAGCCTTCAAAGGCTACCGATGCCACACATATGCTGGTAACCTATGCTTCTATCGATATCACTATTACATTGGTAGCTTGTAGAGGCTACCGATACCACACATAAGTTGGTAGCCTTTGCATTATATCAATGTCATTGATACACCGATAGCTTGCAAAGGCTATTGATACCACACATATACTGATAGCCTCTGCATGCTACCAAAATTATTGATAGACTGGTAGCCTTTAGGTGCTACCAGTGCCACACACACATTGGTAGCATCTGTTGCTACTAGCACCACTAATACATCGATAGCCTGAAGAGGCTATCGATACCATATGATAGCATCTGCATGTTACCGATGCCATTGATACGCTGGTAGATTTTAGAGATTACTAGTGCCACACATATGATGGTAGCCTTTGCTACCGACAACACACATACATATGTTATAGGTAGTATTTGTAGTTTAATGTTATGCTAACGATAGTTTTCCACTGTAGCAGTTAAATTATATTGTTGGTGGTCTTTTAATGTTGATTAATATTTTTTCTAAATATTAACAAAAATTCACCCTATTATTATAATTTTTGGTGGAAACAAAATGTAATTTGCCATGACTTCTACATGAGTTTGGACCCTATTCACCTAGGTTTCGAAACTGATTCACCCCATTTTTATAAATACATTTCGGGGTTGACCCCTTATGCATAACCCTACCTCTTTTAAACAAGCTATTTACATTATGCTTATTAGTTCAAAAGACTAGTTTAATAGTTCTTTATAAAGTGATGTTTATTTATGTGTGGCATCAATAGACCCTAAGCGATGGCCTCTTAGCCTAATCAATAGACAAGTACTTATGATACTATTGTCGGTAGCATTTTTAGGTAGTCCATGTTGTGGGATAGTTTATATCCTTTAAATTGTGTTACTTGCTTCTAAGTGGTGACTCTTCTAGCCTGATTAATAGACAAGCGCTTAGGAAAAGTTTATTTTTGTAGGTAGTTAATGCCTTGTGATGTTTCAAAGAGTCAATGTTTATATATGATACAATGATAGGGATAGTTAATGTCCATATAATACAATGATCTTGGATAGTCTTCATCCATATAATACAATGAATTTGGATAGTCTATGTCCATATAAAATAATAATTTTGGATAGTCTATGTCTAGATACTACAATGATTTTGGATAGTCTATGTTCATTTTTGTTGGATTTGGGCAGTTTATGTCCATATAATACAATGATTTTGGATAGTTTATGTCCATATAATACAATAGTTTTGGATAGTCTATGTCCATTTTTTTTGTATTTGGATAATTTATGTCCATATAATACAATGGTTTTGGACAGTCTATGTCCATGTAATACAATGCTTTTGGACAATTTATATCCATATAATACAATGATTTTGGACAATTTATATCCATATAATACAATAATTTTGGATAGACTATGTCCATATTTGATGGATTTGGATAATTTATGTCCATTTTTTCTATATTTGGATAGTTTATGTCCATTTTTGTTGGATTTGCATAGTTTATATCAAATTTTTCTGGATTTGGATAGTTTATGTCCCTATATTTGAGTTGAACAATTTATGTCCATTTTGTTGAGTTGGAAAATTTATGTCTATTTTGTGGAGTTTAGACAATTTATGTCTGTATTGCTGAGTTGGATAGTTTATGTCATTTTTCTAAGTGTGGAGAATTTATTTCCATATTTATGAGTAGGATAGTTTATTATGTTTTGTTGAGTTTGGACAATTTATATTCGTTTTGCTGAGTTTGGACAGTTTATTTCCATTTTACTAATGTTTAATGCCTCTAGTTTTAGGGTTTATTTAGATAATAGGTTTTAATGGAGATCTTGCCATCAATGATGTTTATCATTTAGCATGCGTTTTATAAATAGTTTTTAAATATGGTATGTTGTCTCTTAATTATATCTATCTAACTTGTCCCTTTTTTAATGAAATGTTTAAGTTTTGTTGTTTTAGGCCTTTATTAGGGTTTGCAAGGGAATGAGATATGCTCCATTCATCACCTGGTAGAGATCTAAAATCAAGAATTTAGAATTAATTATGGGTTTATAAGAATGTAAAAGCCATCCATTCCTATGACTTAGGGATTAACATCATTTGACAAGTAAGGGATAGTTTTTAGGATACTGAGATTGATTAGTCTTTTTAGGGAACTTCTATGAAAAATGATAACATACAAATCTATTACTTTTGAGAACTATGGATTAATATTGATCGATGATAGATGCATGTCCATAACACACTCAACAATAGTTAATAAAATTCTAAGTACTCACTAATACATACATGGACTAACCCATAATGCAAATAGTTAATGCAAGTATGAAAACAAGGGAAACAACATGTATTTCATTGATTTACCACTATCATTTAAGACCCAATGTCTATAATTGTATGTATGGTTTGGGTTCTTTATTGCATATCGAAAACTATCTATATGATAGTCAATCATGAAAACTCTTTTTGTGAATATAACAAGGGTGCACTTATTTGGGAAAACATATTATTATTAAAAAAAGAGTACCCAAATAAGATCAGATAGAATAGGGGTGAATTAAACCATGATTTTATCTACTAATAATAGCCAAACAATGAGCACTTTATCAAGTATCTATGCCATGTTAATCTTGTCAAAGTTGTTGCAAGGGATACAATTGATAGAGTAAATTGATATGTATTACACAATCATGCAAGAGTGCAAACAAATAAATCATATGTAATGGAAATATAATATATTCATATTGTTATAAGGGTAGGTATCTACTAGCATCAAAGATCTAGTGTGAATGTAATGTAAATGTATGCTATCCTAACTAGTGGTCATCATCACCTCATTGCAAAATCCCCTAATTTCTACATGCATAAATAGTCCATGCATTTGTACAAACATAGAGTCATGACAACAATAATTATGCATAGAGAAGATACAATCAATATCTCAATGCTTCTGAGTGAAGGGGATAAGAATTATTTGTTGTAAATATTTTCAAAGATACGTGCTTCTAAATGAAAACCATCTAAATAAGAAATACTTCTCATTACCCAACCTTTAAAAGCTATAAGCTTAGGTATTTTTGGAAAGGAAAATGACAAGAAGCTTACTCTTTGTTAATGCTATGTACTAATGAGTGAAATTTATCAAACAAGGAATAACTCTCATAATCCCTTACTCAAAAATCTAAGCTATTTAACACAAACAATCTAAAATAAAACAAAGTCCTCTAGCACATGATTCCTAGTACAATGTAAAAATATAATCACTGTATCCCAATGGAGTAAGAAAAATAATGCATAAAAAACAAGCCAAAATCCTAAGGGTAAGGATATGCTTAGCATTAGAAACCTAATGTAAGTATTATGCATATGAGCTAATCTAACTAGCTATCATCATTGTTGCATTGAAAAGTCCCCTAATTTTAAATGCTTTAGTCATGAAAAAAGCACTCATGGTAAAAAAAAGTGAAATGATGTGTAAATATCACAAGGCTTTTGTGGGAGGGAACAAAGGAATTATTCCCTATAAATTTTCTAAATAAAAACTATTTAATCAAGAGGACGAGAATTGTTTTTAGGAAGTCATCAAGAAGGTTTTCTAGCTCGGGGACCTACTACAAATGCAATGCAAATGACACTATTTACTATCTAGGATCATAAACACTTATTTCTGAGATGTCCCCTTGTAAATTTATGGGATGAATAGGTAGACACAAGAAAATATGTAATCAAACATATGGAAGCAAGCAAAATGTTTTATAGGCAATCATGCATGTAATCAAGCACACAAGTAGGAAAACATGCAGATTCAAACATAATATATTTTTAAGTGCATTATGTTGATAGGATATTTATGTTCCTTACCATCTAATGTGACCAAGTGATAAGCACCTGATTCATACTTAGTTGTTGTTATTAAGGGACCTAACCAATTATGTTTAACTTTACCCTTAAGGCCCTCCTTTGCATTAGTATTTTTTTGGTTTGTCTTAGGGATTAGGTTCCCTATTTCAAAGGAATCAGGTTACACCCTCTTCCCATGGGCTTTTTTAAGTCTTTGATGATAAACATATAAGTGCTCTAATGTATGGATCCACATTTCATCAAGTAGTTCCAGTTGACTAAGGCATGCATGGTGATATTCATCGCTAATGGATGTATCCTTTAGAATGATAATGAGGGATGGGACTTCTAACTCAAATGGAAAGATAGCCTCAGTCCCATAGACCAAGGCATAGGATGTAACTCTAGTGGAAGTTCAAACACTAATGTGATACACCCATAAAGAAGGATATAGCTATAAATACCAATCCCTGTCAATTTTGTTGACAAGTTTATTTAATATTTTTATTAAAGTCTTATTAGAAGATTTGAATTGACTATTACCTTGTGGGTAATATGGTATCGACCAATTATGATGGATTTTCAATTTATCATAGATCTTTACAACATTATTATTTTTAAAAGGAGTGTCATTATCGAAGATAAGCATATTAGGAATGCCATACTATAATAGGATTTGGTTTAGGATAAATTTAGAAACTTGAATTTTTATGTAAGAGGATAAGGGCATAGCCTCCACCCACTTTGTAAAGTATTTTGTTGTAGTAATTATGAATTTATATCCATTGGATGATATCAGGTTTATTTTCCCAATGATATCCAATCCCTAAGTAGATAAGGGCCAAGGATAAGTAATGGACTAAAGTTCTTGAGAAGGTGCCTGAATAATATTATCATGCTTTTGGCACTTGTCTCACTTATGCATGTGATTACATGCATCTCTTTCCATAGTTGGCCAGTAATAAACTATATGAATGAGCTTCTTAGAAATGTAAATTCCATTGAAGTGTCCACCACATGCTCCTTTGTGGGCATCTTGGACTACTATTTTATCTTCATCTAAATTTAGGCATCTTAAAATAATTCCATCAAAATTTTACCTATAAATCATATCTCTAACTATCACATATTTTCAACTTCATTGCTTGAGGTTCTTTTGCTTGTTTTGATTTAGGCCTTTAGGTAAAGTACTAATCTTGAGAAAATTATATATTTCCTTGAACCAAGAATCAAGGATAGGTGCTTGTCTGATGGCAAAGATAGTTAATGGTTCTTGACTAGATTGCAAGGTTGTAGGTTGTATTATCTAATAGATGATAATTGTTGCTTGCTTATCCTCCAACTCAAGAGGCATGAGGGATGAATATGTAGCCATTGCATCCACTTAGTGATTTCTCAAACATGGAAGAGTGTTGATGGTTACATTCTTAAAGGAATCCATAAATTTATCCATAATATATTTATATGGTTTGAGTTTATCATCTTTGGTTTGATAAACTCCATTAATTTGGTTAATGATTAACTACAAATATCCAAATATGGAGATCAAGGTTACTTTTAGGTCTAGGGCTACATGAAGCCCAAGGATGTGCACTTCATATTTAGCCATGCTATTAGTATATAAAAATTAAAGTTTGAAAGACAAGGGGATTACAATTTGCTATGACAATACCAAGACAAATCCTACTCCCAATTCTTTAATGCATCTTGCACCATAAAATAAGAGATTATAGGAATACTATTGTGATTTTTCTAGAGTGTACACTATCTCATGAAGATACTCAATTCATAGGGGAGTACTAGCTAACAAAGGGGATGTTGCTAGTCGGTCAACTATAACTTGTCCCTTAATAGACTTTTGATTGATAAATTCAAGGTCAAATTAATGGCCATAACCCATTTAGCTATCCTACCCAAAATGTAGGGTTTATACATAAGGTATCTCAATGGATAAACATTAGCTATAACATTCACTTTATGGATCAACATGTAATGTCTTTTTTTTTTAGATATAAAACCATTTCTAGGCACATCTTTTCCAAAGGGGTATATCTAATTTCTAATTGATAAGGGTTCTATTAATGTAGTAGATGACCCTTTCTCTATATTTTTCATCATATTGTTCTAACATATCACCTAAGGCATAAACCATCACCACAATATATAGCAACAAGGATTTGAGGGGATCTAGTGGGATAATAACTTGTGGAGATAGAAGGTATGTTTTCAAAGCATCAAATTCTTTTTAATATTATTAATCCCATTTAAACTCTATCCCTTTTCTTAAGATTTTTAAAAAGGGTTGAAACTTATCTGCTAATTGAAATATAAATATCCTAATAGCTTGTAATCTACCTTGCAAAATCTAAATATTATTTAGGTCTTGAGGTGGTGGCATGTTGGTTATTGCTGATATTTTATTGAGATCTACCTCATTGTGACATATAGACACTATAAAATCTAATAATTTACTAGATGTTACCCCAAGTATACATTTGGATGGTTTAAGATGAACCTTGTATTCTCTGTTCAAAATTTGACTTAAGTTCATGACATGATCTTCACGCTTTATGAATTGTCCCAAAATATTATCAACATAATCTTTCATGATGTCATGAATCTTATCATGAAATATATATGTCATGTCACATTGATAATTTGTGTCGATATTCTTTAAAATAAAGGGCATAACCTCATAGCAAATGGTACCCCTAGGAGTAGTGAATATTGTTTTGGCATGGTCCTATGGTGCTATTCAAATTTGATTATAACAAAAAAATCCATCCATCAAGGATGGCATTCCATAATTAGCAGTGAAGTTGACTATCATTTCTATATTAGGTAGATAAAAAATCATCCTTAGGATAGGATTTGTTGATGTATTGAAAGTCTATGCATACTTGCACAACACCTTATTTCTTAGCTACTAGAACTATGTTTGTGATCCAATAAGAATAGTCAATAGCCTTGATAAATTTGACTTCCAAAATATTTTGGATTTCTTCTTTGAATAGTAAAGCAACCTTGGGTGCATCTTTCTTAACTTTTGCTTCATCATATTAGTGTCAGTCTTGACTACCAAGTGGTGAATGACTAGGGATGGGTCTTGTCATGGTATATTTGTGTAAGACCATACAAAATTATTATTTTTGTTAAGAGATTCATAAACTCTTATTTTTCTTCTAAAGTTAGGAATTTACCTAACTTCATTATTCTTGAGTTGTCATCTAATCCTATGTTTTTTTAAGAGGTTGAAAATGGGGACATATCAAGGGCCACCCTTCCCATGAATTGAACTTGGGTCTCTATTAAGAAATCCCAATGACTTTTGCTATTGTGGTGTCCTTGTCAAGACCATATGATCCTATGTTAATGTCTATGGTTTCTTCTATTAAGATATGAGATTCATCTTCATATTGTGGAGGAGTAGGTAAGACCCCAAAAATTTGAAGCTCATCAACATATAAAGTCCATTGTTCAATGTTGTATGACTACCAAGGATGTGCAATTAAAGAAAGAGGCCCTTCCATAGGTATGTGTTCTTGATGAGAAATATTATTGTGATTATCCCTAGGAGAGTTGTGGGGTAAAATTTTTACCTCACGTTCATTTATATGTAATGCTAATACAAGGTATGCTATTGATTGATATATCATATTTTTGTCTTCCTATAATAGTATTGATGTAACTCTATTCTTAAGGATATTGTTGGAACTCTGTCTGATTTCCTCATTGGACTCAAAACTTAGGGTGTTGATTTATGCATACATTAAAAATATGTTGGAAAAGGAGAAGGGAGAAGGTTCATTGTATTCCTCTTCATCCCAGTCTAGACCTTTTATTAAAGTTAATTCTTTTAAGGTTTAGATGATAAAATGCACATCTTCATTATCACTACTTTTTGAAGAGGAGCAATATGTCCTTTCATTAGGATTGGGGAAGTATCCTATTCCCTAACACTCTAGCCAAGCCTTAGATTCTAGAGGCTTTTTAATGCCTTGTTATCAAAGTCCCAATACCTTTCCCTTGTATTCAAAGTTACAAAGGATTTTCTTGGGGATAAGATAAGGATTAGAGAGATAACACAAAGCATATATTCATTCTATTAATCATGGATTAGTTCCATGTATTCTATCTTCACTAGTTGTTCCTATAGAAATGAATGTGCAAGTTCCTATTTGCACAATCGTTCCTTATTTGGAAGAGAATTCTAAAGCACAATATGATGGTGGTAATCTAACCAAGTCTAAGGCTAATAGCTCATGATGTTTGTTGTTAAGGTTTATATTATAAATATCCTCAACCTTCTCTTTATCTTTTGTCATGGCTTGGCTACTGGTCTCTTCTTCTTAGTTGATGCTTATTTCCTTAGGTGGGATAGACCTTAAGGTATAATCTATAAAAGGAAAAGACACATTTAATGAAGGGCACAATCAAGGTTTTGGATTTTTTGATTGGATATTTTGACAATAAGCAAAAGGATCTATATCAACCACTATGCTATACAACTAACCCTAATATTCAAATTTTATACATTGATGGGAAGTTGAGGGGACAACAACATTCCATGGATACAAGGTCACCCCAAGAGGATATTATAGTTCAAATTGTAGGGAAACACATAAACAATGTGTTTAAAATGTGAGGCCCTACTTTTATTAGAAGCACTATAGTTCCAACAACTTCTCATGCTTCATTGTCATAGGATTTTATGACAATGTTAGATTATTATAGGTCTTCCTTATTAAGACCTATTATATGGATAAAATTTAGGCTATAAACATTTATTGTTGAACCATTGTCAATAAGAACCATTTCAATGTATTGCTCATCGATATTACAAGTGATATACAGATCTCTCCAAGCATATAGGTAGGTGGGATGTCATGCTTAAAAGAAGGACATAATTTCATGATTCACACTGAGGGACCCTGTTAGATCTTGATGCAGCATGTAATGGGAGATAACAATCACAAGATGCAGAATAATATGAAATAAGGTAAATCTACAAGATGATTGAAAATATACTATAAATAGAAATTATGGAGATGTTTAAAAAAGTATTTGTGGAGGAAATGAACACTCCATGAATATAGCTATAGCTCAAGAATAGGCATTGAGCATATTACACCCCATCACAATACATCATACTGCTACATCATGCCACTCTAGTCTACACTACTTCCTACTCTTGTATAATGCTCTATGTCTATGGCCCTTTATATAGGAAATAGGTTTCTTGTCCAACACTCTACCTAGATGTGCAAGGGACAACTTGCACATATACAACTTGCACTTTGGCACTTGTGTGTTTATTACATTGCATCAAGTACCTAGATAACTTCTCCCTAAAGTAATCTAATGTCCTAAGTATGTACATTTACATAATACAAATAATGTAATAGTGTATTTCTAACACCCCCTGTATTACATTATTTGGATATTGAAGAATTTAGTCTTCAATGTGGATCTTCTTCTAGATGATGATCTGAATCTTCTTCTCTATTTTTTGCAACCTGTTCGAGCAAGTGATTAATATCTTCATAGTCTATCATTCTTACTAAGAGATATTATTTCAAAATCATCTGTTGATTCTTCTTATTCTTCAATTTCTTCTATCCTCTGAGCTAGATGTACTTTTTTATTTCTTTTTTGATACTCCAATTGAGGGTAATTGACTGGATGTTGAAATTGTTGTTGATGAGGATTTTGATATTGTCATACCTAAAATTGATTCCCATTGTTCATCTAATTTCCTTGATTCTGATTTTTGGGATTGAACCTATAGTAGTTGGTGATATGGCCTTTTCTCTTATATATCTGACAATACCTTTTGTACCATGTTTTCCATATTTTTGATGAAGTAGCAATGTTTCCCTATGGATTTTCTTTAGATAACAATGCATTGTTAGACGTTTCATTTTTACTTGTATTTTCTACTTCATATTCCTGTAGAATATTGATTAATTCATCAAAAGAAGTATATTTACTTAGAACTTGTAAAGATTTTACCAACTCTTTATAGTTGTCTGGAAGTGCTCTCATAGTTATTTGAGTAAGAAGTTCATCATTGATTGTTTCTCCTAAGGTAAATAATTTCCCTTTGATATCTACTACCTTTATTAGGAATAGTTCTATACTTTCTCCTTTATTCATATTTCCTTCAAAATATTTCTCTAGTCTTGTCCATGCATTTGAAGATGTTTTTGCTAAACTAATATAGGGTTGTATTTCATCAGTGATTCCAAAGGTTATTATCATAAGTGACTTTGAATCATTATTTAAGAAATTTTGGATTTCAATATCATTTTCGGTAGGTATTTATGTTATTCTTTGTTGGCAATTTTGGGTTTGAGATCATAGCTTCTTGTCTATGAGTTGTCATTGATGTCAAAAGTAACTGGCATTAATGTTAAGAGGATTTATTGGCTTCAAAGGTTGAATATTCCAAAGAATATTTTCTAGAAGATTTCGGAGAGATTCCATGTGGTAGATGAAAAGGTTTTTATCAAAACCATGGCAGGTTTAAGGGTTTTTATTAAAATTCAGGTGGATGCATTAAGGGTTTTTCTCAAAACCACTCTCAGCTTAATGCAAATGCTGGAGACACTTATTAATTAAATAACTTAATTAATAAAACCTTTTTAAGGTTTTTTAATTATTTATTTATTTGATTTAGTGATTAAATTATTTTAATAATTTAATGGGTTCTCCACCTAAGGTCTAAGGTCTAAAAGACCTTTGATTATTTTTTAAATAATCAAAAGGGTTTCATAAACCCTAAAGTTGTTTCGAAGGCGCCAAAATAATATTAATTCAAAAAGTTCAAATTATCCTCTCGTTGACGTTGTGCATAGCATGGAATTTTGGCTATATAAGCCATAACCTATAGTCCAAAGCAATGGTGTTAAAGAAATTCGAATTGCGCAAAGGTTGGGAAGTAAAAGCTACGGCTATCATTTTTTTGCCATGTTTATCCACCGCCAAAGGGTTAAGGAGAAGGAGACTCTTGCTAGCCTTCAATCTAGTGTTGTTGGCCTAGTGGCAACGACTGTTCTGCGAAGGCACTTGAAGGGAGGTCAAGTGTTCAACTCCCGCCGTGGAGTGTGAGAAGAGTTTTTGCACTCCGATTTTTTCGGAGGCACTGTTGACTCGTGATTTTCGAAAGCATTTTTTTTGGTAAGGTTTTTTAAATAAAATATGCATTTTGTTAAAGAAGAAGTGGTTGGGCAGATTTATTTAAAATTATTTTTGAGGTTAAATGCTTCTTTGGAGATATAAGGTTGATAGTGTGTGGTTGAGATTTTTGGCTTGGTTGTTGAGTGAGATTTGCTTAGAAGCTATTATTCCTTGAGCATGGTTTAATTAATTTGGAGAAATAAGGTGTAAAAGGATATATTTTTTGTATGCTTTATATTCTTGGTAGTTGAATTCTAAGGATTGGAGTCATAAGGTGTTTTATGGAATAAATATTTTTGTGGTTGCTTTTATGATCTAACCCTAACTTGGTGGCAAAGTTGAGGGTAGTGTTGGTAACAGGTTGAAGAACTATTCTCTTATTCCTCAAAAAAAGGTATGGGCAACTTCTTCCATGTATATTGTTGATGGTGTATTTTTTGAAATTGAGTTTGGAGTGAAAAGGTTGTCTACTAGGTATTCTTGTTGGTGTAAATCCCATTTTCTGGATATTGAAGATTGTTTATGCATTAAAATCATTGATGAGTTTTTTGGGTGAATGCATAATTTTGGTTGAGGAAGAGGAAGCATTTTTGCACTAGGGTTTATGTTAGTAAGTCTTGCTACTTGCTTTGAGTTGGTGAAACCCTTAGATGGATGTTTTGAGATTGATGGTTGAGTTGCTTCCATAGAGGTTGTTTTGATGAAGTTAATGCTTTACTTGATACATGATTTGGGCTTACTCCATTGAGACTGATTTGAGAAAGTTATTCTTTGCATTGGTGATTTATGTTGGTGTCTATTTTGTTCAAATATCTTTGGAGGGAAAAGGATGTCTACTAGTTTCCTTTTCATGTAGTGATTGGTTGAATGCTTCAAGGTTAATGTTGAGTTGAATGATGTTGGTTAAACCTTGTCTATGAGCATTGTTGTTGAAGCCCTAATTGGTTGAGAAAAGATATTGGTTGTGGAAAGAACATGAGTATCATTGTTATATGAGATATTGCATGGTTGGCAATTGTTGGGTTGTGTTTCATGTTCTTGAGAAAAGTATACTACATCTATCTTATTCTTTTGAGATTGATATTGAGTTGAGATTGAGATTGGGAGTTAAGTATAGAACATATTGAGTCTCTAACAATTCTCTTTATGTTTCTATGAGATTTGAGATTGAGATTGGGAGTTAAGTATAGAAAATATTGAGTCTCTAACAATTCTCTTTATGCTTCTATGAGGTTGATGAATCACATTGGGTCTCTAACAATTCTCTTTGTGGGTTCATGCTAAGCAAGTTTTTCTTGATGAACTTGTGAGCTGATTTGGACAAGTTCTAGTGAAGACTTGTGAGCTGATTTGGATAGGTTCTAGTGAGGACTTGTGAGTTGATTTGGATAGGTTCTAGTGAGGACTTGTGATCTGATTTGGACAGGTTCTAGTGAGGACTTGTGAGCTGATTTGGACAAGTTCTAGAGAGGACTTGTGAGCTGATTTGGATAGGTCCTAGCAGAGGACTTGAGGACAGAGTTGAAGTGGTTCTTTGAGAATAACCTGAGGACAATTTTGACAAGTCTTTGAGAAGGCTTGTGTACAACAGAGATTGATTTGTTCAAGCTTTATGAGTTGAGCTTGGGACAGATCTAATAGAGTGAGGAAGACTTGTGTTGGACCGACTGACTGTGTTTAGTATAGGTTGATGAGTTTTTGTGGAGGTGATCAGTGAGGACAAAGGTCTCTTGAGGCTAAGCATTGAGGACAGGAGGTCTTCTATGGAAAGGAGTTCCACGTGCTAGCGAAATAAGAGGCAGGTGATCTTCTGAAGTATCATTTCCAAAGCTGAGGGGAAGGATTCTCCTTTGGGCAGGAGGCTCATAAATTTGTGAGGAGGGGAAGGATTCTCCTTTGGGTAGAGGCTCATAAATACTTGAGTAGGGGAAGGTTTCTCCTTTGGGTTGAGGCTCATAAACATTGTAATTGGGAAGGATTCCCAAAGAACTTTGAGAAAGCTTTTTAGAGAAAAGTTTTGTGGATGTAGCCCATGTTGGGTGAACCACATTAAAATTGGTGTCTCATTGTGTGTTGCTTTATGCATTGCTTTGATATTGCTATTGGTTCATTGCTTTGCGAAGTTGAAGTTAAATAGAGAAAGTAAAAATAGGTCTTATATTGTTCACCCCCCTCTCAGTATAAGCTTGTGTTCTTCAATTGGTATCAGAGCGAGTTCCTTCAGAAATTTTAATAGCTTGAAGGAAAATATTGTAAAGAACACAATGGAATCTACAAGTGGTAATGCAACACCTATTCTTGATGGGTCAGATTTTGGGCTTTGGAGTGCTAGGATGAAGGTTCATCTTATGGCTCTTGGAAATGAAGTTTGGGAAGTGATTGAGGATGAGTATACCATTCCTGAGCATGGTCCTTCTACTAAGGAAGAGAGGCTCCTACATCATAGAAATTCAAAGGCCATGAATGCAATCCTGAAGGGTTTACAGAAGGCAGATCTTACCAAGGTGATTCACTACAAGACATCTAATGAAATGTGGAAACAGTTGAAGGTGGTTCATACAGGTGATGCAAATGTTTGAAAGTCCAAGTTGAGACACTTCAAAGGTAGGTTTGAACAACTCAATATGAATGATGAAGAAAATATTAGTGACTATATGCTTCGTATGGATGAGATTGTTAACTCTATGAAGGACCTAGGTCTTGAGCTTGCTGAAAATGATATTTGTGATAAGATTTTGAGGTCTCTTCCAAATAGATTTAGTGAAAATATTTCTGCTATTGAGGAAGCTAAGGATTTGGATAAGTTGAAAAATGATGAGCTTCATAGTATACTTGCAGCATTTGAGTTGATAACTCAAGTGAAGGTTGATGTTAAGAAGGAGGCAGCTTTCAAGGCTTCCAAGAAATCCAAGGGTAAAGAGATTCAAGATAGTGATGAGTCTTCTAGTGATGAAGAGGCATATTACAGCAAGAAATGCAAGTTCTCAAGAAAGCACAAAGGTATGAAATATGTCAAGTGTTTCAATTGTGGAAAGTTTGGTCATTATGCTACTAACTATACTGCTGCCAAGGATGAAAGTGATGAAGATAAACAGGATTATAAGAGCAAGGATTCTAAAAGGCACAGGCATCAAAGGAAGAATAAATATGAGCAAAGCAATCAAGGAAAGAGGTACTCTCACAAACACAAGAAAATTTTCTACCTAAATAAGGCAAGTAAGTGTTCTAGTAGTGATAGTGAAAGTTCTTCAAGTGATGTTGGAAATGAGATGTTGTTCCTAACAGAAAAAGAAGAAGAAAAGAAACATAGATTTGTCCTTATGAAATGTTTTAGATGTGGAAATTTTGGACATCTTGAGGATGATTGCACAAATGATGGATTGATTTCTAGTTATACTATGTATGAGGATGCTTCGAAAAATTGTGAGGAAGACCTTTGTATGGCTTTAGAAAAGGGTAGAACCTCTAGTGATAAGAAATCTAAAAAAGTCATTGATGTTTCAAAAGGTAAACAAATAGAGGAAGTTATAGAGGATGGTGAAGTAGATCTTGAAGCTGAACTTGTTAGTGCTCTTAGTGCTTTGAAAAAGGAAAGAAAGAAGAATGCTAGACTCAATGATAAATTGGATGAATGTTGTATTGAGAGAGATGAGCTTATAGAAAGTCTTGACTTCTCTATAGCTAAGACACAAAAACTTAAGGATAAGTTAGAGTCTAAGGTTCTTGAGTGTAGAGAGTTGGAACCAAAAGTGGCTTCCTTGAAAGAGGAAACTAAAGAGTACAAGGAGAAGCTTTACAGCTTTGAAGATAGCACCAAAAAGGTAAATTCAATCATCAAAGATCAAAGAAGGAAAACAAATAAAATAGATCTTGGTTTTGGTAAGAAACACATGGAACAGGTTGGCGACTCTGCTGGGGAATCTAGTAAGACATTTCGAAAGGAAGAGAGTTCTGATGAGGAAAGTACTTCAAAAAAAGATTCCTTGAGTGATAGATGCATAGAATCAAAAAACAAGAATCAAAAAAAGGGGAGAAAGTTTACAGGACCTAAGAGGTCAAATCAAGGAAAGTTTAATGGTAGATGTTTTGCTTGTCACAAGTTTGGTCACATGGCTTCACATTGCATGACTCAAGTGAGGAAGGTAAATGAAAGATTCAGAGGTGGTAATTTCTTTCAAGGGTATTGCTACTCTTGTAAATAGTTTGGGCACAAGGTTGTTTATTGCAAGGCTAATAATAGGAACAGGGTTGGTCATAACAGATGGAGTCAAAGATCAACTATGCCTCAAAGAAATAACATTGTTAGTTGTTATAAGTGCAACAATGAAGGTCACATAGCTAGACAGTGTAGAGCTAAAATTCCAAGGTACAGGAATAGGAACATGGGTATGAACAGGCACAAGAATCAAGACATGGATAAGAACAGGAATGATAACAAGAACAACAACAGTGACATGAATAGGAACAGGAATATGGACAAGGAGAACAAGAGAAGACATGGTAAGGCAACTATAGACACTGATGAAGATCAGTGCCTAATGGGAGTTTCATTCCCACCCTAGAATTAATCACCTCAATAGGAGGTGGGGGAGGGACTAAGCTAAGAGGCTCATTATTAGTCCCAAGCCCCAAAGGTGACCCTTTGCCACTGATGACAAAGGGGGAGAGATATGAGTAAGGGGGAGAGCCTCAAGTCAGGGGGAGCTGATTTCTATACAAGCAGTTTTGAGTTTCAGTGTTTTTGAGAAGCATGGTTTGCCATCAATGACAAAGGGGGAGATTGTTGGCAATTTTGGGTTTGAGATCCTAGCTTCTTATCTATGAGTTGTCATTGATGTCAAAATGAACTGGCATTAATGTCAAGAGGATTTATTGGCTTCAAAGGTTGAAGATTCCAAAGAATATTTTTTAGAATATTTTGGAGAGATTCCATGTGGCAAATGAAAAGGTTTTTATCAAAACCATGGCAGGTTTAAGGGTTTTTATTAAAATTTAGGTGGATGCATTAAGGGTTTTTCTCAAAACCACTCTCAGCTTAATGCAAAGGCTGGAGACACTTATTAATTAAATAACTTAATTAATAAAACCTTTTAAAGGTTTTTTAATTAATTATTTATTTGATTTAGTGATTAAATTATTTTAATAATTTAATGGGTTCTCCACCTAAGGTCTAAGGTCTAAAAGACCTTTGATTATTTTTTAAATAATCAAAAGGGTTTCATAAACCCTAAAGTTGTTTCGAAGGCGCCAAAATAATATTAATTCAAAAAGTTTGAATTATCCTCCCACCGATGTCATGCATAGCATGGAAGTTTGGCTATATAACCTATAGTCCAAAGCAATGGTGTTAAAGAGATTTGAATTGCGCAAAGGTTGGGAAGTAAAAGCTACGGCTATCATTTTTTTGCCACGTTTATCCACCGCCAAAGGGTTAAGGAGAAGGAGACTCTTGCTAGCCTTCAAGCTAGCGTCGTTGGCCTAGTGGCAATGACTATTCTATGAAGGCGCTTGAAGGGAGGTCAAGCATTCGACTCCCACCATGGAGTGTGAGAAGAGTTTTTGTGCTCCGATTTTTTTGGAGGCACTGTTGACCCGTGATTTTTGGAAGCATTTTTTTGGTAAGGTTTTTTAAATAAAATTTGCATTTTGTTAAAGAAGAAGTGGTTGGGCAGATTTATTTAAAATTATTTTTGAGGTTAAATGCTTCTTTGGAGATATAAGGTTGATAGTGTGTGGTTGAGATTTTTGGCTTGATTGTTGAGTGAGATTTGCTTAGAAGCTATTATTCCTTGAGCATGGTTTAATTAATTTGGAGAAATAAGGTGTAAAAGGATATATTGTTTGTATGCTTTATATTCTTGGTAGTTGACTTCTAAGGATTGGAGTCATAAGGTGTTTTATGGAATAAATATTTTTGTGGTTACTTTTATGATCTAACCCTAACTTGGTGGCAAAGTTGAGGGTGGTGTTGGTAACAAGTTGAAGAACTATTCTCTTCTTCCTCAAACAAAGGTATGGGAAACTTATTCCATGTATATTGTTGATGGTGTATTTTATGAAATTTATTTTGGAGTGCAAAGGTTGTCTACTAGGTATTCTTGTTGGTGTAAATCCCATTTTTTGGATATTGAAGATTGTTTATGCATTAAAATCATTGATGAGTTTTTTGGGTGAATGCATAATTCTGGTTGAGGAAGAGGAAGCATTTTTGCACTAGGGTTTATGTTAGTAAGTCTTGCTACTTGCTTTGAGTTGGTGAAACTCTTAGATGGTTGTTTTGAGATTGATGGTTGAGTTACTTCCATAGAGGTTGTTTTGATCAAGTTAATGCTTTACTTGATACATGATTTGGGCTTACTCCATTGAGATTGATTTGAGCAAGTTATTCTTTGCATTGGTGATTTATGTTGGTGGTTGTTTTGTTCAAATATCTTTGGAGGGAAAAGGATGTCTACTAGTTTCCTTTTCATGTAGTGATTGGTTGAATGCTTCAAGGTTAATGTTGAGTTGAATGATGTTGGTTAAACCTTGTCTATGAGCATTGTTTTTGAAACCTTAATTGGTTGAGAAAAGATATTGGTTGTGGAAATAACATGAGTATCATTGTTATATGAGATATTGCATGGTTGGCAATTGTTGGGTTGTGTTTCATGTTCTTGAGAAAAGTATACTACATCTATCTTATTCTTTTGAGATTGAGATTGAGTTGAGATTGAGATTGGGAGTTAAGTATAGAACATATTGAGTCTCTAAAAATTCTCTTTATGTTTCTATGAGATTTGAGATTGAGATTGGGAGTTAAGTATAGAACATATTGAGTCTCTAACAATTCTCTTTATGCTTCTATGAGGTTGATGAATCACATTGGGTCTCTGACAATTCTCTTTGTGGGTTCATGCTAAGCAAGTTTTTCTTGATGAACTTGTGATCTGATTTGGATAGGTTCTAGTGAAGACTTGTGAGCTGATTTGGACAGGTTCTAGTGAGGACTTATGAGTTGATTTGGACAGGTTCTAGTGAGGACTTGTGAGCTGATTTGGACAGGTTCTAGTGAGGAATTGTGAGCTGATTTGGACAAGTTCTAGAGAGGACTTGTGAGTTGATTTGGATAGGTCCTAGCAGAGGACTTGAGGACAGAGTTGAAGTGGTTCTTTGAGAAGAACCTGAGGACATTTTTGACAAGTCTTTGAGAAGGTTTGTGTGCAGCAGATATTTATTTGTTCAAGCTTTATGAGTTGAGCTTGGGATAGATCTGACAGAGTGAGGAAGACTTGTGCTGGACCGACTGATTGTGTTTAGTATAGGTTGATGAGTTGTTTTTGAGGTGATCAGTGAGGACAGAGGTCTCTTAAGGCTGAGCATTAAGGACAGGATTTCTTCTGTGGAAAGGAGTTCCATGTGCTAGCAGAATAAGAGGCAGGTGATCTTCTAAAGTATCATTTCCAGAGCTGAGGGGAAGGATTATCCTTTGGGCATGAGGCTCATAAATTCATGAGGAGGGGAAGGATTCTCCTTTGTGCAGAGGCTCATAAATAGTTGAGTAGGGGAAGGTTTCTCCTTTGGGCTAAGGCTCATAAACATTGTAATTGGGAAGGATTTCCAAAGAACTTTGAGAAAGCTTTTTAGAGAAAAGTTTTGTGGATGTAGCCCATGTTGGGTGAACCATGTTAAAATTGGTGTCTCATTGTGTGTTACTTTATGCATTTCTTTGATATTGCTATTGGTTCATTGCTTTGTGAAGTTGAATTTAAATAGAGAAAGTAAAAAGAGGTCTTATACTATTCACCCCCGCACCTCTCAGTATAAGCTTGTGTTCTTCATTCTTTTGATGATATCCCATAGTTTTTCATATACCAATATAGCTTTCACTTTATTCCTCCAGGAAAATAATTAGGACACTTGAGTAATTGAGATTATGCTAGGAAGAATTTTTTTGAAGCCAATTGGAAACCCTAATGTCAATCCTCAAATTTTATAGAATGCCTTATGACTCCCTAGTATGCTATGGATAGGATATAGTGCTTTTGTAGAATTATAGTTCAATATTGATTGATTTTGTAAGGTTTTGTAGAATACCAAAATTAATTCCTATTATCCCTTATTACTTCTATTGAAGTAAGCATTGTTCCCAAATTTTAAAGATATTGTAATGTTGGATCTTTTGTCTCCTTTTGAAAGGATTGAGACAATAATATTATGAATATCCAACCTATGAGAAAAATCTCTTTATAAATAACCCTTTGGAAATTAGTTTAAGTGTATCTAATTTTCCAATTAAATGATTTGATGTAGTAGCCCTTATGACTCCCTAATATTTGGATAAATTAGATCACAATAATATTTACAAATATTCAATTTTTATCCAAGTAGAAAACCTTATTACTCCTAGGTTTTATATTGCAAATATTTGATTCATTTGATAAAATATTTTCCTTGATGTATGGATTTCAATGTAAATAAATTCCTCTGATTTAAACCTTATATCTCCAAGGAAAGAAAGCACATATAGATGGAAATAATTTTACCATTCTCCAAGCAATTTTTAGCATTGATTTTAGAGAATATTGGACTACAAAATTTATGTAGACAACGTAGATGTTGTGGATGTATCCTCCAATGGAAGTGCTCTATGTTTAATGCATTCCAAATTTGGCATCTTCTAGGCTCTTCCCTTAACTTCGGTTGCCTTGAGAATTAAAGGCTCGAACACCTTCTTGAATACTGTAACTCGACCATTTTCTGAACAGACGATGAGAGAGTGATTTTGATGATGAAGAATACTTGCTAACTTTGGTATTTGATGTGCTTAAATGGAGGAGATTCATCTCTTATGTGCCAAGTGGAACAACCATTTCCTTTCAAGCACTTGAGGAGAGTTTGGTGCTAACGAAAATTTGTCTCCCTTCTTGTAACGTAAGAACATTATATTCTTTAGAAAAATGCTTGGTCTTCTTCTTTAAAAAGTGTACTCAATGCACCAAATGCACCAGCTTGTTCATGTAACTCCTTGAAGATTAGAACTCTCTTGAATTGATCATTAGGGTTTTCCTTTAGTGAAAAGTTTCACTTTCTTATCTACATGGATGTAGCCTCTATTACTGGTTCGAACAGATCCTTTGAGACATTTTTAGCTTCGCAAATCCTCTCCTTTGCTTTCATTCACCTGCACAGTCTTTTGCTGGGATATGGAGCGATAGGATGGAGGTCTTGAGCATCACTTTCAGTGAGCGTATATGGAGTAAGTAGTGCTCCAAATGGTGCTTCTACTTTCTTCTACTTTATACTTGTTTTTTGTCTTCCTTACATAGATGCTCTTGCTCATTGAATGATGTTGTTTCTCCCTTGTTCTTGTACGTGTATCTTGTAGGTTCTACCATCTATAATATGATGAGTATGAGCCCTTCGTATGGCTCCTTGAGCTAGTCTTGGATGGCTACTAGTATACAACTACTTCCAGCTAGTTTTTCCAGCAAGAGTAGTGCCTTTGAGGAACCTTTGAATTTGCCTTCTCTCCCTATATAACTAGATTAGAAATAGTGCACTATAATGTAAAATAGTTTTATTACAAAATGATCTTGTTGCACTTTGAAATCCTCTTTGTAAGTCTTAATTTCTAGTTTTTGAGGCAAAATATTGAGTGTAATATATGAGTTTTGAGGTTGTCTCTAGATTAGACACCTTTCCTTGTTTGCTTGGATATTTTATAAATGAATCCAAGCTTGTAACCACATGATAGAAGCTATTTTTCTGCACTATTATAATGTGTTTTGAACTTGAGACTCACCAAGTCTCTTTCGAGGCTTATTTTGATGCTCTTATGGTGGTTACTTTCTTATCCAATGCTTGGAGGATTGAGCTAATTTTATGGATTCCTTAGGCCACTTCAAAGTTGCAGATATCAGTGCATTAATAGTGTCTTTAGACACTTTGATAAATTCTATTTTTGTGCCCTTCTAATGAACACAAACAATAATATTTGAGAGCAATATAATAGTGCAAAATGAATCTAATTGTTTACTTTTACTGCACCAACAATTTCACCTTATCACTCCAATGAACTCTCAAAAATAATGTACTTAATCAATTTACTACAACTAATAAATAATAATATGAAATGAATCTTCAAGAATTATTCTAAAATTTCTTTATAAGCAAGGTAATAGGAGCTAGTCTTCATTTTCTTTCCAAAGTAGTAGATAGGTATTTGATAGATAGTTTGAGATTCTGAGATCTAATCAAATCCTAAAGTGCAAATGAACATTAAAAGAATAATTTCTTTTTGCATATTTGAAGACTCTTAATTCAACTCTCTTTTTTGCAAATTTACTCCAATCAAGGTGCTTAAACAAACCTGATTAGTAATCCACTTAATGAATTTACTTGAACCAATAGTTGCTTACATTTTTATGAAAGCCCTTTTTACCACTTCTATAAAGTATGTAGATCTTGGTGTCTGATATCACCAAGTTGATATCTTGAGTAAGATCCTATAGCTTTATGTAGTATTTCTTGAACAACTTCGTCTTCACCAAAATATGATCTCCAACTCTCTTTTATGAGCCTAGGATTTTGGTGGCTTGTTCTCCTCTTGTAGTCTTCTCCTTTTTATGTAGATTAGAAGAGATATTTGATTATGAAGTGGTTCCTTATTGCTGTGAGAGGCAATCTCTAAATCTCCTGGATTTGATAGGCTTATTTTGTCTGAATCTTCCTTAAAGCTTCTTGAAGAATTATAACTTCAAACAAGATGTTCTTCTCAAGATTCTAAATATCTTGAGGTCTTCTGAGATTTGGTACTCCTTGCCAAAATATTATTCTTGGGCTTGTTGTTGAATGATGATAATTGTCCCAAATATTTCACTATCTCTAATAGTAAATTTCTCCAATGAGTTCTCCTTGGAACTCCTTTGATGATTTCTTCAGTAAGGCTCTCCAAGCCTTTTACTAGATGCTTGTAGAGGCCTCTCCAAGGCCTTGTAGTTTCTTTTGGTCTTCTTTGATACCTTATCTTCAACCTTTTTCTTTTGGAAGTGTTAGTGGTGAGATGTTCTCCTAGATATTCGATTCTACTACCTTTGTATTCTAGAAGGGTTCTCCCAATCCTTCTTCATAAATGAGATCTTCTCCTGATCTCTTTTGCTTTAGGTGTTGGATTTATTCTTAAGAATATACTCTTCATAACCTTTTTTAGGAAGTTTTCCCAACTCATTGAATCTACCAGTTCCTGCAATAAAGTATTCGTAATGAAATCTGTTTCTAAATTAGATGCTCTCTTCTAGAGTCTTCTTCAGGATCAAGGCTTTTGTGGCCTTTCCTTCAAAATTTTTGTAGCCTTTTATCTAGTACCAAGGCTTCTATGGCCTTTCACTCTTTATAAAGGCTTATGTGGCATTTTATTCTTTTTAAGTTTCCAATATAGCAATGGAGATCTCCTGTCTCCAAATTTCACTGTAATTCTTCTCCAAAAGTCTCTTTTGTAGTGTCCTTCTCTTGCAACAACTAATCTCTATGCTATGAAGGCATTATGACCTTTGGGTAATGAAGTTGAAATCTCCTAGATTTATGTTGTAGGAGGTGTCCCAATCATCTAAGTATTAATTCCTTGCAATAAAAGAACCTTCCAATTAGTTTCTCCAAATCTCTTAAATGAGCTTCACTAGTTGATTCATAAAACTAGTGTATCAAGTGTTGAATACTGGTCTTCACAAGTTTTCCTTTGAAACTCTATGGAAACACTCTAGCCATATGCAATCTCAAAATTCTAGAATATAATATTTCTTTTAGTCCTTCCTTGTGGCTCTCCTAAATTCTACCACCAAGACTCTTCTAAAAAAAAATTATAATGACTGGTCCAATGGTATGTCAGGTTCTCAAAACTCAAGGTCAATTATAATGGTGGTTTCCCTATTGATCTACCATGGCTCTGATACCACTATTAGGTTTTTATGTAGCATGTAATTGGAGATATCAATCACAATATGCAAAATAATATGAAATAAATTAAATCTGCAAGATGACTAAAAATATACTATAAATAGAAATGATGGAGATGTTTACAAAAGTAGTTGTGGAGGAAATGAACACTCCATGAATATAGGTATAGCTCAAGAATGTGCATTGAGCATATTACACACCATTACAATACATCACACTGCTACATCATACCATTATGGTCTACACTACTTCCTATTGTTGTATCTTGCTCGATGTCTATGGCCCTTTATATAGGAAATAGGTTCCTTGGCCAACACTCTACCTAGAAGTGAAAGGGACAACTTACACATATACAACTTGCACTTTGACACTTGTGTATTTATTACATTGCATGAAGTAACTAGATAACTTCCCCCTAAAGTAATCTAATGTCCTAAGTATGTACATTTACATAATCTAAATGATGTAATAGTATATTTCTAATAGACCCTACCACATTAGAAAAATCATCAGGGATAACATTTTTAGGTACTATTTGTTCACTTAGAATATTTGAAGAATTTCGCAATAAATTTAGTATATATTTTTCAACTAGTATGTCTTCCAATTATTGATGGAGATTAAAGGCTCTCTTGACTTTATATTTAGGTCTTAGAACCAAAGGTGGTTCTTTAGAAGCAACAACACATCTAGGCCATAATACCAAAGGAGGCTTAGATGGTGGTTCATATGTTTGACCTTTTTCTATGGTTTGTTATCTAGTCACAATACTAACTTGAATCATCCCTACCAAGTTTTGATTTGGTAGGGGAACATTCTAATGTTAAACATGATTAGTAGAATTTTTCCATGTTTGGGTAAGGGGTCTTACAAGATACCTAGATCTTGGTTGGAGGATGTTGCTTGTTTAGGACCAATTACCACTAGACAACCTTCATCAATGAGGTCTTGTACCATATTTTAAGTGATACATTTATTCATGTTATGAACATTTGTATGATGAAAAACACATTATTGACTAGAATTGAACCAAGGAAGCATTTCCATATCAAGTTCATGCTACCTTATAGGATGTAGCTATATCATCTTAGCATATAGAAACTGTGTCAACACAGATTCTAGAGACTATTTTGACTTGGTAAATTTCCTAGGAGGCTTTTCCTGGGTCTTGGCTAGAATTTATTTTTATAATGTTGTAACTGTATTAAAATTACCTATTTTGGGATTATTACTAGGGAAATAATTAGTTACACCAACATCCACAACATGTTTGTTTTCATATTGACCTTTAGTATTATAAGAAGATGACTTTTCATCTTCTTTAGTTTTTAATTACCTTCTACATTGAAGGGAAGCTTCCAATTGCTTATAGAGATATACCACATCATCAAAGGATACAACATGGTTCATATCTAGGGGATATGAAATATACATAAAAGGTCTTTTGGTGGTGGAGAAAAAGGAATATTTCTGACCAATGCCCACCATCGGGGCAAGAATTCATTAAGAGATTCATTTTTGCCTTGTTTTAACTGATATAAATAATCAACTATACATTTTTTTGCAATATGGATGATGAAATTATGAATGAAAATTTTAGCTAAATCAAAAAATTATTTACTGAATGATGAGGTAATTGATAAAACTATTCTAAAGCCTCACCACCAAGGCCAGTGGGGAAAATGTTTAACAACAATGCTTCATCGTGGGTGAAATCATGACTTGCAACTCAAAATATTTAAATGTGCTCTATTGGGTCACCTTCTCCTCTGTACATCTAGAATTTTTGTAGCATAAATCTCAGAGGATAGGGTTTATTTGTTAAGGTAGGATATATGGTTCATTATAACAATCTTTATAAGAATACTTTTTGGTGTGCCACCTTGAATAGAGGCCAATTGTTGTTTAAACTCAAAATTTTATTTTGCTAATTGTTCTATCCCAAATTTTATATCCTAGAATATAGGATAAGGAAATGATAGTGCTATGGGTTGAGGTTGATGATTAATCAAAGGATAATATTGATCATTTGGATGGGATAATACAAAAGGGATAATCATATTTTTAATTTCAATATTTTTTTGAAAAGGCATGTTACTATAAGGGATGCTAGTAGGAATAGGCATGCTAAATAATGGATTGGAAACAATCACATTCAAAGCATTAGGTATACTAGAAAAGATATCCATTTTTTGGACTTGTGGAAGACTCATATGCTGAAATATGGGGGGTTAGCCTAAATGGATCTATATTGGGAGGCATAGATCCCAAATTTATTTAAGAAGATAGGATTTTTAATGGCCTCCCTCCTATAGTTGTGGTGTTGAGCACTCATGGTATTTGGTCTACATTGTTGCAAAATTTCTACAATAGAACTGGGCATCTCATCCACCCTTAATATGGATTCCATAACCTCTTTTTTTCTATAGAGGATATCAACTAGATGATCCATAGACTTAAAAACTACCTTTCCCTATTTATTATGAATAGGAGAAAGGGTTCCAAAAGGAGTAAATTATTCTTCCTTAAAGGTTGGGTTTTCTATCATAGGTTGCTTCTCTAGAAGCTCAAATGAAGCATTCAATTTTTTTGCTATGCATAACATTCCAAGTAAGATAAGGAGGTTCATACATGGTCAAAGGAAATAAGTTCAATTTATTAAAGTTTTTGTTTTGAAAGTTTTTATAGCAAAGAAGATAAAATTTGTGATATACTTATGTCACCTTGGAAAATCATCCCTCCTTATGACTCCCATTAGTCCCTCATATTATACTAGCCAAGGGATATAACCCTTAATGTTCATATGTTGAGTTACTCAAGGGGTTGTTAACCTTCCCATAGTAAGACTAAAAATTTGATTATGTTCTTGTTATCTTGATTTAATGTGATTTATGCTAAACAAACAAGATTAAATCATGTTGATTTAAGCATAATGAATTTTATCTTGATTAAGGATAATGTCCTAAGTTAAAAAGGTTTTTTAATCCATGTGGTATTCACATTAGGTTCACCAAAGATGTAGGACACAAAAATGTGCACAAGGGTACTGACCCCGAATGCATTCCTTCAAGGGTCATCCACACTTGGACGAGAGAGAATTGCTGCTAACCCATTGTTGGGACTACATTTTGTGTAGTGTTTTATCTTTGGTGGGATATTTTAGGTTTTCCTAATCTAGTTTTGATGTGTTCAATTTTGCAAAAACCTAGGTTATAGTCTATCCTAGGAACTTATGCACGATATGATAATGCAATGTAATATCAATATAAAGTGCAAAATACAAAGTACTATGCTATATGCAATTTTGCTTTTGATGAGTTCTATCTATGCTATAGAAATAAGATTTTATTTTCTTCTTTTTAAGGTAAGGGTGCAAGAAGAATGCAAGCATACAATTTATCCTAGATGTATATTCTACATGTAATTTGAATATAATGCCTAGGGAAGACAAAGTAAAGTACTCTGATAAACTTATTTTAATTTTCCTTTTTTTTATATGTATTTAAAAATATGAATTAGAAGGACATGCAAGTAAACAATCGACAAACAACCTATGCTAAATATTGAAAATTGGAGGATAAAGGATGCCTACCTATTCTGGTGCTTGGTGTGAATAAGTCATCTATGCACACATATGCCTCTTGATGAATACGTCGACTAGAAAACCTACACTTGGTGAATTCACTAAAGCCTAAAAAATAAATAGAAAAAGAAAAAAATTATGATCTATGGACCTACCAAACAATAAGAAGCATGCAACTTCTTGATTGGCATAGTCAGGTCCCTTGCTTATACACAAAATCAAAATCAAGAAACCTTGGAAAAAAAATGTTGATATGCTTATGGTGAATCAACTACCTGAAGACATTGTGACTAGAAAATTCATTAAAAAACAAAAATTATATTATCAAAGGGTGAGGATCAATAAAATAATGCACAAGGTGAGATTACCCAAGTTGGATGTTGGGCTAGCAATGAGATCTAAGATATCAAATATAGATCACAAATACATCACCTATAACAGTTATAGGTGGTGCATTCACTTTTGGATTGAGAAAGACAAAAGGATGTTTAATTGGTAAAACTAAGTTTTTGGCTACCTATAGTGAATACACTGGTTAATTTGTATATAGGTGGAAAATTTATGCATAATAACAAAAAACAAGAATGAAAAGTCAAATGGGATTGCAAATATCCTTCATTAGTGTTTCTAGGAATCTTAAAGGTGATGTTATTTCCTATAAGCTCCTTAAAATATGTATAAATTTATATTAAAACATTGAATAATGCAAAAGGTTAGTTCTAAAACAAAATATGAAAACAAACACACATAAAAAAACTAAATCACAAAATTCTAGTAATAAGCATAGATTTAAAATAATATGGGTCAAGAACCATATCACCAAAATTCCATGAAAGACACAAGGTGCCCCCTTGCTTGAAGATGACATTATGGTAGAATTTTGGTGGCACTTCAATACATAAACTTGATGTCAAATATTGGCAATGTAAATTTATGTATTCGTCCTTCTAAGTACTATACCAAGGGCCCAATTTATAAAAATTGATCCTCTTGGGGGTTTCCCAAAAGGGAGGGTTGAAGTGACTTTTCAGGTGGCTAATTAAGGTCTAATTATATTGCTAGTAGGACTAACTGGCTAACGAGATTGCTTGCAATCAACTGCCCCCTTGATTGGGGTTGGTTTAGGCAAATGGAGAAAAGTTAACCCCCTTCCTCCTTGCCTGCTAATCGCCTGTGGTGGTAGAGGGGCAGACAAGAGTGATTCTTGCCTTGACTAGTTGTTACAATCAAGATTAAATATTTCACATGTTAGACACAAACATGTTGCTTATAAAAATATGTTGCCAACATATTCATTAACTCAAAAAATTCAAAAAATTGACCATTAGAGGTCAAATATTATAGGGATCTAGAAAAATTGAATTGGTTGCAAATACATCAACTGGAAAGTGTATTTTCTTGTTGAAATTTTTTCTCAAATATGATGATTTTTTTACTACTAAGTTTGACTACAAATTCTAAGGTTGAGTTAGTTGTCATGGCTTAGTTGACCTTTTTATGTGTTTACATAAAAAAATGATCTAAGTTAGATGGTTTGATCTTAGGTATCTACAGTTCTTCCTCTTATATAGAAACTTTCTCTACTTCTTCTACAAGAACTTCCTTTGGTTCTTTTTATTTTATAGGATATTCCTTTGGTTCTTCTATAGGAACTTCCTTTGGTTTTGTAGGAAGATATTTTTTCTTCTATAAGTTCCATAACCTCTTCTAGATTATTTTCCTCCCTAGGGTTACCACATGCCTCCTCTTGTGACTCATTTATATCAAAAAATTCTATGATAGGATAATGATTTTAGAAATTTGATACATACTTGGTAGTAACTATGGTTTCTACCCTACATGTGCTCTCTACTTCCTTGGTGATTAAGGAATTAGGGATTCTTATTCAATGGAATCATTGGCGTTCAATCCTTAGACTATGATTTTCTCTTACCTTTAGTTCAAATGGAAGCAACATCTCTTCGTTAGACTATCAAAATAGTTGCAACACTCCCATTGGTTTCTATAGGAGCCTCTGAGTTAGTTATTGTCTAAACTAATTCCTACTTTCTTCCTTATAACTACCTTTGTCTTCTTCTCCAAAAAAACTACCCATGAAAACCCTAGTTTTTTCCTTTATATGGTATCTTTAACCAACAAAAAAATTAGACCATGAAGGATGAGGCTAATTTCATTGCCTTGTTATTTTTATGTTTTCTCTTATAAGGATTTCATGAAAAATATGGCAAGCTCTTTATTTCACCATGACATAAATGAGTCAAAATTTTAAAATTATAGGAAAATAACAACTCGTGATGACCCTTGTAGGTGAGATATCTTAAAATTTAAAGTTTGATCTCATCCCAAGGTGAGATAAATGAGGTGCATCAAATTCCTTTTGGCATAGTTTCCACTTGTTCAATCTCTTGTAAAAATTCACATTGCTTATTTAAGGCTTCTACTTGGATCTTACTCTGATAGTAATTTTTCCCATCAATGTAAAGACTAATAGCTTGCAATATTGTTACTTCTATAATAGAGACTATAATTCCTCTAAATATCACAATATTTCCCCAGATAGCTCCCAAGAATTCAAGAGCTATTGCTTCATTAAATTTATCAATTGCGAGAAATATGTTATCCATCTAGTGTCTTCAAATTTTTTTAAGACCTATTCATTTCCTACTATCATAGTAGTATTAGTAGATTCACTGTGTTTCTGTGTATGCACCATGGTGATGTATAAGATTGTAATTCAATAAGTTTTACAATTCAATAACTAGGAATAAGAGGTCTATGAGTGTATTTATATGAATATACTAGAAAACTTATGTTTATTTTTTGTTTAATTTATAATCATCATAAATCATGCACAATTTTTCACACTTTTATTCCTTTGCACATACTGCCCATGTGTTTTAATTATATCTTATACCTCTTGTCCATATTGTCAAGTATGATGTATTTTATCTATGCAATCTGACATCCTATGTTGATTAATATGTACTTTATTCTTCATCATTATTGGGTGACATTCCACTTGGCATGTGTCACACTAACATCCCCTATACTGAATCTTGTTACTATCCTAAATGATCATCAATTGTATGATATGGTAGATAGTAATTTTAATGAATGACTTGCTAAAATAGTGATAAATGGCCCTTTATGATGATATAGCATAAGAGAAAAGTAGGTGATAATTGGTAGGGTCAAACCTGTCAAATGGATAGTAAGTTTTAAGCACGAAAGACTATAAAAAGGATCCATAACTAAAGGCACTAAATGACTTAAGACTACATAGTGAATTCATTGTTATCAAAGGTTTTAGAAAAGCACAATCTATAAAAACTAAGATGTGATAAAAATTAGTATACTGTATATATCTAGTATAAAATAATCAAAATGAATGATCGCGTGGTTGGAAATATTATACCTAAGTTACTCGTAGGTATCAAAAGATTGTAATCTATGGTCTCTAGAATCTATAGTATCCAACATCCATAATTTATAGGATCAATATTTTTTAGGAGGAACATCATCTAGAATAAGGCAATTGATGACTTTATTATTGTACCAAAAATATGCACACATATATTTTTTATGTAAGTTTAACCAAGAATTTGGTTTTTGAGCCTCTCCTTTTTTTTTGTGTACATTCAATAGGAGCTCAATTCTTTCCTATGGATGAAGGAGTTTTCTCCTTCACCAATATAAGGTGATATCAGTATGCAATACACTTGGTAGACTATTATTTGGTCAATGGGTTCTTATACAATCTTAATTGATGACCATTGACCATAAGTAAAATTCACTCTTCATCGATGGTCTATAGCTCCACAGTTCTATTGTTGAATATCATGTTGACTTCATAAGGTACCCACTACCATGATTGAATATTACCTTTTAAATCCATATAACTTGAATCATATAACAATTGTAGACACCTAAAAATATCACATTGTCCCTCATCCCATCATAACAATAGATTAATTTGTAAAAACCCTTTAGTTTTACATTATTTTCCTAAAAACACTATTCATCACCCTAATCCCTCTTTGCCACTTAAGACATTTTCTATGCTTAGCCCTTGGTCATCGTGCGACCACCCTTTTATCCTAATTTAGGGACACCTCACCCTAGTCTACCCTTTGACTAGCCTAACTACCACCCAAGTCTAGTTCACCCTATTCTAACCTTGGTTAACTCCTAACCTTGGTCAAACTCCACATCATAGTCAAACCTAAACCCATGGTCAAACTTAACCCATGGTCAACCTTACCCTAGTCTAGCTTCCACCAAAGCCTAGCCTCCACCTCACCTAAGTCAACCCTAAACCCATGGTTAGCCTAACTATGATTAACATTGACCCTTGCTCCACACATGTTTCTATGCACATTCCTATGTCATAAATGACATTTGAAGACTTTTGCACAATAAAATGCATTTTAAAACATAGTCACACTCCACCTCAACATGCCATAAAAGCCATTTGGAGACTTTCCTCCACCCATGCATTTATGAGGCATGGCACCCCCATGCCCATTTAATGCATATGGATGGGTGAGGAATTCTCTCACCCAAATCCATTTATGAGGTATGACACCCCATGCCACCTTAGGGGACACCTCACAAGACACCTCATCCCTCCTAACCTTGGAAAATTCTATTAATAGAAGGTCATTTTTACCGTTTATATTAATCACTCACTCACATACCCAAAATCTACAAAAAATACTCTAGATCCCAAGTGTATTCAACCATCACTAACCATAAATAACCATGGAGATCCACATGAGCTTGTAAAAATATTCATTTCCTTTGTGAGCTACTCTATTTTACAAGTATAGAAGACCATTCGACATGGACTAGGAGTTGCAACAACATTAGAAGAATCCTTGCAACAAAATAATACTCTCTCTGGATACCATAGAGTAGTTTGTAGGGTAGGGTACCAACTAGTCCATAGATTGGTTTCATTCTAAAAACTCTACAAAAAATTACCAAACCAAGTAAATAACTCTATTTTAATGTTTTCTATCACTTACAGTCATTTTCATCATGCAATAGACTAGATCTTTGAGTCTTGTTGTTTGTTATTACGTGGGGTCTGATTGAGATAGGCCCCCAAATATTTCTAAATATTTTTATAGGGTTATGTTTGTTTAGAGGATCTACATGATTAATAGTGGCCCATGTGCAGTAAGACCACTCCCCCTTTGAGGAATACAAAAAAGACACTTGTAGCCATTTACTAATTTTAGTGAAGAGGACTTCCATTGTGGAAGATCCCATATTGTACCCTTCAAAGGAAAATTTGTAAAAAGGCAACATTTGTAACCTGCCTTTGATTATAAATATTAAAATAATAGTTTTCTTGTAGTTCATTATGACGATCATGATGGAACCAACCCACTTAGTTACTATTTTTAGATAACTTGTTAGCTCAATAACTAACATATTTGTCCTATTATGTGTTTTAGTCACCACAAAAACTAGCACAAAACCCTCCAAAACCTTGAAACCCACCTCAGGTCCAAGGTAGAAGCCTTTTTTATCTATGATCTAGGTTCATACGGATGGGTACAAACAAAAGTTTTGTATAGGCCCATACAAACTCCTAAAGCACTCCAAAAGCTAGGTACCTGACAACAAGGTATCAATTTCTACACATCCCACAACAATTGCATAGTTGCAGGTAATTTGCGGATAGATTTTCCCATTTATATTGCTATCTCACTTGTCCTCTTACCTCGATAGGCCAAATCACCTTCCACAATAGCATCCCAAAGGTGAAATAGTTTATTTTTTCTATATCCTTGCATGTTGCAAAACTCGATTGTTCACCATATTGCAATGTTCCTTAGTTAGCTTAGTTTATTTCTTGCTTATATATAATTTTTTGACAAAAATCTAACTTTCAACCTTTCTTGGCTGTAGGAAGCTTTACAAAAAGTAGTTTTGCAACACATAAGCCACACATTACCTACAAAATTGCCAAAAAATCACCCTTGCTCCAGTTTGTAAGGTAGGGTACGAAACAATGGTTCACATAGAGGGGTACAAACCAATTTGAGATACAATTCAAACCCTAAAAACATCTAGACAACATTCCAAAGACTGGATATCATAGGTAATCACAGAAAAAACATATTATTTATTTGAAATTGTATGTTTTCTCTTTCAAAATTCAAAGATTTGAGTTTCATTTTTTACATCTCTGTTTTATAGAAACCCCAAATTGCTTTGGTAATTTTTACAAAATACACTATTTTTGCTTTTATTCTTTAAAAAACACATCAATATCACTTTGGTCATTAGTTTAGAATCATTTAAAAGCAATTTATTTCATAATGCATTAGTTCATAACTAGTTCTACATTGTATTTCTGATTAGTCTAGCATACTACACTTGCATAAGGAATAAATAAAGCCTCAAATTTCTTTGTCTATTTTAGTTGAGAGTAGATATCAATCTATCTCATACATAAAGGTCTTGTGGGGCATCTAGCCATAGCCTTAACCTATCTATCTTGGTCAATATAAACAGATTTGAAAACAAGTAAATCTTAGAGTAGTTTTTACTGAAAGCATGCAATCCTTTCCTTGCTTTTTTGTTGTATAGATCTTTGCTTACCAAAATGTAAATTTCATTGCTTGCTTAGTGTAGAATTTATTTTTAAAAAGGTACTTTTATTTCATGAAATTCAAAAGGTATTTTATCACTTAACTAGATTAATTTCTTTTCTACATCTTAGTTTCAAGTAAAATCAACTCACACACTCGCACATATTTTACACATTGGTTTGATTGGAATTCATCACCAACCCCAAATCAGGCCCAATGATGTTGGATTTAATCTCCAATCATTGGATTGACCTAGACACCATTGGATCCCCATGAGTGATTTTTAGACTTCATCACTAGAAACTCCCCTACCCTTGAGAGTACCTCAGGGTAGTTTAGGATTAAATGCTCTTGCTCATAGGGCTTCATATAATTAGTGAGTGTGCAACTATTGCTAGTGACTAATATTTATTGAGGGTGAAGCAAAATCTAACTAGCCTATGTAGGTCTTAGATAGTGCTACCTCTTTTATAATAGGTTTTATATTTCTCCCTTTTTGTTACCTTAAGCCATATGAACCATTAGGAGTGATTTGATTTTTTATGCATAGTTCTTCCTAGCATACCTTTGGGTGTTATAGGAAAATATGCATCGATGCACCTTTGTAGCATACATTCATCACCCATATCTCTTTTTTTTTAGAGCCTTCAAAAAAACACAAATAAATAAATAAAATCACAAAACTATTTTTTTTTTATTTGTGGAAAATATCCCAAAAGGGATGCCACTTTCGGGTAAGACCCAAGGAGGCAAGGGTATCCATTCCGCCAAAAATGCCCAGGACTCGGACCTAGCCTACCACCTTTGACATACTCAAGGAGCAAACAAACACACAAAACCAAATTTAAAAAAGTAAATAACAACAAAAATAATAAAATAAAATAAAAAACATTCTCCTTGAGTGTGTCAAAACCAAAAGCACAACCAAACACGCACGATAATATAAAAGAAACCACAACACAAACCACATAGAAAAACACAAGAACCACCTAAAAAAACACAAACAAGACAAAAACAACAAAACACTACAAAGACATAACCCAAAAAAACATGAAAAATAAACACAACCAAAACCTAAAAAATAAAATAAAAATAAAAACAACCAACAACAGACAATAAACAAAAACAAAAAACATAGAAAACACTCACACAAAAAAATGAAATAACACAAACAAAGAGAAACCCAAGAACAAGAATGAAAAAAACACAAGAACAATAAAAAAAAACATAAAAAATAAATAAAACAACAAAAACACAAGAACATAAAAAAAAAACAAAACAACAAAAACACAAGAACAAAAAAAAACAACACAAAGAACACAAAAACAAAACAAAACAAAAGAACCCACCCACCTTAAAAAACTAAACAAAAAAACAAAGACAGAAGAAAAAAAAAATGAACAAAACAATGACCTATCTAGACCAGAAGACTATTAATGCAAGAATAAACAGAGGAAACAAAATAAAGAATAGAATGAGCTAGGGAACTAAAAAAACTGAATGAACCAAAGAGAAACAAAAAAAAAAAACAAGAAGAAACTAGGTACCTTCAGAATTGGAGCCATCCAAAGAAATGATAGAAAGAAGAGCTTCCCTAATTTGAGAAGCCCACCATATAGGAGGGTGACCATAACAAGTAAGATCACCTTTGTCCAAAGCCCAATTAGCTAAAGCATCAACACTCTTATTTTGATCTCTGACCACATGATTGTAATCAACTTTCAAAAATCCCATCTGGATTAACTAAATCTTCTCAATAATTTTTTTTATTCTCTAATCCACCTTATGATTCTTAGAAGGAGTCTTCAAGAGATTAATCATAAGTTGAGAGTCAGACTCAACTAACACCTTTTCCCATCCAAACTTAGTAGCCTCCTAAAGGCCTTTAAGGATACCATACCCCTCAGCAAGGTTATTGGAAAGAATACCCAAATTCTCAGCAAAAGTAAAAACCAGGGAGCCATCTGAAAGTCTACCAATTCCTCCCACACTGGCTTTTCCAGGGTTCCCTATAGAGGCTCCATCAGTAGAGGCTCCATGTGTTTGTCATTTTTTTGCCCCTGTAACCTACACTTTATCAATTCATATGGATAGGTACAAACCTTTGGTTTGCATATATAGGTACAAATATTTTATACTGTAATACAGACATATCCAGAGGTACCAAAACCACTCAAACAACCACCTTGTCTTGTAAAACTCTATTGTAACTTGATTTTTTAAATTTATCTTCTACTAAACATGGTCCTTTCCTATATTCAAGCATAATAACAAGACCGTATCACAATGGTAGCCTCTCAGGTGACCCCTCCTACCTCCACTCATATACCAATCCAATCAATATGGTTACATCATATTCAAATCTAGATCCACCCTTCAACTCAATTAACCAACATCAACCAAATTGTAAATGTACATGATCGACAAGATATAGAGCTACAAGTCCTTTATGATCTACCTCTTTATATATCTTATTATAGAGACCCTTCTCCCAACAAATTCTCAGATGTCATCTACTTTGCTTCTGGTAATTTTGAACCATCCATGTCCCATGAAGAACATCATTCCCCTCCATCCTATTCTAATATACTAAGGATTCTAGTCTCTCTAAAGTTCACACAAATTCTAATGCTATATTCCAAACTGTAGCCATGGTATTTGCCACCCCCACCCTCCTAATACTCATGGGTCTTCTTCTTCCAATTTTGCTTCCTCATCATGACATCCTCCTCAAAACCCACCTTCATCTACACTCTCATATTCCAATATCTTATTCAATCCTTAAACAAACCCTTTTTCTTGTAGTTCCTCTATTGTACTCACAACATATTATCCACAAAATTTCTCTTTGCAAGGAAACCTTCTTAATATCACCCCTCCTCCCGATATTTTCTCATCCATATTTATACCATACAACCTTGTATACCCCTTATTATTCGGCCTATCCAACATCATTTCCTCTTATCTCCTTCACAATTTCACCACCTCCTCCTTGTTGACCACCTTCTTCCAACCAACAAGTTCCTTCTAATCCTCAATTTCCACCTTACCTTCACAATCCCCCTACCCATTCCTCTCATAATCAACTTCCACTGCAATCTTCTCACTATCAACATCTTGTGCATTATTAGGTTAGATCCTTCACATATTAGCTCACTCCCTAGGCTTTGAGGTGCAATACCTCTCTTACTTTGACTCAGAGTGGATTTTTCACTTCTCCACCCACTTGGACTTCAACCAATAACTTTGGGAAGAATATTTATTTCTAGAGTTAAACAAAACTTACCAATGGTTTGAGGTTAGAAAGCATTAGAAGTAACTTGACAAGATATTTAATCTACAACAATGGGAGAGAAGGAGAAATAAACTACTATTGTAGTAAGAGTTACCATGGGAACAATGATTCTACATAAAAAAATCTTCCATGGTGTATTTGGTTGCTTAATAGGAAGAGCATTGATACTAATAAAGGATAATAAGTATTAGATCAATTGGAGGTATCCTTACACCAAATTAATTACCTAGCCTTGGAAATTCAATATATTTAGCCTATAACCACATTATTCCTAAGTATTTTGAAAATATAGGGTTACTTCTCAATGTAGAGAAGGAGAAGACACGAATCCTAGAGTAGGATATGACATGTATATAAAAAGTAGAATCAATAGTAGCTTAAATAAAGAATATTTTGAGAGAATTTCCCCACACACCAAGATCAAATCAAAGATAAATATTAGTATATTTAAGAGCATGATCAATGCATGGTTGATCTTGAGTCTAAGGTGAGAACAAATGAATGGAAGAATACCACTACATTCCATCAGTTAAAGGATTTACAAATTCAATTGGATGAGGTCAAGCACTAGTGAATGCAACATAATGACTTTGTAAAGAGAATATAGAAGTACCAAGAGTCATGTTAGTAAAATTGGTGGTTATAATGCTTGATTATTCAACACCAAATACTAATATATGAAGCTCCTAATCTATAGACTATCCAAATAGAGGATCTATTAGCATTTTTGATGAGGAAGGCATAGACAAAGGTCTAGATGTGCACATTCAATCCAATTAGACTCAATAGGAAGACATGGCACCACATCAAGCTCCACATGAGTGAGTCCATGTTGATCATTTTATTTGTATATAAGGATTTTAAGCATTATTATGAGTGTTGTTAAATTTTTCTATAAGTGTTGATTGTGTTGTTAAGAATTATTATTTTGTACATATCATAGGTTAGTGCATATACATAACACCCAAATGTGATAAGATAATATGTTGTTTCTTGTGTGATTAGTTTATAATTTAGTATGTATGTAGGTACAATGGATATGGTTGGGAGTTATCACTGTATATACCCCTATTTTAATTTATATATTCCACATAAGAGTAGTTAAATGGGATCATTGAATCGTCATTGCATGTCATAGAGTTGTTGCTATTATGGGTGAAGATAAGAGATCACCTCATTGTGTTATGACATAAAGACTATATTTTTATAAGTAATTTGTATCAATTACACATAATGAAATAGTTTTGTTCATATATTTATTGTTAATTTCGTATTGCATGCTTCTTTGACATGTTTACTTTAATTGCTTCAAAATGAATAAACAATACGATATTCGACATTATTTTCAAAATGACCCTAGATTTCTATAGTATATTGGATATTATCTTCAAATTCCTACAAGGAATTAGTCAATGGATGACAAGGGAAATAAAATTTTCAATTATAGGAGCAAAAATGCAAAGTAACAAAGATTAATTTTTTTTTAGAAAATTACCCAAGTCCTAAAAGAGAGATTCGTTCCAAAATTTGAGCAATTTGCTCCCTTCCTAAGATTGAATCACTCATTAATGGTCCAATCATGACAAATATGTAGGAATACCAAGGAGTATCATCAAGAAACTATTCTTTTGTCTTTTTGTAGCACCAAAAGCAACATAAAAGGCTTCTAATTAGATTATAGGGAAGCTAAGTTGCATGTAATATTTGGAGGTGCATCATGTTTCTAAAGATGCCCTTAAATTAGTAGAATTATGAGAGGTAGGAAGTTATTATCCCATGTAAATATTGGGTGAATTATTATTATAAATGGGAGCCATGGGATCGATTATAAACATCTTTGGCCTTAAAATAATCAAAGTTATACAAATTATAATTGCTCTATTTTAGATAATCTAGAGAGATTGTGTAAGACATTTAATTTCCAATTTTGGAAATTCTATTTTGGATTGTGGGATGCAATATTATTATGGAAATGCCCATTTATCCTCTTGCCATTCCTTTTTATATCTATTTCATACGTGTAGTGATAAATTATTATTATTATTCTTTCTCATGTATTGATTGATCATATACTTTGCTTGCTATGACTATGATCATATTTTATTTTCATACAATTTACTTTAATCTCTCACACCCTTGGCATCCATGAATTTACATTACATATTTATTTTTAACATTTAGATTAGACTATATTATTTTAGTAAGGATAGTGGGGAGTCAATCTAAATTTAGAGGTTGAAGGGGGTACAAACTCTCTTCTTCCAAAAATGTTGATATATTTATGGAACACAAAATAAATTGGATAATTCCCAAATCAAAAAATATTTTTACATGCATGATGGGATGAAGAACTTGATTTCCATATTGAAATTAATGCTAGACCAATTTTGAAATCTATATTTACATATATTTCAAATTTTGCATACAAATTTGTATATGCTTTGTGATTTACAAATATATTTCAAACTTCATTAGATCTATACATTTTTTTAAAGCAACACAAAATTTTATAAATTTTCCTTGCTTTTGATGCCAAATTGCCTTTTGCCATTAGTAAAAGGTATTTTACCAAATTTTTGAGGAATTTTTCAAACTGTTGATTGAGGAGCAACTCACTCCCTTAGAAGTGATTCACTTGCAAAAGGAAAATTTTTGTTAAGTCTTCAAAAGGTAAATCATCCAACATTGGAAAGCACATTGCCTGAAAAAACCATATATTTTTTCTAAATGTTAGAAGAGCAATTTGCTTGAAAATTAGAAGAAAATAATTCCAAGTGATTCACTTCACCTTTTTTGCTAATTTTTTTAAAGTATTTTTAAAATGATTCACTCCCTCTCATAGATAAAATCACTTAGTTTAAAATATACTTTTTCTAACCTAGATTTCTTATTCAAACAGGTATGAATAAGGTACCTTTTGACTTTAGAATAAGCAAATCAAATCTTGCATGAATTCAACTTATGGAATTATGATATTGGCAACTTGATATGAGTTGCAAGAATTTTACCCAAGATAGAAAAGAGTGATTATATCACTTTGGAAAAGACTACAATTTACTCTTTGCAAATAGAAAATTGCCAATTTGAAGAGTAAAATTTCTATCTTTTTACCCAAATAGTGATTTGCTCTATTATTAGCCAAAACTTGTGATTCATCACTAGTAAAAATGATTCATTAATTTGGGTGAAATTCTATTAAGTCCTCATCAAAGGAGTGATTCACTTCTCCTCATTGAGTAATTCACTATATTTGAATGATTCACTAAGCTTGAAGAAATTCTACCAATTTTTATCAAATGAGTAGTTCGCTCCATTTCATGGAGTGATTTGAATAATTCACTAGATGTAATTGTGATTTTCATTTTTTTTTTAAATATATCCCAAAAAAACATACAGGATTTGCTTCTATATTTGACAAATATAGGTTTTGGGTAGTGTCATGATGACTCAACTAGGGAGATTCTTAAAATTATGTAAAATATGTTGTGGATTTTGAACACTCAATTACTCTAGTACCTTTTGCAACATTAGCAATCCATTTAGAATCATTTGACCATGCAAATTTATCAAACAACGCAAAATCCTAATCCACACTAGATGCGTCAAATCCAATAACCAATGTAGTAGTTCATGCAAAACAAGAGATGGTGGTTCCAAGTTCCCAAGTTGTACAAAATCAACTAATTTGATATCCTTAACAAAAAATAACATATGCACTGATGGGATAACCTACATACAAAATGACATATTGAAAAGGACAATAGACTCACAAATGAAATACTAAGAAGTGCATTAGTGGCCTAAGACCCAGTGACAAAGCACACTCATTCTCAAAGATATAAATGAAGAGTTTATTTCAAACTTCAAAGAATTTTGTGTATACTAATACAAGATCATATACTTGAGGATGAGAGTTTGCAAATAAATTAGTAAGAAATATGTATTTCACTAGTCAAAATCCTCAATGGCCATTAACCCAACAACAAGAACTATCAATACTCACTCTTAGAAAAATTTAGGCTTATAATGAGTCCTTTGAGCTAGGGTACTCTAATAGGGAAATATACAAGTAGCTAATTGGATGTAGAATGGTAGGGAAATATGAATTTAAAAATATTGTGCACCTATAAAATGGGTTATGATTCAATAAATTTTGATATGGCAATCCACCATTCCCAAGCAATAAATCAACAAGAGGTGACTCAGACTACAATAACAAGTCAACCTATCATTATTAGTCCATTAATGGTTATTTAACCATAATGGGTCAACCAATGGTAAATTAAGGATCTACACCTCAAGTCAATGTGACACAAGCCTATGAAATGCCTAGAGCACTTAAAATAAGTAGATGTTACCCCCTAGACAAAGTGTAGTAGTTTACAATTCACACTTTGACAATCTAACAAATCCTCTAGAGAATCCTTTATCTACTCGCTAGGAAGCATACTCCCTTAAATAGAGAAATAACCTAAGATGTTAAAGACATATTCAAATAATAATAGATCAATAATTGTTGTGGGAGGGCTCGAATACTCCAATTAGGAGGTTTGGTCTAGGGAATGAATCAAGATTAAAAGTATAGGTTTTAAACATAAAGGATCAAAAATTGAAGAAGATTTTAAATCATTTATTCCTTTTTCACATAAGGAATCAAAGGCTATATAATAATGTGAGATGTTTAGTAATCCCTTGGGAGGAAAAGGTTTTATGATGGGAGCAAGAATTGAGTCAAAATACAAGGGATTTGTTTTTCTCTTTGAGGATATGGTGTCTGTGAAGGAGATAGAGGTAAGTTTACAACAAAAACATCAAGCAATAGTTCTTCCCTCATATGATGAATTAAAACATACATAAGCAATGAAAGAGGATTTGGTCTAAAATATGAAGAGGATAGAAATTTTCAAATTCTAAAGAAGTGACATGTGAATCTCCTTTTGTAAGGGTATTCTACTTCTTTGAAGAGGAAATTACAAAAGGAAATTTCCAAATTCATAGGGTATTATATGAAGCAAAATTCAATGGCACACTTGAAGCACCTAAAATTGATAAATGTCATCTTCATACCCAAGATACTATTATGTGTAATCTTCATGAACCAACAACTCCTTTGGAGGAGTATTTGTGTCAATATTTGAATTCTCCCCATTCAAAGAGAGGAACCAAAATAAAAAATGAATAGTTACAAGTTATAAATAATGATGTTAAAACCCTAGAGGTTTTAATATGAATTTAATAAATAAAATTAATATAAACTCCGAATCGCTGGCCACTTCAAGGGGGCTTCCTCC
Organism: Wollemia nobilis; assembly: GCA_028583015.1. Lineage (NCBI taxonomy): Eukaryota > Viridiplantae > Streptophyta > Pinopsida > Araucariales > Araucariaceae > Wollemia > Wollemia nobilis. The sequence goes on from JAQPPZ010000503.1 coordinate 1,844,586, forward strand.
TTAGAATCACAAGCCACTTAAAGGGGGATTCCTCCTTAGAATTGTAGGCAACTTAAAGGGGGCTTCCTCCTTAGAATTGTAGGCCACTTCAAGGGGGCTCCCTCAGAATTTAATATAACATATTCTTCTTCTTGATGCTTTACAAATATTGCTCGTACACATATTTATAACTATCCTAACCCTAACCCTACGTCAATTCATATATGATGGTTCAATATAATAATTAATAATATAATTAATTATACTATTAATAATTAATAATATAATTAATTATACTATTAATAATTAATAATATAATTAATTATACTATTAATAATTAATAAATAAATGTTAGGATGTGGGATCCTAACAAATGGTGAAGTGTTTGGTTTTCTAGAATATGAGATATTTGGTTTCTCTTTAGAGGAAGAGGATCATATAGAAGTAATAGAGGAATTTATATTTTCAAATATGATGTATTTATATTATATCTAACATCTATATTAGAGCTAATGGAGGTGATAGAAGAAAAAAATTAGTCAAAATATGAAATATACAACCTTTTCTTGGAGAAAGATAAATTGTAGTATTTGGAGAAATACCATGGGGGCCCATTGGTATAGAAGTACCCTTCTTTGAAGATGAAAACCTAGAAGCACATCACTCAATATATAGAGAAGGATCCACCTATGACTTATGATATTATTTAGATGATTCCAAAAAAAGGGGTTATATTGAGCAACAAAGAAGCTATGATTCTAGAAATGAAGTATCTTCCTACAATCTTGGGGAGTACCTCCAAGGTAAAATTTGCATTCCAATATTCTAATGCTTTCAAATATGAGATTGAATCTATCAATAAATAATAACAAATAGAGCTACTATGGCTGAGTAATGATATTCTACTTGCTTGTATAGAGGCAGAGACCCAAATTGATAGTCAACATTAAAATCTATCATGCAATGAGATAAAAAGTGAGGATGCTATCACAATTCTAGAAGTTATATAACCTACCCATGCTTTCAACTAATTTAGGATTAAAAGCAATATCATTTTTAATATGGTTGGCATCAAGAGATAGATGAAAAGGGAATAATGGAAGGAAAGGTTATTTAACTATCTAGACCATGTTATCAACCTAGGATCCTGAGTTTTAGTGAAGAAACATACTATCTCCCAAAATGAATTCATGAATCTCTAAATTTGGGAATACCCTTTGGCAAAGGCCCTTCATATGCATCAATATTGTTACTTTACCTGTTATATTCACGTAAGTTTTAGACAATCCTGAGTTAGAATGTTAACATTTGAAGGTTGGGTGGCTGTTTTTTTGAGCCTATAAATAAACTATCTTTTGCTGAGTGAAATGGATACTAGAATGCTTCTTTATATAAATTTCATTTTCTCATTCCCATTTCTTTGATTTCCAAAAAACATAAAAAATATCATCTTGCCTAAGCAAAAATCTTACAAGACTTAGGTTCCCATTTCTTTTCGCCTATTTTTTCTAATATTGGTTGAAGTTCTTCCAAAATAAATAGTTTATTTTCTATGATGGATAAGACCATGATTCAACCTAGGATTCAACATAGGAATTTATGAATATGGTTTATTCTTGGAAACCATAATGATATATTAAAATAATATGATTTGATATGACCTTTGATGACTTAAGGTAAAGAGGGATGAAAAAGAAATAGAGAAATGAAGGATACACCTAAAGATAAAGGATATAGAAGAAAATAAGGTTCACATATCATTAAAAAAGTAGCAAGAATGGAAGACACTGATCTAGAAGCATACGTTACTTCCATTGTCTTCCCAACAACCACCTTCACTTCAATTTATCCTTTGTTTCTTCTATTTCCAATACTCTTACCCTCTTATTAAATTTATACATACTTCTCAAATCCTCTTAAATTCTTCTATTTTCCCCATCTGGCCTTGAATAAGCACAACCCTAGTCTTAGGATAGTTGTTTTTTGCAAGATATGAGGTCATCCCACACACCATGTCCATCCCAGTTTATCATGTCATCATTAACACCACCCTCATCAACCATTATAGTACCATACACCTATCCTTTTGCTCCTACACATCATAGGTATCATTATGTCATAAAAAATATCCTCATTTCAACCTATCTCATCATCCATAATCACCCAATTCACACCAGCATCTATGTCATCATGTCAAACTAGTACCCTCACCCTCATTGGTCCACTAGTCACTATAGGTACAATGAAAATATTTCATCCAAAAACATCAAAACTATCCAATACAGTCCATAATATTCTAAAGGAAAATCTCACCATAGATGTCAATCAATCATTCCCTCACTACATAAAAACTTCCATGGAAGTATATAGAGGAAATATCAGGTATAATGCAAAGAAGACAATGAATTGATCAAGATAATGCCAATAATAAGTGCTTCAACACCTACTACATTTTTTATCCACCAATCACAAATAGTAGAAAAGGGTAAATAAAGCTATTTTATATTAAGGCACTTTCAATAAACCTGGGTGGACTGACAATCACTCAACCTGACTATAATAAGTGGAATTTAAGTCTAAACCTGTCATGGGTAAACTTTTTTTAGATCTGCAATTAATAGAATAAAATTGTAGTAAGCCATGACCATCAAGTATATGCACTCAACTAGTAAGAAACAGTCCCAATATAGCCCAAAATAATTAAAATAGATTTAATATGAAAAACATGATCAAGTGGTGTAGTTGTAGTAGGAGTTAAAGGCTTTAAAAGGAAAAATAATGGTCTAAGAAGAAAGGAAGTAACAAAGAAAGAAATGAATGATTAATATGAATGCCAAGATCTTGGTTGTGGAGTAGGATAATTCCCTTTGGGACTAATTACATTATAATATTACATGTTCTAAGGCATACCTTACATATCGAATTGAATATGAGACCTTGCTTGACCAAACTTTAATGATAATCTAGTAGGTGGTAGAGGAGCTACCAACCTAGTACAAGGTACATCAAAGTACTCTTTGTCCATCCAAATGGTAAAATAGATAGGTAGATTAGATAAGAAGATAGTAATAATATAGTTCAAGGACATACCTTATAAACAAGGGAGGTTTTAGAATGCAAAATTGATGCTCTCAAAATGACCATGGAAAAAACAAGAAAGAAGATACATTTGTGGCTAAATGAAGGATTTCCTAGTATATTATCCACTAAAGGACAATTCCATATGATAAAAGAGGTTACCAAGACCATTGATGAAGAGAAATACCAAGTGGAGGCACTCATAGATAGTGCTATGCTTGATGCCTCAAAAGAGATTGTTGAACTAGAAAGACTATAGGGGAAGTTAAAAGTCTAAAGAGGATCAAAATGAGAAGTTTTGGATGGATAAATATGAGGAGTTTGTGTTGAATGCAAAATTTTTAGATTCTCTAGATGCACCCTCAAATAATTGTTTCTAGGTATTTTAATACCTGTTTCTCCAAAGCTAGATAAAGGTGGCCCATAATTTTATAATTTTGTTGTGTGATGACCTCAATTTTGACTCTATGCCCAAGGATAAAGGTAGTATTTGATATCTCTCATCAATCGAGCTTGGCACTCTGAGAAGTCACTAGAAATGTAGTATATTAGATACTACCTTTGAATTAATTCAAGAAATTAGTCATGGGTTGACAAGGGAAAATGAATTTTGTAAGTCCAAGAGCAACAAAACAAAACAACAAAGTTTACAAAAATTGTAGAAAATGGGCTAATTTTTAAAAGAGTTATTTGATACCAAAGGTTTTGATTGACTTCAAGAGGAGAAATTCATTCCAAAAACTAGATTGATTTGCTCCCTTCCCTGGAGTAAATCACATCATTGGATCAAGAAAGATAAAGATGTATAAATTCCAAGGAGGACCATCATGAAGGCAATGTTTTATCCTTTTGTGGTGCTAAAATAAATTTAGAAAAGTGGGTTAGAGATAATCTTGGACGTAAATAATACTTCTAAGCCATAATTTTGCTAAAGATACCCAAAATAATTAAAATTACTTAGAGGAAAAATTTCTTACCTAGTTAACTCCTAGGTGAATTATTCCTATAAATAGGATCCATGGACTCTACTGTAAACATATTTTATCCTTGAAAGAATTTGAGCTACAACCTATGAGACCCACATTATAATTGGTATAATTTTGAGAATAACAAATAAATTATGCAAGACATTTACTTTCCAATTATGGAATTGTTCTTTTGGATTGTGGAGTACATGATAACCATGGTACTATAATTTTATCCTCTTGTTATTTCTTGTTCTTAGAGGGATACATTATTATTATTTAATTTTATTATACATTTATTGATCACAAACTCCCCTTGATTGGATATAGCCATATTCTATTTATATTGAATTCATTGTAACCTCTCACAACCTTGCCTTCCAAGAATTTATGTTTATACATTTATTTTTTACACTTAGACTAGATTAGACTATTTTATCAAGGATAGTGGAAATCCAGCATAAATCTAGAGGTTGCAAGTGGCACAATATCCATTCTAAATTTGTTGATAGATATATGGTGTACATAAGAATCTTGACAATTCCTTAGTCAACAATTAGAAAGGATGACTTGTGACAAGGGTAGTCTCAATGAAACACATTGAATGGATGAAGCATAAGGATATGTGCAAAAATATGAATAATACATGTAGTTAGAACAAGAACCAATGTGAAGGTCTCAAAATGTTACATATTATGAATACAAAAGATATGTAGATCCTATAAATAAAGATAGAGGATGTGAATATGGTTAATATAATAAGGTGTATAGAGTCACAACAACATCAAGATCCACTTTTAGTAGTGAAAGGAAGTATAAAAAGAAAATTATCTATAGATATTGTCCTTGGATGAATATGCTTGAAAATGAGATAGACTCTTTGGGTGATAAAATGAGTCAAAGGGTTGGAGATCCAACATGTGTGGCCCCCTTGGGTAGAGGCAAATGAGAATTTATTGAAGATATTATTATTAATGACTAAATAAAGTAGATACAATGAAGGTCATATAATAGATGATTGTATAATAGAAGGCCCTACAAATGAGGGGAGTATTGATGACAAGAGTGTTGAAGATGAAAAATTTTATGACATAATAAGTGGTGTACTCAATAAGATATCTATGATGAACCTTATCACAAAGGTCACATTGGAAAGAGAAATTTTAAAGATGGTGAAGTAGAATATCAATAAGATATTTCAATTTAGACATAAGTATTAGATGAGGGAGAGTATAAAGGTATATAAAATAAGATTCTATCACATATACTACCACATTAGAGTGTGTTTATAAATGTATGGGCCTTTGAAAGTCAACTAGAGCCTATAAAATTTTATTCATAAAGAAAATGTAGAAACATAAATATAAGTATTCCATTTAGGATACAATTGGGCATCAAATTTGAAAGAATAATTGAAGATAAATAGGTCAACACAAAATATCCTTCAACATTGTTACAGACATTAAGTCACCCAATAGTAATTTGATTGACTTTAGTTCAACTAACAACAATATAATTAAAAGTCATAATTACTTCTATGGGTAACTAGAATGACCTAAATTTCAATGGAAATGGTAAGGAATTTCTCTTCTTCCATATAAAGACTTGCATCACCATATAGAAGTAAAACAATATGACAATCAAGGTATTGAGGATACAAATATTTAAAACAACTTTAAGAGGTGTGGTGATGGGCTGAAATTTATATTTGGTAAAATTATATAACATGTGGAACGAGTTGAAATAAGCCTTTTAGAAATAATTTCACCTCTTACACAATGATACTTAGACCATTGAAAATTTTCATAACACCAAATAGAAGAAGGATGAGGATGTTGTCAGTCTCACAATGACACTGAGAGGGGGGGTGAATCAGTGTAGCTATTTAAATTCAAATCTACAACTCTTAATGCCGAAACAATGAAAACTTAAAATCAGATAAAGCAAGTATAACAAGAGAGCATCACACAACACACGATGTACCGAGGTTCACCATTTTTGGCTACTCCTCAAAGATTGACTGTTTGGACTCCCGTCCAAATCCAGTCTTTGCAAAATACCAATTTTACAATCAATTTACCAACACCCACTAGAAGGAGCACCAACCCCTGATTTATTTGCACCAATAGAAAGGAGCACCAACCCCTGATTTATCTGCACCAACAGAAAGGAGCACCAACCCCTGATTCCAAGCACCAACTTGGACTACAATTTTGAAACTATAAGATTGACATAAAAAATGCCTTCGCTTATACAAGACCCTGACTGGTCTATTACTAACCCAACCTCTCTCACTATTCACCAAAACACCACACACACTTATGGCTCTGCTTGCTGCACTTTTATGGCCCTCTTACAACCCTCTTGCTGTGCTTCTTACTGCACTCTTATGGCTCTCTCGGCTCTGCTTAATGCTCTCTTACGACACTCTTCCAACCCTCTTTTTGCAGCACTTTTTCTCTTTTTTTAGCTTTCTAATTCTCCATGCAGACCTCCTTTTATAACAAAGTTCTGACTTTTCTCTGTAACTGCACCTGTAACTGTCATACCGACTTCAGTTAACTCTTCTTATTTTAGTTGCATGACTTTCTTCTGTAACTGCACCTATAACTGTCGTACCGACTTCAGTTAACTCTTCTTATTTTAGCTACGTGATTTTCTTCTATAACTGCACCTGTAACTGTTGTACCGACTTTAGTTAACTCTTCTTATTTTAGCTGCATGATTTTCTTCTATAACTGCACCTATAACTGTCGTATAACTTTAGTTAACTATCACATATCTTATTTTGGTTGGGTTCTCTTCTTAGCTCATGAAAACACAACATGTCACGATATCGCGACACTTTCGCCTCCTTGCTTCTTTTCTTGGCTTGTACCCGCGAAAACACAACATGTCACGATATCGCGACACTTTCACCTCTGTACTCTTCCTCTTTACTTTTGTCGTGATATCGCGACACTTCTGCCTTCTTACTTTCTCTCTCCTCCTTTAGTCACTAAAATGCGACATGTCGCGATATCGTGACACTTTTTCTCCTTTGCTCTCTCTTGCCTTTGGGTCATGAAAATGTGACATGTCGCGATATCGCGACACTTTTCCTCCTTTGCTCTTTTTCTTGCCTTCGGGTCGCGAAAACGCGACATGTCGCGATATCGCGACACTTTTCTCCTTTGCTCTTTCTCTTGCCTTCGGGTCGCGAAAACATGACATGTCGTGATATCGTGACACTTTTCCTCCTTTGCTCTTTCTCTTGCCTTCGAGTCGTGAAAACCCGACATGTCGCGATATCGTGACACTTTTTCTCCTTTGCTCTTTCTCTTGCCTTCGGGTCACGAAAACCCGACATGTGATATCGTGACACTTTTCTTTCGAACTCTCTCTCCTGTAATATGTCATGAAATCGTGACACTTTTTCTTCCGTACAATCTCTCTTGCAATATGTCACGAAATCGTGACACTTTTTCTTTCGGACTCTCTCTCTTGTAATATGTCACGAAATCGTGACACTTTTTCTTTCGTACAATCTCTCTTGCAATATGTCATGAAATCGTGACACTTTTTCTTTTGGACTCTCTCTCCTGCAATATGTCGCGAAATCGTGACACTTTTTCTTTCGTACAATCTCTCTTGCAATATGTCACGAAATCGTGACACTTTTTCTTTCGGACTCTCTCTCCTGCAATATGTCGCGAAATCGTGACACTTTTTCTACTTGCCTTTTTCTCTTCCAACATGTCGCGAAATCGTGACACTTTTTCTACTTGCGCTTTCTCTTTGAACATGTCACGAAATCGTGACAGTTTTTCTTGCTTGCGCTTTCTCTTCGAACATGTCACGAAATCACGACAGTTTTTCTTGCTTGCACTTTCTCTTCGAACATGTCACGAAATCACGACAGTTTTTCTTTCTTCGAACATGTCGCGATATCGTGACGCTTTTTCTTTCTTGCGCTTCCTCTTCCAACATGTCATGATATCGCGACATTTTTTCTTTCTTCTCAACATGTCGCGATATCGCGATAATTTTTCTTTCTTGCGCTTCCTCTTCGAACATGTCACGATATCACGACAATTTTTCTTTCTTCTCAACATGTCGCGATATCGCGACATGTTTTTCTTTCTTGCTCAACATGTCGCGATATCGCGACAGTTTTCTTCCTTGTGATTTTCTTTTGATTTTTAGCATATGGGCCACTTCGATCTTTTGGAAAATCACTGTACATACTCTGAAGAACCTCTTAACTCCTGTCCATTGCATCAACCGATCTGTCTGACTGTGTTGACAACAATGACAATACTATTGTTGCACCTTGCTCAACAATCTCCCCCTTTGGAATTGTTGGCAACACACATGCAATTTCCTGTAATTCTTCTCCCCCTTTGACAATAATACCAAAGGGCTGCTGCAGACTCCCCCTGAGTCCATGCACAACATTCTCAGGCATAAGTTATTATAGTTAGCAGAAATTACAAACATGAGCAAAAAGATAATCAAATATATAAATGCTCCCCCTGAGAATGTGGTCCCGATAGCTAGTCAGTTCTTGGGAAACGTGACCACTCCCAATTTATTGTGAAGGTACTCAAAAATTTCCTTGGGCAGCGGTTTTGTGAAGATATCCGCTACTTGCTCTGTAGTTGGAACAAAATCCAACTTAACCTCACCTTTCGCAACTTTCTCCTTCCGAAAGTGATATCGGATAGCAATATGTTTTGTGCGAGAATGCATAACCGGATTCTTTGAGATGTTAATGGCACTGGTGTTATCACACTTAACTGAAATTGGCTCACTAAAGTTAATGCCAAGATCTTTCAGGGTTTGTTTCATCCATAAAACCTGCGTACAACACGTTGATGCTGCAATATATTCTGCCTCTGCTATGGATAAGGAGACTGACTCTTGTTTCTTACTGTGCCATGCGACCAACCTGTCTCCAAGATAGAATGCACCTCCACTGGTACTCTTTTTGTCATCGACACATCCTGCCCAATCTGCATCTGAATATGCAATAAGGGTGAAATCCTTACCTTTCGGATACCATAACCCATACTCCATAGTACCCTTCAAGTACCGAAGAATCCTCTTCATTGCTATCACATGAGTCTCCTTGGGACTAGCCTGAAATCGTGCTACCATGCAAACTACCTGCAAGATATCTAGTCTGGTAGCTGTCAAATACAATAGGCTCCCAATCATAGATCTGTACATGGTTTGATCAACATCTGGAGATTTGTCATCCTTGCTCAACTTGCAACCTGTCATCATGGGAGTGCTAACAGGCTTACAATCCTCCATTGTGAACTTTTTTAGCATCTCTTTCACATATTTAACTTGAGAAATAAATATGCCCTTCTCATTTTGATTAACTTGTAGTCCGAGGAAATACGAAAGTTCACCAATCATAGACATTTCAAATTCTTTCTGCATCTTATTTGCTAAATCTTTACATGACTCATCATTGTTGCTACCAAAAATGATATCATCTACGTATACAACAAGGACAATGAGATGGCCATTCTCTGTTTTGACATACAAATTGCTATCCACCATACCCTTTTTGAACCCTTGTTGAGTAAGATAGTTGTCTAGCCTTGCATACCATGCTCTGGGTGCCTGTTTCAAGCCATACAATGCTTTCTTCAACTTGCAGATGAAGTTGGGATTATCACCGAGTTGGAAACCATCTAGCTGCTCAATATAGACCTCTTCTTCAAGTTTTCCATTCAAAAATGCTGATTTCACGTCCATTTGATAAACTTTGAAATTCTTGTGAACTGGTAAAGCCAGAAACATTCTAATTGCCTCTAGTCTAGCCACTGGTGCAAAGGTTTCTTCAAATTCAATACCTTCAACTTGTGCATAGCCTTTATAGACCAATCTTGCTTTATTCCTGACTATCTGTCCATCTTCATTCAATTTGTTTTGAAAAACCCATTTAGTACCGATTATATTTTTATTTGCAGGTCTTGGTACTAACTCCCAGGTTTTGTTTTTCTCGATCTGATCTAATTCTTCATTTATTGTCGTCATCCAACTTTCATCTTTGCTTGCTTCAGCAACATTTTTGGGCTCAATGCTGGATAATAGAGAGTAGTTACTTACTACTCTTCTTCTTGTCTGAACACCAACTATGGGGTCTCTAATTATTTGCTCTCTAGGATGATTTTTTTGCCAGCTGCCTGTTTTGAATTTCTTATTTTCTTCCTCTTCTGAAACACTACTTAAATCATCTGAGTCAATTTTTTGTTTCTTTTCCGTTTCCTTTTCCTCATCTCCTTCAATAACCTCTTCATAAATTGGGTAGTTTTCTTCATAGCTAATTTCTCGTTCCCTACCTTCATCAACTTTAACATCGGCACTCTCCACAATTTTCTTTAGCCTCTTTTGACTGCCATCTCCTCCGTGACTGATGACTTTGCCTCGCATCAGTTGTGAAACTCAATGTCTCTGGTTTCTAATAGCTACCATGAATGTTTTCATCACCTATGCAAGTATTGACAGTGGACCATTACATCTAGCGTTGGAACCTCAATCTACGCGTAGTCATCAACACTCGATATTCTACTTCTTGCTAGGGCATATGTCAGGGCTACTCAATGTCTTAGGTGAACATTCTTCATGCAATTCTAAGAAGCATTTCTCCTTGCTGTGATCAAGGGAATCCTCGAGAAATATCTCGCATTTCTCAAATAATGCAAGACTTTCTTAGGTGCATAGGCATCTTGTCCTCCTTGGCGCTTCACCACCTGGGTGCTATTCTCTCAACGTCTCTACCTTACATGTGCCACTTGGCACTCTTGACCAATTGGGTGCTAGTACCACTATTTGCTTTGACTCTGGAATCTCTTTGATAATGGCTACTTCTTTAGAGAAAATTGATGCTCTCTTATACCAAATGATGTGTTGTATTTTTGGTTAAGAACCTCATGCTTTCCACCTACACATTGGCAGTAATTTTCATAACGATCATGAAGAGCTTTACCATAGTCCTCCCTCGATATTGGTAGATGAATTGAGACATACTCAAAACATGGATTCTATTTTATCTGTAGATTGGGAATGTTATAGTCTTCAAAACCAGCACCTGCCAGCTTATGCTTCCATGACACGTCGACCTGTGCTGCATGTTCTATCTCAGATAACGCCTATCAACTGCTGCATCAAAAACCTAGCTATTCACCATGTTGTTCTATTGAAGCACATCATTTGAAACTATCTCCACAAACATCTACATGAACTGAAACACATTTTGACAACTATACGACAACTCCTCGACTACTTTCCTTTCATCCTCAGATAACCACACAACATAGGAGCATTAAGATAAAACTTTAATATTTCTCCCCCTGAGGATGTGCTACCTGGAGCTGCTTAGTGCAATAGAGGAGTAGTCTCCTTCAGTCCAAGGAGACATGATTTCCTCTCTTCTTTCTTTCTCCAAGATTTCTTGAACTTGGGCTTGAGTTTTTCAATTGCATCCCTATTTTGAACCTTTTTGTGAACTTGAACATTTCTCTTGGGTGGTTGTCTCTTGTACATCCTTGATGGATGATTATTTTCCTTTCTTTGATACACATGCTTTCTTCCCTGTATGTGTTGCATTCTTTTCGTCTGATGAAATCTACTGTCTTGCCTTAGATTAGATACAACAGTTCTTGGACAAAACCTTGCTATGTGCCCATGACCATTACATTTGAAACATTGCATATGGTGTTCAATCAGAAAAGCAGATGTATTTCTACCAGCATAACTCTTTGATCTATTATTCAATCCACAATAAATTTCCTTGTGACCATAATGGTTGCATCTAAAACAATAGCCATTAAAAGCATTATTATGAATAGAGTGAGAGTGATAGAACCTCTTTTGTTGTGGTTGCTTTGCTATAGATCTCCTTTGAGATTTTCTTCCTTTTGAAGATTCAGCTTCAAGATTTTCTTGCTTTGATCCTTCAGTAGTGGACTTCTTCTTTTCTGTAGATTTAGAAGATGAAGGTTGTTCAGCTTCACATCCAAGACCAAGCTTACACATGGGGCTTCTTTGTTGCCTTATCATTTTATCTAGCAACTCTGTGCTCTTCTCAAATTTGAGATTTGTATTGGCCTCTTCTAGTTGTTTCCTCAATAAAACAATCTCCTCTTCTTGTTTGCAGCAAACAATATCTTTCTCATTGATCTATGACCAGAGAGTTTCTTCAATCCTTTTGGACTCTTCTACTTGTAGCTTTAGATCACTAAAAACTTTGTTAGATTCCTCTTCACGTTTGCTACATACATCAACTTTATCATCCAGGTGTGACTTCAAGGCTTCTTCTATTTTCTTGGCTTTATGAATTTGTAAGAAGAGATCTTCGATCTTATCCCCATATTCTTCCAACTTCTTGGACAGTCTTCTATTCTTTTTCCTTTCTATATTCAACTCTTCAAGTGCAGCGATCAACTCACCTTCTAGATATACTTCAGCCTCAAGGTTTTCATCATATACTTCAGAATTCACTTCTTCAACCTTTTCTAGTTCAATTTTCTCTTCCACAGGAACTGAAACTGACTGAGATGCCTTATTGGATGAGGATCTATTCTTCTTACCCATTGCATACTAATCCAAGATCAACCCTAGCTGATTTATCCTGATAAGGGAAACTGGCTCTGATACCAATTGTTAGTCTCACAATGACACTGAGAGGAGGGGTGAATCAGTGTAGCTATTTAAATTCAAATCTACAACTCTTAACGCCGAAACAATGAAAACTTAAAATCAGATAAAGCAAGTATAACAAGAGAGCATCCCACAACACAAGATGTAACGAGGTTCACCAATTTGGCTACTCCTCAAAAATGACTGCTTGGACTCCCGTCCAAATCTAGTCTTTGCAAAATACCAATTTTACAATCAATTTACCAGCACCCACTGGAAGGAGCACCAACCCTTGATTTATCTACACCAACAGAAAGGAGCACCAACCCCTGATTTATCTGCACCAACAGAAAGGAGCACCAACCCCTGATTCCAAGCACCAACTTGGACTGCAATTTTGAAACTATAAGATTGACATAAAAAATGCCTTCGCTTATACAAGACCCTGACTGGTCTATTGCTAACCCAACCTCTCCAACTATTCTCCAAAACACCACACACACTTACGGCTCGCTTGCTGCACTTTTACGGCCCTCTTACAGCCCTCTTGATGCACTTCTTACTGCACTCTTACGGCTCTCTCGGCTCTGCTTAACGCTCTCTTACGGCACTCTTCCAACCCTCTTTTCATAGCACTTTTTCTCTTTTTTTAGCTTACTAATTCTCCATGCAGACCTCCTTTTATAACAAAGTTCTGACTTTTCTCTGTAACTGCACCTGTAACTATCATACCGACTTCAGTTAACTCTTCTTATTTTAGCTGCATGACTTTCTTCTATAACTGCACCTGTAACTGTCGTATCGACTTCAGTTAACTCTTCTTATTTTAGCTGCATGATTTTCTTCTGTAACTGCACCTGTAACTATCATACCGACTTTAGTTAACTCTTCTTATTTTAGCTGCATGATTTTCTTCTGTAACTGCACCTATAACTATCGTATAACTTCAGTTAACTATCACATATCTTATTTCGACTGGGTTCTCTTCTTAGCTCACGAAAACACAACATGTCACGATATCGTGACACTTTCGCCTCCTTGCTTCTTTTCTTGGCTTGTACCTACGAAAACACATGTCACGATATCGCGACACTTTCACCTTCGTACTCTTCCTCTTTAATTTTGTCGCGATATCGTGACACTTTTGCCTTCTTACTTTCTCTCTCCTCCTTTAGTCGTGAAAATGCGACATGTCACGATATCACGACACTTTTTCTCCTTTGCTCTTTCTCTTTCCTTTGGGTCGTGAAAACGCGACATGTCACGATATCGTGACACTTTTCCTCCTTTTCTCTTTCTTGCCTTTGGGTCATGAAAACCTGACATGTCGTGATATCGTGACACTTTTTCTCCTTTGCTCTTTCTCTTGCCTTCGGGTCACAAAAATGTGACATGTCACGATATCGTGACACTTTTTCTCCTTTGCTCTTTCTCTTGCCTTTGGGTCCCGAAAACCCGACATGTCGCGATATCGCGACACTTTTTCTCCTTTGCTCTTTCTCTTGCCTTCGGGTCACGAAAACACGACATGTCGCGATATCGCGACACTTTTTCTTTCGGACTCTCTCTCTTGCAATATGTCACGAAATCGTGACACTTTTTCTTCCATACAATCTCTCTTGCAATATGTCACGAAATCGTGACACTTTTTCTTTCGGACTCTCTCTCCTGCAATATGTCACGAAATCATGACACTTTTTCTTTCGTACAATCTCTCTTGCAATATGTCACGAAATCGTGACACTTTTTCTTTCGGACTCTCTCTCCTACAATATGTGCAAAATCGTGACACTTTTTCTTCCGTACAATCTCTCTTGCAATATGTCATGAAATCGTGACACTTTTTCTTTCGGACTCTCTCTCTTGCAATATGTCGCGAAATCATGACACTTTTTCTACTTGTCTTTTTCTCTTCCAACATGTCATGAAATCATGACACTTTTTCTACTTGCGCTTTCTCTTTGAACATATCACGAAATCGCTACAGTTTTTCTTGCTTGCGCTTTCTCTTTGAACATGTCACGAAATCGTGACAGTTTTTCTTTCTTCAAACATGTCACGAAATCGCGACAGTTTTTCTTGCTTGCACTTTCTTTTCGAACATGTCGCGAAATCGTGACAGTTTTTCTTTCTTCTCAACATGTCGCGATATCGTGACAGTTTTTCTTTCTTGCGCTTTCTCTTCGAACATGTCGTGATATCGCGACAGTTTTTCTTTCTTCTCAACATGTCGCGATATCGCGATAGTTTTTCTTTCTTGCTCAACATGTCGCGATATCGCGATAGTTTTCTTCCTTGTGATTTTCTTTTGATTTTTAGCATATGGGCCACTTCAATCTTTTGGAAAATCACTATACATACTCTAAAGAACCTCTTAACTCCTATCCATTGCATCAACCGATCTGTCTGACTATGTTGACAACAATGACAATACTATTGCTGCACCTTGCTCAACAGATGTCAAGTCTTATAATAGTGATGGAAGTTTAGTTGATAAATAGGTTGAAATATATAGTTCTTAGATGGCCTTCTTATAAAGCTACAAGATAAGATGAAGGTAGATCCACCAATTTTGCATCAAGAATGGTCGATAGATATCTCAACTTGAAGTAAAAAATGAAGATGACAAGTAGTGGATATAGTTAGAACAAAAGTGACTACATAATGACAATGATGAAAAGAAAATGGGGTCATCGATCAAAGCACATTGAAAATATGTGATGTATATGATGTGTGATGTGCATAATATCTAAAGGGAAGAATGAGAAACATACAATTTTATGTATATAATGTCAAAAAAATGACATACAAACACTAACTATCCAAAATGGAGTTATTATAATATCTATGAGGTTTGTGATCACTTGGTGTTAGAGTTCCCAATTAATTTCAAGAGCAATAAGCATCAAACATTAGCACTCGATGTGAAAATAGAGGAAAAGCCTACCACTTTGAATATTAAGGAAGGTTCTACTTGTTGGAGGTATTACATTAATTGGTACCTTCATCAATATTTAGATTAGGGAGCGAGTTTGATATTGAGTCTATAGTATGTGTCAAGTTCTTAATTGCATGTATCATGTAAATAAGTGTGTGAGGTATCTTGTTTGTAAGTGTGAGTTATGAGAGTGAAGTGTCAAGTTTAGAAGTAGGGAGTTATGTGTAATCATGAGAGACTTTATCTTTATGTAATATGTAAAATTTATTATGTAAGAGGTAAATATGAAGAGTTAGTTCTCCCATGAGTTTGAGGGGAGAAAAGGTATAGATTCATGTAATGTGAAGAGTCTCATATTGGAAAATATGTTGGATAATATATCCATGGTTTTCAACACAACTTGGACCATCCTTAAATAAGATGTAAAGATGGCCAATGCAATCAATATGAACAAGAAGGGGAATGCCAAGGTGGATGATGATGTCTCTACAAGTGCTAGTGATTAGGATCATACTAAGACGTCTAAGTAATTCATGTCTTTTGGTCGCTTCTATTTTGTAGTCCTTCAGGGACTCTTCATCCCTTGTTCTTGTTTGTCATTTAAAATTTTATGAATGAAATATTGAAATTGAAATTGGAAAAAGGGAAGATAAATTGGAGAAACATAAATTGAGGAAAGGAGTTATAAGAATAAGAAATACTTTGAAGTTAAAAATTTATAATTTGAAGGAAATAAGAATTGAATTGAAATTGGAGAAGAATGATAAATTGAAGAAAAGAAGAATATAATTTGGGAGAAACAAGGAATTCAATAGCAAAGGAAAGTAATTGAATTTGAAGAAAACTTTGTGTATATTGCAAAATATGAAAGAAACACATATGTTATTGTCATTTAGGTCAAAGGATTGATGTCAAAATAATGATGTCAAAGGATTTAGTATGGCAAAAATATTCTCCTAGGTTGGATAATTATGCAAGACAAGATTCATCAAAAAGCAAGGCAATTGATAAAAAGGAAAGGTTATAATATTTATTTTAAATATTATAAGCCAAAGAGGTTTTGGGACAAAGTTCTAAGTGATTGAATAAAAAGGTTGAAGGCCCAAGTTTAAGACCATGGTTCAAAAAGAAAAGCAAGTTTAAGCCACAAGTGATAAAGGTTTAAAAGAAATAATATTATAATATTTCAATATTATAATATATGGGACAAAGGTTTGAAGGCAAAGAAATATTTTAATAAGGTTTAAACTCTTGGTGCCAACATATTTCAAAAGGACTCCGAAGAACACAAGCTTATACCGAGAGGGGGGTGAACAATATAAGACCACTTTTTACTTTTCTTTCCCAATCAATATTATGCAATGTATAGATAGCAATATCAACAACAGTAATCAAAGCAATGCACAAATCACCACACACAATAGAGACACCAATTTTACGTGGTTCACCCAATGTGGGCTACTCCACGGAGAAAATATTTCACTAAAATTTTCTCAATCAATCTCTTGGGAATCCTTTCCCTATTACAATGTTTATGGACCTCTGTCCAAAGGAGACACCAATCCCCTAATCAAGTTCATGGATCTCTATCCACAGGAGAACTCCTTTCTCCTTAGCTCTGACTGGTGATCTTCTAGAAGAACTATTGCCCCCACTACCTTGGCTAATGGATCTCTATCCACTGAAGACACCTGTCCTCACTACCCTGGCTAATGGATCTCTATCCACTGGAGACTATCATCCTCTATACTCTATCACCTTCAAAGCTCTATCTCAAATCTACACTAAACACAGTCCTTCGGTCTAGCACAAATCTGCTCAATCTCTATCTCTGGTCTAGCACAAACCTATCCTCAAATCTGCACCAAACTCTATCCTCAAATCTGTACTAAACATAGTCCTTTGGTCTAGCACAAATCTATCCTCAATATCTATCCTTTGATCTGCACTAAACATAGTCCTTCGGTCTAGCACAAATCTATCCTCAATCTCTATCCTCAAGCCTTAACACAAAGCTTGACTCAATCTCAAATCAACTCTGCTAGATCTGCCCCAAACCTTAACTCAAGGTTTGAACAAATCAATCAATCAACTCTGCTCACAAGTCTTCTCAAAGACTTATCTCAAATCTGCCTTGTAAGCTTCCACAAAATCTCACACTAATCTATCCACAAGTCCTCTCTAGAACTTGTCCAAATATGCTCAACAAGTCCTCACTAGAACTTGTCCAAATCTTCTCAACAATCTCTATCCTCAAACTATGTATTGTAAGCTTCCACAAAATCTCACACAAATCTATCCACAAGTCTTCTCAAAGACTTACCTCAAATCTACTCAACAAGTCCACACTAGAACTTGTCCAAATCTGCTCAATAAGTCCTCACTAGAACTTATACAAACTCATAGAAACATAAAGAGAATTGTTAGAGACTCAATATGCTTCACACTCATCACAATGCTCAATTACTTTCAATCAATCTTTTAGAAACATATAGAGAATTGTTAGAGACTCAATATGCTTCACATTCACCACAATTCTCAATCACTTTCAATCACTCTTTTACCATAGAAACATATAGAGAATTGTTAGAGACTCAATATGCTTCACACTCACAAACTCTCAATCACTTTCTCAACTCAATTTAGAATATAGAACAATTTGTTTCATAGAACTTGAACAATCACTTTAACACATTCACTTGACTAGGCTCAACCAACTCTACTCAACCAATCACTCAATGAAATAATCTTTGCTCACAAACCCTAGTCCAAGCATATGAACACTCACTCAAATATTTCCAACAATGCTTATCAATCAATCTCACATAACAATGATACTCATGTTCTTTTCAAACCCTAGTTCAAGTTCTTCACTCAACTTAATCACTTCAACAACAATGCTTATAAAACAAGGTTTTATCAACAACTCTTTATTCCAGAAAACCTTGAAGCATTAATTCAAAACACACTCAACAATGCTTACCAAACAATCCTTTTCACTCCAACTTTGCATTCACAACATTCAACAATCACTCACTAGGAAGTATATGCCCATACCTTTTGTTTGATGTAGAAGTGCCCTTGGAAAACCTGTCTAAATCACAATTTCCTTCTTTCCAATTTCAATGGTTAGATGACAAAATATCACTCCAACACTTTCTCAAAATATTCCTTAGACACAAAAATACTCAAATCTCAAATACACCTTATTGCTCCTACTTGTAATTAACATTCATCAAATCATGCACAAAAATAATTACTTGGATACACCTTATAATCTCCAACTTAAAATAATATCCAACACCACAAAAACCTCAACCAATCTTTCTAAAACACCTTTATTTCCTTTTCAAACCCTAAAGCAAATAATACCAAAAATTTATTTTGCATCAACCTTATAACTCCCCAAAAACCTCATATACCAAATAAAATATGCAAAAATTAATTTTTAATACCTCAACAAACTTCTCCAAAAATTTTGGCGCTCAAACTTAATGCATACCTTGTTATTCCCCCAAAAGGGTTTCGGCATGATTCGATCCACCATCTCCCCAAGCACCAAGCGCCTTAGCGCTTTGGAGCCCACCACGTGGGCTAGAGGAGCCCACGTGAAGGAAGGATGACTTCCTTCCCTTTCAACCTTACTCCACTGCATTTTCAACACAAAACAAAAATGATCCATTACGAATTCGAACCTGCGCCTATCGTTGCCCTCACGTCTTGCTATCGCCATGGTTGCCAACTATGCTACCAATGGTTGGTGACCAAGGCTCCCTCCTTGGTGGATGAAATGATTTTGCCTCCTCTAAGCACCTTTTTAAAAATTAAAAACTTTTCGTTGCACACCATGATTCGCATGAAATTTGCATAGCATAGGATTTTAATTTGAAAGCATTGGGGGTTTTGGTAAGGTGGGTAATCCCCCTTTTATACACATGATAAATGTTCTTCCCACGTCGATGCTAGAAATTCAAATTCAAAATTGAATTTTAATAACCCTCCTTAGGGTTAGTTAAAAATTAATATAAATTAATCTTATAACTAATATCAAAATTAATTAATAATTAATTTAAATAACATAAGTTAAATAAATTAAATTATAAATTAATTTATAATAAAAATTATATTAATTAATTTATAATTAATTTAAATCTTCCTTTAAAAAAATTAATTATAATATTATTCACTTGGGCTTCTTCTTTCACTTTGGACCACATCTTGACTTCCTGAAACCGGGTCTTGATCAACTGAAACTGGAGAACCTAAAACTGATGTTGCCCATTAAAACTGCCACTAACTGGTGCTGAAAGCTTGACATCAATGACCACTCACTCTTGACATCAATGACAACTTATCTACTCAAAATGTCCAACAATATCCCCCTTTGTCATTGATGGTAACCCAAATTATTTTTACCAAAAACTTGACATTTTTCTTGTTTTGCTCCCCCTTGCTCCCCCTAGGACATTGCTCCCCCTGACTCAATGCTCTCTCCTTAAACCAAATCTCTCCCCCTTACTCAAATATCTCCCCATTTGACATCAATGGCAAAGGGTCACCTTTGGGGCTCGGGGCTAAGAATGAGTCTCTTAGCTTAGCCCCTCCCCCACCTCCTCTTGAGGTGGTTAATTCTAGGGTGGGAGTATTTCTACTCCCAGCAAGCACTGGTCTTTACCTTTGTCATCTTTCCTTCTCATCTGATCCTTCTGATTCCTTTGACTGTTCCTGTTCATGTCCATGTTCATGTTCTTGTCCATATTCTTGTTCTTGCTCATGTCCATATTCCTATTCTTGTTCATGTTCCTGTTCATGTTCATGTTCCTGTTCATGTCCATATTCCTGTTCCTATTCCTGTCCATGTCCATATTCCTATTCTTGTTCCTATTCCTATTCTTGTTCATGTTCATGCTTGATTCTGGAATGTCTGCTCTACACCACTTTGTTGTATGTCCATCATTATTGCACTTATAACACTTAATGTTATTATTCCTTGGAGGTGCAAATGTCTTGGGATTTCTCCTAGTGAAGCCATATCTGTTCCTGTCATGTACCTTGCAATTCATTGCCTTGTGACCAAACTGATTACATGAGTAGCAATACCCATGGAAAAGTTGCTTGTTCCTAAAGTTCCCATATTCCTGTCTTTCATGTGTCCTACACTGTGAAGCCATGTGCCCAAATCTATGACATGAGAAACATCGTCCATTGAAATTTCCTTGCCTTGACCTCATTGGTCTCTTAGTCTCTTTTTCTCTATGTTGGTTCATGTTCCATCTGTTTCTTCTTTGTGCATTGTTCCTTTCCTTGTTGAACTTTTTGTTGTCCAACTCATCCTCAGAAGTCTCACTTTCTCTTACATTGTCTTCTTCTGAAGTTTCTTCTTCTTCAAAACTTGAGGTTGACTCTTCTTCTTGTTTCTTTTGAGCCTGTTCAAAACCAAGACCTATTTTGTTTGTTGACCTTCTTTGTACCTTGATCATCTTATCTAAAATATTTGAACTCTTTCCAAACTTGTGTAGCTTATCCTTGGACTTTTCTAAATCTTCCCTTAGTAGGGCTACTTCTTGTTCTAACTTTTCACATTCTAAGACCTTTGCTTCTAACTTATCCTTGAACTTCTTTGTCTTAGCCATTGACTTGTTTAGATCCTCTATAAGCTTTCCTCTCTCTTCATCACATTCTTGAAACTGAAACTCAAGTTGGGAGTTTTGCTTTCTTACCTTCTTTAAAGTTTTAAGAGCATAAATAAGCTCTCCCTCAAGATCAACTCCTTTTTTTGATTCTTCCTCTATTTGTTTGCCTTTGTCAACATCTTCATTTTTTTTTGACTTATCTTCTATAGGATCACCTTCTTCTTCTTCTAGTGCCATTAGAATATTCTCTTCTGGTCCTTCAAGTGCATCCTCATATTCATCATCACTGAAACTAAAACCATTCCTTGTACAACTATCTTCAAGATGTCCAAAATTACCACATCTAAAACACTTGAGAATTATTGGTGACCTTTTCTTAACTTCTTCTTTTTCTTCAATCAGAAATAGGACTTCATATTTATCATTACTTGAAGAACTAGCATCACTATCACTTGAGTACTTACTTGCCTTGTCTGCATAGTAGCTCCTCTTTTGTCTTTGAAAGAACTTCTTTCCTTGTCTGCCTTGTCCATCCTTGCCTTTCTTTTGGTACCTATATCTTTATGATTCCCTATTCTTATGATCCTATTTTTCTTCATCATTGCTATTTCTAGCTTCTTGACAATCAGTTGCATAGTGACCATACTTTCCACAATTGAAACATCTAACAGATTTTGCATCTTTAAATCTTCTTGAATCCTTATTCCTTCTGCCATAATTAGCTTCTTCATCACTCGGATGACTCATTGCTTGAATCTGACTTCTTGCCCTTTGTCTTCTTAGTAGCTTTGAAGGCTGCTTCCTTTCGAGGATTAGGTTCCTCTTTTGTTCTTAACTCAAAATCTGTAAGAATACCAAGTAACATATCTCTTGTCAAAGAATCACCATCTTTTGATTCTTCTATAGCAGAAATATTTTCACTAAATCTCTTTGGAAGAGATCTTAAGACCTTATCACAAACATCCGATTCTTCAACATTAAGTCCAAGTCCTTGCATAGCATTAACAACCTCATCTACCCGAAGTAGATAAGTACTAATATTTTCCTCATCCTTCATTCTTAATTCTTCAAATTGTCCTTTGAGATTTCGTATCTTTGCCTTTTTGACACTTTTATCTCCTTCATATATGCTTTGCAACTTATCCCAAATTCCTTTTGCATCTTTACAATGCATAACTTTTATGGATTATGTTCTATGCAAACCTCTCAAAATTGCATTCATTGCTTTTGAATTGTAATGTTGTAGAAGCTTACCTTCCTTATCTATAGGTGGATCAGCTGGTGGTATGTATCCATTTTCAACTACTTCCCAAATTTCATTGCCAAGTGCCATCAGGTGAATCTTCATTCTCATACTCCAAAATATATAATCACTTCCATAAAATATTGGTGTTGAATTATCTGAGGACACATTCTTAGAATCCATTGTGTTCTTGAAAGCTTTTCCTTCAAGCTGTTAAACTCTTCCGAAGGAACCCGCTCTGATACCAATTGAAGAACACAAGCTTATACTGAGAGGGGGGTGAACAAGTATAAGACCACTTTTTACTTTTCTTTCCCAATCAATATTATGCAATGTATAGATAGAAATATCAACAATAGTAATCAAAGCAATGCACAAATCCCCACACACAATAGAGACACCAATTTTACGTGGTTCACCCAATGTGGGCTACTCCACGAAGAAAATATTTCACTAAAATTTTCTCAATCAATCTCTTGGGAATCCTTTCCCTATTACAATATTTATGGACCTCCTATCCAAAGGAGACACCAATCCCCTAATCAAGTTCATGGATCTCTATCCATAGGAGAACTCCTTTCTCCTTAGCTCTGATTGGTGATCTTCTAGAAGAACTATTGCCCCCACTACTCGGCTAATGGATCTCTATCCACTGAAGACACCTATCCTCACTACCCTAGCTAATGGATCTCTATCCACTGGAGACTATCATCCTCTATACTCTATCACCTTCAAAGCTCTATCTCAAATCTACACTAAACATAGTCCTTCGATCTAGCACAAATTTGCTCAATCTCTATCTCTAATCTAGCACAAACCTATCCTCAAATCTACACCAAAATCTATCCTCAAATCTGTACTAAACATAATCCTTCAATCTAGCACAAATATATCCTCAATATTTATCCTTTGATCTAGCACAAATATATCCTCAATCTCTATCCTCAAGCCTTAACACAAAGCTTGACTCAATCTCAAATCAACTCTACTAGATCTACCCCAAACCTTAACTCAAGGTTTGAACAAATCAATCAATCAACTCTACTCACAAGTCTTCTCAAAGACTTATCTCAAATCTGCCTTGTAAGCTTCCACAAAAATCTCACACTAATCTATCCACAAGTCCTCTCTAGAACTTGTCCAAATCTACTCAAAAATTGTCCTCAAACTTTGTATTGTAAGCTTCCACAAAAGCTCACACAAATCTATCCACAAGTCTTCTCAAAGACTTACCTCAAATCTACTCAACAAGTCCACACTAGAACTTGTCCAAATCTACTCAATAAGTCCTCACTAGAACTTATCCAAACTCATAGAAACATAAAGAGAATTGTTAGAGACTCAATATGCTTCACATTCATCACAATGCTCAATTACTTTCAATCAATATTTTAGAAACATATAGAGAATTGTTAGAGACTCAATATGCTTCACATTCACCACAATGCTCAATCACTTTCAATCACTCTTTTTACCACAGAAACATATAGAGAATTGTTAGAGACTCAATATGCTTCACACTCACTAACTCTCAATCACTTTCTCAACTCAATTTAGAATATAGAACAATTTATTTCATAGAACTTGAACAATCACTTTAACACATTCACTTGACTAGGTTCAACCAACTTTACTCAACCAATCACTCAATGAAATAATCCTTGCTCACAAACCCTAGTCCAAGCATATGAACACTCACTCAAATATTTCCAACAATGCTTATCAATCAATCTCACATAACAATGATACTCATGTTCTTTTCAAACCCTAGTTCAAGTTCTTCACTCAATTAATCACTTCAACAACAATGCTTATAAAACAAGGTTTTATCAACAACTCTTTATTCCAAAAAACCTTGAAGCATTAATTCAACACACACTCAACAATGCTTACCAAACAATCCTTTTCACTCCAACTTTGCATTCACAACATTCAACAATCACTCACTAGGAAGAATATGCCCATACCTTTTGTTTGATGTAGAAGTGCCCTTGGAAAACCTGTCTAAATCACAATTTCCTTCTTTCCAATTTCAATGGTTAGATGACAAAATCTCACTCTTAACACTTTCTCAAATATTCCTTAGACACAAAAATACACAAAGCTCAAATACACCTTATTGCTCCTACTTGTAATTAACATTCATCAAATCATGCACAAAAATAATTACTTGGATACACCTTATAATCTCCAACTTAAAATAATATCCAACACCACAAAAACCTCAATCAATATTTAAAACACCTTTATTTCCTTTTCAAACCCTAAAACAAATAATACCAAAAATTTATTTTGCATCAACCTTATAACTCCCCAAAAACCTCATATACCAAATAAAATATGCAAAAATTAATTTTTAATACCTCAACTAACTTCTCCAAAAATTCCGGTGCTCAAACTTAATGCATACCTTGTTATCCCCCAAAAGGGTTTCGACGTGATTCGATCCATCGTCTCCCCAAGCGCCAAGTGCCTTAGCACTTTGGAGCCCACCGCATGGGCTAGAGGTGCCCACGTGAAGGAAGGTGAACTTCCTTCCCTTTCAACCTTGCTCCGTCATGTTTTCCAACACAAAATAAAATGATCCTCCATGGGGATTCGAACATGCGCCTGTCGTTGCCCTCACGTCTTGCTATCGTCATAGTTGCCAACTACGCTACCAGTGGTTGGTGACCAAGGCTCCCTCCTTGGTGGATGAAATGATTTTACCTCCTCTAAGCACCTTTTTAAAAATTAAAAACTCTTTGTTGCACACCACGATTCGCATGAAATTCGCATAGCATAGGATTTAATTCGAAAGCATTGGGGGTTTTGGTAAGGTGGGTAATCCCCCTTTTATACACATGATAAATGTTCTTCCCACGTCGGCGCTAGAAATTTGAATTCAAATTTCAAATTAATTTTAATAACCCTCCTTAGGGTTAGTTAAAAATTAATATAAATTAATCTTATAACTAATATCAAAATTAATTAATAATTAATTTAAATAACTTAAGTAAATTAAATTATAAATTAATTTATAATAAAAATTATATTAATTAATTTATAATTAATTTAAAACTTCCCTTTATAATATTATTCACTTGGGCTTCTTCTTTTGCACTTTGGACCACATCTGACTTCCTGGAACCGGGTCTTGATCAACTGAAACTGGAGAACCTGAAACTGATGCTGCCCACTGAAACTGCCACTGATTGGTGTTGAAAGCTTGACATCAATGACAACTTATCTACTCAAAATATCCAACACTCTGATGATATTTCGAGCACTGACATTTCAAGTAAAGATAAAGCATGTATAAATAAGGAGTAAACCATTTGATTTATCACCCATGCACTTATGTTGTATTCGAATTGTTTAATGCAAAATATATGGTGATATTTGTGTGATTCAAAGTGCAAAGGTTCAGTGAACAGTGAGAGAAGAAGGACATCATGGTAGAAGGTGTGCATGTGATTTGTTATTGACAAGCATTGTGAGCACAGTGTACATCCAACTGGGATAGACCAACTGGTTGTGTGAGCTATGTAGGAGCGTTTGT
Organism: Wollemia nobilis; assembly: GCA_028583015.1. Lineage (NCBI taxonomy): Eukaryota > Viridiplantae > Streptophyta > Pinopsida > Araucariales > Araucariaceae > Wollemia > Wollemia nobilis. The sequence goes on from JAQPPZ010000503.1 coordinate 1,870,600, forward strand.
GGAGCACCGATGAAAGAGAGATCATAGGGAACAAGATAGAGTGGGCATCTTCTTGGTCCCAAACACTATGGTGGTGCAATATTTTAGGGTTCTAGTGACAACACTATTAAGGCATACGTCTACAAGTTGAATTCCCTGAGTACATTTTTCTAGATAGCGATAGAGTTGATTTTTGTAAAGTGTTAAGGTTGTGGCAGAGTTAATTTTTGGATGAATGTTGTGATGCACTAAGGTCGCTAGTGTTGATGTAGTACATGATATATTTGAGTAAGATTGCTAGTGTGGATGCAACACATGACGTCTTCGAGCAATGTTGGAGGTGTTGATGCAGCGCACGACGTCTAAAGGTAAGGTAAAGTTAAATCATTTGATTATTATAGAGTTTGGAGGTATAAGGTGCATTTAGAAGAATTGCATATTCTATTGTGTGATTTGGACATTAGGGTGTGTTGAATGTTTATTAGCTTGGAGTGATAAGGTGTATGTTGTAATTTGTATTTCTTGTACATTGTAAGTTGACTTTGGGGTGATTTAATATAAGTCAAGATAGGAGTTATAAGGTGTAAAATAGATTGTTTTCAAGTGTAAATTCTAGCATTATAGAAAAGGGGTTTTCTAGGGTTTAGAAGCTTATTCTTGAAATATTGAAGTGGGAGATAAAAGGTGTATGTTGTTTCTTTTATTGTGTGTAATACTTGAATTAGTATTGAAGAGTTTGGTTTATAATTTGATGCTTTATTTTTGAGAAACCAAGAGAGTTCTAAAGCATATGATTGGGATAAAATTTTGCACACATTTTTAAGAAGGTTTTCCAATATATGAAGAGGTGTTGTGCTAATCTATTTTGAAGTTGCAAAAGATACTAATTTTGAGACAGGTTCTTAAGGGCACATATTCTACAAAGTTTTTGAGGTATGGTGATTTGACTCCTTCTTAAGGTGTTTTGGTTGAACAAACATTTTTGAATCTTAAGGTGGAGAAATAAGGATTAGATTTGAGTGCATCATTGGAAATATATGAACTACAATTTGTGAACTACTTGTGCATCTTTGTTGAAATAAAGTAGAAACTATTACATTAAGTTTTGAGAACTAATTGTGCTTCATGATTGGAAATACTTGTACTAGAGTTGAGACCAAGTTTGTGCATATTTGTGAAACATTCCAGGCATTGGTTTGAAAATCATTTAAAGCAATTGTGAAAGTGTTTAAGACCAATTTTGTGAGGTAAAATTGTGCATTATTGTGTTTGATCATTGAGAGTAAATTTACAAGGAACAGAGACCAATTTTGTGAAGAGAAGTAATACACTAGTTTGATTTGCTTTGAAAGGTATTTGCAAGAGATAGAGATTATATTGGATGAATGCAATATTTGTGAATGTGAAAAACATATTGGGCATTTCATAATACATATAATTCTCCATATGTTCCAGAAGTTAAACGAATTCTAAGTAGAATGTGTATGAATTAACTAATTGAAGAAAGCATTTAAGAAAGAGATATAAGTATTATTTGTATGAAATATTTGGAAATATTTGAGTAGGTTTTATAAGCAACATTAAGGTATATTTGAGCAAGTATTATGAGAAGACTTGGGATAGAGTTGAGAATAGATTTGTGAGAAGACTTGAAGCAGATTTTGGCAGAGATAAATTTCTAGATAGATTTGTGCTAACCTTGTAATTAGGTGTGGTGTAAATTTGGGTAGATATAGAGAGCAATTTTGAGATAGATGTGTGCTAGCCTTGTAATGAGGTTTGATACAGATTTGAGGTAAGATTTATGAGCAGAGTTGGAGCATATTTGTGCTAGTCTTGTGATGAGGTTTAGTGTAGATTTAAGATAAAGTTGAGAAAATAATTTGGAGTAGACCAAAGCAGAGGGGATAGATTTCTCCTATGGAGAGAGATCCACAACCCAGAGTAGAGAGGATATAGTTCTTTGTGGAGAGATATCCACAACCTAGATTATAGGGGATAGAGTTCTCCTATGGAGAGAGATCCACAACCCAGAGCATAGGGGATAGAGTTCTCCAGTGGAGAGAGATCCACAACCAAGAGTAGAGGGGATAGAGTTCTCCTATGGAGAGAGATCCTCAACCTAGAGTAGAGGGGATAGAGTTCTTCTATGGAGAGAGATCCATAATATAGATTATAGGGGATAGAGTTCTCCTGTGGAGAGAGATCCACAAACCAAAGTAGAGGGGATATATTTCTCTTATGGAGAGAGATCCACAACCTAGAGTAGAGGGGATATATTTCTCCTGTGGAGAGATATCCACAAACCAGAGCATAGGGGATAGAGTTCTCCTGTGGAAAGAGATCCATAACCCAAAGTAGACATGATAGATTTCTCCTGTGAAAAGAGATCCATAAACCAAAGCAGAGGGGATAGATTTATTCTGTGGAGAAAGATCCACAAACTAGAGCAGAGGGGATAGAGTTCTCCTATGGAGAGAGATATATAAACTAGAGTATTGGGGATTAAGATCTCCTTTGGATAGAGGTCAGCAAAAATTGTAATAGGGAATTGATTCCCAAGATATTTGTTGAGAAAATTTAGAAAAAATATTTTCTCCATGGACGTAACCCACATTGGGTGAACCACGTTAAATTTGTGTCTCTCATGTGTGTGAATATTTGTGCATTATTTTATTACTGCTATTGATATTGCAATTGATAACATTGGATAATATTGTTTGGGAAAGAAAAGTAAAATTTGATCTTATATTGTTCACCCCCCTCTCAGCATAAGCTTGTGTTCTTCAACATCATGGCAGGGAAGCAAAGGAAATCAAAAAGTCAACATGTAGAGAAATAAAAACCTTCACAAGTTATTTCAAAAAGGGCTATAAAACATAAAATATATGAGTCAAAAAAATTAATGAAACATCTACAAGCCATTCAAAAGGAAGTTAAAAGTATATATTTTTTAATTTCAAAATTGCATACATGTTTGTTTTAAGGAGGCTAAAAACTACAACATATGCAAAATAGTATACAATGCAACACTTACTCTAAATACTCTTAAGACAAAAACACAAGAAAATTTTAAATAATAAAAAAAAAGCCTATGATGAAATATGCATGTTGTGACATATATGATCTTTATGAGAATACAAAATTTTAAAAAGAATATACCAATCACAAAAAGTGTAATCATTGTAATAGAAATGGTCATAAGGCATCAAAATTCTAAAATCTTAATTTTTGTATAAATTATGGAGGCAATATTCATTATCATAGATACTATTGGCACAAAAGAAATAATAATTTAAATCATGGATGGAAAAATGTATTGATGATAGCACTAGATGGACTACTCTAGAAAATTATTTCCAAGGCAACTTCAAAATTGGTGAGAGTTACTAGCAGTAAAATACATGCAACTAAAGAACTTGAATCGGATCTAGTACTAGCTTCAAACAACCAAGACAATAATTAAAAGGCAAAAATCCTTCATACCAAATAATTTAATTCAGAGGTGTATTGGAGGTATTACATTATTTGGTAACTTTGTATATATTTATATTAGAGAGTGAGTTTAATATTTGAGTCTATAGTATGTATAAAGTTATTAAGTGTGAGTATGTGTCATGTATATGTGTGTGAAGTATCTTGTTTGTAAGTGTGAGTTATGAGAGTGAAGTGTCAGGTTTAGAAGTATGGAATTATGAGTAATCATGAGATACTTTGTCTTATGTAATATGTGAGATTAATTATGTAAGAGGGAACTATAAAGAGTTAGTCCTCCTATGATTTTGAAGAGAGCAAAGATCAAGATTCATGTAATGTGAAGTCTAATGTATCTATATATTGAATATAAAGCCATGTAATATGTAAATTGAAGAAGCATTGCATTTATGCATGCTTTAGTAGATGTATTTTCAATAAATATTTTAGTGAGTTTATTGTGAATTGTTTGAGTGATTTATGTTCATTGATTCCTTATTATTCTTGAGATATTATTTGATCCTGGTGATTAATAATTCTATGAGAATAGCGGTGATTTGCTAATACCACTAGTGGTGGTTATAGAAATAAAAATAAAGAGAGAAGATAATTAACTAATAATGTTTATGGAATGAAGGAAACATTTAGAATGATATGATAGGAAATCCTATCATATAATGTTTGTCAAACTATGGAACACACACAACACTTCCCCAAGCCCTCCTCTTACTATGGTTGCACTTGATGCACAATATCTATTTGGTGGTGATATGCTAGCATACAAATCTTATGCAAAATAAGATGTTAGAACCACATGGAAACTTTTAATTATAGATAGCACAATATATGACACAATAAAAATAGAAAGAACATTATTAGGAATATAGAATATAAAATTACATGAAAGGTTCATATAATTGCCTTGTGAGTGAACGTAACCCTCATGTTGAGCCTCCACCTCTTTTGGACTTGCCCAATAACCATTCTCTACACATTCACTCTAATAATGGACATACCTTGGATACAACCAATTTTTTCTAGCTAGCTTGGATTTCTAGCTCTTACTCACACACTAGACTCTCTATTACTTTGTTGATCTCACACTTTCTCAACTCAACTTGACTTGCCTTCCATGGGTTTCCTCTCCTAATTATAGACTTATGGTATCTAGATATTACATGCATGGAGAAATTTTAGATGGACACATAGAAACACTTTATAAAGATCTTTTTTGACTCTTTCAATAATATCAAGATATTTGAGATATCTTTCTTGGACTTTTATTATGATCTTTAACAGTTACATGAGATAGTCCAAATATCACATGTTTCTAGATATTGTCCTTTTGGAAATTTTCTATAATTACATAATACTTCCAAAAGTACTTTTGATTTCCCTTTTGGACTTTTTCTATAATTACATAATACTTTCAAAAGTACCTTTGACTATCTTGGATTTCTAGAAATTTTATTATTTACAACATATCTTCTTGTGACAAAGATAATTTACCATGACCATGAAACTTTACTTTTACTATTCACTATTACTATTCTATTCACTTTTACTATTACTATTCACTCTTACTCTTCAATTTTTCTTTTTAAAATGGCCTGTCCTTATCACAATATTATCTTTATACTCCTTATGTATAAACATTCTAATATTTAACAATCACTAAAACCTTGTTAAAACAACTCTTCCACAAGAATCCTAAACAAGCTACTCTTCTATAATAAGCCATCCCACTATATATTCTACATGCTTCTTATACTACTACACATGAAAATAATATGAAATTTTTTTATGTTGACATCTCTCCCTTTCCTAATTTCTACTTTATCCTTAAAGTAGATCTAATTTATTTTAGAGGATGAAATATCTTGAGTTTATCATGGTTCACCCATTTATTGATAGGCCTTCCATCTAACTCCTCAAGCTTGTAGGTCCCATTGTCATGCATGACTACTATCCAATAGGGGCCCATATACATTGGTAGAAACTTTTTGTGCTTCCTCTTTTTGTGTCTAGCATTGTACACCATCACCAAGTCATTGAAATTAAAGAGGGATCACTTTAGCATTTTTCTCATTATTATTTTTCTTGTATCTTCTTCTTTACAATGTGGTTTTGCACCACCTACCATATTTTTTCCAACTCATGTACTTGTACCACCTAGTCCTTCATGGATTCCCTTTCATTCTTACTATCCATTATCATAATACATATGGTTACAACATCATATTGAATGGGAAGGACAAGATCAATGCCATACATCAACTAGAACAAAGAATACCCTATGGATGTCTTTATTGTGGCCCTATATCCCATAATATCACATGGTTTTTTTTGTCCCATGTGTCAACTTATAAAGCTACATCCTTTGCAAGGATTTAACATAGCACATGATTAGTTCATTCCACCTACTCATTGGAACTTTGTTTAGTTGTAGTTTCCTTTGTATGCTTGAACACAAACCAAGTTATCAAGTCTTCCATAATTTTATTTAGGAATTGGTACAAATACAATCTCCATTGGGCATCCAAACCTATTAAATATTCAATCATATATGAATTGTGCAACTTATTCTATATTATGCTTCATTGACCAAGCTTCAACCCACTTAATAAGATAATTTATGGCAACAATGATGTATCTATTCCTTCATGATATTATAGGAAGGGTTCCAAAAATAACAATTATCTATTTTTAAAAGGACCTAAGAGGAAATACAATACATAAGAGGGAAACTAATATCTTGTGATTCTCGAAGTACTGGCACACCTCACATGTTTTACAATACTCCATACAATATTTAAAGAGTGTGGGATAGTGATATCCTAAATCTAAAATCCTTCTTGTTGTAAAATTCCCAAAGAATCATTCATGCACACCATTATGGTACTCTATAATCAATTGCTTTTCTTGCTCTCATCTAGCTACTCATCGATACTTCCCATCTAGCCCTACTTGATACAGAACTCCCTACATCATTGAGTAAGGTTGAGTGGCTTAAGCAATCCTCCTCATCATTCTTGGTATTGCATAATCTAGAAACTTAAATTTAATTAACTATTGCTAGATGTTTGCATATTCCTTTGGAACTACTTCTATTTCTAGTAACATTATATAATGAAATTCATCATATTCACATTCATAGCCAACTTCCTTATATGCTCTTGGAAGAGCATCTATATTGATATTCTTCTTACTTGGTTGGTAAATAATGTCAAAATCAAATTCTTGCAATAGGAGAAATTATTTGGCTATACTTATCGATGGGTTGGGATTATTGATAATATTCTTGAGGGTAGCATCATCTATAACAACAAGAAGTTTTTTTTCCTAAAAGATATTCCTAAAAATTTTGCAAGCAAATATGATGCCTAGTGTCTTCTTTGTAATTGTATAGTTTACCTCCATACTGCTTATTTTTCTACTTCCAAATTGGATATGATAATCATGTCTATTATCATCACACTAACTAAATGTGCTTCCAATTTTTATATCAAATGCATCTATGTATATAATGAATGGCTTTTTCTAGTTTGAATTCTTCAATATCAAAGCAATTATTAGGGCCTACTTCAATTCTTCAAATGTAGTCTTAGCTTATTTCCCTAGTTTAGAGGGCATATCCTTCTTGATGAAGCTTTTTAATGATAGTTCAATCCTTGATAAATTCTTTATGAACCTCTTATAATATCCCACATGGACTAAGAATGATGACAACTTACTTTTGTTGCTCAAAAATGGTAGCTCCTTAATCTTAGCAACGTTTGTAGCATTGGTTGCAATTCCTTGTTGGGATACCACATGACCTAACAAGACACATTTGGTGCATCCAAATATGCATTTTTAGGATTAAGTGAGGTCTTAGCCTCATCCAACCATTGAAATTCCTTCTTAAGATTAACTAGATGATCTACCTTCCTTCTAAAAATACAAAAATTATCTAGAAAATCTCTGATAAAATTTCTAATATAAGGTTCAAATACCTTATTCATAAACCATTAGAAATCCATAGGTGTATTGCACAACCTAAATGACATCACTCGATAATCAAATGTTCCCCATAGTGTGGTGAAGGTTGTCTTAAGTTGGTATTTCTTTTCAATGTAAACTTGATTGTAGCTACTATAGGCATCTACAAAGCTATACCACTCTGGTCCTACAACTTCATCCAAACTATGATATGAGAAGATCAAATAGTGGTCTTTCTTTGTATCTTTGTTTAGATTCCAATAATCAACATAGACCCTCAACTTCCTATTCTTCTTCCTTACAAAGAAGATTGCAGACACCCACTCTGAGTTTTCTACTAGAAAAATGGAAGCCTACATCTAACTTATCTATCTCTTCCTTGATAAAATTGGTAAAAGTTGAATTCATACAATATGAATTTGCTTTATAATTTTAGAATCATTGTTCAAATCTATTTGATATTGCACCAAATCTATGTGTCATGACTTTTTATGATCAAAAGTGAATAAATGAATATACCTATAGAAGAAAAAATAATAATCCTTTTTTTCATGATCTTCTATTACCTCCCCAAAGTGTAACTCTCATAGCTAATTCTCCACATCTTATTTATAAAATGGATGTGGGTGATCTATTGGAGCATCAATAAGGATGCCAACCACTAATACATCCATGTTAATTTCTTTATATTTTGTATATACCTCACTCATAATAGAGTAATTTGAGGTTGTCCACTTGTTTTCTTCCTCTATTTCTATTGTCCTTGATATATGAGGTTGAGATATCACATTTATCTTCATTCGATTAGGATCCTAAATAATAGTCATGTACCCTTAAAACCAATAATTACAAGCATGGGAATTTATTAACCATGGCCTTCCTAACAATATTAGATAGTCTATTGAACCATCTTTCATGATTTAAAAATCTACCACATAGGTAACTCCCATGATTGATATTGCTACATTAGAGACTACTCCTATTGGAATTATTTTTCATTTGTTCAAGGATCTCAAATTTATGTTAGATGGATGATCTATCATTAGTTCTAATAGATGTACAATCTATCGTTAGTCCTTATAGATGGATGATCTATCATTAGTCCTAATGTCTTCAACATAGATTTTATCATTATATTAATAGTGGCTCCACCATCTACCATGACAATAGAAATAAATTTTGCATAATACTTCAGCTTGTGGAGCATATGAATCAACCTATGTATTGATTATAGTAAATTTGAACTTCCTCCTTCATGTGTAACTAAGTTCGCTATGTATCTTCCTTCACTTTTTAATGATAATTCCAATAGATTCCCATATGTGATTTTGGTGGTTTGCTTCAATAAATCCTCGATGACTGAGTATGGTGCATGGAGTATTAAGATTATAAAATCTTGAACTCCCAATTTTATTCTTCTCTTTTTGGGCTTTTTTTTCTTCTTTATGCCATCCTTTACTTCATTGGTATTCCTACCACAAGCTTGTTTCATGGCCTTAACATCATCTTCTTTGTTATATTAAACAAAATCAACAATGTCAACTACAACTTTACCCTTCTCATTACTCTTTGTTCTTGAAGTAGATGCCTTATTGAGGCAATTTGTCTTGTAATGCATTTTCACTTTGTACTCATAGCAAACTATCTTAGAAAAAATATTTCTATTATGTTTATCTCTATATTGGACTCGATGAGTTCCTATGTCCTTTTCTTGTAACAAATTGATTGCAATTTGTTCCATTTTTTATTAGATCTTATCCTTCAACTACAAAATTAGATAAGGATTAATTTATTAGTGCCACTACTATTTCTAGTTGTGGAACCTAACTAGAAGCGATCAGATCATGTGATGCTAGTGTAACTAGATCCTCCTCCAAATTTTCCTCTTGTTGCTTTACAACCTCATATGTGTGTTGAATAGTGGCAGGTTGCTCATACTTGACCCTCAACCTAATTTTTGCCTTGAGACCTACAATAAAATACTTACAAAGCATGTTAACCATGCCCTCCATGAGACCACTAGACTAGTTCTCCTTTCATATTTAGACCTCCACCTTCTTTTGAAGCTCCTACATTCATGCATAGTAGTCATGAACATTCTCTTTAGGTCTTTGGACTAGATTCATTATCTCGATCATAAATTACAATATTTTTAACACAAGCTATATTCCTTAATCATATTTTCACTAATCATGTCCTATATATTATTGATTTTCTCCTCTTATATCTCTTACCATTTGAAAGAAGCACCATTCAAAAATGTTGGAAGGAACTTCGTCCATTGCTCTCTTCATGTTAGGCCATTATAAATCCATGCTCTCTTATATTATTGAAAGAAGATCTTGGCATATTTAAAATATTGTGATAAAAATGGAAAAAAAGTCCCATGTTTACTATGGACTTGGAATCTCGAGTATAAATCTTCTTAGTGAAATATCCAAGGGCTCATGAAGTAGAAGCTAAATCTGCCTATAGAGTACTACAAATACTCAATTTACCAAATTCTACCTGTCATTTCCTTACTCTTAGGCATATAGTGTAGAAACACAAATAAGAACAAGCAAACTAGGTGATATACTATGATGGGATACTTAAAAACTATCCATAAAATCACCTAAACATACACTTGTTGAGCATACTTCACCAGACAAATACACCTATGAGTACAACAAACAAGTTCTATATGAAGATCAACTAGTGGTAACACTTAGTAAGGACCCTTGTAAATAGACTATACCACATAGTAAATATCAGTATTACCATGGTAAAAATAAAATATCAAGCAACAACACCACCAAAGAAAAGTGATCTTAACAATAAAACCAAAAATGTCAAATTATGGCATGCACACAAATTTTCCCCAAGCCCTCCTCTTACTATGGTTTTTGCACTTGACACATAGTATTTTTTTGGTGGTGGTATGCTAGCATACAAATATTATTTACAATAAGATGTTAGAAACACATGGAAACTCATAATTGGAGGAAGCACACTATATGGCACACTAAAAATAGAAAAATAATTATTAGGAATATAAAATACAAAATTACATAAAAGGTTCACCCAATTGCCTTGTGAGTGAATGCTACCATCCTATTGAGACTCCACCTCCTATGGACTTTCCTAGTGACCATGATCCATACCCTCACTCTAAAAATAGCCACACCTTAGATATAGAGATTCTTTTCTAACTAGCTTGGCTTGCTAGCTCTTACTCATACACTAGACTCTCTATTACTTCCTTGATCTCACACTTGCTCAACTCAACTTGAATTGCCTTCCATGGGGGGTCCTCTCCTCTTTATATGTTCATGGGAGATAGATAATACATGCATGAAGAACTTTGGACAAACACATGGAAATACTTTCTAAAGATCTTATTTTTGTATTCTTTCCATAATATCAATATTTTATATATATATTTCTTAGTCTTTTCTTATGATCTTTTACAATGACATGAGATAGTCCAAATATCACATGTTTCTAGATATTTTCCTTTTGGACTTTACTTATAAAAGTAATTTTGATTTTCCTTTTAAAAATTTGTTATAATTACATAATACTTTTAAAAGTACATTTGACTATATTTTATTTCTAGAGATTTTATTATTTAAAAAATATCTCCTTGTGACAAAGACATTTTACCATGACCATGATACTTTTACTTTTATTATTTACTAATAGTAATCTATTCACTTAAATTGTTAGTGGTCACTTTTACAATTCACTATTAATTTTTATTGTGACCTATTCCAATCACAATATTCTCTTTAAACACATATAACAAACATTCCATTATATAACAATCATTGCAATCTTCTTGTTGAAGCTACTCCACTACAAACATATTGAATAAGCTTCCAAGTTGTAATCTTCTATAGCAAGCCATCCCACTATATATTCTACATGTTCCTTATACTACTGCACATGCAAATAACAAGAATTTTTTTTAATTTGATAGCTGTTAAAAGTGGGGATATTTGTGATACATTGCATCAATGTTGCCAAGATAAGTGTCCAATGATGTGTAGGTAGTGTGGTCATGGTAACCATACAAAATAATATTATTCCAAGAATGGCAAAACCAACCAATATATCAATATAATTCATATTAAGGAATAAAGCATGAGGAAAGAGCATGTCTTTGTAGTAACTTGGAAATAGACAAAGAAGATGAAGGAATGTCATGATTTTGCAATGGAGAGGGAGAGGTGGTAGGAGGCCTAAGAAAAAAAATGAAACAAAATGGTGAAGAATCAAGATGTAGAAAGTGATAGTGACCAAGAAAGAATGATAATTAAGGAGCCATAAATGTTATCAACATCATTAATAAAGCATTACAAGTCAATTGTTATTTTTTGGTGTACTTGTGAACATGGCAACCTTAATGAAGGAAAACCCATAATTGTATGCAGCAATAGAAGAAATATTTCAAATATCATGGAAGGAGGGGATAGTAGAATAAAAGCTTCCACCAAAACATGATAAAATTCCTTGACCTTACAACTTTTATGATTGACACACAGAACCAAACAACATTAAAGTAAATTAATATGGATTGTCTCTCAAGTATGAATGTACTCATCAAGGATATATATAGGTATTTGATAGAATCAATGTTATGACAACCTAATTTTTAACTATTTGGACCTAATCAATATGACATTAAAATTAGGGGTGTCTTGATAGCACAAAAAGTTAATATAACTAATTAAAATTTATTTTGTATTTATTAGTCATTATGATACAAAATCCTATCTATGATGCCTTCTTGGGATGCATATAGCTAGGTAAAACAAACATTGATCACAACTATGATAAATATTGATTGAAATTCAATAAAATACACTACAAGTTTACAATAAAGCTACAAGATGAGTCAATTAGAGAAAATATTGCATCATTAGGTAATTCAAAAAAATTATCCTTTGATAATGAGAAGTGAGAACAAGATTATTGGGAACTAAATGAAGATAGTTTCTTAGAGGTAGAGGAGCACATAATATGAGGGACACTTTGACAATGGTCTTTACCTCTAGTAAATGGGTGATTATAAAAACTTTCAACCAAAATGAATGTGCTTAGAGGTGGAGGAATGTGAAGAAGTAGATGCAAAATGAAAACTATTGTATTGGATACTATATAAGTAAGGGAGACCAATGCCATTGTAGCAATTTGTATGATAGAATAAGAGGAGTTAATTATCTAAACTTTGAAGTATAGTATTAGCAATGCATAATTGAATGAGAATCCAACATACACATTTAATATAATGAGGGTGATCGAGGAACTATATATTATCAAGTGTGAAGGTCCAAGGATGGTATAAGTAGACTTAATGAAAGGGATAAAGAAAATATAATCAATATATGACAATTTGAATTTTTTCCTAAAGGTATCTTACATTCAAGATTTTAATAAAGTATAATAACATATTTGCATGGACCAATAAGGACCTTCAAGGAATTCTACATGAGTTGTTCATCCATAGAATTCATTTGATTCCAAGAGCACATATAGTAAGATGAAGATCATATCACATGAATTCTAATTTTGTAACTCTTGTAAATGTAGAGATTAAAAAAATATTGGATGTAGGGATAATTTTTAAGATGACTATTAATGAGTAGGTATCACTAATTATCATCAATCTAAAGAAGGAAACTATGTAGATTCAAATTTGTGTGGGCTTTTGGAGTTTTAATGTAATCACCATTAAGGATGTATTTCAAATTCTATTTATTGATTTAATTCTATAAGTACATGACCACAATATTTGGATCATGTAGTGTTGAAGATCTGAGCTAGTAGGACAAACTACTAGTAGTATTATGGGTATATAGTACTATGTACAAGTCAACAATTGGTCATACCCCTTTCCATGTAATGTATGTCTTGGAGGCCACTGTACTTGTAGAATTCCTAATTTCAAGCTTGAGAATAGCGATAGAGAATTGACTCAAATAATAAGAGTCTAGAAAGACTATTTTCATTAAATTGGTTGGAATAAAATAGAGTCATGGCATAATGGACCACTAATTTAGACCAATGACAAAGAAAATATTAGCATAACTAAAATTTGCATTGCATCAACTCAATAAGTGAGAAATTTTATTATGATACAAAGGAAAGAGAGACAAGCACTTAATGGTTAGGTCCCTTCTATGCTGATGAGGTAATGGAGAATAAATCCATTTTATTGATGAAATTAGACTAGATACCATGTGTAGACCCTATAAATGAATCTAAGCTAAAAATTTATAGGATGCATGCATGAGATCATAAAATGATGAGAGAAGTGTAAAGTAAAAGTAGTTATTTCTAATCTTAAATGTAGTGAGGGAACAAAAAAATGGACAAAAAGTAATGAAAATTTTAATGTCAAAAGCTTTATACTTTTTAGATATGTGGGCTTCATTTTTACCATTATTGGAAACTTATCAAAAGAAAAATCTCTTAAAATATTTATATTTGAAGAGGCAATGGTACGAGCACAAAAATCCATGTCACATAGGGACAAATACCTAGGATTGTAGTCAATGCCACCATAAATCACCAGATAACCCTCACACCCATTGTATCCCCCATAGACAAAGTAGAAGCATGTTTATGGGCATGGACATGGGTAAAATCATTAATCCAATATAATAAGATCAATTATAATGGTAAATGAAGCCTAAGCATGTTCATATTAGGTTGAGCAAGAAAGGGAGAAACATATCTTCATCCTTACCGTAGTCACTATTGATAGGAAATAAAAAGGCATAGGATATTGTTGAAGAAAAGTTGTAGATGAGTCTATAAGAGTTGACCTAGATTTCTACTATAGGATTTTTATGTAGGGAATAGTGGTATATGCATGATGAAAATCATTGGATGAAGTAAATATTCAAGAAGACATCAATACACCACAATTTTTAGAAACCTAGTTTTAAAAAAGAATTCATGGTGAGGCTCTATGTGTATCTCATATCAGTTTTGCAACCTATTACCCTAAAGCTAGATATTGCAAGTTCACCATAGGATAGAATATACTATGCCTAACATTTAATCCACAATATTTTATTCTCATGTTTGGGTTGCTTGGATTCAATTATAAAAGTAAATTACTTAATAAGGATGATGTAGTATTATGTGGGATAGTACTATGATACAAATTCCATCCATTAGGATGATATGAAGAAGTATGCACATCGTAGACAAGGGATGAAATTGAATCTATTAAATAATGGAAAATAAATGTGTATATTGTGCTTGATTGTGTTAACTTTATCTAGAGAAGCATGCACTTTAGATATCTTAACATGATTAGTACCTTATATTTAAAGTATAATAGATGGATTCAGGTATGAATGGATATCACACTTATCGAAGAGAATAAATTACTTCCTATAATGTAGAAATAAAAAAATTCCCATGGAATTTCACTTAGTTGTATTGTTCCTCAATATGACAAGAATATAGGTTATTCATATTTTGGAGTGGGTGGATCCAAAACTATTTTTGATGGCATGTGAACCATATATTATTTGGATAAAAAATAAGCAAATACTAAAAATTAAATAATAATTTGGAATGAATAATATAGTAGGATTTTGTAATAAGAGTAGAAAGCATGGGGATAGGAACACCTCAGGTGATGAAAATGAGGAGATGAGAAACTATAACAATTCCTCACAAATGTTTTAGTATTCATTCGTGGTGATACAGTTATATTTTAAGTAGTTTGATCATGAGCATGGGAATTATGAGGATATTCCCATGCTTTTTTTTTCCTTTTTCTTAAGCGAAAAACCCCTTGCGGGGCCGCCTTGGTCTAAGAGACCACAAAAATGGGGTTCTACACCGTCAAATTCACCCGGGGGTCGCACCCAGCCCTGCCCGCACCAAAATTATCAATTGGATTTTGGGTACCCAATTCAGCTTTTTGGTAGGGTGGAGATTCGAACCTGGGACCTTCGTTGGAGGATTGCCCTCTCTCTCCATGTTATAATGAAAATATCAATACGATTTGAATCTATATGATCATACCATGGAGAGAGAGAGAGAGAGAGAGAGAGAGAGAGAGAGAGAGAGAGAGAGAAAGGTTGAGTTATAGGAGAATGAGCCACTAATAGATCCACTAGTTGTATAAGATATTGACCATACCTCAAGTTATATAGTGGTACGGCAAGAAGATAACATGGATATAAATAATTTTGTTTTTTTGGATTTGGAAGAAGGATGACCACAATCACTATCACAATGGATAAAAGTTTAATTTTTAATGATAAATTCCATATCAATCAAAACTCCTCAAGACTATGAAGAGCATGTGTAGTAGGAAGAGAAACAAATGCAATATCTAAAATATTAGAAGATGGTTATAGAGTATATTTGAGGAGTTTTGGATAAGAATATTGAGAATAAGAAGACACATAAGAAGGAAAAACGTGAGAAATAACAACCTCATCTAAATGCATATGAGAGGTAGGAGAAGATTGAGGAGGAACACAAGTTTAGGACCTGCTTTCCAAGGCCCAAGGGGATTTTATGGAAAACTACCAAAATGAGTGGAAACTTTGGATGGATCATTTTTTGAGAGACAAATAAAGTTTACCAATGGTTTTGTAGTGATGGTGTTAGCAACAACTTAACAAGGTTTTTTATTTGAAATAATGGTATATGAAAGCAAGTGAATTATTGAAGCAATGAGAGTAACCAATGGGTATGATAATTCTCTATAAGGAACCTTCCATGGTGTACTTTATGAATAAATAGGAAGAGTAGATAATGATACCACCAAGAATAAAGAAGTATAAAATTCCTTATTATATGGAAATATCCTTAGGCAAACTATCTTACCTAATATTGGAAATACGACATCTTATAAGATGTAACTACACATTTCATAAGAAAGCTAAAAATATAATGTCACTTCCCAATGTTGAAGAACACAAGCTTATACTTTGAGGGGGGGTGAACAGTATAAGATCAACTTTTACTTTTCTTTCCCAAACAATATTATCTAATACTATCATTTGCAATATCAATACCAGTAATCAAAGCAATGCACAAATAATCACACACATGAGAGACATAAATTTAACGTGGTTCACCCAATGTGGGTTATGTCCACGGAGAAAATATTTCTTCTAAATTTTCTCAATAAATATCTTGGGAATCAATTCCTTATTACAATATTTATGGACCTCTGTCCAAAGGAGATATCAATCCCCCATATTCTGGTTTGTGGATCTCTCTCCATAGGATAACTCTATCCCCTTTGCTCTAGTTTATGGATCTCTCTCCATAGGATAACTCTATCCCCTTTGCTCTGGTTTTTGTATCTCTCTTCACAGGAGAACTCTATCCCCTTTGCTTTGGTTTGTGGATCTCTCTCCAAAGGATAATTTTATCCCCTTCTGCTCCAGTTTGTGGATCTCTCTCCAGAGGATAACTCTATCCCCTTCTACTCTAGTTTGTGTATATCTCTCCATAGGATAACTCTATCCCCTCTACTCTGGTCTACTCCGAATCCTACTCTCAAATCTTTCTCAAATCTACACCAAACCTCATCATAAGTCTAGCATAAATTTTCTCCAACTCTCACAAATATCTATCTCAAATCTGCACACATTACATGCACAAATATGCTCTAACTCTGCTTCACAAATATCTATACAAATCTGCACATATCACATGCACAAGTCTTCTCTAACTCTGCTCACAAATCTATCCAAATCTGCACACATCACATGCACAAATCTGCTTCAAATTTGTCCAACTTTATCCCAGTCTTGTCATAAGACTTGCATAACTTTATCTCAATGTTGCTTCAATTCTTCTCACAAGACTTGCTCAAATCTGTCTTCAAGCCTTCTCAAAATACTTGCTCAAATGTACCTTCAAGCCTTCTCAAAAGACTCGCTCAAATCTGCCTTCAAACCTTCTCAAAATACTTTCTCAAATATGCCTCCAAGCCTTCTCAAATAACTTGCTCAAATCTACCTTCAAGCCTTCTCAAAATACTTGCTCACTTCTACCTTCAAAAATACTTATTGAACCTGCTCAAATATTTCCAAATCTTGCATACAAACATAACTTAAATCTCTTTCAAAAATGCTTTCTTCAAATAAACACATTCTACTTATATTTTTTTTAACATCTAGAACATATAGAGAATGATATGTACTATCAAATGCTCAATATGTTCTTCACATTCACAAATATTTCTTTCATCTAATCCAATCTCTACCTCTTGCAAAATCCCTTTCAAATCAAATCAAACTAGTGTATAACTTTGCTTCACTAATCTGATTTCTAACACTTGGACATTCACTTTAAATATCACTCAAACCAATGCCTAAGAACTTCATAAATCCACTTAAACAATGAAGCACAATTTCTTCACAAACCCTAACACAAGTGTTTCCAATTTCTTTCAACTATAATGCACATGTAGGTCTCAAACCCTAATTCAATTGTTTTCAAATTTCAACAATAATGCACATGTAGGTCTCAAACCCTAATGCAAATATTTCCAATAATGTACTCAAATCAATCCTTTTAACTCCACCTCAAAATTAATTTTTCAAAACACAACCACCTAGATAAAATTTTGAACCATACCTCAAAATTCTTGATGAAGAAATTTTCTCAAGAACCTATCTCACAAACGACCAATCTTTCTTGTGCCACTTCAAGGTTTAGATAGCAAGATACATTTTCAAAACTTCAACATGAAATTTCTTCTCAAAAGAATGTGTGCAATGAAATCTAAAAATGATGCTTTAAGTCCCTTATTTTGTTCTAAAAAATAAAGCATTAATACTTAACATGTAGACACTAAAATCATGTCAATCTGATTAGGTAATCAAAAGCATTGGTTAATTGATATCATATGGCCCCCTTAGGCAACCCGTAGAGGTTTAATAGTGGTCCTAACCATGGACGATGGAATATTTGAGCATGATTTATTTACTTTTATTTTTTATGTATATTCTATAGTAGCATATGAGTCTCCTGTCCAAATTTCATGCATTTTAGAGTCATATTGAGCAAGATATTGTATTTTTAGTGTTTTGCAGGCTTTTGGGGACCATCTAAATATGCACATGAAATTGTGACTGATTTTGAAAATCTGACCATATGGGTTCTCTTAAAATAATATTTTATGCATACTTTCCAAGTTTCATTTGATTTGGATGTGTTTTAGTCCAAAAATTGCTTATTTTTTGTTTTGCAGACTTTGTAGGTAAACCGTGAATGTGCCATGTCATCGGATGCAATTTATATTCTTTTTGTGATTATATCTTCCCAAAATCATATATTTTACATATATCTGAAATTTCAGCCATCCCACTGGATGTAATTTATGTTTTGTCCATCAAACTGGCAGCCATCCCACCCTAGGATGGCCACAAAATAGAGTATTTTTTGTTCAAATTTCCAGAAACAACAGGTTCTTGGGCCAATAAGGTAAGTGCTTGAACTCTCTTTTTTTTGTTATACAGTTAAAATTTGTACAAATATAGGTTTCCTTTTCTTATAAACACAAAATAACAAATAAAAAGAAGAAAAATAAAAAATAAATTAAGTAGAGATGCATCTCTATGGTTTGCTTGCTTGTAGCCTACCCAATGGGTAGGTTCTCATTTAGGATTTGCATCTTCTAGGTTACTTTTTATCTAGCCTTTTCTGAAAGTAAAATGTCATTTCTTTGCATTTAGTGAATGATCATTGAATGCTTCATTGTTTACTTTCTTTGGGCTTAAAAATAACCTCACACACCACGCTTCACTTAAATGCTAGTGAGGTGGATTTCATCACCATCCACTAGTAGAGTTCAACAAGGTGGCTTTCATCTCCACCCGTTGTCTCAAATCCCACAAACCTTTTATTTTGGCCAATATCGGTTTCCAAGATCCATCATAGCCCATGGGATATAGCATGTATCTCTCTTCGAAGAGGTATATCACCGGTTACAGGTGAATTGGGTGAGGATCGGGACGACTTGTGCTCCCTGATCATGTGTAGACTTCATAACTATACATTATACGTTGGATAATGTGATCAAAATTTCATTTTCGATTTTCGAATTGTGATCATACAAGTGAAATCCAATTAAACACAAGATTATCATCCAATGAAATTCAAACATATGACATAAGGTCATATTTTACAAACAACACATCTGAAACACACAAAACAACTTAGGGATTCACATCTAAAACTTAAAAGAGATAATCACTTGTTTTATTGAGTGTTTCCTTTCTTGTGTGCTATTTCATTAAAAATTTGTAAAGGATATAATCATCTAGGGTTTGGTAGAGAGTAATAATGGTGAAAGCTATGGAGAGTGGACTAGGAGACATGAGTCATATCTACTTTAGCCCCAGGGATTTGGTCATACCTCCCTGGAAAGCCTCTACTCACCCCAATACTAGAACAATAAGACATGAACCACACCTACAAGGTAGCCCTATGTGGGACACCCCTATATATGATGGACCTTATCTAGGAGAGTGTTCTCGACAAGTAGACACATCACATGCCTTCTTTGATGAAAGGAAACAGTGCACTGAGGTGCAAGTAGATAGAGTGGTGTCATGCATCCACATGCTTGATAGGTATAACATGCCTATTCATGGGCCAAAGCATGACTTCACACACTGGGTAGAGCAAATTGATCATACTTTGCATCTACATCATCCTTATAGGATCCAACAACCTAGACAATAGGATGAGTATGGTACTCATCGCTCAGGGTGAGCAAACTCTACCCTTCCCTTCCTCATTCATGAAGGAAGGCATGAGGAAATCCTTGATTATCATCAATAGTAGTATACTACACAAGCACGATGTGCCTCTATGTCCATTGAGTATAATTAGCATATGCTCAGACCCGAACCTCAAGTAAATGTGACTATCCTCGATCGAGGGAATCGCACAATGGATATCATAGATTATCTTGAACAAGGTCGGTCTCAATGTGAGACTCCTAGGCCTCCTAGGCCCCACATAGTGGAATAGATAAATCAAGTGGTTGCATGATATGTGGAATACCAAGTGTAGTTCAAGCATATTTGGTAAGGCAAAGAGCAACTAGATCACTTGCATCAACTTGAGAAAGAAAGAATAAAACGGCAGACCAACGAGCTATTCCAAAAAAATTTACATAAGAGGTTCCCTACCCCTAGAACTCATAGACAGGAAGTCCATCTGAGGTAACCTAATATTATTTGAGATAGGTCTCCTAGGCCTTATCCAATGTTACCTCTATGACCTCCTAGGCCAAATCGAGACTTTCTTCCTAGGCCAAACATAGGGTGCACTCCCTAGGTGGGTACCCCTCTCTATAGACAGACTCAAGAGACACCCTATGGGGCTTATTTCGAGCATGAGCTAGAGGTAGAATATTTGGAAATGCCTTACCAAGGTAGGGGGTAACATGCTACCACCCCAAAATAGACTTGAGGACCCTTGCACTCCACCCTAGGATAAAAGCAAAGAAGAGAAGATCAAATCCTCTAATGCATATAAGTTACTACTAGAGCGGTTAGATTTAGTAAAGAATAAGACCTCTGGGTATGGGTCTCAAAAGCTAAATTTACACCAGCTATGTAGTCAGCCCCTCTATCCTTTGGTGCCCGCCCCTTCTTATCCAGAGAAATTTAAGATGCCTCAGTTGGCTACCTTTAAGGAAGAAGAAGATGCGCAGGAGCATGTTACCAAGTTAATGAGCCAATGCTTTGGCATCTAGGATAATGATGCTTTGATTTTGTAGATATTTGTGACTACCCTATCTGGCCCAGCCATGGAGTGGTTTACCCAACTCCCAAAGCATATCATCCACAATTTGGATCAACTTGTAGACGTGTTCCTAGAATGCTTCATCTTCGATACCAAGAGGAAGGCAACATTGGTTGATCTCACTAGGTTGAAACAATATGATGATGAGTCAATAGAAAATTATGAAAATATGTGGTGAGCGTTGCTCACCAAGCTACCATATATACTCCCCATATTGGAGTTGACTCAGATGTTTGCCAAGAGCTTCCTAAAGCCGATCTCCATGTTGCAACTGCAATAATATCTGACTCTTGAATATGCCCTAGCATAAGCTAGGACAATTGAAGACATCAAGATTCAAGAGGGATAAATTTCAAAGCCTTGCAAGAAGGAGTAGAACAAGAATGCTAAGAATAGCCCAATGCAACCTAATATAGCAACAGTGAATCAGGTTACCATTAGCATCCCAAGACCAGTGCAGATCGCGCTGACTCAAAAGTCAAATTATTAGGCCACACCTAGGAACTATAACAAGGACAACCACAATAGT
Source organism: Wollemia nobilis (assembly GCA_028583015.1). NCBI lineage: Eukaryota > Viridiplantae > Streptophyta > Pinopsida > Araucariales > Araucariaceae > Wollemia > Wollemia nobilis. The sequence continues at coordinate 1,892,357 of JAQPPZ010000503.1, forward strand.
CAAGGGCAAAATCAATAGCATCACCCCAAGTGAAAATTCATGCCCATTGTAGAGTCTATGGACTCTTTTTTTGAGTGCCTCTTAGCGATTAACTCGATCAATTTGTCTAAGAGTCAACCTATCAACCCTAATGCACCAAATCCTAAAGGGTACCAAGAAGACCTATATTGCAAATTTCATAGGTAAAATAGGAATGACATGTTGATGTGCTATAAGTTCAATAATTTGGTGCAATACATGATCAATAGGAATGCCCTTCAGGTAAACAACCCTATCACGTCAAACAACCAATAGATGGAAGTATTTAAAGACCCATTGGATGCCCATGTAGAGTAGGCAAAGCCAACACCCCAGGTGAATTAGGTTCATCATGCACTCCCTAAGCAAGAGTATGTTAGCATGATCAGAATTGTAACAAGGAATAGGTGGTAACTAAGTCCAACACACCACCGGTGGCTCAAAGCAATGTTCCTTCGATGTCACAGCCTCTACTGCCTCTAGTGCCAAACCTCCCACCTAGGCATGTGGTCACAATTAAGAGCAAGCTAGCTTAGAGCTTGAGAATAGCATCTTCCTGACTCTCCATATATGAGCTCATTCAGCAATCACCACCTCATAGAGAAGCTTTAATGGATATCCTTAAGGAAATCGAGCTACAGCCCCAGGAGTCTAACTCCTTCAATAATTTTGTGGGGCATGTTCATAAATGCATATAACTGGTGATTATCTTTCAATAAGATGAGCTTAAATTGGTTCTAAATGATATGGTGGATCCTCCCTTGTACATAATTGCATGTGTAAATGGAACACCCTACAAGAGAGTGGTGATAGACACTGGGTCTTCTAGAAACATCATCACTACAATAGCTATCAAGCATCTGAAGCTCCCAGCATCCCACATTGTAGCTCTACCTATGCCCTTTGAGCATTTAATGATGTCATATGCTCAAAATTTGGTATGATAGTCTTACCTATCTAGGTAGGAAACAATATTGTATCGACACTATGCCACATCTTGGAGGGTGAGATGGTGTACAACATCTTGCTAGGAAGACCTTGGATTAGGGACATGAAGTGTGTACCCTTGATTGCTCACTAGTGCCTCAAGTACACGTATGAATGGCAAGTCCATGTCATCTCTACATACATTGAGCCCTTTAAGTACTGCAACATGGTGTAGCAGCTCCCTGAGTTGACCTTATCGTTAACCCATATGGATTTCCTTCTGAATGCATCCATACAAGGTCTAAATCCATTACCATCACCTTAATTTAATCCATCATCATCTCATGCCATACCATCCTCATCTTCAGAACCTCTAGATGTGCCTTCATCGTCGTTGAATCCTCCATCGAGGGACATGAGGAAGAGGCCTATTGATGACATCCCTTCGACCATATCCACCATCTCCACAAGTGAGATACCTAGCCCAAAATATGAGGAGCCACCTCATGAGGGAAACATTAAATCAATTTAAACCTCACTCCCATCTCCTCCTCCTCTGTAACCATAGGTCATAATGCATCTAGATTCTACCATATTAGGATAGTACATGGTTAGGAATGTCACATCCACCCTTGCTATCGAGTTAGTGTAAGATATGGGTCGATCTTGTCTTTCCATAGGCACTATCATGCCTATTGGCCTTCCCCCTAATCGGACAAATTTCATCTATGGGGGTCTCAACTATGGCATTGAGCCTTATCAAAAATAGTAAGAGAATGAAGATCCCTTTTCCAAGGACATCAACTACATGTCCAACCCTAACTTTGCTATGAGGTATCTTCACCTCTATAATTGGTACGATTATAGGTTAGGCCTGTATGAGCAGGGCACTCATGTTCCTTACTAGTCATAGTACCAAATGCCTTATGACAAGTCTAGTTTGGGACACAACAAGCCCGTGCCTCTTGACATCCTCATGGATAGCTTGGAGTGCATGACTCTCAACTTTTAGGATGAGCTTGCACGTGATCCCTACGCCAATCCCAATTGAATCTATTCATTGGGATACTACTTCCCTTTGCCCTTGAGTGATAAATAGATACCTTGTGATGTCAACCAATCTTATGAGAGAGGTGAAATTTCACATACCCTTCCCCATGATAGTGAGGAAGAATATCAAGGGTCTCCCTATGAATGGACATCTAAGGATTGTCCCTGCGGATGATGAGGATGAGTTATATCTATGAATATTCCCATTATCCCATCTCATTTGGTGACAACTTCTACCATTAGAAGAACAAGCATGCCTGTAACTTCTACCTTTGGTTATTCAGCCTCTGCCACAACCACCTCCTTAGGTCTTATGACATCCCGATGTTGATAGACACCATCAACCATCTAGGGGAAATCATCCATCCATAAACATGATTTCCATAGACCTCTTCTAGCCCCTACAAGATCTGAATAAACCGTTTAAGCCACTGCACCTCAACTTGGGGGAAATTGACTTCGATCAGGGAGATTCTCCCCCATTGCCTTTTGAGTACTGGCCTTACAATGAGATTCTACAACCATTCTATTTCTCTCCAAGGCCTACTCATGATGTCTTCCATGCTAAGGAGGAACTTAAAGTTCCCATTGATGATCTAAACCCAACAGATGACATCCATCTGGTCCCTACTCCTCACCAATTGGAGGAGGGGTCGCATATGTCAATCGAGCCAATGATTGACAAAGATATCGGCTTAGATCCTGAGAATTCATAATATATCAGTTTAGGGGAAAAACTATCCCCTAAAGAGTAATCCAATTACACAACCCTTCTCAAAAAGAATAAGAAGGTCTTTGCATGGTCCTACAAATATATGCCAAGACTGGATCCAAATCTAGTCACACACAATCTGATGCTTAACCCCAAGGCCAAGCTGGTTAAGCAAAAGCTAATAAATATGCATTTAATAGTGGCATTAATGGTTAAATATGAGCTACAAATTTTTTTGGATGCCAATTTTGTCATCTTCATATACTATCCGCCATGGTTGTCCAACATGGTTCTTGTCAAGAATCCTGATGGGAGGATTCACATTTGCACCAACTTTTGAGACCTAAACAAAGCGAGTCCTAAGGATGACTTTCCTTTTTTGAGCATTAACGCCCTAGTATATGCCACAACGAGCCACAAAATTCTATCCTTCATGGATGATTTTTTTGAATACAACCAAATTTGTATCAATCTAGAAGACTAGATCAAAATGGTGTTCACAACACCTTGGGGAACATTTTGCTATAAGGTCATGCCTTTTGGTCTTAAAAATGTTGGTGCTACCTACCAACGTGCCATGACATACATCTTCCATGATTACATGCATAATATTTTGAAATATTACATGGATGACTTATTGGACAAATCCTTATTATGCCATGAGCATCTTGATGTCTTGCGTAAAGTCCTTGATCACCTTATTGAGAATAACATGAGACTAAACCCCAAGAAGTGCATCTTCAACATCATCTGTGAAGAGATCTACGGAAACTTATTCCAAAAAATAATGCAAAACTAAATAAATTGGAATAAATTACACTACACAATGCACATATGACACACGATATTTACCCTAGTTCACCCAATGTGGGCTACTCCAGAAAAACAAGAGCCACTCCTCCTTGATATTATTATTTTCCTTTCTTGCCCAAAAATGGGACATTAAAATAAAATATAAATAAAACTCTCACAACCCTAAACCACAATGTGGTATTGGAATACAATGGGAAAAATACCATGGGCTAAACCACCCACACCTACCAACCACCCACCAACCATGGGAATCTCGGCAATCGCTCCGCCAATCGCTCCAAAAAAAGGGGGAAAAAATTTACCTGTAATCGCTCTGGCAATCGATCCGCAAATCGCTCCACCAACTCCTTCTATATCCAAGGATCTATCCTCTTTACCTGTATCCTCATAATAGATTGAAAAATCAGAAGTACCATGCAGATATCTGAAAACCCTTTTCATAGCAGTCCAATGCTCTTTACCAGGTTTGGACATATATCTACTCAAAACTCCCACTGCATGGGCAATGTCTGGTATAGTATAGACCATGGCATACATTAAACTGCCTACAACATTTGCATAAGGAACATGGGACATTTCTTCTAACTCTTCTTCTATTTTTGGACATTGTTCAGCAGACAATTTATCCCCCAAAGGAATAGGTACCTTCACTGCTTTGCAATCCTGCATATTGAATCTCTTTAATATCGTCTCAACGTATTTTTTTTGATCCAACCATAGCTTTCTGTTAGAATGATCTTTGTTTATTTTCATGCCCAAAATAAAATTTGCAAGGCCAAGATATTTCATATCAAACTGTGATGCTAACTAAGACTTCACTTCCCTGATCATTTTCTTACTATTTCCAATTAGTAACATGTCATCAACATACAAAACTGTAATGACAAGTACATTACCAATTTTATTTGAATATACATAGTGATCAACATTGCTACGAACAAAATCAATTCCTAAGACATAAGTATTAAATTTCTGATACCACATTCTAGGTGACTATTTCAGTTTGTACATATATTTCTTTAACTTACATACAAGATCCTCATTTCCTACAATAGTGAAACCTTCAGGTTGTCTCATATAGATTCCTTCCTCCAAATATTCATGAAGGAATGCATTCTTTACATCCATTTTCTCTATTTCAAGATCAAAAGCAGCAACAACAAATAACAAAAATATAATTGAGGTTAGCTTTGCAACAGGAGAAAATACTTCACCATAATAAATTCCCTCTACCTGAGAATAACCTTTAGCCATCAAGCGAGCTTTGTATTTCTCCACTTTACCTTCAACATTCTACTTATTGAAAATCCATTTACAACCTATTGCTTTTCTTCCACCAGGTAATTTCACTAAATCCCATGTTCTGTTCTTTTTCAGGGCCATCATTTCCTCATCCATGGCCTCTTCCCAAAGGTTTGCCTCTTCAAAATTTATAGCTTCTCTAACAGTTCTAAGATCTTCATCAGTAACAAATAATACAAATGAAGTAGGAAATATAGATGGATTGTAACTTTTATGTTGCCTTCTTTCCCATGCTGATCTCCTTACCACAGGTGTATGAACCTCTTGTTCATCCTCATACAAATCCTCATCCAAATCCTCATCTGTCCGCTCCTCTACCAGATCCTTTTATGTGTGATCTTCTTCCATGAGATCAAATTGGACCTTTTCAGGTTCTTCTTCTGTTACTTCCTTCTCGTGATCACTTTTAGTTTCCCTAAACACCACATCCCTACTGTACACCATTATTTTAGTTTCTATATTCCAAATTTTATATCCTTTAACACCATATTTATAACCAATAAAGATACATTTAACAGCCTTATTATCAAGCTTACTTCTTTTCTCCTTTGGAATGTGCATGTATGCATCACAGCCAAAAACTCTAAGATGTGAGAGAGTGGGTTTCTTACCAAACCATGCTTCAAATAGATTTTTATCTGGCAATGTTGATGTAGGAGATCGATTTCACAAGTAGCATGCCACACTCACTACCTCAGCCCAAAATTCCTGTGTCAAACCTGCACCACTAAGTATACTTCTAGCATTTTCCATCATAGATCTGTTCAATATCTCTACAACTTCATTTTGTTGAGGTGTATATGGAGTAGTCTTTTGTCTTGCAATACCACACTTCTTACAAAAATCCTTAAATTTATTTGAACAATACTCTCCTCCATTATCAGACCTCAACACCTTAATTCTTTTATCAGTTTGATTTTCAACAAGTGCTTTAAATTATCTAAATTTATCAAACACTTCATCTTTACTCTTAAGAAAATAAATCCATGCATATCTTGAAAAATCATCAACAAAAGAAGCATAATACCATGATTTTCCAAGTGATGGTATAGGGATAGGACCGAATATATCACTATGAATCATATCTAATATCCTTGTTGCTCGGCTGCCGCAATTTCGTGACATGTCAGGATTTCGCGGCTTGTTGCTCTGGCGCAGGCAATGCAGGTTTGATTGTCGCGATATCGCGACATGTCAAGATTTCACGACATGTTTCATTTTTGTGCCTTGTTGACTTTTTGTGCTCTGCGCTTGTAATCTTGTTTCTTTGTTCTGGGTTGGGATGTGTTTACTCCCATTTGTAACTGTTCTTTGTTATAATACAAGTTTTTCATTTTTTTCAAAAAAAAAAATATCCTTGTTGCTCTAGCAACACCAGATGGGAAACTCACACAATTTTGCTTTCCATAAATACAGTGTTCACAAAAATCAAAAACCATTGAGCAATCAAGGATACCATGAACCATACCTTTTGTGTGTAGGGTACACAATCCCTTTTCTCCAATATATCCCATTCTTTGATGCCAGAGTGTTGAGATTTTATCTAATTCAACCTCAAAAATAGTTTAGCTATTGCACTCATTTTTCATAGTTCTTCTCAATAGCTTGTACAAATTTCCAATACAAACTCCTCTTAATAACACCATTGATCCTCAAACCATTTTGCATGAATCTTTGTTGAAACTAACATTTACTACTACATCAGCCATTTTTCTTACAGAAATTAAATTTCTAACAAGGCTTGGAATATGCATCACACCTGGAAGGGTCTTAACCCTACCATCCTGCAATAGTATTTTCACCCTTCCATGACAAATGATATTAAGTGGTGAATCATATCTCAATAGTACCTCCCCTCCATCATATCTTTCATATTTACTGAACCACCCCCTGTGACGAGTCATATGAAAAGAGGCACTAGTATCGATCAACCCATCATTTTTATCTGATCGTGTGGAGCAGGATGCTAGATATACATCCCCTCCTTCATCAGTATATTTATGTGTCTCTATGGAAATGGATTCATTATACCTCTTTCCAGAATCAACATTCTTTGATCTACAGTCCTTCATGTGACTAGGCTTGCCACACTTCCAACACTTCCTCTCAAACTTTCCACAAGACTTGGATCTACCTCTAGACTTAGATATATCACTGTATCTTGTTTTATCCTTTTCCTTTACACACCCTCTCACTATTAGGGCTTCCTTTGAAGTGCCCTCCATGGATTTTCTCATCATATCCTTTGATATTAGAGATGCCACAATATCTTCAAACTTCAATGTAGATGAATTTGTACTACCAATTGCTACAACTAGGTTATCCCATGAATCTGTTAAAGAGCATAGCAAGGTAATACATTTATCTTCCTCACTTAACTTAATATCAATATATGTAAGTTGACTTACCACTGTATTGAATGAATTCATATGATCTACAACTGAATCTCCTTCATTCATCCTGAGATTGTACAGTTTCTTTCGAGGAAATAATTTGTTCACCAGGGACTTAGATTGATACAAAGCCCCTAATTTCTCCCAGAAATCCTTTGCAGTAGCTTCTCCAAAAATGTTGATTAGGACTAAATCTTCAAGACACAGTCGAATCAGACTCCTTACTTTCCAATTCATCTTTTCCCAATATTCAACAGATGTTCCTACAGGTTTCGTTTGTTCAGAAATAATAGCCCACTGATCTTTGTCCACAAGCAGATCCTCCATCTTCAACTTTCGTAGCTCCAAGATTTTTCCATCAAATTTCTTGATCTCTATCCTTGAATGATTTCTTGTCATTTTCCTTCAAGCTCCGTCTGCAAAAAAACTCACACTCCGAAATACATTTTCTCTCCCTCCTAGAAACCCTAGAAACCCTTCAAATGAAATGAAACCCTAGTAATAAAGGCATCTCCCTATGGCTAACAACTTGGATCTGATACCAAATGAAGAGATATACAGAAACATATTCCAAAAAATAATGCAAAAATAAATAACTTAGAAGAAATGACACCACACAATGCACATATGACACATGAGATTTACCCTGGTTCACCCGATATGGGTTGCTCCAACAAAACAAGAGCCACTCCTCCTTGATATTATTATTTTCCTTTCTTGCCCAAAAATGGGACATTACAATAAAATATGAAGGAAAATCTCACAACCCTAAACCACAATGTGGTATTGGAATACAATGGGCACAATATCATGGGCTAAACCACCCACACCCACCAACCACCCACCAACCATGGGAATCCCAACAATCACTCCACCAATCCCTTATGGATAAACTCCTAGCAAAGTTCTAATGGTATAACATCAAGTTGATCCCTCGATCATCTAATCATTTTGCATATACAATGGTATCCCTAGGGTCCTTGATCCCATAGAACCCTACGGATGATATGACAACCATTCAGGTCAAAACGCTATCACAATCTATGGTTGAGCATGAGAGCACTCAGTCCACACCAGAAGTCCACTTGATTCAAATCAAACCTCATCAAGATAGGTTCTCACAAATTTATAAGTGCTTGAATCATGCCACTTGGGGGACTCTATTCCCTCAAACCCATTTTTATAGTAGTACAATGCTATTATTACAAGTTCTTTCCAGATCAGTATTCACTCGAGATGAATTTCAAGAGGGATAGGCAATTCATGAAATAAAGGCTTCCTCACAATAGGACTGGTCTACCCAAATTAGGGATTACCTAAAGCTTAGTAATCTCCCTCCTAGGTTGTCGCATACCACCAAAAGGAAATTTAAGCAAAATGTGGTAATGTATGTCTTTCTAGGAGACATTTTGTATCATCGAATCTATGAGGGAATCCTCCTTCACTGCTTAGAGCAGCAAGAGTCAGTTTGGGTAATAGCCCAAGCACATGATGATACTTATGGTGGCCATTTTAGTGTCATAGCCATTGCAAAGTGTCTTCTTTGCATGGGCTATTATTGGCAAACCTTAGATCAATATGTTGTGCTTATGTTAAGAAGTGAATGAAGTGTCAACACCATGCTAATTTGACACATGTACCTTATCAAGCCTTACAATCGATTCAATCAACTTGGAAATTTTTGCAATGGGGATTTCATTTAATTGAGAAAATATCACCTGCCTCCTCGGGCCATCACACATTCATCATTATGGATACTGATTATTTCACAAAATGGGTGGAAGAAATTCCCCTTACCATGATGACAAGACCCCGCATAGCGGAGTTCATATTGCATAATATCATTTGTCATTTTGGTATTCCATCCAAGATCATTTTCGATAATGGGACATTGTTCAAGAATAAATATGTGCATGCTTTGACAATAAAGTATAATATCCAGCACAACTTTTCTATGACCTATTATTCATAAGCAAATGGGTAAGTAGAGGCATCAAACAAAACATTTATTACCATTTTGAAGAAAATAGTTAGAGAAAATCACATCGATTGGCATACATAAATACCCCTTGCTATATGGGCCTACTGCACTAGTATTCAAATGCCCATTGGGACTACTCTATTTCTCTAGTATATGGCACTGAGGCAATCATGCCTCTAGAGCTGGAAATCCCATCGCTACACATATCTATGCAAGATTTCATCAATGATGATATCGCGTGGCAGGATCACTTAGACCAACTTACATTGCTTGATGAATGACATGTCAATGCTCTTGAGGACCTATGCATTTACCATGAGTGACTTAATAAAGCTTATAACATGAAATTCCATCATAGATAATTTCAAGTTGGTGATCTCATTCTAAAATAGAACCAACAAAATTCTAATTTACCGCCCCATATATGGGATAATTTTGTGGAAAACTGGTTAGGTCCTTTCGTCATCACTAGTCAAATCAGACCCAAAACTTACCACATAGCCTCCCTTGAGGGAATAGAGGATACTAAACCCTTGAACATCCTTCATCTATGGCCTTTCCATGCCTAGAGTGTTGTGGCCCACCCAAAAATGCTCTAAGAATTTCTACAAACCGATTGGTCAACCTAAAACCCTCCTTGGTTGTATATGACCATCTAGGTCACCCTAAAATTATCCAAGGGTATCTCCATACCTCTTGGTCAACCCAAAACCCTTCTAGGTGGTCTACCACCATCTATGTCACCCCAAAAGGCTCTAAGGGTATCTACGTACCGCTTGATCAACCCAAAACCCTCCTAGGCGGTCTATGACTGTCTAGGTCACCCCAAAAGGCTCCAAGAGTTTCTACAAACCACTTGGTCAACCCAAAACCCTCCTAAGTAGTCTACAATTTTCTAGGTCACCCCAAAATACTCCAATGATATCTATGTACTTCTTGGTAAGACCACAACCCCCCTAGGTGGTCTATTACCATCTAGGTCACCCCAAAATGCTCCAAGGGTATCTATGTACTACTTGGTAAATCTAAAAACCTCCTAGGTAGTCTATGACCATCTAGGTCACCCCAAAATTCTCCAAGGGTATCTACATACTGCTTGGTCAACCCACAACCCCCCTAGGTAGTCTATGACTGTCTAGGTCATCCCAAAATGCTCCAAGGGTATCTATGTACTGCTTGGTCAATACAAAACCCTCCTAGGTAGTCTATGATCATCTAGGTCACCCCAAAATGCTCCAAGGATATCTACATATCGCTTGGTCAATCCATAATACCCCTAGGCGGTCTACGACCATCTAGGTCACCCCAAAATGCTCCAAGGGTATCTACATACCACTTGGTCAACCCATAATACCCCTAGGTGGTCTATGACCATCTAGGTCACCCCAAAATGCTCCAAGGGTATCTACGTATCGCTTGGTCAACCCAAAATGCCCCAAAGGCATATATATAAGCCCTTTGGTCACCCAAAAAGCCCCAATGGAATTCCCTAAGCCCATTGGTCAAATTGTACATACACATATATCAAAATCCAAAAACATTATCAAAACATCAAAAAAAATATAAAAATATTGCATTGTATCCCATTGCATTTTATCATCACTTGCATTAGGCATACTCATAATTGCACTTTGCATTTTAGATTTGCTCATATGTGTCTAGCACTGAGATTGTATACTAGTCGTGATTCAAAATCTATGTTGTTCAAGCCATCATTCACATCATTTCATATTTCACTTATAATTTCCACCTACATTTCCCACTTTTCATATTTGTGTCCATTCCCTTCACCTAGCCATTTGTTCTAGAATGTCATTAGGGTTTTTAGTCACTCAGTCATCTCTAGTTTTCTTTTTAGATTTTGTAGAAAGCTATCCTAATTTTTAGGAGGTAGAGTCTTGCTTGGATTGTACCTTGTATACGTTAGAATCCCATTACATTTACACAATAATAAATCCAAGTTTGCACAAGGAAATATGACACCTATAAAGTGGTCTAGATTAACTTAAGCGAAAAAAATTATCTTGCTCATCCCCCTGTGCGAATGGTTCAAGAATGCTGAGAATTGGCAAAAGGACAAGCTCCTACTTACCCAATTCCCCAAAATAAATAGTGGTTTTCACCACTATCAATAAGAAAAATCCCACAAAAGAAAAAATAAAAAGAAAAATAAGTAGTTTTTTTCACCACTCCCAAAATCCCTTGCTCAAAGAAAACAAAATACAAAAATAAATAGTGATTATCATCACTAAGTATGATAAAACATCCCTGAAATCAAATAAAATAAAAGAAGGGAGTATTGAACTTGAATCCCTAGAATTCTTAGCATTTGACAAACCATTAGGTGATCCTCATTACAGGTTTGGTGGCATCAAGCCTTTGTAGCAATGGTGGTATCCTTGCCCATGATGATATGTCTATCACATTAGCATCTTGTGTGTGTACAGACCAATTTTTACATGTGATGAGCTAGCTTTTGGTAACCTATACTACCTAGTGGTCTAATCAGACTACGTAAAAACCTAGGATTGTGCTAATCATAGGGTGATCATCAGTATAGATGGGTTGCATCAATCCTGTTTGGCACTGGGGTAATTTTATGTGTATCACAAAATAAACTCACTTGTACACATAGGGATATTGAGTATCTGGGTCATCCTAGCAAATTCGTACCTTGTCAAAAAGTCTTGCATGGCTAGCATATAATTTTTGACCAGTTGACTAGAGTGTTTGAGTCTCATGAAAACCTCAAATACATTCTATAACATTCATTTCATTCATTCCATTTTATTACATGTATGTCAGTTTACATTTTATCACAAATCCATTACATAGTCTCATGACAACATTACACATGAATTGATGAATTCTATATAGTCTATGGTGCTAACATAGTATGTCATATAGTATACACATTCATAATTTAGATCAATAAATCATCCAATACATTACGCATCCATGCATCTACATATCATCAAATCAGCTCACATTACAACATATGCATCCATCATAATCATCCATCATCATATCATAAAGCAAATAAATACATTGCATACATCTCATAAAGCAACACAAAACTCAATGATGACAAACATAGAAAAGCTCATATATATATTTGTATATGTATGGGGTAAAAAGATACATTATAGTCCTCAAACTACCTATAGGCTACAATAAAGTGAGTCCTCAGACTTCACACTACCAAAAATCCAAAATACCAAAAAGAGCCATCAGAGTCTCAATAACCATGGTCACGCAGGACCGATGATATGACTCCTAGACCTACTACCCCCTAACCTATCCATCCTCTATGCAGAACCATGTGCCTCCATCCTTGTCAAATACTATCCTATACCACTCCGTCGACTCTAGTGTGACCCACTAGCATATGGACGAGCTGGTATGCACCCCCTAAGGTGCACTATCTCATCCTCCAACTCATCGATAAAAGCTTGATCCTATCCGCATCTCACCTGGTATGTCTCCACTAAGCCCTGGAGCTATACCACCTCCTCCTATATTATGGCCATCTCCCCATTGCTAGGTCCCTCCCGATTAGGGCTCCAGGATCTCAGATGTGCCCGTAGAGCTGCTATCTCTGTCTGGGCATCTTATACCTGTGTTCCAAGGAGATCTCTCTCCTACCTGACCCTGGTCAGCTCCTACAACTCTATTCTATGTCACCTTGGGTAACCTACTGTACCTGCACCCCTTGATCCCCAATATCATCATCCCCAAAGTCACCTCGATCTCCTGAGTCTAGGAGGTATGCCTACTCATCTCCCATGTGACCAAACCCATATCGCTTACCTGCCTCTATTTGGTCCTCCTCAGGATCATCCTACTCATTGCTGCCCCTGACGCATCTCCCCCTAATGGTACCTTGCCTTACCACTGGTGCATCACCCACCAGGAGTCATACTTCTATGTAGTCCCAACATCATCCAAGTTTGGAATTTCTACTACAGGATCCACCTTCCCTCCTACTGCCTCCACTAATGGTCACCTTAGTGTCCTCTCATCCCTATAGTTCTAGTAGACCACTAGTTCATTGGGAAACCCCCATCATAGCCCAAAATACTACATAAACCAAGCATAATAGAACCACTCCCACCTAGGTATGACCCCCAAATTGGACCAAAATAGGCCTTTTAGGCCACCAAAAATAGCAAAATTAAGCAATCAAAAAGCCCTAAAAAGCAATAAAATTGCATAAAAACACAAAAATAAGTATAAAAAATTACAGGGCATCCCTAATTAGGTTCAATTACCAAGGATTTAGTGTGCTCTACCAAAAAGCAAAAACAAACAATAATTCAACTTTTAAAACTAGCATAGTGTAGTATGAAATTCAACTCTTACCCGCCTCGCACCAGCTCCATCACTGGATGAGTTTGCATGCTGGATCATGGTGACTGTAGGATGATTTCAGTAGTTCCCCACTACTTAGAATCCTTCTCCTCATCACATCTCAAGCTGCAAAGTTGTAAATGCACAAATGAGCCCAAATGACCCATTTTTGGCTTAAATAACCCTCTTAGGGATCTAACCATCCCTGGGTGGGATGAGTGGATAATTGTCTAGACGTCCCACCCTGGTATAGTCATAAAATATGCCACCATCGACCCTAGGATGGCCACCAAAAAATTTCAGCAAAATAGCTTAAAAGGCACCAAAATGGGTCCAAAACCCACCAAAAATAGCTCAAATTTGGTCAAAATTCAATTGAAAACGAAGAGAACCCAAATTTCCCATGGAGAAATGGAAAAATTATTAATTAACTCTCTAATAAGGCCATTGTGGCTGTAACACCCCACGAGAATGAATTTTTTGACCCCTTTATTCCATGAAACCTCAACAAAGTCACCAAAATCCTCTCAAAAATAATCATTTTTCAATGAGTAAAATCGGAGGAAACCCTAACAAAGTCATATGTGTCAAGTGAATCATCACTTTTATCATTGGTAATTCCCTCATTGACTCATCGCTTGAGGGGGTATTCATGCTTAACAAATTCATAACCACAATCAACAATCAAACACTCAACCATGCAAATTGCATTCATTCAACAAATCATTGACAAAGACAATCACACCCCTGCTTGGGGCAGTAAACAAGCACAAATTTAAATAAAAAAAAATCTTGGAATTCTAGAAGCATGAATGATCATGGGCCTTTGCCTCTTCATGACTGAACAATGTCCAAGGTCAATCCAACCTTACCCAAAAGTTTGTACTTGAATTAAGTTCCTTAGCTCATCAAAAGTAAGGATTCAAGAACACATGCTATTTCCATGATTGGGGCATCTAAAGTTGGTTAGGTTATTGAATAACCCTAATAATTCAATATTTTAGTCATATAATTTTTCTCAGCGTTGTTTTTCACACAACACATCTCAAAAAGGGGCATTTGTAGACACTAAAATCATGTCAATACGATTAGGTAATCAAAAGCATTGGTTAATTGACATTATATGGCCCCCTTGTGCAACCCTCACAGGTTTAATAGTGTTCATAACCACTCTATGAAGGCTATACCCCACTTTTTGGAGGTTTTGGGCCATATATGCATGATTGTCCCACCCTGGGATGGTCACAGTTCATGGTCGTCCCACCCATGGAAGGTGGCAAAGCGATCATCCCTGGGTGGGACGGCCACAAGTTTTGACTCCAAAAAAGTTAAATTTGGACAAATGGCACCTATAAATTTCCACTTATCCCACCTATGATAACATTCATGACCTAAGGATGTATAATCCTTATGACATGCTACAGAATGGAGGCCAAAATGGGAGATTCTCTTCCCCCTCCAATGCATGCTTAGTTTTGACAAGTGGTACCTCTTGCCCTACATGCCCATTTGCAAAAAGGCTCCCTTTGGCTATAAAGTGGATCCATTTTCCACACAAATAATAGAGATGATTTTTTTATACATATCTATGGAGTGCTACCAAGATTTCCTCCCACCTTTTTATACATTTTTCCTCGAAATCTCTACCTAGCGAAGGAGGTTTGCAAGTGATCTAGGAGGCACAATTTATTTTCAAAACCATATCATCTGAGTTAATTTCACCACAAAATTTGATTACAACACTATTGAGGAGGTTCCTAACCAATTCACAAAGGAATTGATGACAAAATAAGTGCATAATTGGTGGCCATCCCACCCCAGGACGGTCCCCTTTCTGTGATAGTCATCACTATCCTACCTAGGGATGATGGAATATTTTGGCATGATTTATTTTCTATTATTTTTAGTCATTTTCTGTAGTATCATATGAGTCTCCTATCCAAATTTCATGCATTTTGGAGTCATATTGAGCAATATATTGCATTTTTAGTGTTTTGCAGGCTTCTGGGGACCATCTGAATATGCACATGAAACTGTGATTGATTTTACAAATATGACCATATGGGTTATCTTAAAATCATTTTTTATGCATACTTTCCAAGTTTCATTTGATTTGGATGTGTTTTGGTCCATAAATTGCTTGTTTTGGGTTTTGTAGGCTTTGTAGGTAAACTGCAAATGCGCCACGCCATCGGATGCAATTTTTGTTCTGTTTGTGATTAGATCTTCCCAAAATCATCTATTTTACATATCTCTGCAATTTCATATTATTTGGAGTTGTTTTAGATATGTGCATTGCAAATTTATATTTTCTAGTCTTTTCATGCATGTGGGGTTTTTGCATATTTCACATTACGCACTTGCTATTTAACAAATCTGGTTTCCTTGTGTGTAGGTGCAGGTCTTACAATGTAGAAGGAAGGAATACAAGATCATAACATCAAATTACAAAGTGGCATAATCATAGGTTCGCCCACCTCATTTGTGGGTACGAGGAAGAACATTGGAAGTGCACACGAGCTATTGAAAGGACTTGATCCTTTGGGCACCCCATTTTGTAACAATTGTATCAATCCAGAGCCCTCAAGGGGACATTTATGTAACCGTGGTTTTGATCAATCAAAATAATATAAGAAATCTTCATTTCACTTCATTTCATGCATTTTGGTTATCTTTCCATGCTTACTTGAATGCTTCCATTTTGATGTTCATCACTCATTAGCGATAGATGCATATTGTTTAGCTGCATTAGGTGCACCGTTTTTACCCTACTTCACAAAAAAACCTTTCATATCTTCCTTTCACCATGCAAGAGTTATAATAAAATTTCAAGCAACTTATCACACCTTATTACTCCTAATATTGCAAAATAATGTTCAACCCAACAAAGCCACAAATTACACACATGAATTTTTCATATACACCTTATACCTCCTACTTGAAATAAAATATTTTAATGCACTTCAAATGACCATTAAAACATCACTTCATTTTATGCACCACTCATAGCACTAGCAATCTGAATTATAAACTCCACTTTATCCCTTTTTAATTCAAAAATTAAAACACCACTTTAACCCCCTTTTAATTCAAAAATTAAAAGCAAAATAATAACCTTATGACTCCCTAAGCAAGCGCATACCTTAGCCTTAGCAAATATTTATTTCACCAAAAATATTTCTCCCCTTCTTGTCGCTACTGTGATTCGAACCTCCACCGCTTACTGGATTGTGACCTAGCTTTGGCTAGGCCACCGTGTGGGCTAGCTACCCACACAGAACCTAAGCACACATGTTCTTCCTTATACCCGATCTCCGGTGCAAAAAATATTTTCAACAAAAACTTTAACTCCTTGCCTCCACCATGTCTCGAACTCGAGACCTCCCTTTTGCCATGCCTTAGCACCGAGGGATCTGTCATCTGGGCTAGCTGCCCATATGGAACCAAAGTCTGATGCCCCTATTATTTATCCATGCGCTCTGCCTTGAAACATGAATTTGACCTTTGTCTTCTTCTTCTCCTCTATCGCGAATGAACGATTTTCAAAGCGCACAATTTTCATTAATCAATTTTTCCACCTTAGCTTTGCACTTTAAATATGCAAACGTTTACTTGGTCCTTGATGTCGGTGCATGGAAATATTTGATTTCCAACCTTAACCTTTGGTGCTTACATTTAATTTTTAATTATTATAATATTTTAAATCTTCATAGATTTAAATATTATAATTTATTTTTCTTCTTTGGGCCTTTTCTCATTTAATTTTTAATTATTATAATATTTTAAATCTTCATAGATTTAAATATTATAATTTCTTTTTCTTCTTGGGCCTTTTGAAAGCCCAAAACTTTGCAAGTACCACCATGGTAAAACCATTAAACCTTTATTTTTCCTTTGACATAAATGACAACCAATGTCATCAACTTATGACATCAATCCTTTGACATCAATGACAACAATATACTCAAAATTTCCAACAATCTCCCCCTTTGTCATTGATGGCAACCCTTTCTAAAAATTCATTTTCAACCACTGGATTCCAAATTTGCTCCCCTTGAGAAACTGCTCCCCCTGATTGAATGCTCTCCCCCTTACTCAAATCTCTCCCCCTTTGACATCAATGGCAAAGGGACTCCTTTGGGGCTAAATATAAGACTCTTATCTCAGCCCCCTCCCACCTCCTTTCCTTGAGGTGATTAATTTTGGGGTGGGAGTAATTCTACTCCCAACATACAATGCTCTTTTCTTTTTTCAACCTTCTTTTTCAACACCTTTGTAGTCATACCCTTTTGATCTTTTTGAGTGTCCCTGTTCTTGCTTGACTCTGGTAGTTCTGGAAACTCTGTTCTACACCACTTGGCCTTATGCCCAATATTATTGCACTTGTAACACCTAATGTTGTAGTTCTTGGAAGGTGTAAATATCTTGAAGTTCCTCTTGGTGAAGCCATAATCATTTCTATCATGAACCCTGTAGTGGATCACTTTATGACCAAAGCGATTACATGAGTAGCAATACCCTTGGAAGAAATATCCATCTTTGAAAGAGTTGACATTCCTTTTAGTGAGGCCATACTCCTTCTTTCCATGAATCCTGCAATGCATAGCTTTGTGACCAAAATGATTACATGAAAAACAATGTCCTTTGAAGAAATATTCATGTTTTGAAACCTCTGGTCTCTTAGTCCTTTCTTTGCCTTCTCTGTGATGATCCCTGTTTCTTGTTTGTGCATTATTTCCTTTCTTAGTGAAGCTTCTATTCTTCAACTTATCCTCATAAGTCTTAGTTTCTTCTTCACTCTCTTCCTCTAAAACTTCTTCTTATTTTGAGCTTGAGCTTGATCCTTCTTCTTGTTTCCCTTGTCCTTCTTCAAAACCAAGTCCTATTTTGATAGATGAAGATCTTTGTGCATTGATAATTTTATCCAAAGTTTTTGAACTTTTCCCAAACTTGTGTAGCTTATCCTTAGAATATTTCACTTCCATCCTTAGATAAACCACTTCATGTTCTAATATTTCACACTCTAACTCTTTTTCTTCTAAATTTTCAACCATGACCTCTTTAAATATCCTTGCCTTAGCTTTTGAGTTTGTGAGGTCTTGTAGAAGCTTTTCTTTTTCTTCCTCATGTTCTTGAACTTGAGCCTTTAGTCTTGAATTTTGCTTTCTAACTCTTTTCAACTCTCTAAGAGCAACAATAAGTTCTTCTTCTAGATCAACTATGCCTTCCTCTTCATTTTTTGAATCTTTCTCTACTTCTTGGTCTCCAAGAGCATCTTCATACTTTCGACTTTATCTTCAATAGGAGCATTTTCTTCCTCTTCTATTGCCAAAAATAGAATCTCTTCTTCTTCACTATCTGAGAGTCTTTCATCACTATCACTTGAAGCCTTGCTTGCCTTGTTAACATAGAAACTCTTCTTGTGCCTTTGAAAGAACTTATTTTCATGCTTGCCTTGACCATACCTATTTTTCTTTTCATGCCTAGATTTTCCTTCTTATTTTTCTTATGATCATGTTTATCTTCACTGCTATTGCTTTCAGCTTATGGATAATTAGATGCATAGTGACCAAAATCACCACAATTAAAGCATTTCACAGTCTTTATATCTTTGTGCTTTCTTGAGTCCTTATTATTTCTTCTCACATAGTTAGCTTCTTCATTATTGCTTGACTCATCACTTGATTCTGGTTTCTTATCTTTTGTCTTCTTTGAAGCTTTGAAAGTTACCTCTTTCTTGGAGTTGGGATCCTTTACTATTCTCATCTCATAAGCTGTGAGAATTCCATGTAACTCATCCATAGTCAACTTATCAATATCTCTCATCTCTTCTATAGCTGAAACCTTTCCATCATACCTCATAGGGAGTGATCTTAATACTTTCTGAGCAACATTGGAGTCTTCAATTTTGAATCCAAGTCCATGCATGGTATTAAAAACCTCATCCACATGAAGTAAGTATGTAGCAATATCTTCCTCATCTTCCATATTCAAATCTTCAAACCTTTTCTTGTGGTTTTGCAGTTTTTCCATCTTGACATTTTTATCTCCTTCATATGTTTGCTTCAATTTTTCCCATATCTCTTTTGTTGATTTGTAGTGCATAACTTTCACAAATTCTACTTCACATAATCCACTTAAGATTCCATTCATAGCCTTGGCATTATTCACATGTAACAACTTACCATATTTATCTGTGGGAGGAGTAGTTGTAGGTGTGAACCCATCCTCAATGGATTGCCATGTCTCATATCCTTGTGCCATCAAGTAAGTCTTCATTCTTATACTCCAAAAGGCATAATTATTCCCATAGAACAATGGAGCCTTATTTGATGAAGATCCATTCTGAGATGCCATCTATGTTCCTGTAATATCTTCCTTCAAGCTATTAGACTTTTTTGAAGGAACCCGCTCTGATACCAATTGAAGAACACAAGCTTATACTGAGAGGGGGTGAACAGTATAAGATCAACTTTTACTTTTCTTTCCCAAACAATATTATCCAATATTATCAATTGCAATATCAATAGAAGTAATCAAAGCAATGCACAAATCATCACACACATGAGAGACACAAATTTAACATGGTTCACCCAATGTGGGTTACGTCCACGGAGAAAATATTTCTTCTAAATTTTCTCAACAAATCTCTTGGGAATCAATTTTCTATTACAATGTTTATGGACCTCTATCCAAAGGAGATCTCAATCCCCAATGCTCTGATTTGTGGATCTCTCTCCACAGGATAACTCTATCCCCTTTGCTTTGGTTTGTGGATCTCTCTCCACAGGAGAACTCTATCCCCTTTGCTCTGGTTTGTGGATCTC
Source organism: Wollemia nobilis (assembly GCA_028583015.1). NCBI lineage: Eukaryota > Viridiplantae > Streptophyta > Pinopsida > Araucariales > Araucariaceae > Wollemia > Wollemia nobilis. The sequence continues at coordinate 1,912,730 of JAQPPZ010000503.1, forward strand.
TCTCCATAGGAGAACTCTATCCCCTTTACTCTGGTTTGTGGATCTCTCTCCATAGGAGAACTCTATCCCCTTCTGCTCTAGTTTGTGGATCTCTCTCCACAGGAGAACTCTATCCTCTTCTACTCTGATTTATGGATATCTCTCCATAGGAGAACTCTATTCCCTCTTATATGGTTTACTCCAAATCCTACTCTCAACTCTATCTCAAATATACACCAAACCTCATCACAAGGCTAGCATAAATCTGCTCCAAATCTCACAAATATTTATCTCAAATCTGCACATATTACATGCACAAACCTACTCTAACTCTGCTTCAGAAATCTTTGTCTAAATATGCACATATCACATGCACAAGTCTACTCTAACTATGCTCACAAATATATCCAAATATACACAAATAACATGCACAAATAACATGCACAAATATGTTTTAAATTTTTTCAACTTTATCCCAAGTCTTCTCATAAGACTTGCACAAATTTGTCTCAGTGCTGCTTCAAGTATTCTCACAAAACTTGCTCAAATTTACCTTCAATACTTCTCAAAATACTAGCTCAAATCTACCTTCAAGCCTTCTCAATAGACTTGCTCAAATCTGCATTCAATCCTTCTCAAAATACTTTCTCAAATCTGCCTCCAAGCCTTCTCAAAGAACTTGCTCAAATCTACCTTCAAGCCTTCTCAAAAGACTTTCTCAATTCTGCCTTCAAAACTGCTCATTGAACCTGCTCAAATATTCTTAGATCTTGCATACAAACACAACTTAAATCTCTTTCAGAAATGCTTTCTTCAAGTAAACATATTCTACTTAGAATTTTTTAACCTCTGGAACATATAGAGAATGATGTACTATCAAATGCTCAATATGTTCTTCACATTCACAAATCTTTCTTTCATCTAATCCAATCTCTACCTCTTGCAAAATCCCTTTCAAATCAAATCAAACTAGTGTATAAATTTGCTTCACTAATCTTATTTCTAACACTTGCACATTCACTTTCAATATCACTCAAACCAATGCCTGAGAACTTCACAAATCCACTCAAACAATGAAGCACAATTTCTTCACAAACCCTAACACAAGTGTTTCCAATTTATTTCAACTATAATGCACATGTAGGTCTCAAACCCTAATTCAATTGTTTCTAATTCATTCAACAATAATGCACATGTAGGTCTCAAACCCTAATGCAAATATTTCCAACAATGTGCTCCAATCAATCCTTTTAACTCCACCTCAAAATTACTTTCTCAAAACACAACCACCTAGATAAAAAGTTGAACCACCATACCTCAAAATGCTTGATGAAGAAATATCCTCAAGAACCTGTCTCACAAACAACCAATCCTTCTTGTGCCACTTCAAGGGTTAGATAGCAAGGTACTTTTTCAAAACTTCAACATGAAATTTCTTCTCAAAAGAATGTGCACAATGAAATCTGAAAATGATGCTCTAAGTCCCTTATTTTGTTCTAAAAAATAAAACATTAATACTCAACAAAACCTTTCATATCTTCCTTTCACCATGCAAGAGTTATAATAAAATGTCAAGCAACTTATCACACCTTATTACTCCTAATATTGCAAAATAATGTTCAACCCAACAAAGCCACAAATTACACACATGAATTTTTCATATACACCTTATACCTCCTACTTGAAATAAAATATTTTAATGCACTTCAAATGACCATTAAAACATCACTTCATTTTATGCACCACTCATAGCACTAGCAATCTGAATTATAAACTCCACTTTATCCTTTTTAGTTCAAAAATTGAAACACCAATTTAACCCCCTTTTAATTCAAAAATTAAAAGCAAAATAATAACCTTATGACTCCCTAAGCAAGTGCATACCTTAGCCTTAGCAAATATTTATTTCACCAAAAATATTGTCCCCCTTGTTGTCACCATCGTGATTCGAACCTGCTGTCGCTTGTTGGCCCATGCCCTAGATTTGGCTAGGCCACCACGTGGGCTAGCTACCCACACAGAACCTAAGCACATGCATTCTTCCTTATACCCGATATCTGGTATGAAAAAGCTTTTCAACAAAAACTTTAACTCCTTGCCTCCATCGTGTCTCAAACTCGAGACCTCCCTTCTACCACGCCTTAGCACCGAGGGATCTACCATCTGGGCTAGCTGCCCAGATGGAACCAAAGTCTGTTGCCCCTACTATTTATCCATGTGCTCTACCTCAAAACATGAATTCAACCTTCTTCTTCTTCTTCTCCTCTACCGTGAATGAATGATTTTCAAAGTGCATGATTTTCTTAATCGATTTTTCCACCTTAGCTTTGCACTTTAAATATGCAAATGTTTACTTGGTCCTTGACGTCGATGCATGGAAATATTCGATTTCCAACCTTAACCTTTGGTGCCCACATTTAATTTTTTAATTATTATAATATTTTAAATCTTCATAGATTTAAATATTATAATTTCTTTTTCTTCTTTGGGCCTTTTCTCATTTAATTTTTAATTATTATAATATTTTAAATCTTCATAGATTTAAATATTATAATTTCTTTTTCTTCTTTTTCAAGTACCACCATGGTAAAACCATTAAACCTTTATTTTTCCTTTGACATAAATGACAACCAATGTCATCAACTTATGACATCAATCCTTTGACATCAATGACAACACAATATACTCAAAATTTCCAATAAATGCAAAGGAGAAGACACATTGTTTAGAGTAGGATTTAGTGTGTATCCATCAATAGGTAAAATAATAACAACTCAAAATAAGGATGATATGAAGAGAATCAAGATATACATAAAAAGTAGATCCATGAGAGACATCAAAAATTCAATAGAGATATTAGTGCATTACCAGTCTTGAGACAAAGTTAAGAACCACATAATAGAATTTTACTGTCACATTTCATAATTTAAAGTATTTGTATATTTAGTTGGATGAAGCCAAGCACCAATGGATGCAACACAATGACTTTGAGAAAAAGGATGCAAAAAAGGTATCAAGATTCATGATATGAAATTCATTAGTTAATAACTTTGTTTTCTCGACATCAAATGTTGATACCTGATGCTCTTGTTGTATATATTGTCTACATAGAGGATAATCAATGAGGAAGCCAACCAATTTAGAAAATTGGAAAATATAGGTATCTACTCTAATAAGATACAACAAACAGGTTTTGTACCATCTCAAATTCCACCTTAATGAGTTAACAAGTTTATTTTATATTATATGTAAGTGTTGTTACTATGTTGGTCAATGGGTTAAAATTGATTATTGATCAATTACTTTTATAAGTTACCATTTTTTACACATCACATATGCCATGAACGTAATAAGATAATGTGTTATATCTTATGATTATTTGCAATTCAATTTGTATTTTGGTATGAGGGTGACAATTGAGAGTTGTAACTATCTATATCCCTTCCATTTTGTATATATTCCATATGTGAGAATTTGAATGGTATTTTTGGATCACCGTTGTGTATTACAAGTATTAGTAGTGAAGATGAGAGATCATTGTTGTGAAAGAGATCATGTTGTTTTAAGTAATGTATATTTGTTGCATATAATGAAATGGTTTTGTTTCTACAATTTTTGGTTATTCCTTATTACATATTTTGGGAACAAATTTAATATTGAATGGAATGTAACATAACTAGACTCAAACTATGGCATACATGATCTTGTGGTAGTTAAAACAAATTAATTCAATAACAATTTAGTTAAAAATTCTCCCAATAAATAATTAAATAAAATAATGCATATATAAAAATATATATTCATATCATTGTATCATCATATTGAGTTTAAAAAAAAATCAAAAGGCCCTTGTTGGGACCCTTAAGGTGGAAATTGCCTATGCGAAAGAGATCCAAGTCATGATACATCATCATCAGGATGATTTGGGGGCTTCCAAGTAGGATCTGTAGGACATGGGAGAGGCTTCTCCTTTGAAATAATTTCTTGTTGGTTTTTGCTCCCTTTTTATCTTATGTAGGGGATGTCCCTTACTTTGTTTTTGCTGGTCTTGGGGGCCCACGTACTTGCATATTTTTGGGATCTCCAATTAGTTGGGTTGTTGGTCTATAGGATGTATCAGGTTGGGTTGGTACCTTTGTTTTATCTTCAAGATAATTATAGGCTTTTACCTCTATTATCCTTTGCTCCACTTTTGTAAAGGTTTGGGCTTCCTTTCAAAACCCATTTTTTTTCTTATCAAAAAATAATAATGAGTTAAAAAATATAAAATTTTCATGATGATGTAATTGGGTCTCCTTATATTGTGAGATCATTTGTATTGTTTATTTTAATGTGGTTTTCTTGTATAATGAATATCAATATCTTGTGTATAAATTTTGGTGTAGATTAAAATATATTCATTATTTTATTTTGTAATAATATTTATTAGGCTAGAAACATTGTGAATAGATGCTCGCAATTTTAAATTTGAAATGACTTACAATTGCAATTTCAAAGGATATTTTTTTTGTTGGATAATAAGAGGTTGTACTCGGGTCCCCACCCTTGACAAATTACATCTCTCTTCTTTAGAGCTTGAGATTTTACAAATAGATACACTTCTCATCTCAATTGAGATGCTATAGGTAGAAACCTACATCATTTTACATAAAATATCTGAATTCTTGATTTTCATTTTCTAGATCTTTTCAAATTTCTATATGAATACAATTACTCCAAAATTTAGCATCTTTCTTGACATTTTCCTATAGCAGCCTTTACAATGCCAAAACTTCACCTCTATTATCTATGCCTTACATCTTAATAGAGTAATATTTTGAAAACATCGCACTATCTTAGTCCACTTTACAAAATCTAGATTTCTAGTTTCCCTCTTGAAACACAAGTGCAACCATAAAAATTATAATAAATAGTCTAAATGAAAACACATTAATTTTATAAAATAAAGCAGATATTACAAATGGAAAATATTAAAGTAAATCTTAATCATTAATTGGTTTAGGCAATCAACATTTTTTGTCAGCTTCAACTAAACTTTCTACTTCATCTAACCATGGAAAGGAGAATTTAACTTCACGATACTCAATCAAAACCCCTCTATTGGCTAGTTTATCTACACATTTGTTTCCTTCCCTTAATATATGTGTAAACCTGATTTCTTCAAACTCTTTAGCAAGATCTTGAATTTCCACAATTATCTCTTGTATGTTCCATGGAGCCTTTGTTTTCCTCAAAATCATATTTATTACTATGATAGAATCACCTTCCATCCACACTCTATTCCATTTCATTTGTTTACATATATTTAACCCTTCTAAAGTTGCCCAAGCTTCAGCTTCATTATTTTTCTTAAATCCACTATTGAAAGCATAATGAGATAAAATCTCTCTATTATTTCTAATTATTCCTCCTCCTCCTATTGGTCCTAGATTTCCTTTAGATACTCCATAAAAATTCAACTTAACCCACTCCACATCTAGTGGTTTCCACTTTAAATTGTTTGCCTTCCTTTTGGTTCTCTTGTACCCAACATCATAATTCCATTTAATGACTTGACTCCATCTATCAAGACTCACTACTTCCAAATTAGGGACTGGATGAGTTGATAGGGTTGGTTTAGACTCCTCTATGGCTAAACATATCTTCTTTTTCATTATCTCTAAATTACTTTCCTTTCCTTTAAATATTATTATATTCCTTTCTAGCCATATAGTCCAAAGTATTGTATATTTTGATATATCCCATATTGTATATAAAGCCTCACTTTTATAAGTGCTCTGCCATTGCTTTAACAAATCTTCAATTCTATTATTAATCACCATGCATTTACCAAACATATAAAGAATCCATTGCCATATATTACAAATTATTGAGCAATATCCCAAGAGATGGTCTATACTCTCCTTGTCCTTATTATAGAAAACACATTGAGAGGGGCCATGAAAACCCCTTTTCATAAGGTTATCCTAGGATAAAATTCTTCTATGACATACTAGCCAAATAAACATTTTGACTTTAGGAATGCTTGGGATATCCCAAATATCTCTCCATATTCTAGTGACATTATTATTATGTTGGTGTTGAACATTATATCCACTTCTAGTTGTGTATTCTCCTGAGCTATTCAACTCCCAAATCAATTTATCCTTAGCACCCCTCGAAATAATCATAGTTGTTATATTTCTACTCAAATGCCTCCTAGCATCAATATCTTGTATACTTGTAAAAAAATCTTCTTTCCATTTGTATCTTCCTTCTCGATCCTTGTACAAAATGTTTGAAATCCTATCATTGAATTTGTCTTGAAGCAATATCATCCAAGGTTTTAAAATTGGATCTAAGTTGAGTGGTTTTTTATCACACCAAGTATCCATCCAAATAGAATTTTTTTCTCTAGTTCCCACCACCCATCTTAAACCTTTAATCATTAGATCAATAGATTTTTTTAAACCATTCCAAAGAGTAGAACCATTTGGAAGAGAGAATGTTGTAAATATTAAACTTGGGTCATTGGGATCAACATACTTAGAAGAATTCTTGCCCATTGTCTTTGACTCTCTTTATCTCCATATAACTTTTTCCCTAAGAACTAAGTTTTCATATGTAAGAACTCTTAAACCAAGACCTCCCCTAGTTTTTTCATCACACAACTTGCTCCATTTAACCAAAGGAAATTTCATTTTATCATGTAAACCTAACCATAAAAAGGATTGCATAATATAGATTAAACTTTTTTCAACTGATTTTGGCATATAATACAATGACATATAATATGTTGGAATGGCTTGTAAGACTGATTTAATTAACTACACTCTTTCTGCTAACAATAACCATCTACCTTTCCAAGCTGGAAGTTTATTTTAAAATTTACTAATAACTAGATTTCATATATCTATCCTTATTCTCCCCTTAAATAAAAGTATACCTAGATAATTTGTTGGTAAATTTACCTCATCCATTTGAAGCAACCTATAAATTCTTGCTTTGATATTAGCAGGAGTGTTAAGGAAGTAAAATTTGGATTTAGTCCTATTAAAATTTTGCCCTAAAACTCTTTCGTACTCTTTTAAAAAGTTATTCAAATATTTGGCCTCATTTATTCTTGCCTTTCTAAAAATGGTCGTATCATCTACAAACTATTTATGGGTGATGTTATTGATGTTAATACTAACCTTAAGTACACTTATAAGCCCATATTTGTGAGCCTTCTTTAAGTTCCTACTCAAAAATTCTACCATAATAATGAACAAATAAGGAGATAGAGGATCTCCTTGTCTAAGGCCTCTCTTGGCTTTAAAATCACTGATCTATTGACAAACACTGAGTAAGAAATTTTAGAGACACAAGCTTTAACTCATCTAACCCATATCTTCCCAAAACCAAAGTTATCTAAAACTACAAAAAGAAAATCCCATTTAACCCTATCATAGGCTTTACTCATATCAAGTTTTAATATCATAGCTTTCTCTTTTCTTGAAGCTATTGAATGTATAACTTCATGAGCTAATATGATCCCATCCAAAATTTGTCTCTTTCACAAATCCTCCTTGCTCTTTTGAAATGATTATTTCTAACAATGGTCTTAATATATTTGCCATTGCTTTTGAAATAATATTATAAGCCATATTACATAGGCTTATGGGTCTAAAATAATCAAACAATTTAGCATCCTTATTTTTTGGAATAAGGGTAAGATAAGTTGCATTTATTTTATAAGGAATGTATTGTTTTACCCTAGACTGCTCCACTACCACCAATAAAGAATCCTTCACTATATCCCAATTATGTTGGTAAAAAGTTGTATAGAGCCCATCTAGACCTAAGGATTTATCCTTATTAAAAGATAAAAGAGCTAAATGAACTTCTTCAATATTAATAGGCTCCATCATTTTCCTAGTGTCTTCATTCGTTATAACTAAAGGAACATCTTGAAGAAGTTTATTATTAAGAACTTCGGTATCCTCTGAACCTAGAATATTTTGATAAAATGAATTTACCTATTTTCTAATTTTACTTTGATCTTCAATCCAAATACCTTCTATTGATTTAATTCTACTAATTCTAGAATATGATCTTTGAACTATAGCCATCCTATGAAAAAATTTGTATTTTTATCTCCTTTTAACCAAGTTTGTCTTGATTTTAATCTCCAAAATTTATTTTCCTTACTCAAAATATTATGATATTCACTAAGCAACTACCTTTCCTCTGAGCTTGGATTAATATCATCACCTTTTTATAATTTTAAAATTTATCTTTTAGATATTCTTTCTTCTCAAAAAATTTTCCAAAGGTGTTCTTGTTCCATTCTTTTAATCTAGATGTCATAGCTTTAATTTGGTTTGTAATATCATACAACCCACCATTATCTAAATAATTCCATGTTTGATCTATCATATCAATAAATTGAGTATGGTCTTCCCACATCTACTCATATTTAAAATATGATAGTTTTTTTAATTCACTTACTGCCATTGAAACTCTTATTGGCCAGTGATGTGAACCAATCCTTTTTAAGGTATTAATTTTAGCACAAGTTCCTTCATCTAGACAATAATCTGAGAGAATACATCTATCTATTTTTTTTTCTATTAGGATATGGCCTCTCCTATTGTTGGTCCAAGTATAGTTGTCCTTTTCAAACTCAACTTTCCATAAATTATTGTTTTGAATAAAAGTTGAGAAATCTTTCATACTTTGGGTCAATTTCCTAACTCCCCCAAATTTTTCATTCAGCTTGGTTATGGCATTAAAATCTCCAATTATCATGAATCAGGTTTTTTGGTCCTTAATTCTTATAAAGGCTTCAATATCACTCCAAACTTCTAATCTACCTTACTGAGTTGTAGGTCCATAGACATTAATAAGGATGAAATGAATATCTACAAAGTAGCAAGTGAATAAAGAGACAATACAATGCCTACTTTTATGAACATTACGCAAGAGGTTCTAGAAGGATTCCAACAAGTTAGAATTCCCCCTATCGCTCCTTCAAAATCCATAGCATCTCATTCACATCTTGCCAAAATTGCTTTCATAGTTTTTGAAACTTCTTATTTTGTTATTTTAGTTTCCTAGATATAGAGAATATCAGGTTTATTACTTAAACATAGGTCCCTAATACACCTATGCCTTGAGGAGGCATTAGCACCCCTTATATTCCATGAGATGATAATAATGTCTCAATAGGAGCTTTTGGATCCTCCTGCGTATTATCAATATCATTTTATTATTTGGTAAAGATAAGTTCAACGAACTTAGTTTGTGTTCCTTCTCTATGTTAGCTCTTTCATCCTTGGATCTTGCTTAAATATTTGAGGGTTTTCCTCTTTTTGCCTTGCCTATATCAGGAGTAGGTCTTATTATTCTATTCCTCAATATTATTTCACAATTTTATTTTTCAACATATTTATCCTCTCCTAGCTCTATTATAGAAGCTTTTGACTTGTCCTGCTCATTTTTTGGTATTTCCTTATTAATGGCAGAGGTATTAACTTCTAAAACTGCATTTTATTTTTCATTTTTTTTCAATGGTGCATGGTACTTCAAGATAGTATTCAAAATCTGATGAGACGCATTCCTTATCTTCATCAAGAATGTTCTTCCTTAAATTAGGATCATACTGAATAGACGGTTCCTTGATAATATGTTGAAATGGTTGTATTGTGTCCTCTAAGTTTTGATCTACTTTTTCTTCATAGGATAAAGAATCAAAAGAGTTGGTATTTCTTCCAATATCCTTCCTTATTTGTCTCCATTGTTTATTTTCTTCTATTTTTCTAGATCTATTTTTTGGAAGTTGAAAACCATCTTCATCCATAACCATTCGTAAATTTCTCTTGCGGTTTTCTACAAATGATTTTGTTGGGCTCTTCTTAGGGCATGATATCTCAATATGCCCCACATTATGACATATTCTACATCTAAAATATATGTTTTCATAATCTATAGTCTGGGTCCACATATTATCCCCATACTTAAGAATGATTGATTCTAGTAAAGTTTTACTTATATCAATCATGACCAATATTCGAGCATAAATAGCCAAAAATCCATATTTTGTAGTATCTAAAATATCAAGGAATTCTCCTAGAGTGTTGCCTATTGCCTTGAAGGTATATATTTCCTAAAATTTAATGGGTAACCCAAACATCCCAATCCAAATTGGTACTAGGGATATATTTATATTTTTAGGTGAAAAGCCTTCATACCGATGGGTAAGGAAGAGTCTTGCTCTTCCCATAAACCAAGGACCCCCTTTTAGGATTATTTCTCTTTCTTTCCTAGAAAACAAAATGGCTAGGAAGAAACCTTTGGAAATAAATGATAGAATCACTCTTGGATACTTCCAACTCCTATCAATCCATTTTCTCAAGGCTGAAGCCCCTAGCCAATACCCATTAAATTTACCAAAAAATTGCCCTATCTTGGAGCAATGAGGATCTCTCTAAGGTGTGCTCACTAACCTCTACCACTAGAGATGATTCTAAGAATTTAACTATAAATACATCAATGGAAAGGAAACTAAAACTCAAAATCTATTAAACTTTATCTAAAAATCCTATAGCAAATATAATATTTGATAAAAACATTATAAATTTTTCAAGCACGATTTCTAAAATAAGGAAAGGGAAAAAAAACTTAGCTAAAAAATTCGTTGTCCAGATAGAATTTCTTGCCTCACTGAAGTCCTAGCCCATCATTGCTCTTCCCATCGTTTGAACCCTAGTTGGCAAATATTTGCAATTTTGTTTTTATGACTTGAAAAATCATCATTGCCCTTGTTCTAAATGGTTGGCTTCACAAGGTCATATCTCCCTCAATATTGCTCATATTTTTGCATATGACCACTCATATTAAAGCTATTAAAATTCTACATAAGTTGGTCCAATAATCAGCTGAATCGGATAACTCTTCACAAAGATATGGCTCCTAAAATATGAGATGTTTTTTCAAGAAAAAACCCTAATCCTTTGCACTTTGCAATTTTACTTTTCACGACTTGAAAAATCATCACTTCCCTTGTTATTAATGGTTGAATTAATAGGGTCGTAGCTCCCTCGATATTGCTCGAATTTTTATATATGACCACTCATTTTAAAGCTATTCAAATTAAACACAAGTTGGTCCAAGAATCAACTGAATCGGATAACTCTTCGCAAAGATATAGATCCTAAAAGATGAGATATTTTTTAGGAAAAACCCTAATCTTTTGCACTTTGCATTTACTTTGGAGATAATCTTATATGTCATATTACATAGGCTTATGAGTCTAATATCAAAGGATATTTACTTTAAGCTTACTATATCAATATATGTTTGTCATTATTGTAGTACAATACTTTTAATGGAATATTTAACTATATTATGGGACTGTGAAGACCATAAAGGTTTTACATTTTCATCTAAAAATACATTGTTACATCTCAATATTTTTGACATCAAGTTGAATAATTTTCTCTAACATTAGGAATCATACACTATTCTTTTTAAAATCAAAACCCATATCCTTGGGTGATATGTGGAAATTAGTACTCTATGCTTTTTAAGATTCATATTCGTTATTTCGTATAGGAAATAATATATTAACTCTTCAATAAGGCCTTTGACACAAGAAAACTAATGAGTGGGATGGAAGAACTAGTCACACCAAAAAATAATAGGGCAATAGTCAATATACTAGACTATTTGAAGAGGTATAAATAAAAATAAGAAAATTAAAAGGTATCTCAAAATGCTTTGGAAGTGAATAGGAATTAAATAAGGATATCTATTATCCCCAACATTCTTTTTTTTTTAAATGCTAATGGAAATTCTAAAGTAAATATAAAATACTAAGAACATTCAACTTATAGCAATACTATAGAATAAAACCAACAAGAATTATTCCACCTAAACCAAAAAAATGACCAACTCTATTACATTCAATATTATAATAATTTAAAACATATATTGAGGTTTATGTTGGCCCTTAGTTTCCATTTTCTACAATATTTCAATAAGAAGGATATTAATAATTGCAAACTAGTACAAAAAAGTTAATATCTAACTTATCTATAATATCTTGTTTATATTTTGTCAATTACTATTTGTACTTCTCCAACTTTCACTATTACACATCAATTGAGTACCCATTCCGAAAAGGAAAATATTACACTTTTTTCTCACCTCCTTGTTCTTCCTAGCCTCCTAATGAAAATCTATATCCAGAGCATGAACCAACGATGACTCAATATTAGTTGCCTAAAAGTCTTAAAAATATTAAACTCAATAGGAATAAACCAAAAGAGACTCCCTTAATTTCAAATGTATATCAAATATAGCTAGAAAATCTACAAAGATAGCTTCTCAATTCCCCTTACTGAACCGACATGACCAAAATAGATGTTTAATAATTTGAAGCTTAACAAAAATGAGACGGTTGTTAAAATGCTAAATTTGGACAATAAGATTCTTGATGTTAACTTAAAGTAGATTGTTCTCTAGGCTAAAATTTTATTACGTACAAAGGCACCCAACTTCCATACCTATGAACTTAAGGGTATCTAAAAATACTCAACAAAACTAGTCTTCCATTTTTCACTAAAATTGAATGCAAGGACTAGAGGAATAAGAGTCCTATGAAGTATTCTAACTAATGACTTATTAGTTTTCCTATCATCTTGTCAACACCAACATTTAAGCCTATTATAGTAGAGAGAAGTAGACAATTTAAATTGAAGCTCTTCACTAACTAGTCCTTGAATGGACACAATAGTGTTCTTGAAGTGGGCAAGAATATTGAACTAACCTTTTAGGATAGACTATGACTTTTATTTGTGTTCAAATATTTCCAAAATATCAATAAAGAATTGAATTCCCCTCTTAAAAAAAAAAATCCCTTAATAATATGGTATAGAACTAAACATTTTTCATTACATAAGACAAATCTATTCAACCACATAGAACTAGTAATAAATTTTAACCCTCAATGACGGGAGGATCCATCCCAATCCAAAAGTTTTATAGCATCCCACTTAGCTTTATAAATATGCTGAAATAGAAGGGGACCCCTAAGAATAAAATATTAAGTAATTAATATTTTATCAAACATATCAACAAAATACCAAGAGTTCCTATAATGAAAAAATTGAACATAAAATCAGACAAGGAATTTGTGAGGATGGTTGTCAGTTGGAAGCTTAGCCCCCCATTTAACCATAAGAATAACCTATTGAACCCAAGGATATATAAAACCTAATCAACCTCTTCTCTTTGTCTAAGTGCACTATGCCTAAGGTATTGCTACTCTATTTTGGGAGACATCCCATTTACAACAAAGAAAATTATGGAAAATCCAAATAAGTTAAACATTATGAGATTTATCAAAAATCCAATAAAAAGAATAGAATATATGTTACTATAAATATCCTTTCAACAAACTATGACCTACTATCAAGGGACAAGTGTCTAGTTATCCAATTATCTAACTTACATTGAAATTTAGCCACAAACCACTATCTTGTATCTATGGGGGACACCTTAAAACCAAAGGGGTTTCCCAGCTATCTAATGACTTATTTCTAATTTGTATATCCATTATTTTGGAATCCAATAAAGATAAATTTTATCTTGAGTTAAATAGATTGATTTACTAGGAGATGTTTTGGGCCCTAAGTGTAAACAAAAGGCCTCCAACAGATCTAGTGCATTATCCAGTTCATCTACAAAATGAAATTAATGCTATGTTGTTATCTGGTAGTGAAATTGTTATGAAATAACTTCAAGAATTATGGAAATAGCAATAGAAAACTAGTAATACGTAATTAACAATACTCAATGATAATAATTTAGATCCACTTGCTAAAAAATAAAATATGCAATAATCAAATTCCATATTCAAATCAATGCAAATCCTTAGCCACTTAGAGAGGATGAAGTCTCATAGCCACTTGGAGAGGTCAAAGTCTCATATGTGCAATAGATGCTATTAATATTTGAATATGAAATATGATCTAAATACCACCTAACTCTTCCTATTTATAGAATAAATCAATCATTAACCCTAATCCTAATACTCAAGGACCAGTTATCTTAACCCAAGGCTTGAGCTAACAAAAATAGAGATAGGGCTTAAGATTTAAAAAATAAAGATAGCTAACAAACTACCTTAGATTTTTTATATGGCTCCCATCCTTATAAACCTTTGTCCTCAAAGCTAGAAAAAACTAGAAAAAGCTCTTAGGATCCCATGCAACATCTTATTTTGGAAGGTCTTGTCACTTGATGAGGAACTCTTGAATTTTTCAAAAATAAATATGACAAATCATGGATTGCAACACTACTTTTAAATGGAGAGTGATTCAACCTTCTTCATTGAGTGCTAGAAGCTCCTTCTAGGATTGCACCTTTTGGCCAATAATCTATTTGAGACAAGATACATGAAAGACAGGATGGATGTAAAAATATGGTGGAAGCTCCAATGATTTACCACTTCACTAATACAATGAACCACCTTGTAGGACCCATAAAATTGAGGAACCAAATTTTGACTAGACTTTGTCTTCAAGAAAAATTGCTTATAGGGTTGTAGGTGTAAAATAACCATATCATCTATGAAAATTTATCATTTAAAATGGTGTAAATCCTATTATTTCTTCATGTGATTTTGGGTCTAGACCAAATTATCTTTAAGAAGTTAAATCATAAGTTGTCATTTCTATAACAAATAATCTACATGTACAACCTTGGAGGATCCTAGAACATAGTCTACCACTTATGGAGGTTTTTGACCATACAATGGTTCAAATGGGGACATCTTGAGGGATAAATTATAAGAAGTATTGGACCACCATTTAGATAATAATAGCCAATGAACCTAGTGATGTTGCTTGTCTTGAGAAAAATTAAAGAAGGTAAGTTCCCAAACATTTATTAACAATCTTTGTCTAGCCATATGACTATGGATGATAATAAGAGGACATACTCAACTTAGTACCACTAATATGATATAATTCTTTAAAAAATTTACAAGTGAAGACAAGGTCATGACCACTCATAATGGTCTTGGGCATGCCATGCAATTTAAAAATAGAATCAAGTAAGACATTGGCCACCTTACTCTTTGAATAAGGATGTTGCAATGCATAGAAATGAGCATACTTGGAAAGGCAATCTACTACCACAAACATCATTTTTTTCCCCTTATATTTTGGAAGGTACTCAATGAAATCCATGGATATGTGCTTCCTTTAATAGCTAGGGATAAGCAAGTGTTGATAAAATCCGAGAGATTTAACCATTTTATCCTTGTTATGCTGACATACCTCACACTTAAACACAAAATTCTTGACATTTTATTTTAATCCTTTCCAAGAAAAATATTATTTTTCCCTCATATATTTTCCAAAATTCTCAATGTCCTACCAAAGGAGGTGCATGCAATTATGGGAGGACACCTGTCATAATTTCCAAGCATTAAGGAAGATAAATGTAATCCTTTTTATGAAACACTCCATCAGAATATGAGAAACAAGAATGCATTGATGATTTGACCTCCATTTCCTAAATGGTCTAAGTAGTCTCAGATTCAAAATGCCAAACCTCATGAAGTTGAGAAAATTATTGTGGGAGAGGACTAGATATGGCATTGATAGCAACAACATCATCATATTTGTGAGATAAAGCATAAACCACCACATTATCCTTTCCTTTATTGTATTTAATAATAAAATTATACCCCGAGAGCTTGGTCATCTATTTATTTTGTTTAGGGTATGAGATATGTTGTTCTAAGAAAAAATTAAGGATTCTATGGTCAGTTTTGATGATGAACCAACACCCTAATAAAAAAGGCTTCCATTTCTCTATGTAATTTAGAACAACTAATATTTCCCTCTCATAAGTGTATCATATTAGATTTTTTTCCTAAAATTTTCTTAGGATCAATGGATAATGGGTGTCCATCCTACATGAAAACAAATCCAATACCTATTTTGGAAGTATCATACTCAATGAAAAAATATTTGTTGAAGGTAGTAGTGGTACACATAGTTTATTTGAGGATTTAAAAGGCATGGTAAGTGGTGTTAGATAAAACAAAGGCATCCTTCTTAGTGATATAAATGAGGGAAGCAATAATATTGCTACAACCCTAACATAGCCGACTATGTTAGGTTCCAAGTGAATTAAATAGTTTCACTATTTAGGTTAGAATAGATTTATTTTAAGAATCATCTCTCTTATTCTTTTATCATCTGCAAATTGCATTACTGCCTTCACGGCGAGGGTGTGCCCACCTTGAGTGGCATTGCATTTCATTCATATCTTCATTCATCGTTTATATTTATGACAATTAATTCCATTCGATAATATCTCTATTTGCATTATTCGTTTTAAGTAGAAATAAGGAAGGAAGGTGTACATATCTCCTTCCAAGTGGTATCAGTTTCAAACCACGATCCTGGCGTAGCGCTCTTGGATACTCAAATTTTTTTTAGACGCGAGACAATACGTTCGTTAGCCGAGATAGTGTTGTCAACGCACTCTGTAAATCCCGAACGTTGTGTTGCGATATTAGGAGGGAACTCTTCTGTCATCGGGTCTTCCAACGGGGTCTTCGATTCGGTTGAGAAGGAGCTTAAGCATCTTCAAACAATGGTCATTTTGCCAGGAAATAGCTACAGTGAATCATTTTGAAGTCACGCTATGAAAGAAGCGTTCACAGCACGCTGCAGAAAGCGTCTCCGTAATAGACGATCACGAGGAAACCACCGTCCTTGGAAACGTTATTGGGCTGGTGAGGTACTAATCACAGAAGCCACATGAAACACGATCAGATTCATAGAGAAATGGTGGAAATATCATAGTTTATTCTCGTAGAGTCGCTAACCAATCATCGAGCGCAAAAAAGGTAATTATTAAGCCATAACCTAAGGTCTCGATAAAATAATTAAGCGCTGACGTCACGTATTGGCGTTGCTGATATTTTTTATTTTTTTCGTTCGTCTAAATATCCCACATTCTTGTTGTGTTGGTCCACACACGGTTTAAGTGTTGTTAGTCACCCCTGGTTGGTCGTGACTACGGTCACGTGGTAGTCTTTCCGTCATGAAGCTTAGTGGTGTTTAGGGTCATCAGGTGTGGTTCTTCCTCCGTGTGTTGTGTCTATTACGTGTCACGTCAGGCTTGTCTTGTCTCGGTTATCCTTCTTGTCGCGTTAGTACTTCCGTCATGTCGTTGTCTCTTACGTGTAGCGTCGGGGTTGTTTCTTGTCGCGTCAGTACTTTCATCGTGTCGTTACCTCCTAAGTGTCGCATCAGATTGTTGTGTCGTTGTTCTTCCTTCGTATCACATCAAGTTTGGTTTTAGTTCTTCCTTCGTGTCACGTCAGGTGTCACGTCAGGTTTGGTTCGGTTCTTCCTTCGTGTCACATCATAAGGAAAGATCTTGCCATTACGACATCAACTACATATTCCGCGTCACAGTGGGCATGACAAATAAAGCGGAAAACCAATTTTTTTTTTTAGGGTTCTTGACAGTGCATGGTTAAAAAGTGGTATAAAGGAGCTGACGGTCGATTATCAAGTTGGGAGTCTCCCCAAGAGATAAGAAGACCTCGTCGAAGCCAAGGTGCAAAAAGTTCTCCTTCCCCTTTAAGAATTGGTAGCTTCAATCCGAATCACCGAGCAATTAATCCAATGGCTTCCAATACCTCTCCAACTTCCTCACAGGTGAATCACACTCAAGACGAGAATAGTCATTCCACACCAATCAATAATGATATACTACTAAAACTAGTATCCAACATTGAAAATCTAACACACCGCATAGAAAATTTGGCTCAATATACTCATCCTAGTAACGATCACTGGAGCACTGAGGTTCACAACAACCACAATACATACCAAACAGGCCAAAATAATCAACCACCCAACCACAACGATCAGGATGAATGGTATACCACAAATACGTGGAATCCACCAAGGGACAATAACAGGACCTACCAAAATAACAACCAACGCCAAAGGGACTATAATGAGCATGAAAGAAACAACTATCAACCACGAGGTCCTCCTAATTATCCTCGCATTGACATGGCTACCTTTGAAGGTAATGACCCACGTGGATGGCTAGCCAAAATGGAGGGTATCTTACAGGTCTACCAAATTCCAGACGACAAAAGAGTCTCCTTTACAACAACAAAATTAGGCAATGATGCTTATCAATGGTTCACTTGGTTCAAACGTGAGAGGCCTGATGAAGCTTACTATTGGGATCATTTCAGGTAAGCTTTTCTTCACAGATTCGACAAAGGTTCCACAGGTTCTTACATTGTAAGATTGTTAGCACTCAAGCAAACAGGGTCCGTAGGGGATTATGTGTCAGAATTTACTAGTATGCTTCACTACGCAGAGGAGATAAAAATGGACGTGGTAGTAGCAGCTTTTTGAAATGGACTAAAAGCACATATTCGAGTTGAAGTAAACATACAAAACCCATCCACATTGGATGAATGTATAAGGATTGCCGAGTTGGCAGAAACAAAGGTACAAGGAGACCCATCCACCAGACGTGATTCATATGGAAGACCACCATTCCGTAACAATAACAACTCCTTTCGTCGGAGTGATCAAGCATCTAAATACTTTTGTTACAAATGTCGCACTCATCATCCAAAGGAACAAGCATGTCCACAACACCAAAACTTTCAGATGGAATACACATACCATGAAGAAGAAGAACCGGAAGACTACGACACCCCTGAGGATCTCCCAGTGGAGGATCCAAATTCACAAGATGAGGTTGTTGTTGAGGAGGATACCATGACTATTTTAGTACATGCCCTCATGGGGTTCTCTTCTCACCATACAATCAAGGTGGCGGGTTTCATTCGGAAGCAACGGGTGACGGTACTAATTGATTTCGGAAGTACTCACAATTTCATTGATGCAAGACTTGCAAGAACTTTGGGTCTGCATGTTTTCTCTTCTAGCCAAGATCGGTTTCAAGTCAGAACAGCAAGCAGGGAAGTTTCTCAATGTCTCGGTAAGACATCTTCTATTTCTCTACAAATGGGTACGTATACTTGGCAAGGTCCTCTTTTTGTGATGGAATTAGGAAATTCAGAGGTTATTTTAGGTGTTGCATGGATGGAACAGTTAGAAACCACAGTAGGTTTTAATCACAAACATCGCTTTGTGGAATGGCAAGCCAATGGGAGAACCATCCATCTTCAAGGACTACCCACGCCTCCCACAAAAGTTGTAAGCTCACATAGCATGGAAAAGTTGTTAAGAAAATATGGTGGGGGATTCATAGCCCGAATCAATTGCATGGAAAAATTAGATCAAAATACGGTAGAAATCAAAGAGGAAGATCTCCAACACATGGTGTCTAACTATGAGGATGTTTTCCAGGAACCCATAGGCCTACCTCCCAAAAGATCTCATGACCATGCCATACATCTAATTCCTGGTAGTCTTCCACCCAATGGTCGTCCTTATCGATATCCCCAACCCCAAAAAATAGAAATTGAGAAGATTGTCCAAGAACTTTTAGACCATGGTGTCATTCGTCATAGTACTAGTCCTTATTCCTCACCTGTCGTCTTAGCTCGTCGAAAAGACAATTCTTGGCGTATGTGTCCCGATTTTTGTCCTCTCAATAAAATCACAATCAAAGATAAGTTTCCTATTCCTGTCATTGATGATTTACTAGATGAGCTACATGGTGCCAAATTCTTCACCAAATTGGACTTACATTCAGGGTTCCACCAAATCCGAGTTAGGGAGGAGGATATTCCCAAAACCGCCTTTCGAACGCATGAAGGTCATTACGAATTTCTAGTCATGCCTTTTGGTCTCACTAATGCACCATCTACATTCCAAAGTCTCATGAACCAAGTGTTTCGCCCATTCCTACGAAAATTCGTTCTAGTTTTCTTTGATGACATACTCATTTATAGCAAATCTTGGAAAGATCATTTAGTACATGTGGACAAAGTTCTCCATATCCTACGCCAAGAAAAGTTGTTTGTCAAAAGATCTAAATGCTCCTTTGGTGTTCAAGAAGTCGAGTACTTAGGTCATATAGTATCCCAGGAAGGTGTTAAAGTGGATCCTAATAAGATTAAGGCAATACAAGATTGGCCATGACCAAAAACCATCAAGAAACTTCATGGTTTTTTGGGTCTCATAGGCTATTATCACAAATTTGTGCGTAACTATGGTAAAATTGCAGGTCCTCTTACAAATCTCACAAAAAAGGATGCTTTTAAATGGTCTGACGAAGCCACCAACGCCTTCGAGGCTCTCAAGCAAGCAATGTGTACTACTCCAGTGTTGGCTACTCCCGATTTTCAAAAGCCATTTGTCATTGAATGCGATGCTTCTGGAACAGGTATTGGAGCAATAATAATGCAGGAGGGTCATCCATTAGCATTTGAGAGCAAACAACTTTCAGGAAAGAATTTGGGTAAATCCACCTATGAAAAAGAAATGCTAGCTATTCTACATGCAGTAGAGAAATGGAGGCACTACTTAATCAATAGCCAGTTCATTATAAAGACCGACCACAACAGTCTCAAGCATTTTTTGGAACAAAGGTTTTCCTATCCGGAACAAAACAAGTGGTTGACCAAATTACTCGGATACGATTTTGTGATCGAATATAAAAAGGGGAAAGAGAATGTAGCGGCTGATGCTTTATCACGAAAATACGAGGATGAAATAGTCATCAATGCTATCTCAGGACCATGTGCACAATGGTTATCTCAGTTACAAGCAGAATGGGAATCCAGTAGCGAAACAGATCAAATAATAAAGGAGTTATCTCAGGGATCTTCAAAGTACCCTCTTTTCACCTATGACGACAAAATATTACGCAAGAAGAATCGTATTTACATTCCTCACAATTCTCCACTAAAAACGTAGATTCTGGAAGAATCACACTCGTCTCCATCAGCAGGTCATTCAGGTTTTCTGAAAACATACATGCGAATTAAACAATCCTTTTGTTGGAAAGGGTTAAAATCAGAGGTCAAACAGTGGGTAGCTGAATGTGAAATTTGTCAACGCAATAAAGGGGAAACAGTTAAGTCACCCGGGTTACTTCAACCACTACCTATTCCAGATCGTCAGTGGGAACATATATCCATGGATTTTATTGAAGGACTACCTAAGTCAGAAGGAAAAATAGTAATTTTCGTGGTAGTTGATCGCCTTTCCAAATATGCTCATTTTCAGGCTTTACAACATCCATTTTCAGCAAGCAAAGTGGCCAAGGTATTTATGGATTCAATTTTTAAATTACATGGAATGCCCAAAAATATTGTAAGTGATCGTGATCCCATATTTACCAACAATTTTTGGAAAGAATTATTTCGACTTAGTGGTACCAAATTAAGTATGTCTTCTGCATACCATCCCCAAACAGATGGTCAAACGGAGGTAGTTAACAAATGTTTGGGTACCTACCTAAGATGTTTTGTTCAGGATAAACAATATCAATGGAGTCAATGGTTGTCATTAGCGGAATGGTGGTACAATACTTCTTATCATTCTTCCACTAAGATGTCTCCTTTTGAAGCATTATATGGAACAAAGCCACCAACAATTGCCGATTATGTACCAGGATCCTCCAAAGTAGCTCAAGTTGACGATTGGTTACAAAAGCGACAAGTAATGTTCACTATCTTGAGGGATAATTTGGTACAAGCACAGAATCGTATGAAGCAGCAACAGGACAAGCAGTGTTCGAACGAACATTCAATATTGGTGATATGGTGTTCCTACGTCTTCAGCCCTACAAGCAGCTGTCATTAAAGCTCAAATCCAGTCAGAAGCTGTCACCACGATTCTATGGTCCTTATAAAGTTGTGCGTCGCATTGGCGAGGTAGCATACCAACTCGAGTTACCACAAGCCTCTCGCATACACCCAGTATTTCATGTCTCCTATCTCAAAAAGGTGATGGGCCAGAAGGTACACTCTCAGTCAGAATTACCAGTGTTGGATGAAGAAGGGCGTATCCATCTACAACCCGAGGAAGTGCTACAAACCAGATCACGCAGACTCAGATCTCGTCACATCCAAGAATTTCTCATCAAGTGGCAGGATTTACCTGAAGAAGATGCAACCTGGGAGTCTGAAAGTATTTTCCAGTCATTTCCAGCTTTGAGGTCAAAGCTTTTCGAGTAGGGGAGTCATGCTACAACCCTAACATAGCCGACTATGTTAGGTTCCAAGTGAATTAAATAGTTTCACTATTTAGGTTAGAATAGATTTATTTTAAGAATCATCTCTCTTATTCTTTTATCATCTGCAAATTGCATTATTGCCTTCATGGCGAGGGTGTGCCCACCTTGAGTGGCATTGCATTTCATTCATATCTTCATTCATCGTTTATATTTATGACAATTAATTCCATTCGATAATATCTCTATTTGCATTATTCGTTTTAAGTAGAAATAAGGAAGGAAGGTGTACATATCTCCTTCCAAATCTTGCCATAGTTATAGATAATTTTTTTGTAGCAGCCTATGAGTCCTTAAAATTCATGAATTTGTTTAAGGGATTTGGGAAATTGTCAATCTTGCATAGATTTGATCTTGTTATGATCTACCTTGACTCCTTGAATTACTATAAGTCCCAAATATTCTACCTCTTGGATCCCAAAGGAATATTCAGACCTTTTGACAAAAAAAAATCCCCTTTATAATAGGTGAAGAACTTTTTCCACATGAATTAGATGATCCTCCCAAGTCTTGCTATAAATTAAGATATCATAAAATAAAACCAAGACAAACTTGCAAAGAAAAGGAAAAAATATGGAGCTCGTGAGACTTTGGAAAATGGAAGGAGCATTAGTGAGACAAAGAGGCATGACTAGGAACTTATAATGACCCTCATGTGTACACAAAGCAATCTTGGGGATATCCTCTTCTCTAACCCTAATTTTATAAAACCTAGAGTACAAGTCTAGTTTTGTAAAGTATATAGTACCACACAATTCATCCAACAAATAATCTATAACAAGATTAGGAAACTTATTTTTGATAGTGATCTTGTTAAGCGGAAAAAAATAAGTACACATATCACATGGATTATTTTTTTGCCATAACATCACTAATAAATGGGACTATGGACTAATGCTTAGATGGATGATTCATTGCTCCAATATTTCTTGAACTAGCTTTTCACTTTTAGACTTTTGGAGCTAGGGACAGTGGTAAGGAGGCACATTATGAGGTTGAATTTTTGGAACAAGGTGGATGGCATGATCATGTAAGCACTTAGGAGTAATACCATGGGCTCACTAAATACCTCCTCATAGTGATCCACAATATTCTATAAATCCAAAGGAAGATCTAGAAAAAAAATCACCAAAGACTAAACCTCCATGCAATTGACTTGGATGAAGAATCCACAAGCATATTTCTTCATTATTTATTCCATGCAATGTGAACTAACCACCTTGTAGGTAGAGGTTTGGATTCCTTGGAGACAAATGACTCTTCCATTCTCCATCCATTCGACATAATTTTTATAGATTAATAATAACATCACTAAGTTGAGATAGCTATTGTGCTTTCAAGATGACATATACACTACCTAGGTTCATTGTAAAGATATTTCCCAAGTATAATCCCCCATTTGGATGTTAAATTTAGTCATTTATCTAACATAGTAAGTGGTATCTCCAATTACAATTTAGACTTGAAATATATCCCAATTTGAAGAATTGATATACAAGCCCAAGGACTTTGTTGTCTTACTATCTATAAAGTTATATGTGCTACCTGAATCAATCAACACATTGAGCATGGTCATTTAATGAATCCTTGTACCTTGATAGTATGGTGAACTTGGATCCCCATAAGAGTTTTATCCCATAGAGCCATGGTATCATCCTCATATTCCACCTCATTTACTTTTATTGGTTTCTTTTGTGGCAATGAATCTTCATATTCATATATTGTGGTGTCTTCACCTTCCACTTTAAAGTTATGATATTCTTCATAGGATTGATCTTAGGGATGGTGAGAATGACATTTAAAATATAATAATCCTCAGGAAAATTCATTATCACAGTAAATATGTCAAGATTTGAAGTTATGTCTATGTTAGGGAATGGAATCTTGCAGCTTCTATTCTAATACCAAAGTTATACATTGAGTATCGTTGAGAGTATAGGATCCAACATATCAAATTCCTACAAAATTTTATTTTTAATACCATGGAAAAAGGATGATACCACCACCACTAGATTCAAGTGGTGGGTGTAGGTATGAAGACCTTTGAACTCACTACAATAATCTTCCATTGTTCATTTTTGCTTTGTTTACATTAGATGAACCAAATATGATGTGGAAGATCATTTGTCAAATCATTAGATAAATAATTCTATGAATTCAAGCCACTAAATAGTACCCCCTTTTGGAAAAGTTACCACAAAAACTATTGATAAGATTGGATTCCCAACATAGAAGTTGCTAATGTGACATGACCTACTCTAGGAACATGGTGCAGGCAGATAAGACTATCCATAATGGCTAACCACCCTCATGGATCAACATCCTTAAAGGTTGGCATGTTGATGTAAGAAATAGGAACTTTGTGAGGAAAGTCAAGAAAATTTGAAGCAAATCCTGGGTTGTAACCATCCATTAGAGTAGAATCTTGGGTAGCATAAGGATATGAGGGGCTTCCATGGAAATTTGGAGGATTATGACCAAGTGGTTGTTATGAAATAATTGTGTTTGGTGTCTAATGAATTATCATAGGTTGTTACCTTGTGTTTTATTATGATTTGTGGACAATGGAAGGGGTAGTAGTGGATATTTTTAGGGCTCATTATATGTTATCCAAGGACTGGAAAATGAAAGTAATTGTCTATTCTTGATTCAAAAATATGCACTTAGAACAAGATAAATAGTACTAGGAAGAGGATTACTAATTGGAGGGATAACAAGAGGAATGACTAGGGAAGGCTTATTAGGAAGAGGAAAGGAAGAACTATAGGTTTTGGGAGGAGGCAAAGCCATGGTTTTTAAGGAATAAAGAATATGTTGGTCAAAACTACTGATATTTGAGGGAGTGTTATGATGCTTACTAGGATTTTTGGGTTGGCACTTCTTTCTGATCATACACACATCCTTTAAATGAACAATGTGCTATAATCAACCATTGACCAAAAACCAACCAATAGTGCCAACAAGTTCATAAATACACTACGGGAAATTGTAAAACACAAAAAAAAAATTGATTGCTATTAGAAAAAAGTGTTATGAAAAATACCTCTTACTCTGATAAGCTTAAAGATATGATCACAAATAGATAGGTCTATCACAAGGGTCCTAGCACAATCACCTTATAAAAAAGTGTTATTTGAAATACACCTTGTTTTGATCATCTTGAAGAGACTATCACAATGGTATAGGTATCTCACTAGGGTCCAACAATAACTGATACTTTTTAAATCAATTTTTGGAAAAGGAAGTAATTATAGTAAACTCAATAGTCTAGAAGATAATTGCAATAGAAGATGCACCAAAAAAAAAATTATGAAAAAATTTATAAGGAAAAAAACCTCAACAATTTTTGATAGAATATAGGTAACCCAAAGTGGGCCATACAAGGGGACGTGGAGTTTTACGAAGGGCCTAAACTACCTAGGCTAGTTAAACCTGAATTCCATCAGTGATCTATGGGATAGGACTTGAATTGATAATAAGCACATAGAGAAATTATGCTTTCAAATGAGTATTGTTAATGTTTATCTATGTTGAAGTGTCATATTCTATATTAACTATGCATTTTGGCATGGGGTGATTGGCTAGGGAGATCATAAGTTAAGCTTGGCATGTCCTAAGCTATCAGATAGGACTACCACTTCACAATATTGCATTTTGAAGTCCCACGATTGACATGAGGTGAAAATATCATCAATTATTCACCTCCTTATTTTCTTGAATGGTAGGATGGGCAAACACTCAAAGGAAATAATTATATTTAGTACCCCAAGTGCTCTACATGTAGCTACATTCACAAGGCCAGCTGCAAGATAAAGGGTTGCAGTGGAGGAGAATATAGGTGGGGTGCATTGTAACAACCCAAATCTAACCATCCTGGGAGAGAAATATTTTTTTCTTCTCACAAGGTTCACCAAAGACATTCTAGATAGATTTAATAGAAGCTTTCAACCATATTCTAAGTTCTAGATGTTGCAACATCCCTCGGGTGGACAAGAGTGACCAAACTCCCACATCGACTTTGGATATTCACCTTGTACACTACACGTATAGCTTAAAGGATATCTTCACATGGTCTCCCCATTTCCTTAACTTCCTTTGAAGGAGATTTTGATCATGGCATAGTATTAACTCTATCTCATTCTCTCGAGAAGGAATGCTAATTCCACTACTAGTCTCATTCGATTTCCACTAGTATCTAGGTGTATATTATAGTTTTATCCACTACACCATGTGTAAAACTATTATTCTCAATTAAACCATCCCCCTAATAGTTTAATTGAGGTGACTATCACCCATGTGACATCTCTCACTTGGATGCCCAACAATCAATTAGGGTTTCTAGTGACTGTCACACCCAATGATATCCCTCATAGGTTTTCCCATAGTCAATCAAGTACCTATGACTATCATTCGCATGACATATCTCACATGGATACCTCACAGTCCATTGAGGTTCCATCACACAAATCTAGTTACAATGGGATCCAAGATTATCTCACCTTTAAGTCTCACTTCGGTGCTCCATTATCGAAGTGCCCATTGTAACCCTAAGGATTTGTTACACCACAATTCTCTTAGTTTTGGTAATATTTTTTAGGGTCTAGTTGTTTTCCTAAGAATAAACCCTCCTAAAGAAAACCCTTAAATCCCAAATGAGTGGATCATTATCTCTCTCTCTCTCTCTCTCTCCCTATTTGATTATTGCATTTAATTTTCTTACAAGTTATATGTATAAGATCAAGTCTAATTTCTACTGCTCAAATCAATATACATGATCCATAAATAAGTGTACCATATGAGAGTGATACTATGATAACGAATTATCATCACTAATAGATGTCATTTTCTAACCATCTAATATTCAAAATATAAAATGAATATAATGATTCTAAATCAAGATCAATAGATGAAGATACTAAGCATATAACACATCATATATCTTGGGAAACCCTTACGAAAAAAACTTATCGTAAAAACATCTATTTTATTGCATGAAATCTAGCAGTCCTTAATACAACTATATAAAGGAAATCTCATTATTTATTTTTCCCACACATCCATGCCAATGTAATTATATAAGAACCCCATAATTATTATGTCCCAAAAAACATGAATACTTGTAATTCATTTTAAAAATAAAAAAGTGAGGGAACCCCATAATTCCCTCTAATGAATTCTACTTTCATTCTTCTAATTAAAGATACTTGAGAACCCCCTCAAGTATTTCATAAGTAAGTTTACACTGGAACCCCCATAATTTCCTAACCAAATTCCATTAATAGGGCTCCATGCCCAATCACAAAGTCCTAACCAACATATTTCAAATGCATTAACATAATATCATAACATAAATAATAATTCACCCCCTTAAATTAAGGGCACAAAAGATCTATAAAGCATTCCCGCTATCTTGGAGTAATAAATCAACAACCATCAAGATCATTTCCCCAAATATTTAGCCTAACACTAAACTTTGACAAAATATAATACAAAAAAAATTTCTAAATCCTTCTAAGGATATATATATATATATATATATATATATCCTTAAACATTTAACTTATTTTCTCTTTTGTTTCCAAAATCTAAAGCAAAAAGCCTAAAAATAATTTCTAATCCAACAATATATTAGATTTCCTTGGAGACAATATAATATATCATTTATATCTAAAATATTTCAACAAGAAACTTAAGTAATTAACTAAAAGAAACATAACTCTTTTATTCATTTTAAATATTCCAAAAATTCCATTTCATATTTTTTTAAAACAAAGATACATTAAAGTCTCCCTTTTATTCTCAATAAAGACTAATCATTATTTAGGTAGTCTTGATTTTTAAAAAAACCTCTACCATAATATCATATAACATCATAACCAATACAAAATCATAATCAAATCAATACTCAAAATTATTTCTCTAACTATAAGCAAGCTTTATCAAATGAAAAATTAAAATAACCCTTTTACCATATGGTCATACTTTTCATTGTAACTTTGATTTGACACCAACAATTTAATCAATCCAATAGAAAAAGAAGGATGCACCTTATAAACAAAGTGATATCCCTAATTACTTAGTAAATATGTCTCCCTTTAAAAGACCTTTATTTCATTGCTAACCACTAAAATCAACTTTATTAACCATGAA
The DNA here is from genome assembly GCA_028583015.1 of Wollemia nobilis. Classification (NCBI taxonomy): domain Eukaryota; kingdom Viridiplantae; phylum Streptophyta; class Pinopsida; order Araucariales; family Araucariaceae; genus Wollemia; species Wollemia nobilis. The sequence goes on from JAQPPZ010000503.1 coordinate 1,941,092, forward strand.
AATATTACAGCGTTCTTATACTCAAACGTGAAGCATGCACAGGTCAACCTATCAAGACTTTGGAATAGTCAACTCTATTTTCCCTCGACCAAACATTACCAAATGAATTCCTTTTATAAATCCCAAGGTTATACTTTACTTTCTATTAGCTGTTATGGTCAATATAAATCTTTATATTACTACCCACCCTTAACTTTTGTCATGTTTAAAATCTAATCAGGCCATATGTAATAGCCAAACCTCTCTATATATATCACAAACTGATACCACATCATGGCCCAAACCAAGACGATAGATGCATATTGAAAATAACACAATTTCTCAAATAATTTTTATTAAAGCAAGGGATATACGAAGATGTTCTAGCAATGCAAATCTTACGTAGGATGAAGGGTTTAAGCTATCAATTTTAACCACATGCAAATAGTGTACACGCTCCACAAATCCACTCAAGTGGAGCATAGGAAAAATAATAATAAATCTTGATTCGAGTTTTTGAAATTATGGACGAATGTCCCCATGTTGGTTTTTAAAGAATAGAATAGAGACGTACCATTTGGGTAAAAATAATTCATTCCAAGACTTAAGGTTTCCAACACAAGAGCAAACCTATAACTCTTAACACCCCCTTTTCAATCATAATCTCCTAGCGCATATACATCAAACAAGAAATACTTAATATACTTAGTTCCTCTATGTTTTCTCTTTCTCAATGTAGGCAATTTTTTTTAGGTATTTCATTCTATCATTTTAAAATCAAACATTATTGATTTCTCATAGAACTGAAGCAATAGACACAGAGTACTTTATATATTTTGAAGATATGTTATTGAAGAATACCAAAATGCACATAGAAGGTAAATTTCATTGTTGCTTTTGCTCCTCCAAATCCTTTGTCCTTCACATTTTTTATGAAGCAATAACTCCATCTTCCAAGGAAAAAACCCCCTTCTCATTATTTCCAAAAGGGTTTAAAGAAAACCAAGAAATGATCTACTTACGGAATGAACTAAACCAACTTCCCATAAACAATTTTGTTTGGCTTAATTAAACAAAGCAAAGTCTTTAATGCAAGATCTATGGTTGGTTTAATATTTCTAATATTATGATTTATTAATAGATTCATTTATTAATATATCTAACACAACATTAGAAATATGATATTACTAATATAAATAAATCATAGAAACTAATAATTCATTTTTATGAACAAGTATTTGTAAGCAGGCATCAAATATTCTCTGTATTTTATATCCATCTAAAGTAATTCAAACCGCAAGAAGATTCAGGACTGATAATAATCATTCAAATGTAGGAATGATAAATACAAAATGTAAAGGCAAGAACAAAATATGACCATCATGAGTCAGATAGCCATTCTCTCTTTCACAGAACACCTCACTTTTTGCGGTTAGTTCTTTGCCTGACCATGAGATTACCTATTCCTACAACATGCAAACCTATTAGCAACATGATATTCCTCAATAAAAAAAAGTGATCATCATATAACCATTCAATCTATCATTAAACAACATATAATTCCATAATTCCATCATATGAAAAAGTTTACCAAGGGAGGGTCATGACATACTACTCCCTTAGACTAAACACAGTCCTCTGTGTTTCATTAGTATCCTGCAAAAATAAAAATTACATTTCATTTTCAAATAAATATGGAAAACATATTTGCATATCAACCACTTTCTCCCAAGTGGTGTTCTTTCCATAATATCGATGCCATTGGACCTTACACTGGTCTAGAGTCTGGTTCCTCATCATCTTGGAATAAAACTCCAAAATATTCATAGGCTTCACTAAAATCAATGAAGGGTCAGCTATCTATAGATTAGAAATATTCCATACATGTTCAGGATCAACAACATATCTCCTAAGCAAGGATACATGGTAAGTTTCATGGATCTTGGATAGGTTGGGTGGAAATATGAGATGATAGACTACTTATCTTTTCAGTGATATCAAAGGGCCCAACATATCTATGATCCAACTTGGTAGATTTTATGGCACTTTTCATGGGATTTACTCTTAAGAAGACTCTATCCCCCACATATAATTATCTAGGTGATCTCTTTCTATTAGCATAACTCTTTTGAAAATCAGAGGCTTCCTTAAGCCTCTGCATGATCATCTTAAGTTTTTCCTCCATCTCTTGAATTGCATCAAAAATGATGACAATATGGTATTTTGGATTATCCCATGATAGAGGTGTTCGATATTTTTTGCCATACAGTGCTTCGAAATGATCCATTCCCAAAGATGCATGATGAACATTATTGTAAGTAAACTCAACCAAGTGTAGAAAGTCTTCCCACTTAGACTTTTGATCCATGCAATACATGTGAAGCATGTCTTCCAAAACTTGGTTAATTATTTTGGTTTATCCATAAATCACTAGATGATAAGCAGAAATGATATTTGACTTTGTATCTATTGCATAATGTAGAGCTTTCCAAAATGTAAAATTAAATTTGGAATCTCTATCTGAGATAATCTAAAACCCATGTAACCTAAATATCTCTTTGGAAAATATGTTAGCCATCACAACTGCATCATCCTTTGTACTCCCTAAGATGAAGTTTGCAACCTTGGTCAGTTTATCCACCACAACAAGGATTACATCATGCTAAAACATATTCTTAGGTAGTCCCACAATGAAATCCATAGATATTACCTACAATTTCCATTTATGTATATAATGTGGGTATAGATATATTAATGGATACCTATGTTCAACTTTCACCTTTTGGTATTCCATACATCTAACAATAAAATCGTTGATGTCCTTCTTCATTCTTGACCAATATAAAGTCTTATTCATATTCTCCCTCATCTTGACCCCTCCAAGATGAACGAAGTAAGGATATTTATGCACCTCCTACATAATCAATATCCTTCAATTACCAATTTCTAGTATGACAACCCTATCCTTAAAGCATAAGAGTCCATCCTTAATGCTAAAATATATATTTTCTTTAGGACTTCTTGTCATTTTAGACTAAATTTCATTGTAAAACTGATCTTGAGCTTGCTTCTTTCTAACTTGTTGCAACAAGTCCACATGACTTCATATTATATCAGTTATATGCCTTCACCTACTCAAGGGATTTGTAACTTTATTTTCCTTACCTTTGATATACTAAATACTAAAGTCATATTTGGCTAGGAACTCGATCCATATTCTCTATCTACCATTGAGCATAGGTTGATACTTTGATGATCGGTCCTAAGCTCAAATAGTTCCCTAGCAGGTAGTATCACCACATCTTAAGAGCATGTACAACTGTTACCAGTTCCAAATCATGTGTGGCAAAATTCACTTCATTTTTCTTGATTTTTCTCAACTCATATGCCACAACTGATTCATCTTGGGATAGGACCCCACCTAACCCTTCCCGTGATGCATAATTACATACTGGGAAGTTCCCTTATGGATCTATAATTTTCAAGATCGATGTTATAGTAAGTTTCTATTTAAGTAACTCAAAAACTTCCTCACACTTATCTATCCATTTAAATTCCTTTCCTTTTCATTGTAGATTGTTTATCAGATAGGCAACCTTAGAGTAGTCTTTCACAAATCATTTATAATAACCTATAATACCCATAAAACTCCATACTTTATATAAGTTTGTGGGCGGTGGCCAACTCAAAATAGCCTTAATATTCCTAGGGTCTACCACAATTCCATCCATAAATATGATGTGTCTGAGATATTGTACTTCAAGGACATAAAAATCATATTTTGATAAATTACCATAAAGATAATATATCCTCAAAAACTCAAGCAATATCCTCAAATGCTTATCATGCTCTTCCTTATTCTTAGAATATATCAAAATTTCATCTAGAAATATTAGTACAAATCGATCTAACTACTTCCTAAATACATTGTTCATCAAGTTCATGAATGTTGTTGATGCATTAGTTAGCCCAAATGGTAACACTGTGAACTCATAGTGCCCATACCGAGTCTTGAAAGTATTTTTATGAGTATCTTCCTCATTAATCCGTAGTTGGTGATATCTTGATTTTAAATCAATTTTTTAAAATATGGTTTCCCCTTTCAATTTATCAAACAAATCCTCAATTTTGGTCAAGGGATATCTATTCTTGATTGTCACTTTATTCAACATTCTATAGTCGATACACAATCTTAGCAATCCATATATCTTCTTAACAAAGAGAACGGGTGCACCCCATGGAGACACACTAGGTTTTATCAACCCCTTCTCTAACAATCCTTGAAGTGTTAGCTTTTGAGGATATATGCAGTGGGAGAGATATATTACAGGTCCTAATAAGATACAAAAAATATGAAAGAAAATAATTCTGCAATATGACTAAAATATACTATAAATAGAAAGTGGCATAAATACAATGCAGTATGGAGGTAATGGTCACTCCATTAATATAAGCTAAAGAACTACATTGTAATCCATACAGGAGTTCTACTACTCTCTACTACAATACACTCAATATCTTGAAATAACTCTATGAGGTCTTTTATATAGGAAGATAGATTCCTTGGCCAACACTCTACCTAGTTGTACAAGGGGACACCTTGCACATTACAACTTGCAGATTGACACTTGTGCATTTATTACATTGCTTGAAGTAACTAGCTAACTTCCACCTAAAGTAATCTCCTACTCTAACTATGTACCAAAGGTGGTACATTTACATGATCCAAATTATGTAATATACTCTAACTCTAACATCCCCCTATATTACATTATTTGGGTATTGAAGATTTCAATCTTCAATTTGGATCTTCTTCTTGAGAATGGTATTTTGCTTGCACAGGGATATCATTCTCTTCTATCCATCCTCCTTTTTTTTTTCTTTGTGAGTGTCCTCATTTAGTTTTATTGCTTCTTCAAATTGTAGTTGGCTGAGTAGAGCATAGTGTTGTTGACCTCTCATATTTTTTATTTTGATTCTTCTTTGCTTACCTTTATGGTGTACATGTTATTCATTTTCTTCAACCTGTTCCTCAAGAAATGAGATAGTATAATTTCTAAATATAATAATGTCTTGTGTTATTTCCATTGAAGCTAAGGATGTATGTGTTTCCAACTCTTGATAATTCTTAATAAACATCTTTCTATACCTTTTGATATTTTATATTTAATGTTTCTAAATTCCAATATCCTACTTTGGTGTAGTATTCCTTATAACTCCCTAATTTGGAATATTAGAAAACAATAATATTTGCAATAATAGAATTTTAAATTTTCTAGGTAGAAATCCTTATTTCTCCTATGTTTTAATTTGTAAATATTAAGCTATAATTCTCCTTTAATTTTGCTTTCAATTATGGTTGATTTCCTTAGTTTCAACCTTATATTATACCCTTATTATTATAACTCCTATTAATGAAAGCAAATTAAAATAAGCTAAATCCTTACCTTTATAATGTTTCAAACCCCTACATACACGACGCTAAATTTTAGATGTAGATGACAACAATATTTAGTATTCCTCCTAGCCATTATGACCAATGGTAAGATTTGTATTCTCCAATGTATGGGTGTAGATGAAATTGGTAGACTTTAATGCTTATCTTGAACTCCTCTGATGAATGGTGACTGATTTTCTATTCTCTTCTGATTGCAATATTTGGATAGTGGATGCCTCAAGTTTGACCGTCTTGACCAAGAGATTTAAATATTATTTTTGTTGCTATTCCTTTCTGCTATGAATATGCATTCCTCCTTGGTCTTTGACACCTCAAATAGGGATAGATTATTGTAGTGGGTGACAAGTGTCACGATAGTTTTACTTTAACGCCTAGGAGAGAGATAGAACCTTGTTAACACTTGGAATTTTTTTGCAGAATAGAATATGAGTGTTATTATCTTGTATGAGCACTTATATTCCTTGGTGACAAGTGTTACTTCTCTTCTAACACTTCCAACCTCCTCCTATGTAATGCCTTATTGGAATTTCCTTCAAATGAGCAAAATTTGAGCGCTCATGTGGGAGACATTAAGGTTTCGTTCAAGGTGACAAGTGTCACCTTTCCTTTTTGCATTGGCCTTCTCTTCTTAACATATTCTTTGCAAGGTTATTTTATCAACGTATTGTGGCCAAATTCTCCTTTTTTGTATGCTTTTGATGGTGCTTGACGCAAGCTGGTTTCAACTGTAGTAGTGAGCAACACTTTAGTGGCTATGGGCAATACTTTGGTGGAGTTTTGAGATACTCCAATGGTGCCCTTGAGTGCTCCTTGTGGACGTACATCTAGCTAGTATAGCCTATTTTGTGCTTTTTTTTTATCCTTCTTTCAACCTGCTACGCATTTGCCTTTGTAGATAATATTTCTCCTTCCTTGTGTTATGTTGCATTTGCTTGTAGGTACCTTGATACAGTTGTCCAAAACCATGGATGATATGAACTCTTTGAGAGGCTCTTTTACCTTGCTTGGAGGATGCTTTTACACAGTCTCTTTGAGCTAATTTTTCCTTGTGAAGAATGTGCCTTTGTGGCACTTAAACCCTATCCTTTTTCTATGTAGGACAAATTACTATGGTGCAAGATGATGTAAATGAAATTGTGAATATAATACCTTTTTTTGCACCTCCTCTTGCAATCTCTTTCTACAAGTTTTAATGGTGTCTTTCTTATAGGAAAGGGTTGATTTGATGTTCTCTCCTTTGCTTGGTTACTTTGGTAATAAACCCAAGCTAATAACCACGTAGATAGAAGCTTTTTTAGAAGTAATTTTTGCACTAATTTTTCTATAAATAGCCCTTAGTGCACCTTGAATATGAGACTCACCAAGTCTCAATTTGTAGCTTCTTTTATTGTTTTTTATGATGGATTTATTATTCACTCCTTGGATGAATCTAATCTTATTTTGGTGGCTTCTTTGGGCCACAAAATACTGCAGGTTTTGTGCACTAAATAGTGTTTCTATACACTTTGATAATTTATTGGTTTTGTGCCCTTGATCTTTAACAATCAACAAAAACAAACTAACCCTTTTGAGAGTAACTAGTTAAATATCAACTAGTATAGTGGTAATATATTAATAATGCACTTTAATGGTAACAATAATCTCACCTCATTTCTCTTGTAAATAAACTCTCAAAATAATTTGAAATGCACTTAATAATATCTACAACTTTTAAGAGTAATCTGTAAAGAACCCTGAATGAATATTCTACAATTTTTCACTACAATCAATATTGTAGGATGTAGTCTTCTTGCTTTCTAAATAGATAATAGATAGGTGATAATTTTCTTTCTTTCAAAAAATATCCAACTCCTATTTAATGTGCAAATATATCTTAAAATGAACTCTCCTTTTTGCACTTTCTTGAAGACTATAATATAACCCCTTTTTCTTGCAACTCTAATCCAAATATGGTGCTTAATGAAATTTTATAATGAACCCTTATTTGAAGTTCAACTAATTGCATCCAAGTTGCTTACCTTTAATGGATTCTATAGTGGATGTATATCTTGGTGTTTTGATTCACCAAGTTGCTACCTTGTAATGGATGAATTTGTAGCTTCTTGTTGGTTGTCCTAAAAAACTTTTTGCTTCACCAAACTATGGTCTCAAACCTTATGTCTTGAGCCTGGGGTTTGGTGTCTTGATCCTTTTAGTCATATTCTATTTTTTGTCGTATATTCAGAGAACTCTTATCTTTGATCTGTGCCTTCTTATTGTGAGAGGTAATATCCAAATATTTTGGATTTGGTAGGCTTCTTTTGTCTAAATCTTCCTTCAATATTCATGTCAAATTTTAACTTCAAATAGGATCTTCTTCTTCTCAAGATTTTGAATATCTTGAGGTCTTCACTGGATTCTTCTTTGATATTTTGCACTCTACCAAATTCTTCTTCTATTGGGCTTGTTTTCGAATGGCAACAATTATCCTAATTCCTTCACTATCAAGAGCTTCTCTTTGGTAGTGGATTTCTCCAATGAGTTACCCTAGGAACTATTTTGACAATGCTTCTACGAGCTCTGTAATAAGGCTCTCCAAGCCTTCTTATTTTTCCTCCTTGATACCTCTCCAAGGTCTTCTATCTTGCAACTTCTCTAGTCTTCCAATTGAGACCTTTTCTTCAACCTTCTACTTCTATAAGTGTTGGTGATGAGATCTTCTTCTCGGATCTCTAAAATATGTTGCTTCTGGATTTTGGAATGGGATCTTGTTGGTCCTTTTCTTCTACAATTTGCAGTCTTTAATGGAGATCACCAATCTCCTTTTTTGTGAACTCTTCTTTGGATTCTTTCTTAGGAACTCTTCTTTGGATTCTTTCTTAGGAACTCTTCTTTGGAGTCTTCTTTTGAATCAATAACTCTCCTTCTGAATCAGGAATTCTTCTATAAAGTCTTCTTCAGAATCAAGGCTTCTATGGTCTTTTCTACTTCTACACTTTGCAACTATTGATCTTGAATGGAGATCACTAATATCATATCTCCTCCTTGACTCATCTTTTGGAGTATCTTCTCCCTTGAGTCTCTTCTTCCTTGAGTCTGCTATAAGTCTATTGTTACATTTTCTTTACTTTTATAATCTGCAAGATTTGCAGCTCTTGTAATGAGACATTTCTTTAAGGTCTTTGAAATATTTAGTCTTTTTCTTATTTTTGCAAGTGTTATAATGATTCCAAGAAGATAATCTTCCTAGCACTCTTGTAGGAATATTCCAAACCTTTTTTTGAATCTCCTTTTCTTGCAAAAAGTTGTTAGAAAATAGTACAAAAAAATTTATAATTCTAGATCAAGGCTTCTATGGCCTTTATTCTGGATCAAGGCTTCTATGGTATTTCTTATTGATCAGGGCTTCTATGGCCTTTTTGCAATGTGAATTTTTTCAATCTAGCAATGGATATCTTCAATCTCCAAACTTCACCAAGACTCTACTCCTGGAGTCTCTTCTGTAATGTTTACTTTTTTGCAACAAAGCACTTTGAATAATAGTTAGCATGAAAATATCTATATCTCTTCATATCAGTATTCTTTAGGAGTTGATCCATCAATCTAGTGGAATTAATTTTGATTCCTAGTCTTTACGAGTTTTCTTACAACTATATGGAAATAATCTAGCTAGATGTAATCTCAGAATTTTTGTAATTGAGATTTATTTCATTCCTCACTTGTGACTCTCCCTATTCCTATCTTGATTCACCATGGCTCTGATACCACTGTTATATTTTGAGGATATATGCAATGGGAGATACTATCACAAGTCCTAATAAGATACCAAAAAATATAAAAGAAAGTAATTTTTCAATATGACTAAAATATACTATAAATAGAAAGTGGTAAAAATACAATGCAATATGGAGGTAATGGTCACTCCATTAATATAAGCTAAATAAATACATTGTACTCTATACAAGAGTTCTACTACTATCTACTACTCTCTACTACAGTGCACTTGATATCTTGTTATGTCTCTATGAGACCCTTTATATAAGAAGATAGATTCCTTGGCCAACACTCTACCTAGTTGTACAAGGGGACACCTTGCACATTACAACTTGTAGATTGACACTTGTGCATTTATTACATTGCTTGAAGTAACTAGCTAACTTCCCCCTAAAGTAATATCCTACTCTAACTATGTACCAAAGGTGGTACATTTACATGACCCAAATGATGTAATATAATCTAACTTTAACATGAAGTTGGACTTTCAACTCTTGCATTTCGATCGGGTTCATCCTATAGGGAGTACTATGAATAGGTTCAATTCCTAGCATCAATTTGATGGGAAAATCGAACTCTCATTTTGGCATAAGTCCAAGAAGACCTTTAGGGAACACATTCCTAAATTTTTATAATATTGGGTGTTTTCCATACACCTCTTCCTTTTTATCCTTCTCAATCCAACTTTGGTTGATTCACCTCCATATTTTTCCATTAAACTTGGATATATTGACATCTTTCATATCCTTGGCCAACTCTATCTCTATAAGAGCTCTAGCCACCTGTTCTATGGTAGCAATATTTCTTTCCTATCTATCCTCAAAATTCCTATGTTGTGCAATTGGATTCACTATTGTTTCCAACAACTACCTTTGTTGGTTCATTTGTTCCCTCTATTGCTCTATTTGCTCCTAAAATAATGAGTCAACAATAGTGATATTTTTTATCTCTCTTTTTGGATTCCTAGAATTTTCCTTCTGGTTCCATCTTGCCTAACTAGCCTTGGATTCTAAGAATATTCTCTTCTACCCCTCCTTAACTTGGGTGCCTTTTCTCCTGGCCATACAAGAAGGTAACTAAGTTGAAATTTCTCCCAATTGTACTTCCAAAAGGTTAGTTACATCTTCCCATGAACTAATTTAGACCATTAACATCCTTTTGGTAATGGTTATGGTCATAGTTGTATCACCACAAGGCATCATTCAATTATGATCAATTATCATTTCCCTAGTAATGATCTGGGTCACGCTTATCTCACTGCAAAGTGTCTTTTTTTTCTTATCCAAAAAAGAAGTTGAGTTAGATTACAATTTTATCCCAATTGTACTCCTTCCTTCTAGTTATTTTTTCCTTCATGTGATCTAACAACCAGTATCATTAGTCATTATAGAGTGTCACTGGTCACACTTACTTCACGTAAGATGCTCTACTAAGAGTATTATCAGTCCTTCAATTGATGGTCAGGTTTACTCCATGTAAACTGCAATCCCCATGGGAAGATTATTTTCTTCCAAAGTCATACATCAAAATTGGTCATAACTAGGTTCTCTCTCTATGGAAGCTTCTAGTCCTATGATCATGCTCTGATACCAACTGTAACAACCCAATTCTAACCATCTTGAGAGAGGAAAAAAATTCTTTTCATAAGTAAGGTTCACCAAAGATGTTCCAAATAGATTTAACAGAAGCTTTCAACCACATTTCGAGTTCCATATGGTGTATCATCCCTTGGGTATAAAGGAGTGGCCAAAATCCTGCAATGACTCTAGGGATTCACCTTGTACACTGCCCATATAGCTTAAAGGATGCCTTCACATGGTCTCCTCATTTTCTTAACTTCCTTTGAAGGATATTTTGACCATGGTGTAGGATTAACCCTATCATGTTCTCTTGAGAATGAATTCCAATTCCACTACTAGTCTCATTCGATTTCCACTAGTATCTAGACGTAAATCTTCTTATAGTTTTACCCATGACATCATGTGTAAAACTATCATGCTCAATTAAACCATCTCCCTAATAGTTTAATTGAGGTGACTATCACCCATATGATATCTCTCACATGGATTCCCAACAGTCAATCAAGGTTTCTAGTGACTATCACACAATGATATCCCTCATAGGTTTTTCCCATAGTCAATCGAGTAGCTATGACTATCATTTGCATGACATCTCTCACATGGATACCTCATAGTCCATTGGGGTTCCATCACACAAATCTAGTTACAATGGAATCTAGGCTTATCTTACCTTTAAGTCTCACTTCGATGCTACATTACTAAAGTACCCATTGTAACCCTAGGGTTTGTTACACCACAATTCCCTTACTTTTGGTATTATCCTTTAAGGTCTAGATAAGTTGATTTCCTAAGGATAAACCCTCTTAAATAGAACCCTTAAAGCCCAAATGAGTGGATCATTAGCTCTCTCTCTCTCCCTCTCTCATTATTGCATTTAATTTTCTTACAAGTTATATGTATAAGATCATCTAATTTCTACTGCTCAAAGCAATATACATGATCCATAAATAAGCATACCATAATGAGAGTGGTACTATGATAACAAAGCATCATCACTAATAGATATAATTTTCTAACCAAATAAGATTCAAAATATAAAATGCATATAATGATTCCAAAGCAAGATCAATAGATGAAGATAATTATCACATAACACATCATATATCTTGAGAAACCCTGATAGGAAAAACCTAACCTTGAAACATACATTTTATTGCATAAGTCTGGCAGTACTCAATACAAATATATAAATAAAATTCCATTATTCATTTTTCCCACACATCCATGCCAATATAATTATATAATAACCCCATAATTCTTATGTCCCAAAAAACATGAATACTTGTAATTCATTTTACAAATAAAATAGTGAGAGAACCGCATAATTCTTGTGTCCCAAAAAACATGAATACTTGTAATTCATTTTACAAATAAAACATTGAGGGAACCCCATAATTCCCTCGAATGAATCCCACATTCATTATTCTAATTAAATATGCTTAAGAACCCCCTAAAGTATTTTCTCAAGTTTGCACTAGAACCCCCATAAGTTCCAATCTATCAATAGGGCTTCATGCCCAATCACAAATTCCTAACCAACATCTTTCAAACACATTAACATAATCTCATAAGAGAAATAATAATTCACCCTCTTAACTTAAGGGTACAAAAGAAACTATAAATCATTCCCACTATCTTGGAGAAATAAACTCAACAACCCTCAAGATCATTTTCCCAAAGATTTAGCCTAAAACTAAACTTTAACAAGAGGTAATACAAAACAACTTTTCTAAATCCTTCTAAGGATATATATCCTTAAACATTTAACTTATTTTCTCTTTTGAGTTCAAATTTAAAGCAATAAAGTCTACAAATTATTTCTAATCCAAAAATAGATTAGATTTCCTTGGAGACAATATAATGCATTATTTATAACTAAAATATTTAAACAAAAAACTTAAGTAATCCATTAAAATAAACATAACTCTTTTATTATTTTAAATATTCCAAAACTTAAAATATGAACGCTACTAAAATAACAAAAAAAAAATCATATTTTTTAAATAGAGATACACTAAAGTCTCCCTTGGATTCTCAATAAAGACTAATCATTATTCAGGTAGTATTGGTTTTTAAAAGCACCCCTACCATAATATCATATAACATCATAACCAATACAAAATCGTAATCAATTTAGTAATCAAAATTATTTCTCTAACTATAAGAAAACTTTATCAAATTAAAATTCAAAAGAACCCTTTTACCATATGGTCCTACTTTCCATTGTAACTTTCATTTGACACCAACAATTTAACCAATCCAATAGAAAAAGAAGGATGAACCTTATAAACAAAGTGAGACCCCTACTTACTTAGTAAATATCTTCCTTTTTAAAAGACCTTTATTCCATTGCTAACCACTAAAATCAACTTTATTAACCATGCAAATATTACAATGTTCTTATACCTGAATGTGAAGCATGCGTAGGTCAATCTATCAAGACTTTGGAATATTCAACTATGTTTTACCTCAACCAAACATTACCCAATGAATTTCTTTCACAAATCCCAAGGTTATACTTTACTTTCTATTGGTTGTATGGGCAATATAAATCCTTATATTATTACCCACCCTTAACCCTTGTCATATTTTAAATCTAATCAGGCCATACGTAACAGCCAAACCTCTCTCTATGTATCACAAAATGATGCCACATCATGGCCTAAACCAAGACGATGGATGCATATTGAACATAACATAATTTCTCAACTAACTCTTATTATAGCAAGGGGTATATGAATATGTTCTAGCAACGTGAATCTTACGCAAGACAAAGGGTTTAAGCTTACAGTGTGTGCGCTCCACAAAGCCACTCAGGTGGAGCGTAGGAAAAACGATAATAAATCTTGGTTTGAGTTTTTGAAATCACAGGTTTGTGGATGAACGTCCCCACATTGGGTTTTAATGAATAGACTGGAGGTATACCAGTTGGGTAAAAATAGTCTATTCCAAGACTTAAGGTTTCCAACACAAAATCAAACCCATAACTCTTATCACCCCCTTTTCAGTCATAATCTCATGGGGTGTATATAGAGAACAAGCAAAAATTAATATACTTAGTTCCTCTATGTTTTATCTTCCTCAACGTAGGTCTTTTTTTGAGGTATTTCATTCTATCATTTTAAAATCAAACATTATTTATTTATCACATAATTGAAGCAATAGACATAGAGTACCTTATATATTTTGAAGATACGTTATTGAAGAATACCAAAATGCACACAGAAGGTAAATTTCCTTGATGCTTTTGCTCCTCCAAATATTCTCTATCCTTCACATTTTTTATGAAGCAAGAACTCTCTTCCAAGGAAAAATCCCCCTTATTATTTCCAAAAGGGTTTAAAGAAAACCAAGAAAGAATCCACTCATAGAACGAACTAAACCAACTTCTGACAAACAATTTTGTTTTGCTTGATTAAATAAAGCAAATTATTTAATGCAAGGTCTATGGTTGGTTTAATATTTCTAATGTTATAATTTATTAATAGATCCATTTATTAATATATCCGACACAACATTAGAAATATGATATTATTAATATAAATAAATCATAGATATTAATAATTTCTTCTTACGAACAAGTATTTATAAGCAAGCATCAAATATTCCTTGTTACTTTATATCCATCTAAAGTAATTCAAACCGCAAGAAGATCCAGGAATGATAACAATCATTCAAATGCAAGAATGATAAATGCCAAATGCAAAGGCAAGAACTAGATCAAAATATGATCATCATAGGTCAGATAGCCATTATCTCTTTCACAGAACACCTTGCTTTTGGTAGTTACTTATTTGCCTACCCATGAGGTTACCTATCTCTTCAACATGTAAACCTATTAGAAGCATCATATTCCTCAATAAAAATAATAATTTATCATCATATAACCATCCAATCTACCATTAAAAAACATATAATTTCATAAGTCCATCATATGAAAAATTCTTCCAAGGGAGGGTCATGACATGCATATTCACACTGAGCCATTACCAATAAAAATGGAGAAATAAGTGGAGGTTATTATAAATGAGGCTTGGGTGCTCCAATTTTTCTAAAGTTTGAAGGATTTAGCGAAGATCTACCCCGATAGGTTGTGAAGTTTTGGTTCAATGGCTTTGTTGTAGTGAACGGGCTTAGTTTCCAGATAAACGCATCTCTTATTGCTGAAGTCTCAAGATAAATATTGAAAGGTGACTTTGTATTCAATGAGAAATAATCTCAAACTCTAGAGCTTTCGAATTTCTTAGCTTTAGGAGAGAAACGTGTGATATATCTATCAGGTATGGAAAGGAAATTCCTCCCAAAATCCTAGGTAGATGTGGTCAAGTAGGTATTGAAGTATATCATGCTTAAGATCCATTTCAAATTAGTGTGTGACTACCATATGACCATTCTAAACCACATCCACCATATGAAGACAATAAATATTCTTACCTTCTTCTTTAATTCTTTGGAGAAATTGATGTAGGATGTCAAGGGAAAAAAATGGCGGTACCTTTACATCAAGTACTTCTCTTCCTCATTTTCAAACATACAATCAAGCAGGTAACAATGAAAGTTTAGTGGGCACAGGTCAAGCAATGTGAACTTGGGAGATGTATCCCCTATCTCCCTTGCCAAAGGGAAGAAATTATTGGACTCAATCTCTGAGGCAGAAGGAAGTGATTTCGACTTTGACCTAGCAGAGGCTTTCAAGCCTAGCAAGAAAAAATCTAAAGCCACTCCTTTTTAGGTGTGTAAAGGCATTAAAATTAAGATCCCGATGAAGGAGAATCAGCATGAGAGAATGGAGACTTGTTGGTCTTGAAGGCTATACCCAACGTTAAAGGATCTGGATCAGGTGACAGAGCATTCTAATTTAGTGGTGGAACTAGAGTCAGAATCAAATGAGGTTGAGGAGAATAATATCATGGAGGATGAAACTACTGAAGACTAGTCTGAGTATGTGGAGGATATAGAACTTCCCACTTTGAATGATTTCAAATAATATTTGCCTATTTCATAGGAAGTAAAAGTGAGGGGAAAGAGGACACTAGGGAGGAAATAATGGAGTCAATACAACATAGTCTCTCAAGGTCACCTCGTGCAGGTGATGAAACTAACATAGACCCAAGAATTGATGTAACATGCCAAAAATATTCTAGGTTGACATGCTTTTGATGAGAGATCTATATAAAGCTATAAAGAGGACCTGCTTAACTCTTAGGGTGTTAATACATGCATTGGATATCTATCTAGAGCCAACATCAAATTGAATGGTGACAAGGAGTCCCAGAGTTACATATGAGGTGGTGTACATCCTGGCTCGGCTTCGCAAGGGGAACAAATACCCATCTTAATATTGGTTTTGATTGGTCAATGTATGGACTTGAAGTTGTTGACGGTTCCTTTTGTTGTGGGTGTTTGTATGTTATGTTCATATGGTTTTTACTTGTCCATGATGGTTAGCAATAGTTTTTGATGTTATTATGTCTGAATTTTGATCTTAGTTTATGATGCTATAAAGTTTTATCTTTGGGCTTTTATGTAAAAGGAACAGAGCCCTTTCAATCCCCTTCTTAACCTTAAAAAAATAAGGTTTGACAGACATTATGGAATGGTTCTTGTGCCCTTATACTACAAATTCACATCACATAGGGAGTTGAGATTGAAGCTTTGATACCATTTTTTATAAAACAACTTCAAGAAATATAGCAATAGCAATAGCAAAATAGTAATGTGAAATTAACAATACTCAATGATAACAATAATTTAGATCTAATTGCCAAAAAATCAAATATGCAATAATCAAATCCCATATTCAAATCAATGCAAATCCTTAGCCATTTAGAGAAGTTGAAGTCTTATATGCACATCATACACTATTAAGATTCAAATATAAAATATAATCCAACTACCACCCAATTTTTCCTATTTATAGACTAAATCAATCATTAATATTAACCTTAATGCTCAAGGCCTGACCATCTAAACCTAGGTCTTGAGCTAATTAAAATAAAGATAGCTAACATGGATTTTTTAGAGTTGTTACAAAAACTCCCTTAACAAGTTCACTTATATTGTCCTTTCAAAAAGGTAACCCAAAGCATAAGTTATGATAATATATAGAAATGGGGCTATATGACACAATTACCTTACAGAGCATTACAATATAATAGGCTTAGATCGAGATCCATTCACAACAATTTTAGTTGAGACATCTACAAAAAAATGATGATTTTATGATAAAATTTGGCACCAAACCTAAGCCACTAAAGCATTTGGATTATAAAGGGACAACATATCCTATCGTAGGCTTTATCATGGTTTAATTTTCTAAAATGAGCATTTTACATTGACTTATTTTTCCATACAAGAGTTTAATTAAATTATTTAATATAAAAACCCCCTTTATAAATTCTATCTATTCAAGGTGGATGTCTACTTCACAATAGGACTGATTCTATAAGCCAAAGCTTTCATAATTATTTAATAAGTTACATTCAAAAGAGTAATCAACCTCCATCCATGGACCTTATCCCTATTCATATGTGTGGAAATCAACTTAAGTGACCTCTAATTAATAACAAGACCTAATGATGCTTTACTGTTATCTCCCTTATACAATTTATAAAATTTTTGTCCAATATTAAAATATTCAACAAACATCCCATCAATTAGATCTTTATAGGATAAGAAGGTATTTAAATGAATTTTTGCATTTCATCCAACTTGTTGGGCATGTAATCAAAAACTTTTTGGATTGTAGATTGATCTAAATTTGAGCCTTCATCCTTAATATTTTGAAAATGTAAATTAAAAACATTTGCAATGTCTCTATCTTGAATCTTGAGATTTTGTTGGTCATCTCTTATGTCAGAGATAAGAACTTTTTATGTTTATGATTAGTAAAGCTGAAAAAGAATTTTGATCTCTTGTTCATTATATTTATCCATTGGACTCTAGATCTTATCCATGACCCAAATGCTTTATATTGTTCTAGCATTAATATATTACCCTTAGCTATGGAAAAATGATTCTAGCAAAATAGGGAAGAAGGTTCTCTATTCAACAATTATCACATTTTAGAAAGAGTGATTGCTACTACTTTTTTTCTCCCTTCTATAGACTTTGGTCCTCCCACAAAATGACTTTGACAAACCTGACAGCTCTATCTATGGCCCTTCCCCACTAGAGGATCCATCCTTCATCATCTAAAGGTATTTCTTACTCAAACCAACAAATAATAGACCCTAAAGATAGGAATGATCCTAACATAGTGATATATTAAGTTTATATGGAAGCATTTATAATTGCTTCTCCATTTTTCCAAATACAAAAATAATATGAGATAGAAAGGTGGTAAGAAATGGGTACTCCATAGAAAATTTTACTAACCTTCATATGCACTTTATTGGAAAATCATTCAAAACAATAAGAATGATCTAACCTATTAAATTTAGACACTAAAGTAAACCTTATATTATAACAAGTAAACCAAACATATTTATGATAAGAGGTAGGTATCCTTGAAAGATACAAAATCTGAAGTCTACTTTTGCATGTCAACCATGTGTTAAACTTTGTAGAAGACAAAGGAAACTGAGTTGACTACTAACTCCTATCATCATTAGACTCAACCATGTTAAATCACCTATCAATTTTCATTTTGTATAAGGAAGGTTATTGTGGGTAACTTTATCATACCCACTTACTCCCTGAGGTGAAAATGTTGAAAAATTACTCGAAAAATGGCCAAGTATGGAAGAGGGCGACGAATCAGGTTCACACCTAACTCTGGGTGGGTCCCAAAGTCTCTTCAAAGAGAAATATGAAAAGGAGTGTGAAGCAAAGAATCAGATTGCAAATGTTCTTTTGATGCTCCCAAAATTCTACCCTTAGAAAGTCCCACAATGGGTAGAATATTGGGTGCATAATAAACTACGAGTGATCCCAAAGCCCCACCCTGAAAGCAAGTGGAGGTTCGAGCAATAAAAAAATACAAAGGAGTCCTAAAATCCCTCTCGAATTTGAGCGAGCGATGAGCCTGGGTGAAGTGGGATGAGATGGGATCTCTCCCAAGTCCCAAAACCCCACCATAAAGGAGTAAGAAGCAAAGTTAGGCAAAATACTGGGATGTGGTTGGACTCCATGTGCAACCCAAAGACCCACCCTATACAGGAGCAGGTGCTCGACGGAGAAGCAAGATGTAGCTGATATCTGTGAGAGGTCCAAAATCCCATTGCGGTAGCAAGGATAGATCAGATTTTTGTAGAAGATCCCAAGAAGCTAGTTTTCCACCAATGGTGATAGAGCATTGTGACCAAGGCGAAGGGTTGGTAGGTAGATTTAATGTCTAGTCAAAGAAATATCTGTGTGCAGCTACTAGGTGGTAGATGGCCCTTTGAATGATCAGGATATGAGGATACAGTCTCTAAGGTGGGTTGCAGGAGATATAAGTTTCCAAACTACTCAATTTTCCCATGCATGCATGGATATTTAAGGTGGGTAGGATTGTCAAAGTCAATGATAGAGGAAGGAACTAGACAGATACAACCAACGCGGACAACCTGGGTGTTGTAGAATTATTCCATCAATGATAGAGGGGTTGCAGAGGATGTGTATGATTCATGTACCCTCTAACGCAGTCATCCTCCATTGATGAGGCTTTAATTCACTTATAACAGTAGTCTTCTATGAGAGCTATATATGTATGATTGTAATGTATTTTAAAAGGTCAACTCTTTAGCCATTACAATCTGCATGTAAAATTTGAATGACTCAAAAATATAAGTGGATCATTGTCTGGCCTTCAAAAACTTCTCATGTATGTGTGTTTTTTCGATTGTTTATTTATGTTAAAATTAGTTGAATGAATGTGTTGTAATTTTACATTCTGGATTTCATGCTTTTCATTCTCTAATTTTGGAATTTGTAATTAAACTCTATGGTAAACATTGATGGGAAATATTTGTTGGTCTGTTAGATGATCTATGAGAATTTTATTGAGTATTTAGGTTATGCATGTATTTTGATGCGGTTGAATCCATACCATAAGTTCTAGATTCAACTTTCTTTCTTTTCTCTAACCTCCCTTTTTCCTAGGCATAATTAACTAGGACCCCTAGGAGTCGGTCTTCTCCGAATATTGGCCTTGAAGAATCCATTTTTGAGGTCATTTAAAGTTGGTTGAGGTCTATGGGCACACAAACCTTACCATTAGACAAACTTCTAATCAATAATTTTTGGTACACCCACTGGGACCCTGTCTCATATCCCAGATAAACTAGAGGTTGGTGATACTTTGTTTTACCTAGTTTTCTTAAATCAGCTGGTGACTCTGTCAGGGTAGACACCTAAAAAGCTATATCAACCCTATATTGTTGTGTTTTCATTATTACAAGGCATAAGGCTAACCAATATGAAGAACCATTGAATTTGTATAGCTTCCATTTGGAAGAAGGCAACTTGTCCCTCTCTTGGAATCCTTCCCATCCTCTTCTCTCTCAAAAGACCAAGTTGACGTTGATTCCATTCTTGGAATACCTTTAACTCTTTGAGAAACAATGGCTTAGAATAAAAATCCAAGATATCCAAAATGGAATTATGTAGACCCTATTGATCTTGCAGATCAACATGTTATCCCTTAGGCAACTTTGAAGGCCTTGCAAACGTATGACATCATTGGAAAAATGGCATATAAGCACTGTCAAGACATAGCTTCACTAGTTTTTCACAATATTCAAGAAGAAGATATCATGATTTATTCGTTGGTTATCTCTATAAAATAGAATATGTTGTACTGGTACAGAACTCGTAGTATCACATCGTGGGCTGATTTGTCTAGAAAACTAATAGAATATTTCAATGAGCAAGCAAACCCATTTTCCTTGCTCACCTAGTTCACGGTGATACAAAAGCACCTGCAAGAAGAGATAGTAGACTTTAATATTAAATTTAATCACACTTGGCAAAGAGTCCCTAAAGGACTTTGGTCATCCAATGAGCAAGTTGTGTATTATTACCTAATATATTTTAGCTTAGACTTAGTTTTGATGATAAGACAATATAATATCATCACCTTTCCTCAGATTTTTTAGGAGGTAATAAATGTTGAAAATATCCTCATTGCTATAGGCAGGTTTCCTCCCAAGCATGTGATGCCTAGCTTCCCTGAGCTTTCTCAGAGTCAGTCGTAAATACTTACCTCAGCCCCTGCCTACCTCATAGTTTCATCTCCTATAAGTTTCCCTCACAAGCCTAGTTCTACCGTTATACCAACTCTACCAGCTCCACTGATGGTGCCAGCTTTACCTGCTCCTCCTATAGTACCTGCATTGTCAGCCCCAAATCCACAGACTACTCTCATATGAGAAATGCAGATTTCCATGAAGGATATGACTAACGAAATTATTGTAATGAAGAGAAGAGAATTTGAAAGGAAATTTCAATCAAGAAGGTTTCAATATGTGACTAGAGACCAAATTCATTCCACCAACAAGCCTCCTGAAAGGTCCAATATAGTCCTCATCAATGAAGAAGGACAAGTCTCAACTTTTGTGTCTGAGTCAAATTATTGGTGTTCTACATGCAATGATATCCATGGGGAAAATACTTTAATGATGCATCAACATTACGTACAAAATCTGGCTATTGAAAATGCTGAAAGTGCCTAGAAAGGACAGATCAATATGATCAAAGAGGCGATCACAATTTCATGATGCCATCAATTGAGCAAGTGTTCATTCTAATAAGGTTTAAAAAGAAACCTTTGTAAGTGAGCCTAGAGGAATTAAACCCCTTAAAGGTACCCACCAATTCAGAATACAAGGAAGCTAAAAGTAAATCCCATAAAGGATCCCTGTTCACAAGCCATTCCAACAATAGAGGAGGGAGACCAAACCTAATGATGCTTAGCAAAAAGGGGTTAAAACTCAGGAGGAGGCTAGAGATAAGTTAAAATACCCCTCCCTAACTAAGCACCAAAGTATTGATACCACCCATGAGTATAGGATTAATTTTTAACAACCTCCAAGAGACAAGGAGAGACAATATGAAATTTTCACATTCAATATTGTTGAGAAGTTAAAAAAACTCCCTCAAGAGCCAGCATGTATGATGCTTTTCTAATTCCTAGAAAATTTGATTTGCTCCAAGCTCCCCTCAAGCTAATAAAAATCTAAAATAGGGATCATATGGAGTAGAATATGGTCCAAGGAAGTTCTGTTATGGGAGCTAGTAAAAACAAGCCTTCCCCATTTTATCTCTCCTTGAAAATGAAGGGGTGGGTGGTACATAATTGCATGATTGACTTAGGTGCTACCACTAAAGTTATACCCAAGGTTGTATGTGATGTTATGGGCATGGAATATACAATAAATTACCCTGGTATTTTGCAGTTGGATGGTACCCCTTTTAAAACCGTAGGGGTCATCAAGGATGTCCCATGATATTACACAGGCGACCCTAGGTGATTGTCATTTAGGAAATTGTGGTGGTGGATCTAAAACTCTATTTTGGTATGTGCCTCTCAAGAGAGTTTACCACCAAATTGAGCGGTTACCTTTCCCTTGATTATTCTCATATGGAGATACCTTACAAGGGAAGGAAAGTAAAATTTTATTCAGAAAATAATTCCTCATTCCATATAGAGAAATTGGAGGAGGCAGATCAGCAGGTAGGCACAGTGAGCATGGTGAATGAAGAAGAGGACCTGATGTAAGAATTCCTAGAGGAACCACAAATAGAGGATCAGATTTCTTGAAAAGACTTCAATGCTATGATAGAAACAGGAATGGGTACTTACACCATTCAGAAGTTGAAGGTAAAGGAACTAGCTACTTAGAAAGAATTGACATCTTCACCCCATCAGTTATAGAAGCTCTATTTTGATGGGGCAAGATGTAAAAATGGTGCCAGGACTGGGGTAGTCTTAATTTCACCTACAATATCCCAAAAGGCTTTCTCATATAGACTAATGTGGAGTTGCACTAATAATGCAGTAGAATATGAAGCCCTGTGCCTAAGTTTAAACAAGGCATAAAATCTTGGAATCAAACAACTGTAGATATTTGGACATTTAGAATTGGTAATCAACTAGATTTTTGAGAAATACATCAACAAACAACATTACCTCAAAGTCTAAAATAATAAGTTTTGGGACCTATTGGAGGTATTTGAGGCCTTGAATATCAAGGCAATCCCAAGAGATCATAATAGACACACCGATATACTAGCATCCATGGGAGAAAAGTTTTGCTCAGTATCTAATACCATTCACAAGGCAAAGATAGTCAGACTAGTATACAGGCCTTCTATTATAGACAAGAATATATTTTGGTAGGTGTTTGAGAGTGATGAGTAGATAGTTTACTTCTTGATTCACGAGATGAACTATTCAACTAATGGACCCCTAGAAAGTGAATATCAAGAAGATGAAGAGCTCATTCAGTTGAAAAATAACCACATACCAAGGGGTTTGATCACACTTGAAAGCCTATTTGATAACAATGACTGCCCTGCGGGTTGCATGATAAATATCGATGCAAAAGGTTTCAAGGAGGTCCAGATTGCACTAGAAAAAAGTTTAAATATAGGAGTGGAATGTTCAAATGAATAAGTCCTCCAGATCCAAGAATTGTACAAGCATGATGACATCATTGCATGGACCTATGATGATCTCAAAGTATATATCAAGGATGTTATCCAACATACCATTGAGCTTAAGCCTGATGCAAATCCCTTTTGGTAGAAGCAAAGACCAGTCAACCCAATTATTAAAGCCCTAATGAAGCAAAAGCTTCTTAAGCTATTAGATGCCAAAATAATATTTCCCATCAAACATTCCACTTGGGTGGCAGATTTGGTTCTCGTAAGAAAAAATAATGGAGACATACATCTTTGTGTTTTCTGGAATTTAAAAAAGGCCTTTTTGAAGGATCATTATCCTTTCTTGCAAATTAACTAGATACTACATATAGTAGTCGGGGAAAAAATATTCTCATTGTTGGATGGTTTCTCTGGGTTCAACCAAATATGGGTTTGATATGAAGACTAGCACAAAACAATGTTTACTACTAAATAGGGAACTTTTGCATTTCAATGCATACCATTTGGTCTATCTAATGCTGGTACCACCTTCCAAAGAGCAATGGACCTGGTGTTTGTAGAATTAGTGAACAAACTAATTGTCATCTACCTAGATGACATGACTATTTTCTCCCATAAGGAGGACCACGTGGAGCACCTCAGGCAAGTCTTTGAAAAATGCAAAGAATTTGGGATATCATTGAACCCAAAAAAAATTATTTTCACTGTGCAAGAAGGTAATCTCCTAGGTCATGTGGTATCTGAGGTAGAGCTTACTATAGACCCGGATAGGGTGAAAGCCATTCTTGACTTGCCCTTGCATTTAAATAAAAAGGGACTGCAATCCTTCTTTGAGAAAATAAACTTTGTGCAAAATTTTATCTCGAAATTTGCTCAGATAGTCAAGCCTATGATGATGTTAAATAAATATGTAGAGTTTAGGTGAATTGATGCCAGGAGGGATGCTTTCAAAAGCATCAAAAAAACCATTTCAAGAGCTCCAGTGCTCATCAACCCAAACTACTCCAAGGATTTTATCCTCTATGCTTTTGGGGTAGAGGAGAGTTATGCGACAGTCCTTATCCAAAAAGGAGAAGATGATAGTGAGAGACCCATCATCTTTCTCAGCCAAACATTGCATGACCATGAGGACAGGTATTTATTTAAAAGCATGTCTATGCTGTTATAAAATCTTTAAAGAAGTTTAGATATTTTGTCTCTTAGAGCAAAAATATTGTATACATGGTGCACTGGGATGTCAAAAAATTTGTGATTCAAGGAGAATTGGGTGACCAAAGAGCTGGGTGGACTACAAATATTTAAGAATTTGATGTTGAAATTAGGCTAACAAGGCTGGTGAGAGGAAGAGCGTCGTGCCAACAGTTGGTAGAATCTTCAGCATTGGAGTCCAACTCGATCCTAGAAGAAGTGAATCTAGTGCAACTGGGAGAGAAAGGAAGGAGCACTAATGATTGGATCACTGACTTGATATATTATTTCAGTTCTGGTAGGTGTTCAAAATGGTTGACAACGTCCTAGAGGCAGATATAGGCTACAGGCCAAGAAATATGTATTGATCAACAACATTCTCTACCGGAGGAATTTGGATAGGGTCTTCCTACAATGTATACCTCTAGAGAAAATCCATAAGGTCCTTGAGGAGTTTCACTCTGGATTTTTAGGGGGGCATTACTCAGCACAAACCACAATAGCCAAAGTCCTAAGGGTGGGATTCTATTGGCCATCCATATTCTTAGATGCATTCAAACTAGTCAGAGCATGCGATAAATGCCAAAGGTTTGTTGGGAAAGGTAAACATCCTACCATACCTCTACAACCAATAATTGTAGAAGAACCATTCCAGAAATGGGGTTTAGACTTCATTGGTGTGATTAACCTAAATTCATCATCTTGTCACAAATACATCCTAATGACAATGGATTACTTCACAAAGTGGACTAAGACCGAAGCTACCAAACAAGATGACCAACAGACGATCATTGATTTTCTAGAAATGTTGATCACTAGGTTAGAAGTTCCCACCACTATCATTTCATATAATGGCACATATTTCATAGGTGCCAAAACAATGGATTTCATGAAAAAATATGATATTTATTGGAATGCCTCCTCGAACTATATTCGTAGGGGATTGGTCTAGCCAAGTCTACAAATAAGAATATGCTCAAGATAATAAAGTGAAACATTGAGCATAACCCCAGATGTTGGCACCTCCTGCTTGATCAAGCAATATGGGAGGATAGGATAACCCCTAAGAAGTCCTTAAAAACATCATTGTATACACTAGTCTATGGAAAATATATTATCCTTCCAATCAATCTAGAAAATAGATGTAAAATATTTCCAAGCAATGGAGAAGATGTTGGTGCAGTTGATGGAATTGGAAGAGAAACAAGAATAGGTGTACAATAATTTATGCCAACTTCAAAATATGTTCAAGCATTGGTTCAACAAAAGGGCGGCACCAAAGGAATTTTTTGAAGGTGATTTTGTCCTAAAGTGGGATGCAGATAGGGCAAAGCCAGGTGCACATGACAAGTTTGATTCCATATGGTCAGGACCTTATCTCATTGAAAGTTGTAGGGACACAAATGTGTACCAATTACGTGACCTTTATGGGCGACTGCTCCTAATTTTGGTTAATGGCTAGCACTTGAAACACTACGCTTAGCCTCAGACGTGGTAGATTTTGTATATATGCACATAATTTTGTTCCTTGTATTTTCTTTCAAGTTTTTAGTTGAAAATATTCAAAAATAGGAGTAGCAATTTCCCCCCCTATTTTACCAGATTTTGGGCTCAATCCATCGTTCATTCACTGAAATCTCCTAGGAAAAGTGAAATAGCTAAGTATCAGTTGGACGGAGGATCGGGTTAGCACTATAGTTCCATTAACTCCCAAAAGTCTAACATGGAGCAATAAATAGTGCAATAGAAATATGGGAAGTCACCTGACTTCCTGGGAATCCCAAATGTTCATCGATGAGGAATTACAACCGATCTAGTACAACACCCAATGGATAAATGGTAGAAAATATGATCTCGGGTTGGTCCCGAAACTCCACCACTCCTGAACGGGAAACTAGGAAGCCTCCAAGACTTAGGCAAAACCAAAAAGCACATCGTAAAAGAACATAAAACTAGTGGTAAAAATTTGGGAGCTGAGTGGACAACAGGAAAGTCTTGAAAGACCATAATGGCCACCCTAATGGTAAAACAACAAGAAAAAATTGGACACGGGTGGACAAATGGGATGCAACTTGTTTGGAGAAGGCCCTAAATACCCACCTCAAGCAAGTAGAAGTAGGGCCTACCACTGCAAACTATCGATCACTAGGTGGCGACATGTGGATGAGCACATCTATCACTTCTCATCCCAACACTATCAGTAGTATTATTACCCAATCCAAATCAAGAGCACAACACCATAAATTACACGTGTAAAAGGGTCAACCTCTATCCCAATGAAATTCAAATGAATCGATTACGCTAATCAGAGGAGGCACACATATCAATAAGCACTACAAGAAGTAATTATCGAAGCAACATGGTATTATAGCTAGCAGCCCCTCAACCAAACATGTCAGGAACGCTTCACCAAAATAGCAGTGAAAGCACACTTCTCAGGACAATTGAAAGGGTGCATCATAAATGGTGAAGTGGGAAAGATCCTGAGCATGATCCACCTAAGGAAATTGCACTGCAATAAATAATGACACCATGATGGTGAAAAAGGCTCGAAGGAAAAGAATGTAGCACAATCAACCAATGAAAACTGCTATCACAGCAATCCCATTGGTCGACGATTCACTCCCCAAGAAAATTTGATAAGAGTCGTTTGTCAAATAGATCGTGCCTCAATAAAGTTTCCCTCATTTTGCACAATCTTCCAATCAATGGTCTTGCCAACTAATTCCATATTTTTCTTCTTTGGGCACTATAAATAGGATATGGAGAATGTCACTATTTGCTTTTGCTCCTATTAAAGTTATTGAAACACCTAAATTGGTAGGACTTGCCCAATCAGAACAAGAAATATCCTGGTGCTTTGAGCCCACATTTCTTGACAAGGATACTATGAGTACAAAAACACGAGAAGAGCAGAATGATGAAGCCAAAGCCCAAGAAGCAACTTGAGGACTTTATGGAGGGAATAGTGGACACAATATTGACCATTAAGTCCAAAGCTAAACTCTCCCGTGAAGGTGCAACAACTAAAGCAATGAAATTCCCTTCAAGTTTAGGGGCTACCCCATGGAAGACTTAGTTAAGCCTTTTCATGTCAATCGTCGTGTATCCCTGCCCAGATCTTGTTGAGGAGATTGTAAAATTCTATGATGCAAGAACAAGTACAATGCGGAATGAGAACTTGCAGCCCTTGTTCTTCATAAATTCACACACTATCAAGAAAGCATTTGCCATTCCAAAAATTCCTGAAGATGATATCTTGAGAAGATGCCTAAAAGTTATCAACCTAGAGTGAAAAAAGGATAAATTGCTCAATGATGCCCTAAAATGTGGCTGACAGAGGTACTAGGTGGTAAAATATTACCAATAAATTATGCAGATAAAACATGGGTATTGGCAAATTTCAAAGAAGAGGCTCAATCGGTTCTTTCCATGCTAGCTATATTGTTGGGTCTGGCAACAAACAAGATAGTTTATCTGGAGCAGATGGTAATGGCCCATGCAGTACTCAGGGATTTCAACATTGTGAGACTGGATTGGGCAGAATTCTTGGTCAGGAACATCAAGAAATAACTGGCAGAATATGAGGGAAATTATAGCAATGAATTTCACTATCCATATTACCTAGTGTGGTTGTTTTTCTACTGCATGCCTCGCGATGAGCACTCTATGTTGATTCTTGATACAAATGAAAAATGGGAGATACATCTAATGGTGGAATGGACACACATGCTTAGAAAGAGAAATTCATATTTGGAGTTCAATAAGAAATTCTTGGGATCCATCCTAGTATGTATTTTTGGGGTCTGCTCTTGCTTATCCAAGAAAGCTAGAAAATTCTTAAGGGAGAACATGTTGGAGGCTAGGGATTGGTACTATCTAGAATAGGGTACATGCATATGTTTGAATGGTTTTTTTGGGTTCCCCTACCTACTCCCTTATTACATCACGAACTAGATTTTTAGCATGGAGGTGTGCGGAAAATCCTTGTAATTGAAAAGAAGTATGGTCAAGGAGCAAAGAAAATTGTGGTCTTTCATATGCCTATTTCATTTGGGCCCATAAATATTCCCAAAAGGGATAACATCACATACCAAAATCTGGATAGCAAATTGGCTGCCTTAGATCTTCCTATAGTACCTCCCAGATGGCACTATGACCTAGATAGCATCCTCAAGATGAAGCTTTGTGGCAACAACGCTAGGTCGCAATAATTTAAGCACCAAAAGAATAAGTACAATGAGAAAGTATTGGATTATATAAACCTTCCAGAGGATCAAGTGGTACCATTCACATAGTTTCAAATGCAAGACCGACCACCATGGAGAGTTATTATCCATACACAAGGGTTTTTGATCCTGAGAAAAATCTTGATCAATGACTTAGCTGAAGGTTGGTCCGGTTAGTAGCAAAGCAGAAGAAGTGGGATGAAGACAAGATTGAACAATGGTGGGTGAAGCAGTGTGAGGAAGATAATTTCCAAGAGACTCTCCCAGGAAGGGGGACCAAAATTTTGGAGATAAGTATGATGCCAACATTGCCACCTGGAGGAAAAGAGAAGATGAAAACCTCTCCCCAAATTTGTTGAGAAAATCAGACATAGTAGATCCTAGAATGAAAATGGAAGATGAAGAAGAAGAAGAAAAAGAAGAAGAGGATGAAGAATAGGAGGTCCAAATCTCGTTCCAGGTTCAGGAAGACGCAACCTGTGGGAAGATGGTTGAGCAGGAAGTTTCCTCTACTCAAATTCAGCAAAGCACCAAGATAACAAGGTCAACCAGACCTTTCAAAGTAGAAGTGCAGAAGCAGCTCGGACCTCTGATACAAAGATCAAAGTAGAGTGAAAAAAGGAAGGATCGCTCCAACCCCAATGTCTCCAAGGTACGTGAACTAGAGCTCAAATGTCAGCGGTCACAACCAAAATATTTGAAGATAGAGGAAGTGGGAGTAGCGGCCCAGGTTAATAAGGAGAAGTAAATAGTTGAAGAACCCTAAAAGCATATTTAGGAAAAATGCACCATCCTCCTAGAATCCCCATCTCCTTCCCCACATCGAACTCCATCTCTTGCATCATTGGAAGATTCCCCAGATTCACCTTCTCACTTAGCCTAATTTTTAGGAATGATCCCGACCATGATTCTCGTGTTGAGGAAAGAGGGTCTCAACCCCCAAGGTCTCCCTATTGCATCCCTTTTATCCATCCAATACTCAAAATCTACTAGAGCCTCCACTACCCTCACCCACATCCAATCCACTCATCACTCTACCTCCTCTACCTCATCCTTCGATTTCATCCATGTCTTTATCCACTTCGTCGCACCTTCCACAAGCTTTGCATCAGTAGCCCCCTCCGTTGTCTCCACCACCATAACCAAGACCCTCAAGTGGAACCACAAGTGCAACCCCAGTTCAAGCAATAGTAACACATCCTTTGACTCTACTGCCAACTTTCCTTACTACACCACTCATGCCTAAGGCAACAGAAGAAGACGTGCCAAAAATCTTCAGGGTTGTGAGAGTTGCACAAGATAATCAAAGAAAGTGGGTGGATGAGCAACTGCAACAGTTGTATGAGGATAGGGTGGAATTCGCCCTTATTACTCTTCATGAGATCGATCCAATTGAAGGAAAGAGGCACAAGATAACAGCTTATCCTAAGGAGAAGAAGGATATGGTAGATATGAGGCTTGATGACTGGCAGCTGGACATTCAGATCAGAGATATTGCTAAAATTACTTTGATTGAGGTTGTGAGGACAGCCCATGTTGATGTCAATACTCTTTTTCTGAAAACTAGATATGTAGAGAAGAAGCTCAAAGTTGCAGAGAAAAGGGTTCAAACCTTGGAATCTTAGCTCCATTGGGCGAAGCTAGACCAACAAGCCCTCGAGAATAGGGTCAAAGTATTGAGCAACACCTTGGAGAAGGCACCCTCACCAAATATTTTGTAGTAGAAGGATGAGAAGATTTCTAGTCTAGAATATGAGTTGTAAGTGGCGAAGAGTGCTCTTAAAAAGTAAGACGTTGAGTTCAATGCCAAATTGTAGCAGTAGGAGAGCTCACTGAACGAATGCAAGGTTAAAATGCAGCAACAAGATGTCCTAAATGCTACATTGACGAAGTTGCAGAAAGGAAAATACAAGACATGTGGATCAATCATTTCAAAGGACTCTTTAAGGAAGATCAGGCTTGTTTACTTGAGAAAATCAAAAGAAGCAGCTGTAAAAATCCTCTCCTTTTGCGCTAGCAATTGAAGAAAGTTTATCAATCTCCAAGGAAGAAAAGGTTGAGTTGGGCAGCAAGAACATTGCACGAAACATGGGTGCCTAGGTAGTAGCATTAAGAGCAATGTTCAGGAATAAGGATGTTCAACTATCAAAGTCCTCGATGTGAGAAATTGAACAATGTCATATCATGATGCAACAAATTTTTTGTATTGTGGAGTTGTACTTTGAGGGGGAAGAACTTCAAGGAGCACTCAAAAAAGAGTTAGAGAAGATGAACAAAATCAACACACAACTCAAAGCACTCAAGTCCTCGATGTTTTGGGATAGCAAGCAACAACTTTACAAAAAAAAACAGACCTCGGAAATGTGTTTGAAGACTTGGAGAAGCATGAGTGTGATATTGTGGCGTTGCAAGAACCAATAACATCGAATCAGTTTTTCAACATGACACTCAAATTATTTGGCCTCTCCACTAAGTTCGAGTAGATGGTTGAAAGATATAGTGATCCTCCTTGCAAGGAAAGCTACAGACTAATATATATCATCGACCAGATCAAAATCACCCTTGTTCCCGCTACTGAAGCTTGGGAGCGAATGTGCCAAAAGCTTCAGGTCCAAGTGGCATAGGTAGCTGCCCCCCAAGTTGAGTCCTTGAAAGCTCAAAGCAGTAGCAGGAAGAACCAGAGAGTGAAGAATGAGTCGCGAGAGGTATCTCTTTTGGTCATATTATTGGTTTTTGATGTGACTCTGTGGCCCAATGAGCAAAGGCCTAAGAACTATTTTTGTTTCAGACTAGCTTAGTAGATTCTCCTATTAGTTGGGTTCCTTGTTTTTAGCGAGTGAAACCCCCCTCGTAAGTTGCCAAGAGTGTGGGTAACTTTCTCATACCCACTTACTCCCTGAGGTGGAAAGGTTAAAAAATTACTTGAAAACTGTCTAAGTATGGGAGAGGACAGTGAATCGGGTTCACACCCAGCTCTGAGTGGGTCCCAAAGTCTCATCATAGAGAAATTTGAAAAGGGGCGCAAGGTGGAGAATCAAGTCGCAAACATTCTTTCGATGCTCCCAAAAGTCTGCCCTTCAGAAGTCCCACGATGGGCGGAAGATTGGGCATATAATAAACTGCGGGTGATCCCAAAGCCCCACCTTGAAAGCAAGCGAAGGTTCATGCAATCAACAAACGACAGAGAAAACCTGAAATCTCACCCAAATTTGAGAGAGCGATGAGCCTTGGAGGAGAAGTGGGATGAGATGGGATCTCTTCCAAGTCCCAAAACCCCACCAAAAAGGAGTAAGAAGCAGAGTCAAGCGAAATATTGGGATGTGGTCAAACTCCATGTGCGACCCAAAGACCCACCCTATACAAGAGCAGGTGCCCGATGGAGAAGCAAGATGCAATCGAGATCCACGAGAGGCCCAAAATCTCGTCGTGACAACAAGGAGAGATCAAAGTTTTTAAAAAGGTCCCAAGAAGCCAGTTTGCCGCTAATGGTGATGGCGCACTATGCCCAAGGTGAAGGGTTGGTAGGTAGATTTAATGATTGGTCAAATAAAAATCTGCGTGCAGCTGGTAGGTGGTAGATGGTCATTTGAATGATCAGGAGATGAGTATACGACCTCTGAGGCAGGTTGCAGGAAACATAAGTTCCCCAACTACTTGGTTTTCCCATGCATGCATGAATATTTAAGGTAGCAAGACTGTCATAGTTAGATACGAAGGAAGAAACTAAACAGATACAACCAACGTGACCAACTTCGGTGTTGTCGAATTGTTCCATCAATGGCAAAGGGGTTGCATAGGATGTGCACAGTTCAACTACCCTCTTACGCAACCATCCTGCATTAATGAGGCTTTAATTCACTTGTAACAATAGTCTTCTCCAAGAGCTATATATGTATGGTTGTAATGTATTTCAAAAGGTCGGCTCTTTAGCCATTATAATCTGCATGTAAAATTTGAATGACTCAAAAATACAAGTGGATCATTGTCTGGCCTTCAAAAATTTCTCATGTATGTATGTTTTTTCGATTGTTTATTTCTATTAAAATTAGTTGAATGAATGTGTTGTAATTTTGCATTCTAGGTCCGAGGTGTAGACCAATTGGTTCATCCAAACCCCATAAGGGGGGCGGAGGTCCAAGGTTCAAATCTCGAGCCTCGTCGGACTGAACGCTTGTCTCTTTCCTGGTGCTTTCAGTGGCGTAAAAGGTTTAAAATGATTGTGGCATGGCGGTTATAGGGGCGGACTGCGCGAAGATTTGTGTGGTGGCTTTCGGGCGGACAGCGCAGAATACTGTGGCAGCCATAAAAGTTGGACAGCCTGCCCGGATTCGTGGCGGCTACCGATTCCACCATGTTAAAAAAAAAAATTGCATTCTGGATTTCATGCTTTTCATTCTCTAATTCTAGAATTCACAATTAAACTCGGTGGTAAACATTGATGGGAAATATTTGTTGGTCTGTTAGATGATCTATGAGAATTTTATTGAGTATTTAGGTTATGCATGTTTTTTGATGTGGTTGAATCCATCCCATAAGTTCTAGCTTCAACTTTCTTTCTTTTCTTTAACCTCCCTTTTTCCCAAGCATAGTTAGCTTGGAGTCGACCTTCTCCGAAGATTGACCTTGAAGCATCCAGTTTTGAGGCCATTCAAAGTTGGTCAAGGTATGTGGGCGTACAAACCTTACCATTAGACAAACTTTCGACCAACAATTATCCCCTAACTAGTCTCAAAACGTAACCCTATTATTAGTATTATTGAGGGCATAAATGAAGCAAAATCCCAACAATATGTCCTTTTGGCCCAGTTATTATTTTTTCGAGGTCCTCACACTTACCAACCATACAATTTCACATTTAGGATGCAAAAAAAACTATTGTACCCCTTGATTCCTCCTGGTGTAAGATGGACAATAAAAAACCCTTTTTCCAAATTGTGTGAACAACAATATCAAGTCTCCAACCAGTACACATTATTTCTTCTAACTTCAAGATATCTTATGTGTCTTTCTACAATATGGCATACCCTATGCCTATCTATTACAATCAAGCCTCTTACATTCCAAGATAGGACTGAAATATTCATAAAAATAAATTCGTATTTTAGGGATCATTGAATAGATCCCCAAAGAAATATAAATACACCATAGGTTATCATTCCTTGATAGGAGAGATGGAGCATGACCAATTTCTATGAGAAAGAAGCTAGAGAGAAGAATCAACTAACACCTCCATGTCACTTAAAACTCTATCTTAGAATAAATTTTTAGCAGACTATAGAGATGAGAGTGGAGTCCTTATGCTTAGACTGAACTTCTATCCACACTTCATCTAAAAGACCATCTCTCTATAAGAATTATTTCTAGAATCTCCTATTGAACAATTTTCCAATGTGACAACTAAACATCTTGCTAAAGATTGATTTCTTCCTTAGGCACAACCAAGACAACATTATTTTGAATTATTCACTTCTTATTAAAATTGGCAAGGCCTTGGAATTTGGTCCAAATAGAGTTCTAATCCACTAAAGGAATTAAAGTGGCATGCACCCTACAAATGGGACCACTAAAAGAACTCCTAAATTCAACATTACTATATCCATCCCGACCCCTAAAACTAGGGTTCTAAACTCTGTTAAGCATGTCACCCAATGGTTGAAGGTTAGGAGAAGGTCAGAGAGAATTAGATTTTTCTATAGATTTACCTCCTTCCCTGATTTATTTAGCTTATATATTGATAAGTTAGAAGAATAGCTAATTGTGAGTGGAATAGAAGGTGGCTTGCTAGACAATTATGTGGTGAAGCTACTTTTGTATGCAAATAATCTCATTTTGATTGTAATGACAACACAAGGGTTAAAAGAACATTTAAAGGCCTTAAAACACTTATGTAAGGGCGTTGGCATGCAAGTTAATACTAGCAAAACCAAGATAGTGGTTTCAATCAACCAAAAGGAAATAAAACAATTAATCTTCCAATTTGAAGTTCTCCTAGAACTAATAGAATAGAAGTACCTTGGCATAGATTTCAATAATAGACTTAGTTGAACAACATGGATATCGAAAAGAGTAACAAGATGTTGGAGAGGTAGAATTGTGGAATTGGAAGACCATCTAGATCTTATTCAAATTTTTGGTAGTGCCAGTGGTGTTTTATGGATGTGAAACATGGGCCAACAATACATTGAGATTGAAATGGTAGCCAATAAAGAGAATCCAAAAGTGTTTGGTTACAAGAAAATTCAAAATAAGAGCTTTGGCTCCATACACAATATTCCTAGTAAAAACTTGTACTTTTTTTATAAAAGCAACTAAAATTGGTTCTTCTAGATTATTTGAAAAAAAATGAACAAGTATATATAAATATGTCACCTAAGGTTATAATAAAATATGAGGCAAATAGAAAAAAGTGAATGAAAATAAATGAGAAATGGATGAATAAGTGGGATGCTAATTTAATAGAATGCCCAAACAACAATACAACTAGAAAACTCTATGCAAGGGGGAAAATTAAGGCAATAATATCAACAAAAAAGCTAGGAAGACGGAAGGTGCACTACCTTTTTGAGTTCAACCTCACATATGAACATCACAAAAAAGAATGTGTACGAATATCAAACTAAGGGAAAAGATACTTGTAGCCCAAGTGAGAAATAACTCAAATCAACTCAGATGTAAGACAAGTAGATGGAAGAGGCCTAAAGAGAAATGGGAAAAGAGAATATGTACAAATTGCACTTCAATGGAAACTAAGAAATACTTTATTTTGTAATACAAAGCTTATAATAATATTTGGAATAGTTATAATGATAGATTAGCAATGGATTCTCTAACTTAATTGTTTGATAAAACAAGAATAATGAAGCTAGAAGAATTTATGAACAAGATTAATAGCAAAGGATTGCTTCTTAAAAAAGAGAGAATCATAACTTAACTTTGATTTTTCACATAAATCTGTATCCTTTTAAAGAAAAAAGTAGGATAGAATATTGTGTTTAAGGACAATGTTTTATTGTTCCATAGGTTGTTTTGGCCTCTTCGATGTTAAAAGCTCTCTATTCTGTTTGAACTTTAGAACTATCTCAATATGATTTTAGTGCTAATAAGGATTTAAATATTGTTTCTATTGGAAAAAAATGTTGCTAAAATTATAGAAAAAAAATACTATATTTTAAAAACAATTTAAATTTTTACTTTTAAATAATGCAAAATAATAATGATGAAATTGATAGAAGAATTTGATTGTTCCAAAAGTCATCCTTTTCTATTGGATAACTTTTGGATTGGTAGTTGTCTTTCTGGCCAAGCAATTACCAAGAATAGACCTAGGTTCAAACCTTGGGGGCATGCCTATGGTAAAGGTAGTTGTTTGTTCTGAATGCTCTGAGTGCACGCCAGACCGTCGACGACAGTACGAATTCCGAGCGATCGGTGGTCCCCCTCACGCCGGATCAACAATAACAAGGTGGTATAGGCTTGTTGGGAGCATCCCCTATGGTTTGAACCCTGCACTTGGCAATTACTAAAAATAGCGTGGATGTAACTAACTCCCCTATGTATCTAAAAAAACTTTTGTTAATGACCAAAAAAAAAAATTGTCAACTAACTAAACTAAAGACAATTTTCTTGGATGGATTGGAGATAAACCCTTTATTATTTAACATATGAAATTGCATTTCTTGCTATATAACACTATCCTATGCTCTTTGTTATATTTATTTATATAACTCCTTTAAATGATAATAGTTTATGAGACTCCCAACTTAAGTGGGCCTAATGGAGTAAGACTTTGGAACTCCAAATAGGAGGTCCAAGGTTCGAACCTGAACGGGTAGGGTTGTACACAATTCTCTGCCAAACAGAATATGGTTAAATAAACATCTTTCATGAGGATCATCACATATGCCCTATGGCCCCGTAGACTATTGAATATAAAAAGCTACTTTGCTTTAAGTCCACTATTTAAGCTCCTTACAAGTTCAATCGCATAAATTTTTGATAGTGTCTTTAAAAAGTTGTTGGTCCTCAAAGCTGAGATGTACATATTTGGAACTGCAGTTTCAATCTAAACAATGTTCCAATTATATTAGGTTCCTTTACAATTGACTGTTTCCTTTTCTCATTGTATATACTACATACTTCATAAGACTCTTTTAAAATCACTTGGACAGGACAATGTATCATACAATTAAAAATAAAGTACATTTTGTGACCTTGACTTGTAAAGAATATTCACAGAACTTCAATTGTCATAATGGAATAGTAAGCAATGAGCATAGTATTTAGTGCAACCAACATAGAACTATGACGTCTCATTGATTGAGAGCAACTAGCAAATCATAATGCATCTAACATTTAATATTAGTGGCACCACTCCATTATGAAGGTCCAGAAAATGGTAGAATGGTGTACTTTAAAATTTTAATGTTTATGTTTTTATAAATAAAGCAATTTCATTGTAGTAATGGCACACCTGCTGCTTTAGTGACCTTCAAGAATTTTTAAAAGACTCTCGTTGCCTTATTGATATACCTCCTACTATTGTCAATGTCTAGTGATTCACAAAAAATGATTTTATTGTCTAGTAAAACAATGTATGTCATAGACAAACATCATATTTTTTTCCCATGGGATTTAGGGCAAGTGGTTGGGTGTGAATTTCACACCATCAACCAAAGTTCAAATCCCTGGTTGAACCTTAACATTTAGATCAAATGGCATGAGCTCAATCAGTTAAATTCCTTGATCTTCAAGGAGACCCAAATTCAAATATTGTCAACCAATACATGCATAATTGTCAAGCTGTTGTAATACCACTATATGATCATGATGTAAACCCATTTCAGTCCCATATAAACAATTTAAAAAAAATAACATACCATAAACAGATTTTAAATTGCTCCAGATTGTGGAGGTATGGAGCTGTGAAAATTTACTCCAAACTAAAAGATGAGATTTCCACCACTCAACTCTTCAATGTTTGCACCAATTTAAGGAAATTGTATACACAACATTTATGTTCGGTACTCAATATTTGACATGCCCATCACTACCATCATACCAACATTGAACAATGTTATAAATGACTTTAGGTCAGAGGCCTTGCCCAACACTCCAGGTTTGGAGTATGAGACCCCAAAGGAACACATCCAGCCTACCCCACAAGACTCGAATAAGTGACCCAGCTGGATGTTCAGTCGCTCCTGACATAATGGTAATATGACTGGCATTTCACATGTCCAATTATATAATACTAACCCCTGTAAATGTTATGTTATATGCCAAAGTACTGCTCAAAAGCCACGCAACTGCCTACATGCCAGCACAACAATTGGTTATTTTCATTTTCATATCTTGATATCCTTTTAGATAAGTTTATTTAGTACCAAGATAACTGTTTCAGACTTTTTGTGGTAGACTGGTCTGTCAATAACAAGTTATTATCATCATAGTTTGTGCCAATACTGCCACCTTTGAATATTTTCATAAAATAAGAATATGATTGTTCAAGACAACGTTTTTTAAGAAATACTTTCATACTCAAACTAAATGTGGGGCCCTAACACCCTACTGAAAATGAGTGTTATTGAAATTTTGAAAGAATATTTTAACCATATAATAATCTCTTGCTCAGCCTCATAAGCATGCTATTTGTAAACCTCTACCGTAGTTTCAGTACTTTAACTACGCATACATCTCACTAGATTAACATAGTCGGCTAAAATTAAATATTTAGTACAACACTGTTGGAGCAGGGTCTACCTACTTCCACATCTAATAGAATGTCTCTGCCTACATAGACAGGAATAGATACACAGATAAGGACTACTTTGCAATGGTGAACATGATCCTATTCATATAACTTAGATCATCTTCAAGTGAATCTATACTCTCTTTTGGAGTTTTATAAATATTATTTATCTGCAACTTTAATAAAATATGACTTGGCATTATGTTTGGAGTTTTTGAATATTATTCATCTGCAACTTTAATAAAATATGACATGGCATTATGTTTATCTACAATAACAGCATGTACAAAGTGCAACAGTAAAAATGTTTTATGGAATTTGCAGAAGATCAAACATGTGCATCTGCAAATTTGATTAGAACATAGATGGAAATCCCATTAATGAGGGAAAAAGAGAATGGTTAATACAACTATTGATGCTTTTACTTGGGACAAGAGACTTAGTCACTACTGGGTCATTTTACAGATACTTACCTTAGGGGTCATTTTACAAACAAGTTAGAGCAGATCCCATATTTGATTGATTTTGATTTTGCACAAAATTTCTTCCATTAAGGGCAGCCTATGTTAAGAAATGGCATTACATTTTAACCTGATACATTCTTCAATTTATCCTTATTTCCAAAACAAATAAGGAAACTGAATGCTTCATAGTGAAAAAAACTGAAGCAAGATCTCAATATACATACAATGCTCTCCTTAAGCATGAATCCACAAGTCTATTCGTATTTACCAACATAAGCAAACTATGTTAACTACGTAGACGTTGTGTCCTGCGTCGTTTTCCACGAATAGATTTGGTCCATCCAACTGGCCCACCCCGCATACTTGTATCATGTATTCTAAGCTTATTCTGTCTAGCAGAACTCCTCCTCTCATTACCATGGCAGGTGCTATCTCTACTAGAGTGGCTTGATGAAGATCCAACACAAGCCGGCTGCCCTTCTTGTTGGAGGGTACTTTGCTTTGTGATAGAGACACTTCTTTTAGACATACCCTTAACTTGGGGCTTACTGGGTGCAAGGCTCAGAAGTATCTTTGCTGCAAGACTTTCACATGCCTCCTCTTCTTCAGATCCTCCTTTGCTTTCTTGTGAGCTTATACTG
The DNA here is from genome assembly GCA_028583015.1 of Wollemia nobilis. Taxonomy (NCBI): domain Eukaryota; kingdom Viridiplantae; phylum Streptophyta; class Pinopsida; order Araucariales; family Araucariaceae; genus Wollemia; species Wollemia nobilis. The sequence goes on from JAQPPZ010000503.1 coordinate 1,980,720, forward strand.
TGTTCTTTATGTATTTTGGTTGCCTCTAACGATTGGTCTTTAGATGGCATCCTTTGTATTATGGCCTGATCACCTTGGAAGTCTGGCATATGCTTGATGCATGAAGACTGTGGTTTGATTTGGGTATCAGTCAAGCTTTCATTTTGGCTTCTTTGTCTCAATCTGTCCATGTGGACATTCTCCATGTCCGTCTCCCCTGACCCAAATTCTTCTTTCTTTACATCACCCAGATCATTTGTTGGACTACCTTGGTCTTTTGCATGGCTGTTATTTGTAATTATCACTCCCTTGCCAAGATGAATAATATCTCGGCTTTGAAGAGCCTTAGAGGTCAAAGCCTGGAAGTAAATTTGACTATGCTGAACTTTATTATCAACCAATGCACTCTCAGTCTCTTTTATTTGTACAGGTTCAGTTCTCCTGTGAATCTGATCTGTTTCAATATGTTTCTGACCCTCGTACTCTTTTGTTATGGGATCCAAATGCTGTTCATATTCCCCTCTACATTGTTTCCCCTCATGTGTTCCTACATTGTTGCTTCCATGGCCTGAGGAATCAAGGTCCTCAATCTTATGACTTTCTTTTTGTGATTGCATCTGTGAAGCACAATTTTCACTCATGTCAATAGAAAGCCAATGCATCTTTTGGCTGGCATCTTTTGACATTTTATCTTCTAAGTCTGACAATCCAGGCTGTGACTGCTTCCCTTCAATCTTAAAACCAGCTAGCTTGTTTTCGTCAGAATCTTGCTGCTGGATATCAGTTGTCTTACAAAAGAAAACTTTGTTAGCAAAAGGTTGTAGCTCCTTTGACTCTTGAGATACTGCTTGACCAGCAGAACATTCACCATGGAAAGTATCCCTCTTTTCCATCAAAGAACCGTTTCCTTTACCCAATTGACTTGAATCGGACCTGTCTCTGCCTTTAGTTTCACTTTCATCAACCAATACTCTACTCCATGCGGTTTGTTCGGTGGAAAGTGGTTCGGTGCTTTGAAGCTCATATTTGCAATCTCTGTTATCTTCCTGTTCTTGCTGCCCTTCTATGTGTTGTGTATCTAGACTGCAGTTACTGCACCTTGACACTTCAGCATGAATTTGCCTTTTTTCATCTGTACTGACAGACTTATAAGGATCTCCCAACTGATGATTCCTGGTAAAGGAGATTCTTCCTTCTGAGTGATTGCACATCTGGCTATCTCTTGAATCCAATGGATGCCCAACAGTTCTATCATTTTCTACAAGCTTAAAACGAATATCAACAGGTGAGTTGGACGATTGAATACTAGAATGTTGATGTCTAGTAAACCCTGCAGGTCCATTAACACTTGAACGTTCCTCATAGCATTGCTGTGTCTGAGCTTGTAAGGATTTAGAATGCTCTGTTTGTGATATAGGCTTTGCAGGAGGACAACTTTCTATGTGACCTCTGTCGCGCATTGATGTCTGATCTGAACTTTGACATGGTACTGGATATCTATGGTCATGTATAACTTGCTGCTGATATGGATAAAATTGAATATATGTTCCCTGGGGACACCAGGCACCTGAGAGAGGATTTGGTATGGGACCTGCTTCATTGTTTTTATTAACTGCTGGGAAAACAAATCCCTGAGCCGCAAGGGCAGGGTGTCCTTCAAGACTCCATTGCAAGCCAAGGGCTGGGATAGCTGCTCCAATGGGATAACCCTGAGTGAGAACCACAGGAGTGAGCTGACTGGCACCTCCATAAGGATTGGTCGCTAAAATTGTTTGAAATGATTCTTTAGGACGTCTTGTTAATTTCTCTTGTGTAGTTTCTGGCTCTTCACAATTCTGCACCTCTTTATTTAAAATTTTCTTATCTATGTCTTGCATTTTGCTTGATATATTATCATCTTTAGATGAGGAGATAATTCCTTTCCCAGGTATGAAAGAGTCCTCTGAGCTACCAACAAACTTCCATCCCTGTGGTTGAGAGAAAACTGGAGCTAGCATCCAGCTTGACTTTTGACTTGAAGAATCATTTTCTGGGTTACTTATGCCTCTTGTTGGTGCCTGCAAATAATGTACCCAACAAGTTAGTTTTGGTTCCATAGGACAGAACCATGTTCCCATGAAAACTTGCTTGGTCCATTGAAGAAAAGGAAAAGCAATTGGCAAAAGAACATATAATTGGCATTTCCTTCATTTAAGGAACAGTCAATAAAAAGGCACCATGTCCTGTGGTATGATTGATCTTTGTCACAATATATATTTATTTTAAAGATGCTATACTTATGTTGTGTAGGGTATATGTGCTGACAACAGCAATGAGTTCAAGTGGACTTCCAAGTCATTTCCAACATTATTCAATGGCAACAGCGTTCATGGTTCATAACAATCCATACTCAGAATTAATTACAATTTAAGAGAAACATTGTTGATTGAAATTGAAGCAAGTGATAATTGGAGGATCTCTATATGATGGGTTTTGCTATAAGAGAAGACAAGACTGATGGTTCAACTAAGATGCATATCCACCTTATAAGATGTTGCATAGTAAACTCCTCTAACCAAGTGGTAATTCCAACTCGTGTTTATTTTCGAGTCTTGAATTATGCCCATGTGAAAACTAGGATGTAATGGCAATTCTTCCTATAAAATCCCCTAAACCATGGACAATTTGAACATCAATGGATTGTGGTCGCCATGAATACTTTCATTACTCTGAAGGATGAGGATCAAGCTTGCAACACTCACAAACTTACTTCCAACTCTGAGAATGCTCGACAATAACGGCATAAAGGGCCTCGAAAATAAGGAAGTAAATAATAAAACATATGAAAGAGAAAGCTGAGGTTGGATCTGCCAATGTCTTAGCATACAAATGATTTATTCAAAATCACAATGGAACCTAGTATTGAAATAGTTTATTAAGTGCCTAGAGGTTTTGCCTGCTTTATCAAAGATTTATTCCTTATTTCAGGATGGTTTGAACAGGCAACCACATAAGCTTTTATGTTTTTTCTATGCAACCAATGAACCAAGTGCATAATCATTCCTTTATTCCACCCTTCTACTGCCAGCAGTCTGTGTTGTATGTTAAAAAGTGTAAAGTTTCACATGCAAATTTTGCCTAACCGGATGAAATACACATCCATCTTCAATGCATTCATGCATGGTGTGGTCACATTTTTTAGTTAAAAGTTCCTAGGTGCCTATAGGAAATATTGAAGTTGTGATAGAATGTCATATTTCCAACTGTGAGAGTTGTAAAACTCATACTCAACAAAATCTGAATTTTGAGCTTTTAGAGAACTTTAAAATTAAATTCCTATAACCTTTGGAGAGAGACGAAAAAACAAAAACTTAAAGAAATTTTGAATTGGAACCATATCTGATCCAAAAATCTGTATTTTGACTTTAGTTTTTGATACTGAATTCTGGAAAAGATTTACAGTATTTTGCACAGCAAGGAAAACATGTCAAAATGTGAACTAAAATCCAAAATGAAATATGAAATTTGGATTTTCAGGAGATATTTGAAATCTAAATACCAAATATAATTGTATTATATTCAGATAACATTCCAAACAGTACATAAACTAAAAATACTTTCTTGAGAAGGTATGGATGTCAACTCAGGCCTTAGGTCTCCAAAAGTAATATGGGCGCTGCACTTGACTCAGCAAAATGCTAAATAGTCTGTCAAAGATTACCTATAGTACACATCCCCTTCTCTAAAGGTTATATCTTTTACCACTATTTTCTACTTTAAATCTCTTTGGTATGTGCATGTGGGATTAATAGTTTTTTTATGTAAGGACAAAACTTAGGACCCATATGACTGGGCCACATGCATCCACAAATAACTTTAAAATTAAGCTTCTATAGATCCACTATAGAAGGGTGGATTAGGGATCTATTAACAGTGTTATAGAAAAAATAAATAAATTAAACTATAACAAATACCCATAACAATACCCCTTTGCATTGCTTTGCCTCAAAGCAATAGGAGTGTTGGATGTTAAAAATTTTAGGCTTCGAATTTATTTTCTCCCCCTCTTTGGTGGCATTGTCGCATGGATCAAATGGCAGCTTATTGAATAGAATGTATTAATAGGTATATATCATGTGTAGATCTATGAGATCTTTCCATTATTCTTGTTCCCTAAGAGACAACTAGATATTTGTAGTGATTCACAATTCTTTAATGAGTGTATGACTTCATGCACTTCAGTGCTAACCATAATCAGTTGTCCAATGAGCAATTTCTTTACTTTTGAACGATACAAATGTCTACTGAAGTAAAGCACTACCATACAAACTAGCGAAGGCTTCTGCAAGATACCTCTACACGATCCTAGAGATGGCTCCTTTGAGTAGCTTGAATAGTAAGCCCTCAGTTCAATTGAATTAATCAAATTTAAAGCTATCTAGTTCAACAAACACCAGGCAAGACATAAGCCAAATCTCCAATGGTATCAACAAATGGAATATCATGAACACAACATTGAATGCTTTCTCCATGACTATGCACCAAAGGAGACATTACACCAAAACTATTAACTAGAACCTGCATCGCCTTCTTTACAAGATGTGGGTCATAAAGAGACTCCCTCAATGGTGTTGAAAGAGCACTAATAAAAGATGGGATGGCTTCTTAATCCATGAAAGATGTCCTTGCACTCTCTACATTAAGAGGCTCGTAAAATACTAACTACTTTGACATATATAAAAAATATGATGTTCAGGACTTGAAGGCAGAAGCATAGATTTAATGACACCGGCTTGATATTCATAAAGACCATCACTAAGGTGTGGATCTTCACCACCAACATCAAGGACTGAACTATTTTCTTCTTCATAAATTTCTTGAAATTAAATCAACTACTTCCTTTGATCTTCTCTATAAAGCTTGACATATTCTGAAAAACTGAAACTGAACAAGATATGCATTTTGAACTTTTAAAAGAACTTGCAAAAATTTTGTGAACCCAAATCTAATCAAACAATCTAAAAGAACATTTTTCTCGTAGGTTCCAAAACTGAAACCTGAAATTTCTAAAGAGATTCATAGTATAGAGAGTAAGGTAAACACATGAAAATCCGACTTAAAATCTGGACTGAACTAGAATCTGAAATCTGGATTCTGAAATGATATCGGAGATTTAAAAAACAAATACAGCTTTATTGTATTCAGAATCCAGATAAAGTTCCAAAGAATATATAAAATTAAAATAGTTTTCTGAGAAAGTATAACCCTAAAGTCTCCAAGGGTAGTATCAAGTATGGAATTAAAAAATTAGAAATGTGAATAAGGATGTCATTTTGACTTATAAAAATAAAAAAGGGCAACTAATGTGAACCAACGACAACAACAGCAAGGAATTTTAAGTATGGGTGCATTTATATAGTGTTCTCAATATCTCACCGAGTCTATGCATTTTTAAAAAAATTGTTAGACTGCATATAAGACCCATTGGCTACTACTCCTAATGCAAGAGAACTACTTCCTGTAGCGCAAGAAAGCAGACTTGAGGGTGAGTAACAGTAGGAAGCAATTGATCCCTTTCAAATTATCTTAGTAAAAACTTTTAATTTCAATTTTCTCTGCATCAAGAATATATGGAATTAACCAAAAAAATGCAAGAGAGCAGAAACACAGCTTCTGTTGATTCAAATTTGTGGAACAAACCTGATTTAAAGAAATGGAAGAGTTCGAATTTAAGGCTATTTCCCATTAACATTACCAGAATGGAGGGATGATATTCGCAGCACTATGCACTATAGCGCTTCAACTTCTACCCATAAAAAGTAGTATATAAACAATAAAACTTGGCCAGATATTTTCAAAGATGGACTACTTGCAAGTTTAGTTTGGATACACCTTAAGACTATTATAATTTATGTGAACACTGTGAATGCAAAATTTTAAGGCCAAAAGGGAAGGAATACAACCTGAGGAAACCATGGTGGTGGTTTTGTCTTGATGTCTGAAGGTTTATCCTTAAGTTCCACATCAAATGACCACTTCTCCTTTTTCCCTTGCAGGGCCTGATCAATGTTACTGCTCTCCCATTGTGAACTCTCTTTGTCATTCTTGCACTCTTGCCTGGAAAAATTTGTCACTCCTGAAGTGCTCTGAACCATGATGGGTGTGGACATTTCTTGATCAATATTTATTGCAGGTTTTAGATCAGTATCATCATCATCTTCAGATCCTCTAGGCCTCTTTAATGACATATTCTCCCAATTCTCTCTCTCTGAAGGTCTTCCAATATCTGTCCTGAACCATTCTCTCTGCCTTGAAATCTTTTCTTCCATCTGTATCATGGAATTGACTTTTCCGGTGCTTCCAATGTCATCTGTGTTTGAAAGTTTTCTAGATGTTATAGACACTCGATCAGGCTTCCCAGCTTCCCTTGTTTCTCTTTCCTCATTTTCTGAGAAATCATCAAGATCATCCAAATACTCCTCCGGAGGCCTTTCAAGGTCAATAGTCTTTTTTACTTTTTTTCCTGTAACAGTCGATTTTGTTGCATTCTTATCACACTCCCACAAGGAACTCTGGCTACTACTTTTTGCATTGTTCTCAGCCTTAAGGGTTAAATGTGTAAGAGACTTAGGTGTTGTGATCGAAATGGTGTGGTTTTCTTCATGTTTATATGGAGAAGCTTGATGAAGTTCCCCTTTAACATCAAATCCTTTTGATACATTATTTTCAAGATTATAAGCTGTTGTAGGAAATGTAGACAAATTGGGCGGGCAACATGGAAGTTTTCTGATTTCATGCATTACTAATCTCTGCATATTGTAGAGCCTGTGTAGTGCCTGAACCTGACACACAAAAACAAGTTCAATAATTGTTATATAACTAGAAATTGATGCATGTTTTCAACCATGTTTATATGTGGCTGTGTGCATGTGGGTTCCAAATTTATTTCTTTCTTCTTTTGGGGTGTGAAGGAAAAATAAAAATTTAGATAAATAATTCACAATATTTTTGATGTTCAGATGTTTCAGATGAAAGTAGTGATATATTAGATTGTTATTATTCTATGTCAAATGCAATCTTCAAAGTCACAAAGCAAAAGCTGAACATTTGTTTCTTATCACAGATTATGACAGCTTCTAACCTTTGCACAATTTGAATTGTTTAGATTTCTAGACAGAAACAGGGTAACCATGACACGATATTGGCTACTTTTTATTCAGTTTAGGATGCATTGCCCCCCTTCAAATCCATTAGAATATCAATTTCAAAGAAATAAAAATCTATTCACATGTTGACCCCTCTTTCCCACGTGCGCCCCCTACCCCAACCCCTTTCTCTCTCTGCACATGTGTGATATGTGTCAAGAGAATTTGTTCGTGAGAAGCCTTCCATGTGTAAGGTTTGCTTATTTAGCCTCCTTGTGTCAACCATAAATACAACACACTCAAATACAATGGTCACAAGTCTTTTTTTAACAACCAATGCAACCTATCAAACTGTACCCCCAACAAAAACGGAAGCCAGAGGACCAGAACAATCAGAGAAGCCAATAATAATCATTCCCAATTTTTAAATAATAGAAACATTTTTCAACCAATCCGGCCTCATAGGAAGGTCTTCACTCCAGGATTACTTGTCTCAATGTAAATAACGCTCTCCAAAATAATCATAATACAGATCTCATAACAAATTTTCAAAAGAGCAGTGTGAGTTTTAATCATCAAAAGTTTTTGTTTTTGTTTCGACCTGAAGAAGAATAGTATTAGTCTCCTAACTAACAACCATAGGAAGTCACGTTCTTAATAAGTAGCATGAACAATGTAAGTCTCCAGGAAAGTTGTTATTTAATTGTCACAGGTGATCTCGAAATTGGGCACTTGTTAAAACCCTACTCAATCATCACCATCCTTGATATCCATCCAGTCACATATACCTTTTACTGTCTCAATGTATAACCACATCTTTTTAGTCCAAACCAGTTCATGTCTTCACCAAATTGTTATTGATTTATGCCATTGCTAGCATCCTGTCAGATATATTTGGTCATATTTTCATCAATCCGTCAATTTTTGCCTTGCTGTCCTGACTTCCAATTTTCATGATGATAACAAATCAATACACATCATGTTTCCCTCGACGTCAACTTTCATGATGGCTCAATCTTTGTTGATTTCTTGTCATGTAATTTGTCTTTATCTTCTTTTGAACTTTGAACCCGATACATGTCTTCTTTGCTTGTATTTTCATATCAATAGGAATTGTAGTACCGTAATCTTTCTTGGTGCTTATCCTTTGAAACCTACTTTCTCCAATAATCTCATTTTACTATCCTTGCTATCCTCTGTGAATCTACTAATCATATCATTCTCTTCACTAGCTTAGCTTTTTACTTGGTTTGTTGTACAAGGTTTAAAAATCTGGATTCATATGCAAAGCCAAAAATTTCAAAAATTAGAATTCATAAAATTTCAGAAAATTAAAATCTAATGAAAATAAAAGCCTATACATTGTAAAGTCATACTTAATATAAGTACATCGATATGTAAAATATACACAAATAAACACAATAAACAAAACATTCGCTTAGAGCCACAATTCAAAATCATATTAGAAATTTATTTTACTAAAAAAAGTTCTAGATCCAATTGGACCAATCCAGCTGGTAAAAAAAAACCTGGTTTGACCGGGATTTTGTCCAAATCCTAAAGGTTTTTGTTACTATTATCAATTATGTAAACCAATCATTTGTGATGTCACTATCTCTTTTACTTCTTGTTGTTTCTCATTTTCTTCTTTTAGGTTATCTATCCTATCAAAAGGACTTTAATTTGAATAACTGATATTCTTCTTCCGTCATTTCTTGATTTTCGTCATTCTCATCAAAAATCTTCGACTTTCCAAGTTTAACTTTTGCAATCTTTTGATATTAGTTTATTATTGTGCTATCACATCATTGTTTCTTTATATTTCTTGTATGAGCTATTTGTTGCTTTTTGCACATTTGTAGACATAAATGCAAGAGAAGGGAGAAAATGATGAAGTAAAAATTTTATTATTAATGAAGTATCCATCTTTCACATGCTTACATCCTTCTGAAATATCTTCAGGTATAGTTACATAAACAGCTTGACTACCATTCACTATTAGCATTTAAGTGCCCACTAACATTAACTGTTAGATATCATAAAACATAACAGGTGTAATTAATATTTCAACACTATTGCATTGCTTCTAGAATATTTATTTTACTATCTTGGGCAGCTACATCTTCGTCTTTTACTCTGTCAAATCAAAATCATAATATTTTTCAGAAACATTCCGAATCATGCATTCACCACAATCGTATGCGGAAAAGAAGAAGCGACTAAAAGATAGCAATAGTAAATTAAATAAAGAGACAAAGGGAGAGGACAAGGAGAAGTAGAAGGTGGCTGCCCGTGGGCACCCCAAAATATCACAATTTATTCACACTTTGATCCAAATGGATCCTCATTGAGAGGTATTTATAGTGATACCAAAAATCCAATGAGAGGTTAACCTCAGACCAACATAAACTTAACCTTGAGGTTAACCTTCAAATAAAATATTAAGAAATTACCCTTTAAGCAAAGTTATCTATAAAGGTGGATTAACCAATACCACTAAGGGTGAAACATGAAAGGGGCCCTTAGGCTTACATGAACATGCCCATAGGCTTACATAAATGATGAATGCTCGTAGGCTTACATAATCACATGCCCGTAGGCTACATTAATAGTGCTCATAAGCACTTCTTCACACTTTTGGCCTTGGCCTAAACAAGATCAGATTACACATATTTCAACACCCCCTCATAATCTAAGCTAAGAGGGCCAAGGAGAGAAGGCATTAGAGGTAACACCTCTCCCCAATAATGGATGCTCTAGTGGGCCTCTATTGTTCCATCTTCATCATCGAAAAGCTTGTGTCCAGCCCTCAATAATTCTATCTCAATATTCTTCAGCCTTGTAATGCAATTTTTGATAGAGTGCCCTTCCCTTTTACAATACTCGCAAGTATTTGACTTCTTTGAGATCTTAGACTGGCCCTTAGGCAATTAAATTACATTGAATTAAAGTCTTTTGGATGAGCTTGTGTATGAGAAAGAGCTCCACAATTCTTCATTGCCACTTCATAATGGATTAGAAGCTTGAAAAGTCCTTCAAGAGAGATAGGTTGTGGCTCTTTGATAGTCATAGCATTCACATAAAGAACCAAACCAACTGTATGAAAGGGAGGAGAAAGATTGGAAGTAATAGATTTGACATACTCTTTATCACTCTTTACCTTGCCTCCTACCATAGCTAGATCAGCTTTTAGAGCTTTGAAGTGAGATATATAGTCTTCAACATTACTGAAATCTGAAATTTTGAGATTGGAGAGCTCTATCTCTATCCTATTAACTTCACTAGCACTTACTTTTCCATAGAGATCTTTCAAAGTAGACCATACCTCAATAGGATCAGTTTTCTCTCTGATGTGGAAAAGTACATCTAGTTCCACTAACATGAAGAAGAGTCCAAGAGCTTCCTCCTTTCTCTTACCAAGTTCATGATCACTAAGACCTTCTAATTCATTATTGAAGATGAACCAAAGATTCTTGCTTCTGAGTAATCTTGCCATTTGAACTGACCAAGTGCTATAATTTTGTCCATTGAGGTAACATACCCTAAGGAATCCATTTTGCACAAGAACCCAAAGCAGATTTATACAAGGTTCGTAAACATATGTCACCATTGTGTAGAGCTCGAAAAATTATGCAACTTCGAAAAAGAATGGCTTCCAAACGCTTCTATATGCAAACGTTATGGCCTCCCAAAGATATGGTATATTAGCACTCAAATAAATAAAAAAATCAAATGCCAAACCTTAGAAAAAAAATTGCCTAATTAACAACTACCACTTGGCGCTACTGGATTGGATGTTGCTCTATCAACCGGCGAATCTGAGTTTGACAAGTTGATTGATGTGATTGGCTGGACTCACACACACACACACACACACACACACACATATATATATATATATATATATATATGTTTTAATGGGTTTGGAGTTGACGAGGCTTAAACCCAAGAAGGCTCGCGTGCAAGCTAGAGGGCGGACCTGTGCGCCACGCACGCTAGCTGATACCAAAGGAGAGCAAGAGTGATTTGAATGTGCCCTGAGCTGTTATACCTTGCAACCAAAAGGAAATGTCTACCCCAAGTCTCGAACTGGGGATCTCGCCTCTGCAAGCAAGCTTTCCAACCACTGTGCCACATAATCAGTTGGGTCCAAGAACCAACCTCCTCCATATGGTGCGCACACCATCAATCAAAACAAAAAAGGGGCTCCTTTAAAAGCTTGCAGGGGATCAAACTGCTAACCTAAGTGTTGCAAGGATGCAGCCCAACCACTGCACCATGGAGATGGATGTAATTGAAAGGGGGAGCCTGTTGATGTTCCTTGTAAGGAATGCAAGTGCACTCAAAAAAATTGCCGTTGCAAATTGAACAAGCAACCTTCCAGCTACAACGAGCTGCCCTTGTTGCACCACTCCATGTGTAAGCAAGAGCCAGAGGCTTCCCTGAAAAAGTATGCGACAACTATACTTAGGAATCGAATGCACATCCTCCTAGCTCCAAGCATGTGACCTTATTACTAAGCCATTCGTGCCAACATGTTAACTTCTATGCCGGAATTCATGGACATGAAACACGCAATGACCAGATATCATGTCCATTTGGATCCATATTGAGGGGTACTTATAGTGATACCAAAACCCCAATGAGAGGTTAACCTCAGGCCAACATAAACTTAACCTTGAGGTTAACCTTAAAATAATAATAAATTACCCTTTAAGCAAGGTTATCTATAAAGGTGGATTAACCAATACCACTAAGGGTGAAATATGAAAGGGGCCCTTAGGCTTACATAATCACATGCCCGTAGGCTACAATAATAGTGCTCATAAGCACTTCTTCACACTTTTGGCCTTGGCCTAAACAAGATTAGATTACACATATTTCAATATTTCTTCCTCAAGGCTGCAATTCTCATGTGTGTTGGATTTAACATTTGTAATTTTTACCCCTTCTTTTCTTGATTTGCTTTCATGAGTTCATGTTAAGTATTATGACTTTGTCGCTATTTTCCTTTTGGGTCATCATCTCTTCAATCATTCAATTCATTAATTGTCCTCCTGTGATGTCTTCCATTCTCTGTTTAATTGTCAACTGTTTTTCTCATCTATTTATGGATCTCTCATGTTGTCCTACATCCCTTTTCCCTTCCCAAAAAAGACAGTTGTTCTTGTTATCGTTGTTATTATTTTATTTCTTCATCTCTATGCAAAAAACCATACTTCTTGTAATGAAATCTCATTTTCTTTTGAGATAACCATGAAATCTTCTCTTCCTCCAAAATTTTTTTCAGTTCCATACCTGAAAGTCAACCTATTTGTCTTGTTCAAGTTATTCTTTTGGAAAGGGGGTTCTTAGATGTTCTTGCCTTTTGGTCACTTTTTATCCACCATAAGTAATTGCATCTTACTTCTTTGTATTTGCTGCCCATAACTCTAGGTTCAGAAACTATTGTTGTAACATATTGTTCAGGCTAGTGTTTTGTCAAAAATAAGATCTTGCCGAAAAACCATTGCTCTGACAGAAACTATATTCTATCACAATTTTGCACTAGGGCATCAAGCCTGCAAACTTACTTTTAAAATTTCAGTCTTACCCCTATAGTAATCAGCTTGCTTTTCTGATGTATTATTTAAGACTTCATTAGGGAGTTCTACTGACCCACACTTTTACTCTATCATTGTGGCATGCCTGATTCCTAAAACAATTTGTAGCTTCAATGGTGACATGCCTGATTCCTAAAAATTTTTGTAGCTTCAATGGTGAAGGCAAAAGGTACAAGCGAAGTTTAAGGTCTCAAACTTGCTAGCATGCCTAATTGGCATTTGATACCCCCTTGACATAACAAGGGAAATTTATACATATATATAGTTTCAAATTTCAAACCTTCATAAGTTTTGACCCTTTGACAAAGCCTATGGTAAAACTGATCCTAATGAGTTTTTGGCACTAAAAAAGTTTCTTCACTAAAAAATATTCCACTCTTCCTCTCTTTTGGTTTAGACTACTTCTAGTAATCTGATACAGAGACAGAAAATGATCCTATACAAAGTTAAACTCTGTCACACACAAGTAATATTAAGTGATTGAAATTTACCATATTGAATGCCTTCTGCTTCTATACAGACTGTGACACAAGTAACTTGCTCCTGCCATTATTTCATATTTATTCTTAACAATTTAAATCTGCTGTCCTACATTAAATGAACTGCCAAAGACAGCAACTCAAATCTTTTCAGCAATAATGTAACATTCAAGTGAATTGTCAGTGCTTTGTATTCTGAAAGGAAAACCCTACAAATTAAACTAATATAGATAAAAAAAACATAACACATTTATGCAGTGTATCATAACTTAAGAGTGTCGAGGCCCGTAAGCATAATTGGCCTTAATGTCACCATAGCAGCAGTAATATGAAAAGAACATTTTATGGAAAAACATAATAGAACCAATGAATACAGAAATTTAAAAATTATAGACAGAAATTGAAGATTAGCAATGTAGATGACAATTTTTTAAAAAGAATATTTATTTATTAAATCCAATGTAAAATTAAAATGCATAATGTAAATAGTTATTAGCATTTATAGATTGGACTATAAATGTCAAAGAAACAAAATTATCCTTATATACATACCAAAAACAAATTGAAGTACATGGGGAAATGCACGGCTGTCAATCTTCAAAATTATAAAAATAGCCACAAAATGACAAGAATACCCAACTTCAGTAGCTCCAACAAAAACGATGAAAATCTTCAAATCAGGCTTTTCAAGACCCACATCACAATCTTTTGTTTATCCTTCTAAGTATAACTCTTTCTTTCAAAACAGAAGACAGATTACAATGCACAATTACTATATCCTCTACCTTCTTTGATCCCAACCTGTTGCACTTAACTAAAGAAATAAACCCATGGGTTCTCCAATTCCTTTTTGCTATCAAAGAGCTTACAAGTTGTAAAAGAACAGAAATAGAAAATTTTTGCAAATCCTGAAAACCTTATAGACTTCAATTTTTTTCATTGATGTGGAAGGTTTTCCTTGCTCCAGTGGCACCAAATTGTTTCTCTAACTTGTAATTCGTGATCCTTTTTATGCCTATCATGTCCTACCTTGTGATAAGAGAGATGTCAATGGTCACATGCACATATCTTGTATTAAATGTGTGTCTATCTTGTACCTACTAGTCTCATTTTTATTTTTAGAAGCTTTCTCCTCCTAGAAGCTTCCTTGTAAATCTCTATAACATAATACAAATGAGCATACAACAAATGTCCAAATGCAACAATCTATTACATGTTCTTTATTATTGTAATTGTAATCCTTTTTTTACGTCATTTAGTATCAAAGCCATTGATCACATCTTCAAAATCTAGTCCTCTCAAGGTTTCCAAATTTTGATCCTTAGGCCTCTCTTCAATCAATCCTCCCTAATGGATTTTGGGTTTTCAAAATTTATTCTTCTTGGAAAAACAAAAACGTCACTATGGTTACAAGCAATTTTGTACTATAAGAAATTATATAGATTTTGGTGATTACAAAGGTGAAAAAGAAGGATCTTGGACCCTGTTAGAGTTGGTAATAGTTTGTCAATATTTTAGCTTCATTTGACACCCCTTAAGAACTACACCTCCCCAACCAAAAAATAAAAAAAAACAGCCTAAACAATTGATTTTTACATTTAACATTTAGGATTCATCTTAGCTCTGGGCATGTTGCATATCCAGATTAGTTTGCCTTTGAAAAATAATGCATTGTCAAGCAGATACGTGTATACCAATGCCCTCAAGCAAATTCTTGCCAGTCAATCAGGTGCTCTCAAACAGATCATGCAAGCAAAAATGAGAACCAGACAAAGTTTCAAGCCATGCTTTTGCAAAATCAAGCTCTAGCACTAGCATCACAAACCAGGATCCAGCTCATTAAACCAAGATCAATATTTTAGTTCCATGGTAGTTTCAAGGGTGAGAAGCTTGATTCTTGACTCCAAAACATTGAAGCATATTTCAAGACCCACCCTGGAATGATAGATATTGACATGATCCAAATTGTTGAAGTTCATATGTAGGAGACTGAGATTGGTGGGCAAATGATAAAAAGATGACCCGATTGAAAGCAAATATGATAAATCATGAGATTACCTAGTAGGACCACTTCAAAAATGCATTGAAGAAGAGGTTCTTCCTTATCATGTATCAAGAAAACCTGTAGGCGCAGTGGCTTCAACTCAGACAACTTCCAGGTAAATTTCTATCAAATCATCTAATTCTTCACCAAGCTTCAAGTGAAGTAAAGATCCAATAAGTGGAGGGCACTCAAGCTGAAATTTATTTCTAGTTTGCTTCCTAGTATTAGGTAAGAAAAGGCTGTCTGAAGTAGAGCACTTGGAAAGAGCATACAAGTTAGCTACTTTTAATGAAGCTAAACTTGGATCTAAGTTTCTAAAGAAAGCATTGTGTTTATCCATGCAAGTTCTTCTTCTAACCCTTCCACCTCTAAGACTTGGTTTGATGAATGGTCAAAAGTTCGAAGAGAGCCTTCTCCATCTACAATTGATGGAAAGAAGTTTTGCAAGTACCATCAGAAGTATGGGCATGCTACCAATAAGTGCAAAGTTGTTAAGGCTAAGAATAAGCCTAAGGCTCTATCTGTGAGTGGCAACCCAGAACAGAAGTGCAAATATTTCAATTGAAAATCCAATACCCCAGATCGTAAATTTACTTTGACGATATGTGATTATTCAACCCATCCTAGAATAACACCCAAAATTCCAATTCACAAGTAAGGATTGACTAGTCTCTCTAGTCATTGATAGTGGCAACTAGAAAAATCCTTTCTTAGAAAATGGTTGTGAATCTACAGCTTCCCACTGAAGTCCACCCTAAAGCCCTATCATTGGGTTGGACAAAATGTTGCTAAGACAACCTTTGATTAAACAGCAATGTCTAGTCACTTTTGCCAATGAAGCCTCCAAGAATTGAGTTAAATATGAGGTCACTCCCATTGGCTATTCTGAACTCCTCCTTGGTTGTCTTTTCGAGTTTGAGAGACATGGCCTTCATGATGGGAGAGATAATACATATGAGATTCAAAATAATGGTAAAGAGTGCAAGTTAACCTCTTCTTCACCTCTTCTTCTTCTTTGCCTAGTTCTTCTTTGCTTTCAAAAAACCCCGCAATGAAACAGGTTAATATCCACAAGTACATAACAATATGTGTTGTATTGCCAAACCAAAGCATATAACTTAGGTAAGCTTCCTCATCCAAGTACATACTGTTGCCAGTTTTGCCAAAATGACCTACAATTTTGGAAGAATGTGCTTTACCTGATTAAGTGCACTATGCTCTCCCCTTGAGGCATGTATGGCTTCCCCAACTTGTACACCAACCCCTTCTGAAGGTAAGAATCACCCAGTTTCTGTTTATTTGTATCCTTCAAGTGAAGCAATGATGGTATATCTCTCCAAAACTTGCATCTTCTTCATACTGCTCTTGTACCTCTCATGGCAAAATGGTTGCATTACAACCACATGATGGTGCTTCGGGATGAAATATTTTCTTACGAAGAACTTGAGAGCAAATCACCCAATTCGTTGGTGCTTCCCTTCTTGTATTTGATCACAAGATGAAATTGTTGTATAAGACCCACTTCCCTTCTTGTATTTGATCACAAGATGAAATTGTGACGAAATTGTTATAGAAGGCCCACCTATTTGAAGTGCCATATTTGTTGAAGCTTGCTTTGTGTTCGAAATCATTACAAGGGTTGGCAATTGTTATGAACATTTGTTTCCTTTTCCAACAAATAGTACCACCTTTTGTTGACTATGACATCCAACACATAAAAGATACCAAAGTAAGACCCAAAGCTTAGTCAATGGTGCATCCTAGATATTCAAAACAAAAAATAATAGCTATACTGTCAACAAAATAAGAACTCATAATGGCAAGCCCTTAAAAGGCAGGGCACTATACCCCGCTTGTACTTGTCTGCTTCTATCATATGTGATAGATTAAAACTATCATTATAAATGTGCTAGGTTGCTTTGAGGTATCTGTATGATGTGCTAGTGTTGGGGGAAAGGTTTGACATAACGGCTTGTTCCACATTGACGCTAGTTGCGAGATAAGGAGGGTTTACTAAGCATTAAGCTTAGACAATCCAAAAGGAGGTCCTGAAGTGAACGTTTCCGGAGGATATGTTCAAATTCTCCTCTCTAATATTAATATTGGTTGTCGCTAAATTCCCTTGACTTCCCTCTCCAATCCCTTAACTGGGCACTGAAATTGCTTGTCTGTAAAATCAATTAAATTGTCAGTAAAATCCCTCCCTTGGTGAGAAACCGGAAATTTTGTTACTGTGCACTTTGTCACAGACTGATGACTTAGGTATTATCCTCATAATATGTAGGAAAAAAATTGTTGCTTTCTAAAAAACATAAATAAATAAATTATGATCAGCAATTTATTGGCTAGGCCCAGGAAAAATCGAATTGACAATTAATCAGAAAAAATATAAAAAGATCGTTACTTTTCTCAGTTTTGTTAAAAATATTGGCACGCTTCAAAATGGCTATACATGACAATCATGATTTTTTTAGGAGTTTTTTCAACACTTGCTTTTACAGTCTCATACGACATTAACTATAATTCCTTTGCAACCCCTCTAATAGCAGAATTTGTGAATAGAATTTTCATTCAAACATTTCAAAGGGAACTTAAGGCTTATGTCAAATATACATGGCGACCAAAAAAACATGTATTGGAGGGGGCAAAAGTGCAGACCTGTTCTTTAAACATCTCTTCATGCCTTAACATGGTTTTTCTGATATGTTCCACCTTGTCCTCGGATAGATTTTGCAGAAAATGCCTGGCGCCAAAAGCATGCACCACTTTACTACAATTGTCGTCCATGTTGGTGGCTGTCTTTGTTGAACACAAATCTTTAATGCTCCCTCTATTGCTGCTTCTGCTCTCCAATGATACCACATCATGGACGCTTCTAAAAGCCTGCACTTAAAAACTACTACAGTTCAGCGCCTGCAATTTTCAAAATAATATATACCTAACGAAGAGAACCAACGCATACCAAATAAAATGAAATCCAATGTATCATTCCTGTATGATTTTGTTCAGTAACACGAAATAATAATCTAAGATTTCACTTTTTTTTTAAATACACAGCATTCGTCGTTTACTTTTACTTGTTGGACTAGTCATATCGGAAATTCCCATATTAGCCTGATATCCGGATCTTAATAAGCAAACTTTCACTTGTAAATTGGCTGCTTCCTTCATCAATATATCCTATTTTGGCTTTACAAACCATTTATTTATTTATTTTAATATATTTAGATTTTATACGGGAAGGTGTGCAATATCATCGTTTACAAACAATAATATAATAGCCAATAAAGATAGGAAGGTTCTAGGCAAGTTTCCGAATTGAAATAAAATAACGGATTATTAATAAATAAAAAATTGCTTAAACATTCAAGTTATATATATATATATATATATATATATATATATATATATTTTTTTTTTTTTTTGATTAAATCAATTTATTGATATTATATAAGTAAAATTGTTAAGTTATGATGTGGTCTACCCACAAGAACGTCACTTGCATTATCAGCGATGTTACCCGGGATCAATTCCCACAGCTGATATGTATATGTATAAGAAGTATTTACTCAATAAATAAAAATTGTTAAGTTGCATCCGTATTACTAAAATAAAATGAAAAAATAAAAAATAAATTATTAAGTTGTTATAATATTTTTATGTAGTTAATGATCTAATATAAATAGTAGATAATATTAGGTCAATCAATTATATTTTTAAATTAAAAAATTTCTTGTAAAATCTTCAAATTGTTGTAAATATCACTATATTTGGATGAAATGAAATGAAAGATTTTAATTAGGTTCGCGAGACCCAAATATGGTTTATTTTTCCAACTTTTTTTATTTTACTGTCTTCAAATAAATCTGCCATAAACTCGTTCCCAAGTGTTTCTTTGTATTTGTCACGAATATCTAAAAAACTCGAACATTTATAGATGAAGTGTTCTTTTGTCTCTACTGCTCTTGTGCTGCATAGAGTACATATCCTTTCTTCCCATTGTTCTTTGGGCGTTGTCCATCTCCCCGTTTCACATCTAAGCCTATAAGAGCTAGTCCTTATCTGAGCAATGAGGATTTTTTCCTTCCACTTAATTTTAGCACTTATATACGTTTTTTCCTTGTGGTCATACGTTGAGTTAAAATTTGCAATATAATATTGTCTTTTCCTGCTTGCATTTTCCCACATTCTACTTTTGAACTTTTCATTCACATAAATTTTTGTCTCTTTTGAAATTTGGGCATTCATTTATGTTGATTTCCCAGTGTTTCATCCATTTCTGATTTTGTTTCATCCATGTATTCTTTCGCCTATGCAACTCTTCGTCCCTAGCTGCCCTAGGCCATCTATCATCTTTCATGTTTTTTGTTTTTTTCAAATAACATAACAACTTGGTCATAGCAATTGCTTCTAAAGGGAACATTCCAGTTTCAGCTAGAATAATTTCATAAGGGGTTGTGGCCTTAATTTTAAGAAAATTTGTGATTAGATATTTATGAATCCTTTCTATTTGTCTGCATTTTGTATTTGTTGTGCCACTAGCCCACACCTCGTAACCATACAACAAAACCGGTGTAACAAGTAGGCCAAATAAGACCTCGGTGTCTTCCAGTCCCACAACTCGGCATTCCTACACTTGTTTTGAAGTGCATATAGTGCTCTCCAACCACTTTGAGTTATTTTCATCCTCTATGTATTCCAATTAAGTTTGTCATGAAAGTTTATGCCCAGGTATTTGGATTCTACTACTACCTCAAGCGGTTCTCGTGCAAATTGAAATTCAAGTTGTTGCTTCTTCTTTTTTGCTGAAAAAATCATAATTTTTGTTTTGCTCGTGTTCACCTGCATTCCAACTTCTTTACAAAAGAGTTCTAGAGCTTGAAGGTGATCTTCTAGATCTTTGGTTGTTTTGGCCACAAGAATTACATCATCTGCATACATGAGGAGTTTTACCATATATTTGGCTAAGAGCACACCATCTCCCCCAAATTTGTTTATTCATTCTTCTAACTTGTCAATGTACAACCCAAATAAGGTCGGAGATAGAGGGCAACCTTGTTTGACACCTATGTCACTACCAAAACATTCAGATAACCCTTCTTGTGTTCTGATTCTAGCCTTTACATGCTCATATAGTTTATGAACTGTTGCCCTGTAGTGAATCGGAACCTCTATCTCTTCCATTCTGCTCCATAATTTTTTCCTTGGCACTGTGTCAAATGCCTTTTTGAAGTCTACAAAACAAACAAAAAAGCCTCCTCTTTTTTGTCCCATATTTTTTCCACTGTGTCTGAGCATGATACAGTGATCAATAGTCGACTGCTTGGGCCTAAAACCTACTTGCCCCTTTGCTCTATTTCCCTTTTCTTTTGCCCATATGCTGATCCTACACTCTATCATACTCCCAAACAACTTTGCAAAGAGGGTTGATCATTATAGTTCGATAGTTTGAGGAATCATTTACATCTCCACTTTTAAACAAAGGAATGGTCAAGCTAGTTGTCCACTCAGTAGGGAAGCCATTTGTATGACCTCATTGAAAATTTCTTTGATCTGCGATGCCAGGATATCTACCCCCCATTTTATATGCTCTGCTTGAAGATTGTCTATGTCACGGGCTTTACCAGTTGCTAACTTTTTTATCCCTTGAATAATGTCTTCAATTGTGAAAAGTTCTTTCTTGACAAAGATAGTAGGGGGTGTCTCCTGCTGGTTACTACATTGATACAGTTGTTTTGAATACTCTAACCACTGATTAATTGTTATGTTATTTTCAGTTTGCGTCCTTTTCACGCTTAGTTCCTTTCAAAATTTCTTTGGTTCATGCTTCCCTAAGTAAATCAATTCTTTCCTCCTTGTTCTAGTGTATTCTTCTTTTTTTGCCCTTACGAGTTTTTCATATGCTTTTTTGTTTGCTCTTGTTTTACCTTGTTAAGATCCTGCTATAAAATAAACTCAAATAACACACTCTCACACAATTGCTTGGAAATAACTCACATAACATCACAATAATATAACAGAAATTTGCATAAAGAACAATCTCACAATAAGACAGAATCGCAGGCCTCTTCGAGGGGGCAACCTCCTTCAATACTTCATTAATTTTGCAAAAGATGGTTACATTGGTGCCCTTTCGGGTATTTAAGGAGTTTCCTTCCAAGGTTGGCTTACATGCAAAATGCCACCCGGATTACATGCATAATGCCACCCGAATTACATGCATAGTGCCACTTTGAATTACATGCACAATGCCACCCGAATTACATGCACAATGCCACTCGAATTATATGCACAATGCCACACGAATTACATGCACAATGCCACCTATCTACCATGTGTTACATAAAAAGGGTGCCATATGTCATAGGCACTACCTAAGCTAAAACTTAGAACATTACAAAATATTAATCATGGGTACTACCCACGTTCACTAGGAATTATTACATCAAGGAAGTTATTACATTAAGGGTTAGGATGAGATCCTAACATGCCCTTCTCCTTGAAGAAGCTTTGTCCTCAAAGCTAAAAATGAGGAAACTGTTGCTGGAGTTGATGGAGGGACTCCCATGTAGCATCCTCAAGTTGAAGTCCATGCCACTGAACCAGGACCTCTGTGATGGTACGGTTGCGAGTTCGACGATACAAGCAATCGCTTTGGTGCAAGTAAGATGGAGCCTTCTTCATCCAATTCGGGAAGTGTTGATGGAACCCGTACCTTGGAGCTGCCCGAAATGTAGGAGGGAGGCGTGAGTGGAGGGTGCCCGTACTCGCCTCCGGTGGCGGTATGATAGGAAGTGTTGTACCACCATTCGGCCAAAGAAAGCCATTTTGCCCAATGAGTAGGATGATCGGAGGCAAGCAGTGAAGGGACCATCCGTTTGCGGATGGTAGGCTAAACTCATTGTGAGATGAGTCCCCCGCAACTTAAACAACTCTTGCCAAAAATTGCTAGTAAGGTCGGGATCACGATCGGATACAATGGAGGTTGGCATGCCATGAAGGCGAAATATAGAGTCAAGGAA
Source organism: Wollemia nobilis (assembly GCA_028583015.1). Classification (NCBI taxonomy): domain Eukaryota; kingdom Viridiplantae; phylum Streptophyta; class Pinopsida; order Araucariales; family Araucariaceae; genus Wollemia; species Wollemia nobilis. The sequence continues at coordinate 2,002,971 of JAQPPZ010000503.1, forward strand.
AATTTGGGCAATAGTGAATGCTGTGTAAGGATGGGTTAGGGCACAAAAGTGAGCATACTTTGAAAGGCGGTCCACTACCACAAAAATAACAGACTTGTCTCCGTATTTAGGTAGCCCTTCTATGAAATCCATAGAGATGTCGACCCACACCCGATCCGGTATCGGCAAGGGTGGAAGAGTGCCCAAAGAGTGCACTGTTTCTCTTTTCATCCTTTGACCTGTGTCGCAGTCTGCCACAAAAGAGCGAATGTCCTGTTTCCTACCTTTCCAAAATAAGGTGCGCTTGAGTCGCTCATAAGGTGGTCTGATATTGGGAGGTGTACTATCCGGCAATAATGGAATGGCATGGTCGTGACAGCGATGCAGTGGTAGTGTGATGGGTTCTGAAAAGATAGCCTCATGTTTGTGGAGAATCTGTTGCATGTCTTGTGGGATTTCACCCATTGGAGATGTGGATGGTCGGATGGAGAATAGTTGTGCAATGACCCCACGTGATGATTTCTTTAGCAATTTCTCCATGTCGTTTGAACCGATAATTTGAGGTGTTCCCTGTCGGGGAGCCCTTGATGATGTGTGTTTGTCCGTTCTGGAAGAACTGCATCCAAAGTTTAGCAAAGTTCCAACTGATAGTGCCCAACGTACTCAACCATTGGCATCCCAAAACAATATCACATCCACCCAAATGGAGGGCAAACATGTCTTGCTTGAGTTCATAGTCCCCTATCTTGATTTTAACATTGCGACACTTTCCTTTACAAGATAAGGTTCCCCCATTGGCTACCATGACCTCAAAGGAATTACAATTGTGGATATAGCAATTTGCCCGTTGAGCAACTCTAGGGTCAATGAAGTTGTGCGTGCTTCCCGAATCCAAAAGGATGGAAAGACGTTGGCCCTTGAAACATCCCGTAACCTTCATGGTTTGAGGAGTAGTAATGCCCGCAAGGGCATGGATTGTAATTGATGTCTCGAGTTCCCGTTTCCCTTCTTCTTGTGGAGGAGGCGTTTCTGGAGGGTCCTCATCCTCATCACTCTCGTCAACGGTATCAAGTTCTCCAACATCTATCAAGAACAATTTTTTGTGTGCACACTTATGCCCCTTGAAAAACTTTTCATCACAATTGTAGCATAATCCTTGGGCACGACGTGCATCCATCTCTTCGGTGGTGAGGCGCTTGGGTGCAACAGGTTTATTATCATCTGGGTGTTGGGCTCTCGGGGGAAATGAAGGTCTATTTTGAGGAAACTTTGATGGGCGTCTTTGGGCAGAGAGTTTAGATTCGGCCAGACGGGCCAAACTGATAGCTTCCATCATAGTTCGTGGTTTCAACATTTTGACTTCTGCTTGGAGTTCCATCTTCAACCCACTGATATAACAACTCTGGAAGAACCCTTCACTCAATCCTCTTGTTCGATTGGCCAATTTTTCAAATTGAGCTTGGTACTCTCGAACTGACCCTGTTTGTTGTAGTTTGGATAAGGCTCCCGTGAAGTCCTCAAACTCACTAGGACCAAATCGAGTGAGTATTTGGGATTCAAAATCCTCCCAAGAGAGATTTGGGTAGGTAAGACGCAACCATTGAAACCAGTGTAGAGCCTCAGATTCCAAGTTAAAGGAAGCCATCTGGACTCGATGAAATACCGGTACATTATGAAGTCGAAAGAATTGGTCAACCCGACATAGCCACCCATCAACATCCTTCCCACTGAATTTGGGAAATTCCAACTTGGGCATTCTAAAGGGTGTATCATGGTCATGATTCCTTGTAGAACTCTCGACTTGGTATTCTGATTTGGGTGGTTCTCTTCTCAGTTTGCTGTCTACTTCGACCAATGCTTCTTCTAAGCGATTGCTAGTGGCCTCATGCTCTAGGCGAAGACCTTGGACTTCTTCCCTTATGGAGTGAAAAGTTGAGTTCAAGTTCTCAATGGCTTTTGTTAGGGACTCCAAGTGTTTTAGTTCTTTCTGGTGTCCACGGGTACCCTGGGCCATTTTTTGACCTTTTGTGACCAGTTACTAAAAATAGAATTGATTTTTTTTGACTTACTATTTTTAGTAAGTGCCCAAAAAAGTGCTTGGGTGCTATATATCAAAATGATCAGCAGGAGGAGGTGGTCACAATGAGCTATATCTCTCAACACTACTTTTTGGCACCCCATACTTTTTTTTTTTTTTTTTATCTCTTGTTTTGCTGAGTCTAACGGTGTTTACAGATTCTGATTCTGAGCTACTGAGCAAAAGTTGGGTACTGGAGCACTATCTAAAACTGGCCGTGTTTCACACTCAAGATTCTCTCGTATTTTGCGGTGACCGATATGACAGCTCCGTTTCCGACTCGAAGACCGTGAATTCTCGCCTCGACCGTGCTAACCTCTCCGACTCGATCGACTCGATCGTGGATCGCCATCAGTAAATTTTATCATTACTCTCCGTACTTTCAACTTAAGTGTCACCCTCATGGCTTATCCCGAATGCATGTCCCTTCGTTATTTTTTTGGTAGAGGACTCCTTTCTCATATGCTCACTTTTGAAATGCAGAGTTTACGAACGGGGGTGTTTGGATTCTTATTTTTATTTTTATTTTTGCATTTTTTACAAGGTTGCGCTTTAACGTAACCGGGGAATGCTAAGTATAGGAGTATGTACCACCCATAGGCCCTCTAATATACCGACAAGTGACGAACAATAGTGCTCGGACCAATATTTCAGTGCCACTACTCAAGGAGGATTCCACACATACCCTTGAGCACACTACCCGCCTCTCTCGACAATACGGGAGGGTAATCGTCCAAGATGCTGTGTCCCGTAGACTATGAGTAATACAAGGCCGAAGAGCTTCCTAATGGCTAAAAGTTTGTTTAATCCTAGATGGTCTCCCGATATACTCGAAGATACGTGGGAGCTCAAGTCCGTGCGCGAGTTCTGTCTGAGGCTTGGGTATTGGAGCCTGATCGCCCCTCACTTCACTAGACGCTTTATGGGCTATCTAGCTTAGCCAATAACGACAGATCCTTCACGATATTTTAAAACCCCCGGTACAGGGTTTCTACCTACTCAACTAACAATATATTTTTTTGTTTTTGGTCTGAAAAAAAAAAAAAAACACTGTATTTTTTTTGGATTTTTTTTTTAATAAGGAAAAACGGAATGGAAAAAACACACAAAATTTATACCTAACAGGCGGATTGGATGGCAAGAATCGTTGCAGTTGCAGCAGAACTTGACCCTGGAAAGCGCTCTGATACCACTTGTTAAGATCCTGCTATAAAATAAACTCAAATAACACACTCTCACACAATTGCTTGGAAATAACTCACATAACATCACAATAATATAACAAAAATTTGCATAAAGAACAATCTCACAATAAGACAGAATCGCAGGCCTCTTCGAGGGGGCAACCTCCTTCAATACTTCATTAATTTTGCAAAAGATGGTTACATTGGTGCCCTTTCGGGTATTTAAGGAGTTTCCTTCCAAGGTTGGCTTATATGCAAAATGCCACCCGGATTACATGCATAATGCCACCCGAATTACATGCATAGTGCCACTTTGAATTACATGCACAATGCCACTCGAATTACATGCACAATGCCACCTATCTACCATGTGTTACATAAAAAGGGTGCCATATGTCATAGGCACTACCTAAGCTAAAACTTAGAACATTACAAAATATTAATCATGGGTACTACCCACGTTCACTAGGAATTATTACATCAAGGAAGTTATTACATTAAGGGTTAGGATGAGATCCTAACATACCCGTTGGTTCCTTTAGTAATCTTCGCATTGTTTTGCAATCTTCATCGAACCATGGGTTGGTTGAGAAGTTATTCCTTTCTTTATTTTTAGGTTTAGCTCTCTTGCATTTGTTTAGAGCTTCTTGAATAACGTGCATTAACCATTCACTCTTACTGTAATCTCTGCTACTATGAGGTAGTTCTTCCTTTTCCTATAACTTGTATTTTAATACTACTCTAAAATTCTGCTGATTTTCATCTGTTAAGAGAATGTTTCCCTTGTGAGGATATTTATTTTGATTGCCTTGCAAGTGTTTTTCCCTTGGTTTGTCTCCATTCATTCTAAGTTTCATAACAATTGGGTTGTGATCTGACTTAAGTTCCACTCGAGAATCTTCCACTTCTAGCTCCACTATTTTTGGTATGTAATTATGTGAGCATATTACATAGTCTATTACACTTTGTCCCTTATATGTTTTGCATGTATACTTTCCTGAATTTTTCCATTTATTCATCCCATTGCAAATAATCAAGTTGTATATGCTGCAAACACCTAACAACTCTTCTCCATATTGTGTGATAGCCCCATGCTCATCTTCTGAAGTCCTGGTCCACTATTGATTTTCCTCTTCTAGCATCCAAAGAGGATTAATCTCAATATCTTCGTTACCTTCTAGAATGTTAGCTTGCTTATTTGTTGTCCTTGCATTGAAATCTCCAATTAATATAATCTCCCTCAACTTATTGTATATTGAAATGTCTCTCTTTAGGGAGGAGTATGGGTCTTCTTTGTTAAGGTCATGTTTCTTATAGAATTTAGAATTCTTGGGAGCAAAATAACATGTTGTTATGCTAATAACTGACTTATTTTCTAGGATCTTTATCCAAATGTACTATTTGTTTTCATCTTGTTTTTTAATTTTAATGACCCTATCTCATTCCTCTTTTATTAAAATCATAATATCCCCATGCCCTTTGCCATTTTCTGTTGCTTTATTCCATATTGCTATTTTTTTGTATCCCACAAATTCTGGAGTCCTACATCCATCGTGTTCATGTGTTTCTGTCAATATGATTATATCTTTGTCTCTAGCAATGGGCCCTAACCCGGGTCCTTTTCTCCAAGGGTAACCTCTACAGTTCCAACTTACCATCGTAAGATGTTCCCGAGCGGGCCATACTCCCTATTTGTTTTGGATTTTTTAAATGTGATGTATGCCTTTCCATTTCTTAAATATGTATGTTTCCCTTCATTCCTTGCTGCCCTCACCTTTTCCCATTCCTTATTTCTTTCTTCCTGCTGTAAAAATGTTAGGTCATCATCTAAATAAAATTTTGACCCTCTCAGCATGCCTTTGTTTTTTAGTAACCTTATTTTATCCTCGTAGCTCATCAATGTGACCCAAATATGTCTATCTCCTCGCCTCCTTCTCTCAGCCTGCCAATTATTCTTGTTTTTTTTATCTGACCTTTCCATTGTAATCGATCTGACAAGAAGTCCCTGGTTAAATGATTTGTGTCTTCCATGTCCCCATAATCTTTCAACCCTTTGATGATTATATTTGATAATTTCTCATGTCTTTCTTTCTCTTCTGTTATTTGAATTTTTACTTGCTTCTCTATCAACTCCTTTTGTTGATTGACTGGTTCTTTTACTACTTGAGACCATGTCTTTGCCTTTGCTAAGTCATTTCGTAGCTCATTTTCTCTTGTTTCTATGTTTTGGAGTGTTTTTCGTACCTCTTTTATTTGATTTACATTTATTTTTTCCACCTCTATTGCATCATTGATTGGGGGGTGGATGGCTTGTTTGAGGACATGCCATTCATGTTGACCCATGTTTGCAAGGCTTTGTAGCTTTGACACTTGCTCCTTGAGTTGGTTGTTTTCCTTTTCCAACCTTCGAATGGTGTTTGTAACCTCATCTGATTTAGTTTCTCTTAATTTCTCCCTCCTTTCCATGCTTTCAAGTTTTTCGTTCATCTTCATTAGCTCTTGCACATAAAGTCTTGGTGCCCACATGAGTGGTGTAGTTGTGGGACTGTAAGTTTCTTCCTCATCTAAAAACTTATTTTGGTGATTTGCCTTTGATTGTTCTTTATTTTCAACCTGTTTATGTGGTAGAATATTTTTTATTTTTATTTTTCGATATGCCCTTTTCATTGTTGTTGCCCTTGCTCGAGCTTGTCGACGCCTTAATATCCTCCAATACTGTTTCTCATTGACATATATCGGTTCTTGCAATTGTTGCTTCCCTTCTTCCATTGTCAAACCCTTTATAGTCGAACCCTCTGTACTATTGATCCGATGAAATAGATGTGTAATAAAACCCTCCTTGCTCTGCAAACCCTTGCTGATAATAAAACTCGCTTAAATTCCATATACATTTTTAATTATTTAAATTTAATTTATTTAATAAAAAAATTTATGCGATAAATTATGCTTTTAATTATTTAAATTAAATTTAGTTAATAACTTTTGTTTATGGGGTTGAAATCTTGATATTAGATGTGAAATTGAGTGATGATACTTCTCTTAGTGTTAACCAGCAAGAGTGTATGTTTTCTTCTTTTACTTTTTCCAAGATCTTAATAACTAACCATTTTTTTTTTTGTTACAACAATGAAATGAGATATGCATTGGAGCCAAATCTTCTAAACTATATGTCTTCATTGACTGTTCAAATGAGTCAAATGCTCCATTTACCCAACAACCATTAGAAGATGTGAAATTGAGTGATGATACTTCTCTTAGTGTTAACCAGCAAGAGTGGATGTTTTCTTCTTTTACTTTTTCCAAGATCTTAATAACTAACCATTTTTTTTTTTGTTACAACAATGAAATGAGATATGCATTGGAGCCAAATCTTCTAAACTATATGTCTTCATTGACTGTTCAAATGAGTCAAATGCTCCATTTACCCAACAACCTGTCCAATCCTTTCCATGCCACTGAACTCTTACCTCCTTCTCACTACCCCTTAGCCAAGAAGTCGATCATTGTATTAGTTTAAAATGCATGATAACATAATATTATTTTTATATAATTAATTCCTCCATAACCATGTCACTGAACGCCTACCTCCTCACTACCCCTTAGCTAGGAAGTCGATCATTGTATTAGTTTAAAATGCATGATAACATAATATTATTATTATATATTTAATTTTAGTGCATTAAAAAAATTAAATTAAATATATATATTTTTTAGTTAACAATTTTTCTAAAAGTTGAATATAAGTTAATATAAAAGATGTCTTTATCGGCGAGGGTTAGGTGGATTGGTAAGAAGTTGGGCACTTACCAGGAGGAGACCTAGGTTCAAACCTCGCGGGCATGTCCAATTTAGGGCAAAGGTAGTAGTCTGACTTGAGTATGTTGAGTGTGCGCCAGCTTGATGACGACGGTACCAACCCCGTGCCATCGAGGGTCTCCTCACTCCAGGTCATATTTACTGAGGCGAGGTAGAGGTTATAATAATAGCACCATGATTTGACACTACGATTGGAGGCAATGTGACTTGACCCTGGAGCCAGTTTTTCACAAAGAAAAGGTAATTTTTTATTCCTATATATATATATATAAAGTCTTTCACCTTTATTTCTATAATTTGTGTTTAAAGTTTAGCGAAACAATCTTCTATTAGGATGTGGTTTCCAAATATTTTCCACTCGATTTGAATGCATTTATGATATATTCAAAATCTTAAATCTCTTATTTAAAGTTTCAAACTCTTTACTATTATATCTAGAATTTTTTATAATTTTTAATAAAATAATAACTTTTTTTTTTAATATTTATATGTTTTTTTTTAATAAGCTATGTATGGCTTTTATTGAGATCACTCTCGTTAAAAACAAAACATTATATTGCTCTCATTATTTTTTTAACAAATTAATTAAATCATTTCCAACTTTGCCTTTCTATCAAAGATATTCTTCATTTTCTTTTCTATCAAAGATATTCTCCATCTTCCTCAAATTGCTAAGTTTCCACAATCAACACTTTTTATATCAAATGTCTTTAGAAATTTAAATTCTGTCAAGATGAAATTCAATATCGTGAATGGCTAAAATATTTGATGCCCATCTTCTATATCTATAAATATCTTGTCTTTAACAACCTCATAATTTCTTAATATTTTTTTAGGGTTCTTCATTCCTCTAATATTCTAAGATATTATCTTCATTGTTATTTTTTGTTTTTATTTGTAGCTTTAGTCTCATTTCTTGTTAGCACTTGCAATATTAAATGTCTTTAGAAATTTAAATTTTGTCAAGATGAAATTTAATACCGTGAATGGCTAAAATATTGTATGCCCATCTTCTATATCTATAAATATCTTGTCTTTAACAACCTCACAAATTTTTAACACCTTTTTTAGGGTTCTTCATCCCCCTAATATTCCAAGATATTATTTTCACTGTTATTTTTTGTTTTTATTTGTAAGTTTAGCCCCATTTCTTGTTAGCACTTGTGATATTTGCTTTTGTTTTCACATATCAATATCCTTCTGGGTTTCTTTTTCTCTTTGTTTTTGCTTCTTGGGTCTTCCTCTTTTTTTTTCATTCCTAGCAATACTTTCATCTTCATCAATCTCTTCAATCTTCTCACACTGCTCATAGTAGAACTTATCATCTTTAGGTTTGCCTTGTTCTAATGAAGTGCAAGGAATAACCTCAAAAGCACAATCTTCTTTATGTTGCCCTAGAAACCCTAAAGTGCAAGGATGCTCTTCTGTAGCAATTACCTTCTTATTCTGCCCTAAAAAACCTAAATTGTTATGGGTTTCCTCCATCCTCATTTCTTTATTATGTTGCTCTTGAAATCTTAAAGTGCAAGGGATAACATCTTCACCCCTTTCACTTTTATTACCTGGAGAGGATTCTATACTACTTGAGAAAAATGAATTTGATTTACTTGGAATAAACTTGACCTCTTTTGTTGTATTTGTTTTAGGATTTCTCTCTACATCTTCGTTTGCACATTTATTACTTTTGAACTTGCTAAATCATATTGTAGATAGGCTTTCTTTGCCTCTTGTTTTGGAGTGGATTATCCTTGATTTGATCTTAGCTTCTATTATTGTATGATTTCCTTGCTTTGTCTTGAAGTTTATCTCATGGCTAGAATATTTTTGTCTTTTTCTTCATAGTTTTCACTTTGCAAACTCTTGCCATGTGTCCAATCTCATAACAATTATGGCAACAAAATGCAATATTTTCATAATCTACTTGTTAATCTCATTCTCTTGATTTAGATTTAATGTTAATGGATTGTGGCAAAGGTTTTGAAATACACATAGAAACACATATTCGAGTATATATAGCATGCTTTTGCTCCTTAGTAGTTAATCCTTTTTTAATGAATCCCCAATATTTCCAATATTCTTCAAAACATCCTTATTTATAAGCTGATATGGAAGTCCAAAAAGCCTAACCCACACTAGAAGCTTCTTAATAGTTTGTCTCAACAGAAAAAATTTAACTCCATGGTCTCAAATAAAGTGCATCTTTCTCCCTAAACCATGGGCCACCAACTATTATTTTATCCCTAATTTTTGAACTAGAAAAGATGATGAGGAAAAAGCCTTTAGGAAGAAAAGTCACAAAGTAATTTGAATTTAATCCAAACTTCCACTTGATCCAATTTTAAGTCTCCAAAAACCCTAGCCATGATCTATAGAACTTACATATTAACCCTATACTTTTAAGAACCATTATATCATGCTCAATCTTCTCATCCTTGATACTCACTTCTGGTGAAACATCTGCTACCTGGATCAAACTTGTCATGTATTCACTCTTCTGCTTATCTCCAACTTGGGCCTCCATACTTCCAACTAGAGCATACTGATTTCTAGCTAAGGCACCCTAACTTCCCATTAGGGCTTTCAAACATGACTTTCCTTTCATACTAGCTAATGGGGCTTGCTCTTGGCATGCACTGCCTCTTGGCTCGCACTCCCTCTCGGCTTGCACTCACTCCTACCTCATACTCGCTCCCGACTTGCACTACCTCTTGGCTCGTAATAGCCCTTGTCTCTTCTTTTTCCTGGAATTCATTTGCTTCAACAAATTTTTGGAAACAACGTTTCACGTATTCATGGTAAGGGTTTGAAGCATAGATGCATTCTGAATGAACCTGTCGTTCTTTTGCCATGACTTGTCGTTCTTTTGCCATGACTGAATCTCAACTCGCACTTTCCTTTTTAATTTTTATATTTTAAAAATATATATTAAATTAATTATATCTAAAAAAATATTGATTTTAAAATTATTGCACATTTTTAATTTAATTATATATTTTAAATATTGGTTTTTATTTTTTTAAATTAATTCAAGAGTATATATAAATTTATTTCAATATATATTATTAAATTCAAAATATTTTGTATAGTTTAATAGTTAACTTTATATCTTTCTTTCTTAATACTTATATATAAATTTTTGCTTTTTATTATAGTTTTAAATCTTTTTAATTGATGGGATTTTTTTTTTCAATAAGTTTACACGAGTTTTTATGAGGGGTCCCAATCCCCTCATACTAAGTGGGGTTTGAACCTTGAACCTCTCAAAGAGAGGTCAAAGCCCTTACCACTACAATAAGCTTGCAGCTTAATTGATGGGAGTTTTGAACGTTGTACACATAATTGTCTTGTTAAGTTGTTGTAATACGACTATATGGTTATGAAGTAATATAAGCAAGACACGTGTCAATTCAATATAACCTATTAAAATAATGATGTCATATTAATATTCAAGAATGTTCATATTAGATGGTAGATGTGATATGTGAAAACAAGTCAAAAAGAAAAAAGAAAGCAATGCATTAAAACTTTAAAATTACATAAGTACAATTTTATATTCATAAAAAAAATGATATTCTTAGGAGATTTCATCGGCAAGAGCATATGGTTCATAAGATAAAAAACATTGAAATTGAAATCCTTTTGTAAACAAGACCCATGGTGAAGATTCAATCTCTTCTAAGGGAACTACTTCATCACTAGCTTTTGAGGTAATATGTAAGATCTTAATGTTGCATGCAAGGGCTCCAAAGTTAAGAATCTTTGTTTCTCATAAATTAAAAAAAGCAAGCACAATAATTAATCCACATAAAACAAGATGTGATAATACCTTTCATGTAGGGCAACACCAATGGTATTCCTTAAGGAAGGAACCACTCCACAATATTTCCTTAAATAAGATCCACTCCACAAGCCAAGACTCTTACAAGAGAATACTCGATGTGATTGATGATTATTACAATGACAATATCATTTTTTATATACTCATCTTCTTATTCAACTTTTGAGAGCCAACAACTAAACCTTCATACCACTCACTATTATAGTATAATATAATAATATAATCAACCTTGGGTTGTGTGGCCCATGCCAACTATCTATAATACCCTTATGCGATATAATATCATTTTCTCATATACCTATTCCTAGGTACCATAACATTCCACCCTCCTTACAAATGTTTTGTCCTTGAAACATGAGAAGAAACTAGATAATATGATTTGCTAAGCAATGTTGACAACCAGTACCAATCTTGATCATCCCTCTATCCAAGTGAAATCTTGATTGGTGGTGATCTGCAATGATGCCAAGTTGTCATTATGCTAGTTGAATATTTGTAATTGCTTTATGGGCTAAATGCTTATGTTGCTCTACTCTAATATTCTGAATGATTGGTCCTATTGTTCCATGATGTTGCTATGCCACTTTGAAATATAGAATTACTATGTTTTTTCTGCTAAACACTATCATACTTTATGCCTTTATGACTCTATGTAGATCGATAACAATATTGATGTCCTAAGCCATGCCTCCAAGATTGTTGTCACTCATGGTGGTGTGGGTGGCGATATCTTGCAACCTTAATCCAATGTTTTGCTTCTTTTGATTCTTCAACATTTTGTTCCTCTTCTAAATTCTTTCCCATGCTCTCATTTCATACACCCTTCTTTTGGTGTGTCCTCATTCTCTTCTAACAAATCTACCTTAGACTTTACCGTTGTTTCTTCCATGAACTTTGCTACTACCTAGACTTCGCTTTTGATTCCTCTGTTAGTTCCTTAACTTGTTCCCTTGCCATAATTGCTTCTTGCTTCTCCTTGGATCCTTGCTCCTTAAGCTAAGAAATATCTTGTAGTGTTATCTTATTTTTCTTATACCATAATTTCATGAACTTCTTTTACACATTAATGTTAACAGTACCCAAGGAATCCAAGGACAAACCAAAATAATATCCACATCATCCATCTCCATAACATGAAATTTACATGTAAAACATATTTATCCATGGTGATCTTCAAATCTTCAAAAATATGAACATTCACACCCTTAATTTGTATGTCTTTAATTTTTGTTGCTTGAACTTGCAACCTCTTAACCAAAGCAATATTAATGAAATTATACTTGTTGCTACGATTTATAGAAATAATAAACATTTTCCTTGAATGCAACCATGAACCTGCAAAATACAATTTTTGGATTCAAACAAATCCTTTTGATCATTGTTTGGCCTATCTGACACTAAAATTGTGGTTCTCTCAACCTACCCACTATCATCCTTATATTTTCCTTCTGTCAGTTTCTTGAATTTTTTCAACTCTCTTTTTAATTTTTTTTGTTCATTCTTGAGCCTAGCTATTTTTTTATATGGTTCCATTGACTCAATAATGCTTGCTCTGTTTTTTCCCAAGTCAATTCACAATGATGGGCCATAAGAAAACTATGAAAGAATGGTAAACAACTGACTTCACAAGGTTGTATCTCCTTCAATATTGCTTAGATTCTTTCACACAACCACTTTGAAGCTCTTCAATTTTTGAACAAAATAATGCAACAATCATCTAAATCGAACAACTTTACACAAAAATATGGCTTTAAAAAAATTAGACATTTATAATCCACAAAACAATTTCCACTTTGTCAAAGTCGTTACTCTAATGCCACTTGTTATGAACCTTTGTTTCTTATAAATATAAAGGCATCCACAATATGCTAAATATTATATAAATCAACCACAATAATTAATCCACACAATACAAGATGTGATAATACCCTTCAGGTAGGGCAACACCAATATTATTCCTTAAGAAAGGAACCACTCCACAATATCTCCCAAAAAGAAATTTGCTCCACAAGCCAAGATTGTTAGCAGAGAATACTCAAAATGATTAGTGATGACTACAGTGACAATATCCCTTTTTTATATACTCATCTTCTAATTCTACTTTAGGGAGTTGACTACTAAACCCTCATCCCAATAATTATTATAAAATAATATAATAATGTAATCAACCTTGGGTTATGTGTGGACCATGCCAAATATCTATAAGACCCTTATACAACAATATCATATCTCCATTTACTAATTCCTAGGTGTCATAATATTCATAAAAAAATTGACAATGTTAGGGGATTTCATCCAAGGGAAGAGCATATGCTTCATAAGAGGAAAATCCTTTAAATCAAAATCATTTTGCATACAAGAGCCATGGTGAAGAATCAACCTCTTCTAAGGAAACTACTTCAACTCTACCTTTTGAGGTAACATGCAATATCTGTAATGTTTCATGCAAGAGCTTTTATACTACTTGCAAGAGCTCTAATTGTAATCAAATTTCAAGCAAAGTCAAGCCAAAAAATCTAATGTTGCATGCAAGATATTTGATGTTACTTGCAAGAGATCTGATGGTAATCAAGTTTCAAGCATCTTCTAAACTTTATAAGATCAGACTACCTCCATTGATAAGGATTTTCAGGTAATATAAAGGAAAAGGAGACGAGGGTGTTTTAGAGGAGCATTTTTTTATTGCACCTCATTGAGAAGAGAAATTAGCTTCAGATAGAGCCCAACCATGTACTTCTCCAATGAAATGGGAAGAAATTCAAAGTGTTATGGTACATATGGTGTCAACTTATAATATGTTATCAGAGCAAGATACACTTTTAAAATGGGTACATAAGAATAACATAAAAAGAAAGCAAGAATGTGGGAGTCATCCTACTTTGAATACTTCACCTGCAGTTTTAGATCATGGTCATGAATTACGAGATGACCAGGTTCCAAAAGGTTCACAAGTCATTAAAAAAATCTCGCTTAGAGAATTTTAAATTTTTTTAAAATATTTAGTTAATTGTTGAAAGTTTTTATAAAAACCATGCACCCCTATTCTAAAGTATTCTAAAATGCACCAATGTTAGTGGAAAAGCATGCATGTGAGAAGCTTGTTTTTGAACATATCATGTATGTTTTTTAAAGGAAAGTAAGGTTTTAGAAAAAAATGCAAAATTCTAAGAAATTTAAAAAGTTTCCTTTGTAGAAAAAGAAACATGTAAATATGAAAAAGAGGAAAGGAGAGTGATTTAGAAAAATGTAGAAAGTTTCCTTTCTAGAAAAGAAAAGTATGTAAAGGTGGGAAAGAGGAAAAGGGGAGTGATTTAGAAAAGTTTACATTTTAAAAATACAAAAATTGCTTACATAGCATGTTGTATTTTAGAAAGGTTGGCTTTTTCATAATCAATAAAAAAAAGTCATATTCATAAATTTTATATCTAAAAAGAAAAATACAAAGAAAAGGGAAAGTGAAAGTCATCCAAAAGTTAATAAATCTTAAGATGTAAGATCGGTACAAGAATGAAGAAAGTTAAATATCAAAGAATAAATTGGCAAAATAATTAGTCAACCATCATAGAAAGGTGTTCACCCTAATAAAATGGCATTAGTGCAACTGGTTAAATTCCGAAGGTTCGAATCTTGCCAAGTGATACATATATAATAGCCAAGTTGTTGCAATACCACTATTTGGTCATGATGTAATACAAGTAGGGCCCATTTCAATCCCTTGTAACCAATTTAAAAAAAAGGGGATTTATCCTATCCAAAGTTAGGAGAGCCAAGCTAGAGGGCTATCATGCTCCCTAAAGTGTTGGTCTTATATCATCCAAGACTAGAGAACTTTTAGTGGAGAGGAAGCTAATAATGTTGGTCTCATCCTAAATGGATTGATTTATAACCTAGGTCATCACGAAAAAAGTAATGCTCATTTGTATCAATAGGAGGTGCTTGGGTGGTAATCAATACAAAAGGAGGTCATCTCACCAACTTATAACCAACTCCAAGTGAAGTAGTAGCATCAAGAGGGTACTTATATGCCATTGAGAATCGAGGTAGGCTTGAAGACAGTAATTAGGTTGGGAGACTTAGAGACCTATTGTAGTTTCTTATGTCTATAAGTGGAAACTTCTCGAAGAAAAATAGACAAGCAACATTGATTAGAATGTTGAAAGAGGGTAAAAAGGAAGCATCTTAATTCCATTTCCAAGCAATAGTTTTTCCCATTGAATCTCATAATAGATCAATCCTCCAAATATGAAGTGCTTATCATTCTTTACCTCTTGAAGGGGGAAAGGCGATGGTAATTTATCCTCTTGAGGAGATGGTGATTTGTCTCAATATGAAGTTGATAAATGCATTACTCATAACTGGCTAAAAGGGATCTATAAACTATTTGAACAATGTTATTAGAGAAACTCTATCTAAGAGATGGTGTTATTAACAACCTACAAGAAATATGTGGCATAAAAAAATCAACTTAAGATTGACAGATTATAGTGCAAAGGTCCGCGTGACTTGGATATATTGTTTATAAATATTTCGTTTGACCACATTAAGAATCACTTCCTTTAAGGGAGAGAGATGGAGGAGACATTAAAAGAGTTGTTGGATGGAAGAAGTCAATCAATGGAGATTTTGATAGATTAGAGAAACAATCTAACCTTTGACCACCAAGAATAGATGACTCCCAGTAGGACCTAAGGAAGCAATCCTCTTTGATGAAAATAGTCAAGTAGGATAGTGCACACAATAAGACTAACACATGCACCAAAGTTTATGAATACACAAGACTATCTGGACGACTGTCAAGAACTATTTATTTGCAACAAATGAGATATTGAAGTGTGAAGGTTTGGACCCTCTCAACTAAGTCCAATTTACATGGTCTAAATTTAAGCTCCATAATTCTAATCTAAATTAAAAAATAGTGGACTTAACAATTTTGTTGAAGAGGTGCATATTCAATGGGATGTTCTAAAAATACTTGGAAACAATTTTGATCTAAATCTTAAAATGAAGCATAATTTTTACAAAGTTATACTTGAGCTACTTACTTTAGGATAAAAGATGGTCGTATAAATTAAATCCCTAGTATCTATAGCTTATGGAAATCTTCATTGGTTCTCCTTTGTAAGAGAAATAAAATTTAAATAGAGCTTCCTTGAATATTTCAAGGATCATAATCTTAGTCTATGTTTTAGATTGTATACTTATTTTCCTTAGGATATGATTTGCTATATAGTAATTATTGTTCTTAAGAAAGACCTAGAAATAGATTTATGTGAGTATTTGCTATAAGTAATTATTGTTCTTAAGAAAGACCTACGAATAGATTTATGTGAGTATATAGCTCAATTGATGGAGCGCTTTTTTTTTTTTTTTTACATCTTTACCATGATAGGAAAAGAGAATCATATAAATAGGATATTTTTACATCTTTACCATGATAGGAAAAGAGAATCATATAAATAGGATAATTATCAATCTGCATGTTTCTAATGCTCAATAAAGAAATTGATGTTAAAATGAATTGATCCTTAACGAATTTTAATGCATGCAAGTACATGAAAGTAATAAACTTACCCTAATTAAGAGAATCATATATATAGGATAATTATCAATCTGCATGTTTCTAATGCTCAATAAAGAAACTGATGTTAAAATGAATTGATCCTTAACGAATTTCAATGCATGCAAGTACATGAAAGTAATAAACTTACCCTAATTAATTTTCTTGGTTAGAAAATAGAAAGATGAGTGCTAAAGAGAACTTACTTGAAATCTTTATTCTCCATGGGATTTCTTGCCTTGTAATCCAAATAGCGGTTAACAATGACAATTCTTGATTTGAAATCCAAATAGGGGTTAACAATTTAGATCATTTTCCTTTGATGGGGCTTAGACCAATAACACACTCCTTATTACATTAATAGTTGTATATGTTTGTTTTAATTGAATTGCAACCTAAACAACAATCCCTAGTATGATGAGGCTACATATTAAATTATATATCAAAATAAGGCACACATAAATTATCACGTAACTTACAAAAATATTATTAGATGATATTGTAATACTATGTGGGACTAACTTATAATATATTGGTGGATATCCACCTCTGATAAGTTATTTTTATATTGTATGATTTTTTTTTTATACCTAAGAGGAGTTAGTTACAACCATTATTTTTAGCAACTGTCAAGTGCACGGTTTAAATTATAGAGACTACTCCCAATAAATCTATTCCATATCGTTGTTATTGATACGGCGTGAGAGGGAGACCACCAGACTACTCCCAATAAATCTATTCCATATCGTTGTTATTGATACGGCGTGAGAGGGAGACCACCAGTCGCTCGGGATTTATATCGTCGTCGTCAATCTAACACGCACCCAGAGGATTTAGATCAAACTACTATCTTTGCAAATTGGCGCCCCCAAGGTTTGAACCCAAGTCTCTTCTTGGTAAACTAGTGTCATTTGAACCCAAAAAAGCACTAGCACTTACCAATTCACCTAACCCTTATAGGCAAAAGGGTTTATGGTAAACTAGTGTCATTTGAACCGGAGTTGCGTGGATCCGCACCATACGGATCACGTTCCTCAACTGGTTGCCTCACACCAATTTAGCTACGCACTCACCCTTAAAAGGGTTTATGGTAAACCAATGTGATTTGAACCGAAGTTGCGTGAATCCACACCATACGGATCACGTTCCTCAACTAACCGCCTACGGATCACGTTCCTCAACTAACCACCTACAAATCATATTTGACCGCCTCACACCAACTCAACTCGACTACACACTCACCCTTTGCATGATTTTATCATAGTTATTTTATGTTTTATCTTATAATTTTTACGTTCATTATCCAATTGATTGTATTCTCTACCAGTTATGAACTTTTGATGTTTATGACTTAAAAATGATCTTTTAGATGATAGCATGATTTGCATTCCCATAACAATTCTTAAATACTCTTGAGAAAAATAGAATATAAAAGAGCTAAGGAAAACAATATTAACCTATTGAAGATTCATATTAAGATTAAGATATAATAGGACTGTTTAAGCTAATAAAATGTTGAAAAGTCAAATGAGATCAACTAATAATAGCATTAACTAACATAAATATGGCACACTAACACACACATATGGTCGACATAAAATATGATACACAATCATTCTCATATATAATTGTTTTTTAATTAAAATAAAATTCATTACAAAATTTTTTTTTAACTTTAATTAAAATAATATTTAAGCTTGTATTTATAAAATTATTTTTATATTATATTATATATACATAGGTTTATAAAACATTTGAAATGAATAAATATATATATATATATATATATATATATATATATATATATTTTGATATTTTGATATATGCAGTTTTAACCACTTAATCTCAAGACATTTGATATATATATATAAAAGTTATATGTGATTTTTATTGAGGTTACTTTCATCAAATATCACAATATTATATTTGTTGTTAGGCCAATTAAACCATATCCAATATGTTTTTTTATCAAATATAAATTTTATTTCTTTTTCTATCATATATATTCTTCAACTTCCTCACATTGCTATGTTTCCACAATAAGCTCCTTGACATTATTTTGATTAAGAAATAAAATCTCACTTGTATAGTTACCTTTTAAAATTTGAATTTCATCAAGATGAAGATCAACACCACAATTGGCTAAATTATCTACTACCCAATTTCCTTCTCTATAAATATGCTTACATTTCCAAGAGATTAACTCTAATAATAGATGATGAACATCAACAATAATATTACTTTTTATCCAATCCCCATATCCACTTTAACGTGAGAATCTCGCATGATATATATATATATATATATATATATATATATATATATATATATATATATATATATATTCTATTACAATTTTAATCCCTGTAAGAAGTGTTCTAGCCTCTACATAGTTGTTAGTTGATCTCTAAATAATCTTCACCCAAGCTTTGCCCCTAAGGCCAAACTTATAAGTCTACAATTTTGCAAGCCTACTCCTCCAATACTTTTTCCTTTGCAAACCCAATCCCACTTACAAAGAGGAAACCTAAATTTCCCTTGCATCCTTTCAAAAGAAAGTCTCTTTTAATTTTTTTTTTTTTGACTGGGTGGGTGGGATTAACACACCCAGAGTTACATATCCGCATGCATGTGAGGGGGAGGGATTTGAACCTGGGACCTCCCTTTTCCTAGGAGTTTTACACAACCCACTTCCTCCAACTCCCCCACATCACCGGATCTCTATCAATTTATGATGTTATACCTACCAGCAATCTTGAAAGTGACACCATATAAATAGGGATGGATTGCAATGTAGTCTTTATGAGTTGTAGCCTTCACACCGTGGTTAAGAACTTACCTTTCCAACCTGCCAAACAAGCTTTCATTATATCCAAGTAGGAGATCCAAAGTTCCTTTTTATTTCTTTTATGAGACAAAGGAATACCCAAGTAGATTGATGGAAATTTTTTAATTTTAAACCCTAAAATATCTACAATAATTCATTGTAAATCTAGGGCAGTGTTAATGAAAAAATCTTGGATTTTGTAGTAACCATTTGTTCAATAGCCTTCTCATAGCATGGTAATATTGATTTAAATTCCATGGCCTCACTGACTAAGGGATGGCCCAAAATAAAAGTATCATCAACAAATTGAATATGAGATTCAAAGGGACCATTTTTTGCAACCTAAATACCTTTGATTTTTCCTTCTAGTTTTGCCTTTGAGAAAGCTCTCCCTAATGCCTTTGTAAGAATAATGAATAGATAAGGAGATAATGGATCACCTTCATGAAGTCCACAATATGACTTTAAGTAACCAACAGGAGAAACATTGACCAAAATAAAATATTTTGCAGTGCTATAATAATATTTAATCCATTCACACCAACTGTTATAAAAAACCAAACTTTCAAAGAATATCATGTAGAAAACTCCAGGAAACCCTATCATATTCTTTGTGTATATCTAATTTCTTAAGCATACCTAGTTTTTTCATGGAATCTAGAGAATGTATGGCCTCCTTTGCAATGATTATACCATCAAGAATTTATTTACCACGAATAAAACCACCTTGTTCCTCTAACATAACACAATCTAGAATGCCTTTCAACCTGTTTGTCATAATTTTTGAAATGATCTTACAAATCATATTACAAAGGCTTACTAGACGAAAATTATCAAAATATTTTGTCTCATATTTTTTGGGAACCAACGTAATAAAAGTGGCATTGATCTCACTTATTATAACCTTCCTTTTCTAGACCTCTTCAACTGCAACAAACATATCACTCTTCAATAAATCCCAAAATTGTTAAAAGAAAATTGTAAGAAATTTATCGATGCTAGGTGCCTTGTTAGGATGGAAAGATAAAATTGTTTCATGTAGCTCCACCATAGATATCTTCTTCATCAAGCTTTCGTTTTTTTCTTGTGTGTTAATTGCTGAAATGTTTTGCAAAAGCTTATCTTGTGCCTCCTAATTTTGCCTATCAACTAACAAAATATTTTTGAATAATTAATTCTTCCTTATTTCTTCTTCTTCCTCCTCAATATTTCTTCCATCTAGAGTTAAAATATTTTTTATGTGACGAAAAGAAAATAATGTTTTTGTTGTAGCATGATTTTTTTGTATTTCTATCTCCTTCCTTGAGCCATTTCTCTCTAGATGTTTGGAACGAATGACTCCTCTTTTTGTAATGCATTGTGATAATCAAAAAGTAGTTATTTTTTTCTTTCACATAAGGATCCTCATCCATTCCATTACTTTCTACTATATCTTGTAAATTTTTGAGCTTGGATTCAATTTCTTTTGCTTCTTTAAAAATGCTACCAAAAAAATTGGCATTCCAAATCTTCATTTGCTCCTTAAATAGTTCATATTTTGCACAAACTTGTACATATATGAATCCTTAAACATTTGCTTCACCCCACCATAATATAACCATATAGAAGAAATTGGGGTCTTGAAGCCACATAGACTAGAAGCAAAATGGCTTTGGATGACCATTATTAGGTAAATCACAAGTCAAAACAATGGGTTTGTAATCCAATCTTGCTCGCAATAAAATATCTAAAGAGATTCTATACTCTATTTCTAACAATGTGTTGGATAACAAGAATCTATCTAATCTTTCTACTATATGTGTATTTCCAATACGTATATTATCCCATGTTTATTGAAAACTTGAAGGGCTAACATCCCAAAGGCCATTTGAATTGACATATAAAGAAAATCTTGCATTGATTTAGACTATCCTGATGTACCACCCTTTTTTCCAAAGGAGATAGAACAATGTTGAAATCACCTCCAAATATCCATAGATCACAATGAATCATCATTGTGTCTGACAAAAATATGCTAAGGTCCTTCCAACATCTTTCATGAGGAGTAACTATAGTTGAAGCATATACATTTATAGCCCCAACTTTGATGTTTTCATCTTTTTTGCAAATTAGTACAACAACCCAATTAGCTTTTGCTTCTAACAATTGCTCATCCCAATTGTGTTTGTCCCATGTTGTTGCAATATCGCCTAAAGATTCTATAGAAGAAACTGTTAGACAATCATTCATCTTCCAAATCTTTTTATTAGCATCCTTACATTTCTCATTACTTAATTTTGTTTCTTGTACTAAAATAAACTCAAGACTAGAACAACTTATGAATTCCTTAAACTCTTTTTTAAGGGGTCTTATTTATACCCCTAACATTCTATGATATCATCACTTTTTATTTTTATTAGTGGGATTAGTCCCACTTCTTGTTAACACCTATAATATTTTTATTTGGCTTCCCAAATCAATATCCCTTTGAGTTTCTTTTTCTCTTTGTTTATGCTTTGATGACCTTTCTCTCCTTTTCCATTCTCATCAACGCTCTCATCTTTATCAATCTCTTCTAATTTTCCATATTGTTCATAATGAGACTTATCTTCTAAAGATTTATGTTGCCCTAAAGAATTTGAAATGCAAGGAATAGACTCATAAATAATTTCTTCTTTATGTTGGCTCGAAAACCGTAAAGTGCACAAATGATCCTCCATAGTCATTACTTTCTTATGTTGCCTTGGAAACCCTTAATTTTATTGGATATCCTCCATATGTTTTTCTTTATTGTGCTACTCTTGAATCCCTAAAGTGCAACAACTACATTATGTGATACTTTCATTTTTATTGCAAGGAGAAGGTGTCATGCTACTCGAGGAAAATGAAGATGATTTACCTAGATTAACCTTACCTCTTTGACCTCATTCACTTTAAAATTTGCCTCCCAACCTTCCTTCATACCTTTAACTCCTATATTTAAACTTACGCATTGTACTTCCTCATCCCTTGTGTCGTTTTTCTTCTAATGGTTGATTTGAGTAAACTATAATGGTCTTTTCCATTTGATGATGCAAAGGGGTTTTTCTCGTCACTTTCTTAGGAGGGAAAATCTTTGATTTGATCCAACACCTCCTATGATATGATCTCTTTGTTTCATAGAGGTTTGCCTCATGCCCAAAATTTTCCATCTCTTTCTCTGTCATTTTCACTTTGCAATCTCTTGCCATGTGTCTAGTTTCATGATATTTGGACATTGAAATATAATGTTTTCATAACCCACTTGTTGATTCCATCCTCTTAATTCAGATTTAATCCTAATGGACTATGGTAAATATTTTGAAATATCCATGGCAACACATATTCAAGTGTATACAACATGTCTTCTCTCCTTAGTAGTTGGTCCCTCCTGGATGAACTCGCCTAGAGTATTGCCAATATTCTTCAAAACCTCCTTATTGATGAGTTGATAAGGAAGTCCAAAAAGCTTAATCCAAACTAGAAGCCTTTTAATATTCTCGTCTCCATAGAAAAATTCTCACTCCATGGTCTTAAACATAATGCATCTTTGCCCCTAAACCAAGGGCCTCCATCTATTATTTTATCCCTTATTTCTAAATTAGAGAAGATAATGAGAAAAAATACTTTCGAAAGAAAAGTCATGAACTAAGTTGAATTCAATCCCCCATTCCACTTGATCCAATTTTGAATCTCAGAAAAACCTAGCCAGTATCCATGGAACTTACACATTAAACCTCTAGTTTTGAGAATCATAATATCATGCTCGATCATCTCAATCACTTTTGGTGTAGTCTCTACTACCAAGATAGGATTTTCCATAGATTCTCTCTTTCTCTTATCACTAGCTAGGGCATCCGTAATTCTAACTACGACATCCCTACTTACAATAAAGACTTTCAAAATTTTCTTGTTATGTTACCTAGATTTTCTTCACCTAAATCCTTTAGTTATTGAATTTGTCCTAGAATCTAGAACAAGAAGAAATGGTGCTCATTTCTTTATCACACTTTGCTTCCTACTCGCTCCCAGCTCGCATTGTTCATTCCTTTTCATAGTAACAAAATTTCTAATAAAATTTTATATATTACTTAATATGATAAAAATTGTTTTTCAACATAATTAAATATCATTTCATGTAATAAAAAGATTCATTACATTTATTTTTTACTATTTTCCTTCTTTAACTTCATGCAAGATATAACTTTAAAATGTCTAAAAGTTATTCAACTTACATTAATAAATACATTATAATATATAAAAGTTATTAGTACAAAAGATCATTAAAAATATTATATAAAATATAAATTCAAATCAAACTTAAATTTTTCTAACTTCTTGTTTAAATCATTGAAAAATAAATTCTATATAATTAATTTTAAAATATTTTAAAACAAATTCCGTACACGAATCCATTATTTATATTAAAATAATTTATTTTTTAAAAAGGTTAATGTAAGAAACCCTTAAGACCGATGCTAAGGATTAAGCATCCCCATCTCAACCATGACCTCTATATTAATAGGGGTCAAACACACAACCATACACCCGCTCACCTACGCAAAGGTTTGAACCTATATTAACATAATATTACCATTAATATTATAATTTAAAAAAATAATAATTATTCATTTTAAGTGGCATTCCGTTTATAACATATTCATGTAAAATTTTATGAAAATTCAATTTAATTTTACTTTATGTAGAGCATATTTGAATAACCTAATAAAAAACAATAAACATAATTTAATTCTATATTATATTATAAAATCAATAAACATATTATATATGATGTTATAAAATAAATTGAATTTATATTAGTATGATTTTTTTATTATTATTTATTTAACTTGTTATAAACTAATTTTATTAAAAAATATATAGTTTTAGATTATTATTAAAATTTTAAAAGAATGTATGTATATACATATTATTTATTTGATTTTTTTATAGTAAATGTTTCATAATATTAATTTTTATCTCATGTACATGAGATATATGATAGGAAGGAAGATATTCAAAAATATCATCTCATTGAATACAAATTAATATCTTAAATCGATTTTTAAATAATAATTTAAAATATAAAAAATTAAAAAACTACGTAGACATTTAATTTTTACATTTATTAATAGTGTGTAATGTTAATTTGAACAAAAATCAAAATATTCTTATCTTGTAAAATAGCATGGGGTAGTAAATAAAGGAGTCGAGCAAGTGCAAGCCCCACTAGGTAGTATGGAAGGAGAGTTATATGTGAAAGCCCTAAGAGGAAGTCAAGATGTCCTAGCTAGAAATGAGGATGCCCAAATTGGAGATAAATGGAAGAGTGATGTTCAATCTAAGTAGCAGATGCTATACTAAAAGTGATTATCAAGGATGAGATGATCAATCATAATACAATGGTTCTTAAAAATAGATGGCTAATATGTACGTTCCATGGATACTAGCCAAAGTTTTCAGAGATTCAAAATTGGATCAAGTGGAAGTGGAGATTGAATTCGAATTATTGTATGACATTTCTTCCTAAAGGTTCTTCCTCATCTTTTCCAAAAATCAAGGATAAAATAATAGGTGGTAGCCCATTGTTGAGGGGGAGAGATGCTCTTTATTTAAGACCATGGAGTGAAAATTTCCAATCGAGATAGAAACTATTAAGAAGCTTCCACTGTGGCTAAGGCTTTTTGGGTTTCTATACTATTTTATCAATAAGGATGTTTCGAAGAATATTGGAAATACACTAGGGGAATTCATCAATGATGGACTAACTAAAGGTGCAAAAGCATGCTCTATATACCCTAATTTGTGTTGATATGGATATTTCAAAACCTTTGCCACAATCCATTAAGATTAAATCTGAATAAGAGAATGGAATCAAAAAGTGGATTATGAAAATATTACATTTTGATGCCACAATTGTTATGAGACTAGAAGCAGAGCAAGAGATTGCAAAATAAAAACTTTGAAGAAAAAGACAAAAAAATTTGGTAATGAGATAAACTTCAAGACAAAGTAAAGAAATCATAGAGTAATAAAAGTTGGATTAGATCAAGGATATTCCACCCCAAAAGAAGAGGCAAAGAATCTATCTAAGATATCATATAGCAAAGACCACCATAGCTCAATTGGATCAATTGTTAGAAGAAACAAATAAGGATATAAGGAATGAGAAAGTACAATGTGGAAATTCAAGTTTAGAAGGTATTAAAGGTGCAAAGGAAGATGTGGAGGAAAATTCTAAACCCAAGACGATAGAAGAGGTCAAGTTTAATCTAGGTAAATCATCTTTATTTTCTTCAAGTAGAATACAATCCTCTCTTAGTAATAAAAATGAAAGCAGCATCTAAGACATCATATAGCAAAGACCACCATAGCTCAATTGGATCAATTGTTAGAAGAAACAAATAAGGATATAAGGAATGAGAAAGTACAATGTGGAAATTCAAGTTTAGAAGGTATTAAAGGTGCAAAGGAAGATGTAGAGGAAAATTTTAAACCCAAGACGATAGAAGAGGTCAAGTTTAATCTAGGTAAATCATCTTTATTTTCTTCAAGTAGAATACAATCCTCTCTTAGTAATAAAAATGAAAGCAGTGTAAAGGTTATCCTTTGCACTTTAGGGTTTCAAGAACACCATAATAAAGAAATGAGGATGAATTTCTTCATACCAATTTAGGGTTTTTAGGGCAGTATAAGAATGTAATAGCTATGGAAGAGTGTCCTTGCACTTTCGGGTTTTCAAGACAACATAAAGAAGATTGTGCTTTTCAAGTTATTCCTTGCACTTTGGATCTTTTAGAGCAAGACAAACCTATAGATGATAAGTATCACTATGAGCAATGTAAGAAGATTGAAGAGATTGATGAAGATGAAAGTGTTAATGGAAATGAAAAAAGTGAGGAAGACCCAAGAAGCAAAAACAAAGAGTAAAAGAAACTTAAAGGGATATTGATTTGGAAAACAAGAGCAAATATCAGTGTTATCAAGAAATGGGACTAAACCCACATATAAAAACAAAAAGTGGTGATGAAAATGATATCTTGGAATATAAGGGGCGTGAATAAGACCATTAAAAAAAAGGTATTAGAAAAATGTCAGGTTATTACGGACAATATATTTATAGATATAGAAACGGGGTAGCAAATATTTTAGCCATTTGCGATGTTTAAGTTCATCTTGGTAAAATTTAAATTTTGGAAGGCAAATATACGAGTGATATTTTATCTCTTAATAAAAATAATATCAAGGAGTTGATTGTAGAAACTTTGTAGTCTGAGGACGATGATGAATATCTTTGATAGAATGGCAAGTTGGATATGGTTTAATTAACTTGATATCAATGTAATGAGAGTCGTGTAATGTTTTGTTATTTTAATGGGAGTGGGCCCCAATAGAAGCCACACATAGTTTTAAAAAAAAATAACACCGAGTAGTCACCAATGGGATTTGGGACAATTGGTAGGAGTATTGAATTGTACACAATAAACCAAGATTTGAATCCTATGGGTGAACCATAACATTTGTTCATGAAGTTTGGACCAGTGGTTGAGAATAAAAAGTTTTGCATCTTAGACCATGGTTCTAATCGGGGGGTCGATGACAAAATTGACAGTTTTGTGACTATAATAGTGATAAAGTTGAGAATCCTATAGATGAACCTTAACATTTTATCAAATGGAATTAACTCAATTGATTAATTATTTAACTTTAAAGGAAGAGATTAAGGTTGGAATCTTGCCCAACTACACATGCATAATTGCGAAACGGTTATGTGGTGATGATGTAATATGAGGGAAATCCCATATAACGCATTAAAAAAATAGTAGTGAAGTTGAGTAACAAAAAATGTATCAATAGAGACAATCTTGTCTATATTTGGAATTACTTATTAATAAATTGCACCTTAACTTTTTTATTAAATGGCATTGGCTCAACCAATTAAATTCCTCAAATTTAAATAAGGATATTTAGGTTTGAATTTTGTTAAACAGTACATGTATAATTACTAAGCTATTGTAATACCACTACATGGCCATGATGTAATCAAGGGGGTCGTTTTTATCCCATATAACCAATTAAAACACATAGCATTGAATCAATGAATCAACTATAAAAAAAAATAACAATTTTTATGATTATAACAACAATAAAGTCAAGTAATAGCTAATGTATCAATAAGAACAATCTTATCTATATATGAAGGTATTTATAAGTAAATTGCACCATAAGTTTATACTAAACAAAAATTAATTTCTACAAATTAATCATAACTCTTCAACCTTCTAAAAAGTGTACAAATTCTTGAGTAAATTTTAAGTTTTTTTTTTTTTTTTTAGCTCTTTTAACTTATTTAAAAAAAAATTAATTAGAAATCTTTAATTGCAAGGTTCCATGGATATTTGAAAATTCACTTTAACTAATTATTTCTATTCTTTGGTTAACAATTTATACTATCTTTTCAAATAAAACATTTTTAGTTTGTTGAAATTCAATAATAAATAAATGCTAAATAAAAGCTTAATTATAACTTTCCCTGTAATATATTTAATCAAGCTTTTTCATTTTTATTAAATTAAAAATCATACCATATTTAAATTTTTTTCATTATTTTAAAGATAGCAAATTTTTTTTGTTTTTAAATTAAGAAACGTAGAACTTGTTATTGTAATATTTATATCAGTTTGTATCCCATGCACTTTTATATCTTACATCCTTCTTTCGTATATTAGACTTTTTCATATGTAATATTTTATGGTACATTTGGTAAAGAAGTTTGCATGTTGAAAGTTTTACATTTAACAACTTTAGAATCTTTCATATTTTCATATCTTATTTTTTCAATGAGTTTATACAAGTTTTTATGAGGGGTCTCGGACCCCTCATATTGAGTGGGGTTTGAACCTTGAACCTCTCAAAGAAATACCTAAGCCTCTCATACTGAGTGGGGTTTGAACCTTGAACCTTTTAAAGAGAGACCAAAGCCCTTACCACTACAGTAAACCTGCAACTTTTTCATAAATTATTTTATATATATATAATGTTTCTTCACATTTTTTATAGTTTTTTGTATTATGATAAGTGAATGCTAATTGAACATTAAGCAAATGTAAAGTATTAAGCAATATTAAGTAGGTTTTGATCATGAATTAATGGTAGTTAGTCGTTTTCTTAAATACTACTATTGATAGTTGTTTACGAATTTGGTAATCATTACTTTTACATGGTTATGTTCAAGAATTAAATCCTAACTTGTTTGATATATTTGTTGTTTGTTATGTTTTTTTTTTTTTGCTAAACAATTCCAAAATGGCAATGATGGAGAACTTGAAGATTTAAGTCTCGCATACAATAATGAAAAACTTTAAAAACTTAAAAATCTAAGTCTTACAAGAAAGTATAACATTTTGATATATATTTTCTTGAAGTAGAAATCATAAACTTATTTAGAACTCTTATTTGTTTACTTAAGAAAGTAAGGGAAATAGTTCTAGTTTCTTTTAGTTATATCTTAGGTTTAAAATATTGGTAAATTTATTCTAAAACCTGGATACATGTATTATACTTTACTACCTTTAGAAGGTTGTAGGCCACCTTTAGAAGGTTGTAGGCCTTTAAAGCTTAATTAACATTATGTGATATAGAAAACAAACTTCTTATTTCAATTATAGTTGAGTTCAATATTTTTTTCTTTTTGTCAAAATAAGATGACTTATATAAATCTTCACGTTTTTTATTATTTTTTTATATTAAAATATAATATATAAAGATTTATAATTTATTTAAAAAATTTAATTAAAATAAAATATATTTAATAAAAATATTTTTATAAATATAATATTTTTACATTTTAAAACTAAATTTTAAATTTATTTTTTACATCTATTAAATAACAAAACTTAAAAAAATTAAAAACCTAAAATTTTTATTATAAAAATCCAAACTCAACTATTTATAAATAACAGTAAAGAGGATGATACCTAAATCGACACTTTCTACTTTCAATATCGTTTTAACTAAATTGAAAGCTTAAAAATAAGCTGGCATATGTGCATGTTAGTGTGTTTGTCGTCAACTAGGCACCCATCGGTCATGCCATTCTTTACGAGGCTCATATTGTCTCTTAAATATGATATAAAAACAAATTATAAAATATTGTGGTAGTATATTTTTTGAAATTTTATTTAGAGATTTAAATTCAACTTTTAATATATACAACATGGAAATTAACATGGAACCAAATTTCAATCATAAAATATTTCACTAGACTTGTATCATCACATTAAGCAAGAGGATCAATCCCCACACACATGCCCAAACTCGATGTTAACAGTTAGAAAGCAAGAGGATCAATCCCCACACACATGCCCAAACAACTGTTAGAAAGCAAGAAGATCAATCCCCACATATATGCCCAAACTCAATGTTAATAAAGGTGAGGAATCTCATGTAGTGGAACAAAAAAACTTGCACTTTTAAACCTGCTACCTCATTAAATCTTTCATTAAAAACCCATATAAAAACATAAAAACATTTCCCTATTGTAAAAAGGGAAAAGGGACGAAAATAACAATGATGAAGACGAAGCATCTAAGGCTTAACGTCTGTAATTCATCAACGTTTCAGGTAGTGCAACAGTCTCGGCATTGGTTTTTTAACAGGTTCAAGGTTCAAATCATAGTATAGCTCTCAATTTTACAAAGGATTATAGTAAGGATTATAGTTGGGAGAAGACTGCTCAACCTTTTAATTTAATCATAAAAAAATTTTACACTAACCAAATTAAAAACATTTAACAGATTTTTAAAATAATGTACATAAACATTTATTTATTTGTTGATTATTATTGTCGTTGTCGTGTAGGTAGAAGGCGTGGACAACATGGCAGATTATGATCTGGGATTCACAAGACTTCTGGTACAGAAAATATTGTTGTCACATAGCATTAAAAGTGCACAGAGCTTGTCCTCAAGGACTGGTGCATGTCCAAGTCCAATTGGGCAGAGCCTAAGGCGCCACTAACTACACGATTGAGCCCCATGCTCACGTGATAACAGGTAAAGGTTAAAGAAATTATATATAACATGCCTATATTATTGCATGTTTATAGTTATGGTTGGTTTATCTAGATAGATAAATAGGTATTTAAGGTATTAAGGTAGAACGGAATTCCAATCATGGAATATGTCACTAGATTAGAATCATCATATTAACCGGTTAGAAAGCAAATTCCAATCATGGAATATGCCACTAGATTTGCATCTTATCATATTAACCGCTTAGAAAGCAAATTTCAATCATG
This sequence comes from Wollemia nobilis, assembly GCA_028583015.1. NCBI lineage: Eukaryota > Viridiplantae > Streptophyta > Pinopsida > Araucariales > Araucariaceae > Wollemia > Wollemia nobilis. Next base: position 2,033,545 of record JAQPPZ010000503.1, read on the forward strand.
GAATATGCCACTAGATTAGAATCATCATATTAACCGGTTAGAAAGCAAATTCCAATCATGGAATATGCCTCGGTAGGGGGCCCACACATGCCCAAACTCGATGTTAATAAGGGTGAGGAATCCCACAAAATGGGACCAAGGACTTGCACCTTTAAACCTGCTACCCCATTGGCAAGAGTATGGCAAGTGTTGGGTGTATAAACCACTCAAATCCCACAACACAGTTAATGTGGGATTATTCACAAACACACACACACAAACTACACTAACGTTGAACGAAATTCCAATCATGGAATATACCACTAGACTTGCATCATCACATTAACCAGATAAAAAGCAAAAGGACCAGCCCCCACATATGCCCAAAAGAAATCCCACAAAATAGAACCAAGAACTTACACCTTATAAATTGCTGTTTTTCCCTATTATTGTGTGATTTGTCTTTACATATGTATTAATATCCGTTGAGAGGGATGGATATCTAATCCTCTCTACTTCACAATTTGTCATCCAATACCGTACGAGTAATATTGTAATGAACGCCAATAACTAAAAGTCATATAAACAAATAAATAAATGGCTCCACACAAGCAGTTAACAAGTACAAGGACCAGTCCACCATAAAGGGTGACTTAATGACGTATACATTCATCTGAAATGAACCGTAAGAGTCAAATCCAACTCCAGCTCCTTATCTTCTTCACAAGTGTTAAGAATTAATCATTAATTATTAAGTCAAATTTAAGATCAAGGGCCAAAGATACGTGTGACCCTGTTTTGTTTTGTGCAGCTGTCGGGGTGAAAAATTAACAAACCTAGCCTGAATTCTAAACGAGTTGTTAAGCAAATTCATCCACCATAGTATTATCAAAATTGTAATAATGAAATTCGCAAGGACAACGACAACATGACATAGAGCAAAATGGTTCGTGGCCACTTGCCAACGGCAGGTTTGTCTACTTGAGATTGGCATATGTTAGTATTTTTAGAAGAATATGATAACCCAACTTTAATAAGACGAATTTAGGACAATAAGATCCTAAAGCGGAAAACGGTAGCCATTAGAAAGCATAAATCTCCCACTCACAATTACCCGCCATCGATCTAGATTATTAGTAAAATCAAAAATTTATAACAAGTACACAAATAATTAACGATGATAAAAACCATTAAGGATGATGTTATTGTACTTCCAAATATATTTCGAAAAATTAAAAAATATATTTGAGTGTTGTAGGTAGTTGGAGAGTAGGGCAATCTTTCAAAGGAGGTTTCTGGTACAAATTTCCATGAGGGTAGGGCAATTCTCTAAAGGAGGTCTTTGATTCAAATCTTTGATTCAAATCTCAACCCTACCAAACAGGCATATCTACTATCCAAAATCCAGTTGATAATCTTGGTACACAATTCCTGGATGATTTTAACAGTGTAAAACACTGAATCGTGGTTTCTCAAACCAAGACGACCTATAAACTTTTTTTTTTTTTCTAAATTAAAAAAACCTGGCGCGGGATTAGACTTGATCAGTTCCGTATTTTAAAGCATTGTACAAAATAAAACAGATGCCCTTTCATCAAATCGCATGCTTTAATTGACATTATTGAGATAATTTTCGGATTGACGTATCCATTAAATAATGCTAAGATTTTTAAGTTTGCGCAGGTTATGTCTCGATGGTATTAAAGATCTTAGGACCTAAACCAATATATAATTATATTAATTAGCGAATACACTTAATTTAGATGCTGATTGGATACTAAACTTAAACTAATGGATGTCTATCAAATTATAATCTAATTCAGCCTGTTTATCGCAATGTTCCTCGCACCTTCTACATACTGGGCGATCATATCAGATCCATATGCGCGTTCTTATCCGAAAGGATGTGCGGCACCTCCGATAAATTAAATAATTGTATGGTTCTTATCACTGAAAACATTGATTTAAAATATTCCGACAGTTTTGGTCCAGAGGGGACATTTTGTCCTATTTTATTTGGGCGACTGGAAAATGCATCTCCCCTGCTCACCACAAAAAACAGCTGAAAGGGAAAGAGGTCAAATTGACCTAAACAAAGGGAATCAGTAATATATTTTTTTAATAAATAAGAGGATATCATTAATATAAACTTCTTAGTTTATAATCTAGTCGTTCAAAGAATTGAACCAGGGCAGCAGCCCACTAGCATATTTTTTCCAATAAAACTTTTTAAAGTTTTAAAAAAATTCACATGCCTTATATAATATTTTAAATTTAAATCTAAAACGCAGGAACATGGCAAATAATTTCTAAGTTAATACGTCCCTATCAGAAAGGCCAACATATAATAAAATATATGTGTAGACCAAATCGATTTCCTTGAATGAGTCAAACCAGAGACTCCAGGGCCAAACACCACCCAAAAATAATAATTTTAAAAATCAACAACTCCTAACTTTGAAATCAAAATAGGCGAGGGATAAGAAGCAAAAAAGTTTGAGGTTGAAATGTCCTGTTTTACCAAATTGCTGGGGCATGTTTTATATATATAAAAAATAAAAAAAATGCCAGAAGCAAAAAGTTTGAGGTTGAAATGTCCTGTTTTACATATATAAAAAGAGGCCACCTGCAAGAATTTAATCCATCCATAATCGGTTCAGTACACAAACGGTATGTGTTTATTATGGTGTATGAAGCAGTGGCCAATTTTGTGATGGATCTGGTATACTCCATTTTTAGGCCACACCCTTTTTAAATGTCGTGGACGGTTAGGGTTAGGTTCTAAATTACAGTAAAAGATGCATCTGTCGATCAATTAAAAAATTCATTGACCTCATGATTGCCCAACAAAAAAGGACGAGTTGACAACAAGATGCGTATCGTGCGAAGGAAGAAAAGAATATTAGAAAAATCAGCAAGCCAAACTGTAAAGCAAAAAATAGAACAGTCACGAATCTTCTTCTACTTGAATTTGTTTTACACAGTTGTGAGGGAATTCTCGAAGAGATTTTTTTTTATATTTTGTTTGCGTTTTTAAATATGAACAGTACCTGTTGTTGTGGAGATTCCTCTTTCCACTGACCCATTCTTTCAAAGCATCAGGAATGACCTGTCTCTGTAAAAGAAAATTAAGAATATGTTAGAAAAAGGAGATTTTGAAGATCTAAATGGGTTCTTATATATTTTATTAAAAGACAAAAGTTATTTTAGGGATTCCCAAGAACTTATAGATTCTGAAGTTAAATCCACTTACCGTACCTTGCTAAAATATGTCTTTTGAGCTATTCTACATTGAAGTGACCCCAGGGATCCTCCAGAGATAAGATTATCTATACTGCTGAGGCTGGTTCCCCAGGCCTGTGGAAAACATCAAATCAGGGTAAAGTGTAAGCTCATCCTGTTGGATATTGGGGTTCATCCATGTGACCCCTTTCATATAAAGGCGATTTAGATTTATAGCTTTCCCTTGGACCAAATAAATAATAATAATAATATGGAAACACAATTTCAGAAGATAAAACAGCTAATAAAGACTGGCATGGAAGTTGTTTCATACCAAAAATCTAAGATTAACTGGAGTGGTCATGATATGTTACAGTCCACAGATGAATAGAAAATTTATTGAACAGTTGGATTTTATGACCGAAGAATTTAGTTCACAGTCTAAGGGCAGCTTTACAGTGGCCGATAATAAATAAAGGAATTACAACTGACAAATTAAAGTTCTAAAAGATATACTAGATCATGAAATACTTTGGGATTGCACAAGTCAATTCAGTTTATTTGTATTTATTTAAGTAATCCTTGAAGGACTTGTTCCGCAGATGCAGAAAGAAACGACAAATCTAGACTAGCTGAATGACGCGTCTTTTATACTAAGAGGATAGAGATTATGGAACTTAGTAGTTGTTGTACCCAAAAACTAACCAGGGAGAATAATAAATTGGGAATCGAATTCATAAGTTCACATAGTGTCATCGAAGAGAACTTTTCCAAGTATGGCCCTTTGTATGCTCAATTCCTCTCATATAACTTTACAATAGAAGTATCCATCAGAAGGGGCAGATTTTCTGTCCTTTTACTTTTGGTCATTCACTTTAAAATCATAAATGCCTTCTGAGAAGCATTTATGTCTTCAACATATAGATTCATTATTATGAGTCTGACCATGAGCATTTGCATCTTTGAATAAAGGTTTAAGGTTGAAATTTTGTAGGTGAAGTTGTACACTAAGCTTTTATGGAATAGGTTGTATACACTACACTTTTGTAGCCAAAATATGGTTAAATAACCATATATTAATAAACAACGTTTTCCTCATGATCAGTGGACGTGAAAAACTGGATAAATTCAGAACAACAAAATCCTAAAGAGATCACGGGAGACATGCAGGCAGTGCACATGAAATGAAAGATCAGTGCACTGATTGCCATTAGGACTGCACTGCAGCATAATTGTAATTGTAGTTTTATCAATAAGCAAATCTACATGCATGCGGAGGTAAGAGGCTGTCAATTGACAGAACCAGGCGACCATAAGGGAAGTTTGGGAGCGGTCATGGATAGACAATAAGTCAATGCTATTCAAATGAAGCAAGAAAGCTTGCAACTGACCACTACACAATGTCAGAGGAAGGGCTATGAAAGAACAAAAAATTGAACTAACCATGACCCATGTCAAAGGAAGAGCCCAAAGAAGAGGCTAGAAGGGCCCAACTGTATCATGACCATGTTAGAAGTACCACCTATTAAGAAAATTATCCGACTGAGATTTATTTGGCTCTGTGATGAAAACTTGGAGACCTAAACGTATTTTGAAATCCACTGTATTTCTTGGAAGGGTTCCAAAAATGTTATCCTGCATACTGAAATCCAAGAAAATTTCCAAGTTTACAGGTAAAGGCCAATTTTACAGTTCTCTGGAAAATGCAAATGCACTAATAAATTGTTCCAAGTTGGAAGACTCAGGCACACATTAAATGTCGATTAAAATCTGTTAAGGCTTCCGACACTATTAACCCTCAAACTGAAACCTGAGAACCTTAAAAGACCTGGAGAGGGGCTACATGTTTCCGGAACAGACTCTCTCAGGTTTGATGCCCCAGGCAACCATTTAAGTCCCTAAGAGGGCCGCAGAAATTTTGCACTCCAGAGCATGAATAGTTTTGAAGAAAACAGAGAGATGGATCAAACTCCTTGGGATGCCAGAAATGCAGTACAGAAGAGATTCCCTGGAGATAAAACTTCAAAGCGAGAGCACGCTTTGGAACTCACTGATTGGCTCCAAAAATCTCGCCCCTTCCAAACAAAAAGCCTACGTTCAAATCAATTCTGTGCGTTTAAAGTTCAAATCAATTTTGAAAGTTTAAAGTCAAACAAATGCTTCGTCTGTAGATTTTTAGCTCGGTTGCTCACCTTAAAAACCCTGGTCTGAAAACGCCAGAAATATCGTCCAGCAAACCCCCATTTGCACTATACAAAAAATAAATACATATATAAATAAAACTGTCCATCAAACCCATTCATGTTCGGCAGGCCATGCTCTGGTGGGAAGACGGAGCCATTGCCATAGTGATGGCCCCGGGTTCAAGCCTCGCTAGACATCCCTAGTTTCGTTAAAGCCCCTCTTTCACTCAAAGTCGGCTAAAGACCTCAGATGAGCTTAAAAATTTAACCAAAAACAAAATAAAAAGCGCACTATCCAACAACAGCTAGATGATTATCTGAAGGAAACAATGAAGGGCCAAATGCCCCTCAAACACCCAACTCCTATAATAAACACAACATCAAAAGAAAGGAACTATATAACAGTTTCTACAAGCATTGCTCTGCTCCATTCCAGTAATTTTTTAACCCCCATCCATTTCAACCCCACAACAGACAGGAATCTGACCCACAAATGCAAGCCCAAAAAAAGGGGGAAAAAAAGGAGAAACAAAAAGAGAATTTTTTTTTTTTTTTGCCGCAAATCACAATTTCACTGAACCGAAAAAGCGGAGAGAGAATAATGATTCGAATCGCTAATCTGTCCGAATTACCTGAAAAAACGTGACAAAACCATTCGTTGGGCAAATCCTCCTCTTGCTCTCTGCAATTCTCACCAAATCCAGGAAAATCGCCGTCATCTACCATGGAAATCAGCGCCGCGGAATCGCCACCAGGCAGACAAAATCCTCCGAGACAGAAGGAAACGAAAAAAAAAATGTATAAAAGAAAAATCCGAACGAGACCACCACCGCGAATCCTCCGTCGCGCGACAAAGGACAAAAGTCCGCCCGTCTAATGCCGTCAAGCACCGTCGTTATTTTGTTCGATTTCCCGAATCTAATCGCTTCGTATCGCTCGGCCACTAGATCATAATCATCGCCGCCCCTTCCCTCGTCCGCTACAAAAATTCCGTTCAATTTCTCCCCTCCCTTGATTTTTAAACAAATAACAATATCCCCGCCGGCTGTTTGACCCGAAGAGTTTGTTTCCGGCTGCCGGGATTCTCATATACGACCGACATAATATCTTCCTCCACGTGTCGTCTCGCCTGAGGCCTCGAAGCCCCAGCACGTCGTGGCCTAAAGCAGATCAGGATCTATCACCTGATTGGCCCCCCGAGAAGTTCACACGTTAAAATCAATTCGCCCACTCTGATTGGTCGCCACACATGTCCCCCTGGGCGCACCCCTCCCACCCGCTCCGAGCCATATCTATTGTGTTTCGCCCATTGGCACCTATCGTTGTCTTCCACGATATTCCTCCCGCTTTTACCACAGATTCCATTATCTCTTTCTATCTCTTTCTCTTTTTATATATATATATATATATTTCCGTCACTACCTCCTCCTGGCACGTTGCTGTGTCAGAGTCTTCCCTATTTATTGCATCAGGGCACAGTTATGTATATCAAATCCCCCATGGCAGATCGGTATATACTTTGTGTGTATCCATCTAGGTACCTGAACCCTTGCAATTATGAATACATGCAACTTCTTGACTATCTTCCCTACATTTGTAGGGCGGTATAATTTGACCCATAGTCATACTTGAAAATGTGTTTGATTCTTTTTCATTCTGTGTTGCTGTGTAGCTTCCTCGTTCACGTCACTTTCCTTGCTCTCCATACCGTCCGAGTGACTCGTATGGTCTTTCCCTTTCTTGATACTTTTAGTAGCTTTGAAATTTAACTTGCGGTCAAATTTTTATTTTTACCTTCTATCAGATTTCAGTTTTCCATCAACGAAAAAGAAATACTCTTTTTTTCTAACACCCATCACTTGTTGATGGAAAAAAAATCTTCTATGTAATCATATTTACATTAAAAGTCAAACCATTAATTTAACTTAATCAATTAGATCTTTTAATTTCATTTTATTTTAAATAAAAATATAATATCAAAATAACTAGCATGATGTAATATCATTTTTATAATAATGATGTAATAAAATAGTTTTTGTTTTTAAATTCACAGATTTTATAAAATGAAAAACTACTTTCTTATCTTCAAGTGTCTTTAGGTATAAACATATCCTTTTCAAAATATTAGACACATATAAACTTTGGAGGCATTCCTATATTCAATTAAAGATGCTTTATTCTTTATTCACTTCATTTTGTTTTTTTATAAACACACATCCACCCCCTCACACACTCACCTGTGCTACACGGTTTGAACCTTGGACCTCCTTAAAAAAAGTCAAAGTCGTTATGAATCATCAGTCTATAAAATAATGAGATGATATAAACTTATTGGAAACAGCCCCAAAAATGTAAACAACTCCCTTATAATTTAAAAAAAAATAAACAAATATTTAATTATAAAATATATAATAATTTAAAAAAAATAAACAAATATTTAATTATAAAATATATAATTATTTAAAAATAATAATAATAATTTCACCACTAGCACTCCAAAAATATTGATCATTCATCTTCCGTTAACAAGTAGCGACATGCTGAATCTAAAAAGTTACTGGTTGTACAATAATGCACATATTAAAGGCCCATTACCACCTAAACATTCTCATCTCGTGTTCAACCATGGCATCGTGTTCAACCCATGCCATGACAAGACAATAAAATGTCCTTGGAATGTTAGCAGTGGGGGACACCGTAAATTCCCATATGTGGAACGTTCAAACTAAAAATATAGTTTTTTTTATTTAATTTGAAAAGATATTATAGTCTTAATTTTTTAGGTTTTTATTTAATAGATTTTAAGTTTAAATTAAAATTTTCTTAAAAAATCATATTTTACTTTAATATTTTGTTTTCTTAGTAGTTAGGGTTTTGGACCAGTTTAAATTATGACCTATTAGTTAGTAGAAGTTGAGTGTTTGATTGTTGGTTGTTTCCGTTTGATTCCTGAGGGTAAGTCTTGTTGACTAACGAAAAAATTAAAAAAATTTAAATTAAAAATTCCATTGACTTTGTCTAATTAGTATGTCGGAAATCAATCAAAGTCCGCAGGGTATCAATTAAAAAAATCAGATTTAAGATTTTTCGACATTCGATAATACGCTGAAAGTCTCAATTCCTGGTATATGGCAGCGCTTAACTTAAAAAGCTAAGATTTCTATCTATAGCTAGAAAAGGACAGAAAATAAATGAACGTACAACGACCCCGTATGGTCCGTGTGATTAATCTATGAAACTGCCGTTCATTGGTCAAAATTTTGGAGAGCCCACCATGTTCTTCTTTGATGTGACTCCAAAGAAATCCCTTTAATCGACCTTGTCCTCCTCTTTGTGTGCTTATATATGATCATTAGCTAGTGGAAGTAGTATCTCCTCTTTTTTATGAGGATAACGGCTGATTTGTTCGTTAATTAATAATGGTTATGGATAATTTGTTGACATTAAAATTTAATTTTTAATTAAGTTTAAATTTTTTTTTAATGGTGTACTTTTAAAATAAATATTTTAATTGTTATATAAGATTTGATGTAATAATTTGTATTATATTAATTTGATATTTATATATATTATTTAATAAGATTGAAATTTAAAATTTTTATTTAAATTGAAAAATATATTAATTAAATTAATATTATTGAATAATATCAAAAATATGTTTTTATTATTAATTAAAATCTAAAATATTTTATTAAAATTTTAAAATAAAAGCTAAAAACTCTCAAAAGAATATAATACATACACCCTTAGATAAATAAGTTTCTTTATATAGACCTAAATGAGTTCCAAGTGCTTTAATAATATGGAATGCTTTCATAGATTCAATAGACCTAAAGAGTTGCAAGTGCTTTAATAATATGGGGTGCTTTTACTAGAAGTTACTTACTTTAACTTAAATTACATTAAAATTATTGATATTAAAAAGATGTAGTTATAGGCATTGTAATATAAACTTTTAAAAACATATACAAATTTTAATATAAAGTATATTAAAATTATATATTGAAATCTATAATATGTATATTTTAAATCTAAAATATATTATTAAAAATTAAGGTAGAAGTTAGGTAGACTTAAATATGGTCTATAGGATTTTAAATATGGAAGTACAATTACTCAAATTATATCAAATGATTTTTAACATCTTTGAGAAGGTTGTTCCATCTACTGATTTGGGTTAGCAATTCCTCAACTTTTTTTAACTTAGTTTTTTCTTAGTAAGTGTCTATCCAAACTAACACTTACCAATCCACGTAACCCTTAAAACTAAAACATACCATTTTTTAATAGCGATATAATTTTACCCATAGTCATACTTGAAAATGTGTTTGATTCTCTTTCATTCTGTGTTGCTGTGTAACCTCCTCGTCCACGTCACTTCCCTTGCTCTCCATACCGTCCGAGTCCGTCTGGATTTCCCTGTCTCGATACTTTTACTAGCTTTGAAATGTATTAGCGGTAAATTTTTTTAATAATATTTTTTATATGTTTATTATGAGGATTGAATTTTATTTGGATTACTTAATTGATAATGTAAGTAGTGTTCATGTAATAGACCACATTCACCCGAATAATCGTCAAATTTTTATTTTTACGTTCTACCAGATTTTTAATACTCTTATTTTTTAACACTCATCACTTATTAAAAAAAATATATCTTCATGTAATCATATTTACATTAAAAGTCAAACTATTAATTCAACCCATTAGATCTTTTAACTTTATTCTTTTGAAAGAGAAATAAATTTGTCTCTTATCAAAATAATTACTATGATGTAATACCACTTTATAATAATGATGTAATAAAATAATTTTTGTTTTTAAATTCACAAATTTTATAAAATGAAAAGCTATTTTCTTATCTTCAAGTATCTTTCCAACTTACATTATATATAAGAATAAATATATCTTAAACAAGGCATGCATGTTGTGAAGGTAGTAGTATGTTCTAAATATTTTATGTAGCATTAAGCCAACAACAATGGTATGAATCCTTTTCATATTAAGTTATAAAATAACAAGATGATATAGGCTTACTGAGACAGCCCTGTAAATGTAACCAACTCCTTTATATTTCAAAAAATAAAATAAATAAATAAATATTTAATTATAAAATATATAATAATAATTTCACCTCTATGGGATGGTAACAATATCAAAAATATTCAAGTGAATTTGTTCTATAGACAAGGATACCACTTACATTATTAATGATGTGACCCAGGTTCAATCCCACAATTAATGTTTATAAAAAATATTATTTAAAAAATATATATATATATTGATCATTCATCGTGGGTTGACCAGGAGCGACATGCTGACTCTAAATAGTTAGAGATTGTACAATAATGCACATATTAAAGGCCCATTACCACCTAAACATTCTCATCTCGTGTTCAACCCTTGCCATGACAAGACAATAAAATGTCCTTGGAAGGTTAGCAGTGGAGGACACAGTAAATTCCCATATGTATGTGAGGTGTTTGTGGAATAGTAAGTGGGAACATTAAAATTTAAAACAAAAAATTGATTTAATTTGGAAGTTTTTTTTTGTTTTTTACATAGGAGAATTGGTAACTGCTTTTTTTAAACAACTGGTCACAAGGTCAAATCACATTGTCTGTGGTTGTAGTGTCAAATCATAGAGCTACCACTATAACCTCTACCTCACCTCAATAAACACAGTCAAATCACATTGTCTGTGGTTGTAGTGTCAAATTATATAGTTACCACTATAACCTCTACCTCACCTAAACACGTTTCGGAGTAAGGGAGACTCCCGGTGGCTTGGGGTTGGGCCGTCATCAAGTTGGCGCACACTCAACGGATTCTAGTCAAACTACTACCTTTGCCCTAAAGTGGCATGCCCACAAGGTTTGACCCTAGGTCTCTTCTTGGTAAGTGTCCAAATGATATTATAGCTGTAAGTTTTTAGGTTTTTATTTAATAAATTTAAGTTTAAATTTGAATCTTTATAAAAATTTACACTTTAATTTAATGTTTTCCCAAGAGGTGGATTGGTAAGAAATTGGGCATTCCTCAAGGGGGGGCAGAATGACTCGAGTCCGCTTAGTACACACCAGCACGACGAGGTTGATATCATCCTTGAGCCACCAGGGGTCTCCCTCACTCTTAGTTGTGTTTACCGAGGAGGGGCAAGATTATAGAGGCACTTTAGTGATTTGATAAACCTGAGGAAGAATGTTTGTGCCCTGCACCCAATTGTTAAGGATGAAAGGATGTTAAGGATTCCCTTAAAAAAAAACTTGTTCAATGTATTAGTTATTGAGTGTTTGAGTGTTGACTGTCTCAATTTGATTCCTTAGAAATCAGATCTCCTTAATTTGTCTTAAACAAAAACTAAAAAATTTATAATGATAACATTTGAACATGATTTCTGTTAGGTTAGCTTTATTTTACCTAACAAGTTAAAATATGTCTAAGATCAATCAGAAGCTCGGCCCCGTATTAATTAAAAAAAATCGGATTTAAGATTTTTCGACATTCGATGTACGCTGAAAGTCTCGGTTCCTGGTATATGCCAACGCTTAACTTAAAAAGTTAAGATTTCTGTCTATAGCTAGAAAACGACAGAAACCCCGTATGGTCCGTGTCATTTTAAAATCAGTGTGCTTACATATTAATCTATGAAACTGCCGTTCACTGATCAAAAATTTGGAGAGCCCACCATGTTCTTCTTTGATGTGACTCCAAAGAAATCCCTTTAATCGACCTCGTCCTCCTCTTTGTGTGCTTATATTTGATCATTAGCTACTGGAAGTAGTATCTCCTCTTTTTAATGATAATGACGGGTGATTTGTTGGTTAATTAATAATGGTTATGTATAATTTTGTTGACATTAAAATTTAATTTGAATTTTTTGAATGGTATATATATATTTTTCGATTATATATGAGACTTGGTCACAATCATATTATTTTTATTAATTGATAAATAGTGCAGTAGGTTGCTTCCACCAAATCTATTATGTTTTATTATTGTTGATCCTATAAAAAGGGGACCATCAATTATCGTTATCGTCATCGTCGGTCTAGCGCGAATTCAAAGGATTCAGATCAAACTACTACCTTTGCAAACAAGTTGCCCGTGATGTTTAACCCTGGGTGTTTTCTTGGTATTTAATGGTGTACTTTTAATATAAATATTTTAATTGTAATATACAATTTGATACAATAATTTGTATTATAATAGTTTGAAATTTGTATATGTATTATTTAATAAGATTGAAACTTAATTTTTTTTAATTGAAAATATATTAATTAAACTAATGTTATTGCATAATACCAAAAATTATTGATTATTATTATTAATTTAAATATAAAATATATTATTAAAAAATTAAAATAAAAGCTAAAAGTTATTTAAATAAAAATGTAAAGAAGAATATAATATATACACCTTTTCACCTGGGGTGTAGCACAACGGTTCGGGCTTTGGTTTTTTTCAGGAAGTCCAAGGTTCAAATCGTGGCGTGGGCGAGTGTGTGAGGGGTGGGTGTGTGGTGGCTTTGTGTTAAATTATCTATTGATAAGTATAGCTCTTGGCTTTACGAGGGGTCATGGTTGGGAGGAGACTGCTCAGTCCTCCTGTGCATTGGTCATAGAGGTTTCTCACAATAACCAAATTATATATATATATATAGGCACCCTTAGATAAATATGTGTTTGCATATAGATCTAAAGGAGTTCCAAGTGCTTTAATAAGATGGGGTGCTTTCATATATTTGTTGTGGCCATTGCACAACTTATCTCAAAATTGGGGACCCACCTTTAATTTCTGATTTTTTAGGCTTTGATTGTCTTTGAGTAGTCATGTTTGATAGGACCATAGCCATGAGCTCGTCGTGTGGACTCTAAGGTTTCTCAGTTTGTGATGTCTTATTGTCTTCGTTTGGAAATATCCAGCGTGTTGGTTGGTTTTTGTTTCATTGTTTTGATTTGGTGTTTTTTTTTTTTTGTTAAATTGAAATATATTTACAAAACGGGTTTTGAAAGGACCCCAAAACCTTGTTATAAACAGGGTGAAATTGCCACACTTAGAAGTATTGTTTCCAAAACATAGTTACCATCAGCTACATAAGCCTTCCCCACCAAGAAGGGGAAGCTACCAGGCCAGAAAATCAATAGAAAGTGAAAACAGTCGGTGTACAAAATCCCTTCAACAAGGTCTTGGGTTCTATCAGACAGGGGTAAACCCCATCGACTAGATGATGTAGATACAAAAACCAACAAAAAAGCAAAAAAACCAAACACGTTACCATCAAACACCCATCTACGTCAAAGGGTCTCGCCTCTTAGTTCTTGTTGTCTCCCTTCTTTGCGTAGTGGGACAACATTTTAGAGGCTTCATCTAGATACTTGATCAGGGTACGGGTGGTGGACACCACTAGTTCCAATATCATTTGGGAGCTTTGGTCCTCCCTATCACTCATAGAGTCGGAGATGACGTAGGTGGAGGACAAGGAAGGCTTCACCTTTGATTTCTTGAGTCTAGATGAAAATCTACCCGTCGGGGTTGAGTTGAAAGCCACTGCTTGCCTCTTCGGCCTCGCACTCTTCGGAGGGGAACCTTTGGGATGCCCCCCGCAGCCATAGGGTCTCTCGTGGAACTAGGGTGACTGGGAGAATGGAGAGCCTCCTCAAGGGGGTTGACAAACACTAGCTTAATGTTCTGGACAGGAGGTTTATTGGCCACAGCATGCTTGTAAATAATCGCTAACAACCCTTGGTGCATTGGCTTACCTCTTAATTTTTGACACTTCTCCAGGGTAAGGTTCAAGGAGTAAAAGAGATAGTCAGGCATACACACCGGTTGACCATCTTGGAGATGGTTAACAAAAGCTAGATGGAAGCTTTGCAATGACTTCTCTGGGTTGTCACAAGTAACAAATTGCATGATAGGGACAATGGCGACGTTCTAGGGGGGAGGGACGCCACATGCAAGGTGGACTTGTCCCATCCTAAAAACTTCCCTTTGTCAGGTAATTGGTCTGTCTCTTCCTCCCAATTATGTTTGTCGCATCTGATAAAGCGCCCAAGCAAAGAGAAACCAGTAATCTCTGAGAGCAGCTCAATTGTGACCTTGAAATGAACCCCTTGGACTGCCACTTCTCCTTGGTTCCAAGTGGAAACGAAGTCCCTGGTAATGTTATCATTGGGTCCAAAGAATTTTGATAGGAATGGGGTAAACCCCTTGGCATCCATAAAGACTTTGGCAGCGAGGTCGAGACTAAGCTGGGTGGGCTCAACAAAAGCCATACTAACGGGGGGGAGGAGGGCAAAAATAGGGCAGCCAACAGGGTCGAAGTAAGGACAAAATGGTCGAGGTGGAAGCACCCAAAGGAAAGTAGGCGAATAGAGTGGGGTAGGGGTTGGTTAAATGGAGGAGGAGGGGGCTCGAGCAACAATCAACAAATGGAGTAGATTGGATGAGAAAGCGATGGGGGCCTTGGTGGAAAATGGATGAGAATAAAAAACCATTTCCAACCAAGGGCAGATCATTCTTGACTGGCGCAAGATACGTAAGGGCATAAGTCGCACGCGTTTGTAGAGAAATTTCCAAAAGCAGAACTACCATGGAGATGGGTGGATGCTAAAAAAAGCTCACGGTGCCTTGGGGAGGGAGCAAGGAATGGTAAGGGTGCCATGAATGGTGGGACAAGAGCTGAAGAGTCCATACGACCTATAGAGATTCACCACGCAACAAGGGGACCACCTGTTAATAGAGACTTGGGGAATAATAGCTTGAGGTTCCCACGTGTCTAGGATATTGTAATCAGCATAGAGCCTTAATTTTGCCAGGTAGGGAGTGTGATTTCCCCATGATTTGTCACTTTAGTACATGATTATGTTAGCAATATTGGTCCACACGTGGTAGAACCCTAGCCCAGGTCTAACCAGCTTGCATGTGGTGGAAATAAACCCTACGTTCACCATTGGCATACGTATCAGCTCCATGGGACCTACCATCATGATCTTTTTTTCTCTCCTGACTTACCGCCTTGGATATTTTATTAGAAAAGTGCTCTCTCCACACTCTAAGGTTTGTTGATGTGGCTACCAGGTTGGCCATGGAGTCAGCTAGTTGGTTGGCTTCCCTGAAAGTTTTGCTGATGGACGACTGAGGGAGGTTGTGAAATATTTTCCTGGACTCTTGAATGGCGTTGAAGACTTTCCATGATGGAGTCTTGTTGTTGGCTATGTAGTTGATAATATTTAGGGAGTCTCCCTCAATGATGGCCCTTTTAGGATCCTCCTAGAGCAAGACAAGACCTCGCTAAAGAGCCATGGCCTCCATGAAATTATTGGTCTGGATCCCAAGGAATTTTGCATAAGCTAGGATTATGGTTCCTTCATGATATTGGATGACCCCTCCTACTCTTGCAAGCCAAGGGTTACCTTTGAAGGCTCCAGCAAAGTTCAACTTGATCCATCCTTTTGGGGGTAGTATCCATCTGAGATTGGCTCTAGGGTTGGGCCTTGGCTGGGCTTCAGGGACTTATTTGGGGATGCCTAGGGATTTGAGCAAAGCTTGCTCACTAGCCTAGGGAGGGGCAAAGGAGGAGGGGCAAAGTCAAATATTTTTTATTGTATAAGCAATGGCTTTGCTCGCTATAGATATGGGGTCCTTAGGGGATGATAATAAGGCTCTATTGTTACACTCTAGCCATATTTTCTAGATAAGATGGTGGAGGCAAAGGGACCACAGGGTGCGGATCTTAGGATTCCAAAATGGGTTCGACCACTAGGAGAACAAGTCAATAATGGAACTAGGCAGAACCTAGTTGATGAGCAAGGTGCAACCAAAGTATTGTCATTGTTGTCAACACAGTCAGGTTGATCAGTTGATGCAATGGATTGGAGTTGATTGATGAGCAAGGTGATGGACAGGAGTTGTTTGATGAGTAAGGTGCAGCCAAAGTATTGTCATTATTGTCAACACAGACAGAGGATCGGTTGATGCAATGGACAGGAGTGTAGAAGTCAATAGATAGATCAGTTGATGAAGTGAACAAGAGTTCAGAGGTCAGTCAGAACATGTACAGTAAATTTCCAAGAAGACAGAAGTGGCCCAGTTTCAGAAAATCAAAGAAAAAGACAAGTTAGAAAACTGTCACGATATTGCGATATGTTTTCTGTCGCAATTTCGCGACATGAATGGAGGAAAGGAGCTTGCAAGGAAAAGTGTCACGATTTCGCGACATAGCCGAGGAGAGAGAAGGCTCAAGAAAACTGTCGCGATTTCGTGACATGATGGAGGAAAGGAGCTTGCAAGGAAAAGTGTCGCGATTTCATGACATATTTGCAAGAGGAAGCGCTAATGGATGAAAGCGAGAAGGAAGGAAAAAGTGTCGCGATATCACGACATGTGGGGTTTCGCGACCCGAAGAGAGAGAGAGTGCAAGGAACAAAAGTGTAGCGATTTCACTACATGTTGAATTTGGCAAAGAAAGAAAGTGCAAGGCCAAAAGGTGTAGCGATTTCGCTACATGTAGGACTTTCAGCGAAGCAAAAGAAAGTGCAAAGGCACAAAGGTGTAGCGATTTCGCTACATGTTGGATTTTCGGAGGCCGAAGCAAAAGAAAGTGCAAGGAACAAAAATGTAGCGATATCGCTACATGTTGGAATTTCGCTAGTGCATGAAGAGAGAGTTGTACGGATGCAAAAGATGTCGCGATTTCGCGACATGTTTTTGAGAAGAGAGATAAAAGATGTCCCGATTTCACATGTTTTAGTGCATGAAGGAGAAGAGATAAAAGATGTCACGATTTCGTGACATGTTCCATTTTGGGAGCAGAAGAGAAAGAGGAGAGAAAAAGATGTCACGATTTTGTGACATGTTCCATTTTCGGGAAAGCGAAGGAAAGAGGAGAGAGAAAAGATGTCATGATTTCGTGACATGTTCCATTTTGGGCGAGGAGGAAAAAGGAGAGAAAGTGTCGCGATTTCGCGACGTGTTCCATTTTCGCGGGTGCATGCCAAGAAGAGGTCAAGAAGGCGAAAAGTGTCATGATTTCGTGACATGTCATGTTTTCGTTGGTGCTTGCGAAGTAGAGTGTACGAAAGCAGAGAATGTCATGATTTCGTGACATGTAAGGTTTTCGCGGTAGCAAGCCGAAGAAGCATACATAGGGACAGTTGCAGAATAAAATCTTGCAGCAAAACAAGATCTGTTACAGGTGGGGTTACAGAAATGCTACACGTGTAACAAACTGACAGAATCTACAGTGGCCAAAAAATCTGAAGAAGATCAGGCAGAATGTATTATTATAATAAGACAACTGTAGTAGGGTGTGCGGTGCGGCGGTAAGAGCGCGGGAAACGAGAAATACAAAAAGTATGGGCCGTAATAAAATATAATATATTGCAGTAAAAATACAAAAGCCGAGAAAGCGCAGATAGTATAGGCTGCATGCGTGTTAATGGCAGTTACTAAAGACTAGGGTTTTAAGATGAAAAAATATTGTTTAAAATGACGTGTAGCCATAAAGAGGGAAGGTGCCGCTGACAAGGAAGAGAGAACGCCGAAATGAACAGATAAGGCTGTTAGAGCCGAAATAAACAGATAAGGTTGTCAGAGCCGAAATAAACAGAAAGGCTGTCAGAGCCGAAATAAACAGAAAAGCTGTCAGGGTGCAGAGAAGACGGGCTGAGCACGCATTAAGCAGAGCGGTAAGAATGAACCGTAAGGTTTTAGCTCGTGTGTGATAAAATATATATATAAGAAAAAGCCAAAGAAAGAAAGTGTTGGTCAAGTGAGAGAGAGAACTGCTGAGAGATAAGAGCGGTGAGGAAAGAGTGCTGCGGAAATATAGAGAGTTAGTACTGTGGACTAAAAAATAGCTTGAAGTATGCTGTAAGAAGGATAGTGTTGTGGGCTGTTAAAAGAAAGCAAGTATGCTGTAAGAGATAATAACAGTGTTGTGATGGAGCTGTGAAGAGCTGCAAGAGCAAGCCATATGAAAGGGTTGTAAGTGTGCAGAAGGTAGAACTGTAAAAGAGTGTATGCTTCCATGAGATTGATTTGAGTTAAGCTAGACCAGTGAGGGTCTTGTAACACAGAAGGCATTTTTATGTCAATCAAAATTGAAAATAGAAATCCAAGTTGGTGCTTGGAATCAGGGGTTGGTGCTCCTTCCAGTTGGTGTTGGTAAATTAGGGGTTGGTGCTCCTTCCAGTGGATGCTGGTAAATTGATTGTAAAGTTGGTGCTTTGCAATGGCTGGATTTGGATGGGAGTCCAAGCAGTCTAGTTTGAGGAGTAGCCAAAACTGGTGAACCTCGTTACATCTTGTGTTATGTGATGCTCTCTTGTGGTACTTGTTGTTTCTGGTTTTAGCATTCATTTGTTTTGGCTTTAAGAGTTAAAGTTTTAAGTTTTAAATAGCTGCACTGATTCACCCCCCCCTCTCAGTGCCATTGTAAGACTAACAATTGGTATCAGAGCCAAGTTCCCAGTTTTGGCTAAATCAGTCAGGGTTGATCTTGGATTAGTACACAATGGCTAAGAAGAATAGATCATCCTCCAATAAGGCATCTCAGTCAGTTTCAGTTCCTGTAGAAGAGAAATTTGAACCAGAGAAGGTAGAAGAAGTGAACTCCTAAAGTTTGTGATGAAAATCTTGAGGTTGAAGTAGATCTTGAAGGAGAGTTGATATCTGCTCTTGAAGAGTTGAGTATAGAAAAGAAAAAGAACAAAAGAATGTCCAAGAAGTTAGAAGAATATGGGGATGAAATTGAAGATCTCTTCCTACAAGTTCAAAAGGCCAAGAAATCAGAAGAAGCCTTGAAGACTCACCTGGATGATGAGGATGATGTAAGCAGCACAAGTAAAGAGGAATCTAACAAAGTTATTGTTGATCTAAAGTTGCAAGTAGAACAGTACAAGAGGATTGAAGATATTCTCGAGTCTCAAATCAATGAGAAAGAGACAGTATCTTGCCAACAAGAAGAAGAGATTGTTTCATTGAAGAAACAACTAAAAGAGGCCAATATAAATCTCAAATTTGAGAAAAGCACAGAGTTGCTAGATACAATGATAAATCAACAAAGAAGCTCCATGGCTAAGTTTGGTCTTGGATATGAAGCTGAACAACCTTCATCCTCCAAATATGCAGAGAAGAAGAAGTCCACGGTTGAAGGATTGAAAAAAGAAAAGTCTGAAGCTGAATCCTCAAAAGGAAGAAAATATCAAAGAAAATCTACAGCAAAGCAACCACAACAAAAGAGGTTCTCTCACTCTCACTCTTTTAATAATAATGCTTTTAATGGCTATTGTTCTAAATGCAACCACTTTGGTCACAAGGCAATTTATTGTGGACTGAACAAAAGATCAAAGAGTTTTGCTGATAAAACTACATCTGCTTTTCTGAGTGAACACCCTATGCAATGTTTTAATTGTAATGGCCATGGACACATAGCAAGGCTTTGTCCAAGCACTTCTGTATCCAACCTAAGGCAAGACAGGATGCTATACAGACAGGGAATTAAACATGTGCAATGTTTTAAATGTAATGGTCAAGGGCACATAGCAAGGTTCTGTCCAAGCACTTATGTATCTAATCTAATGCAAAACCCTAGATTTCATCAGACGCAAAGAATGCAATACAGACAGAGAATAAATCATGTGCACAGCAGAAAGGAAAATAATCATCCTTCAAGAATGCACAAGAGACAACCCCGCAAGAAAAATGTTCAAGTTCACGAACAGGGGCAAAATAGGGATGTAGTTGAAAAACTCAAGCCCAAGTTCGAGGAAAGTCTGGAGAAAGACAGAAGAAAGGAATTCGTGTCTCCTTGGATAGAAGGAGATTACTCCTCTTATGCATTAAGCAGCTCCAGGTGGCACATCCTCAGGGGGAGCAATCTTAAAATATTATTTTAATGCTCCTATGTTTTTGGCCGGTTTTCTGAGGATGAAAGGTAAGCAGTCGGGTTATTGTTGTATAGCAGTTAAAGTGTGTTGTCAGTTCTTGTAGTTGTTTTTGGAGGTGCCGTGAAGTGTGTTGTTTAATTTGAAGAGCTGTCACAATTGGTAGTGTTGAGATATGTCTCTGTTGTACTGTTGATAATTCTTCCACCATCTGTTCATAGCTACGGATCATAACAGTTCAAAAGTTTCTTTGTTTAATGAAAGAATGCGTGTTTGCCCTAGCTGCATATACGTGTTTCGAGCAGCGTGTATTTGTTTTACACTTTGAGGTAAAGATTGCTAGATCCTTCTTGTCACCTTGGTAATATTATTCAATTCACAGACAGTTCGGTTTAACTGTTGATAAAATATCAATCCGAGGTTAAGAAGTTGAGGTTGAGTAAGGGGCTCTATGGTTGGCCATAAAGTGTTTGTCAAAATGTCTTCTCCTGATTTGCACAGTTAAAAGTAAAGTGTGATCTGTAGTATCTGTAGAAAACTCAGATCAGGTTTTAAATTTAAAAAGGAATCTGGTTGTGCTGCAGTACAGTATTTATTGCTTGCACTAAGTTGGCAGTAAATTTGCAGAGTTGGTACAAGTGTGAGTCACTTATCAATTTTGTTGAAAGATGTGAAATCTGCATGTTGAGTGAAGAAGCGTTGGGCAGAGGTGCCAAGTTTGACCCATGTTGTGGGCAATTTCGTCTTGGTCGTGATGCACGAGGATAGCAACAATGAAAGCGCTTTAGCATTTGTGGTGGTGTTATTCACTTTCTCCAAAGGTTGGAGAACTAAGATTGGCCAAGGTATATCTTTTATTATTTGCTTGGAGTATTTTGAGTTGACTTGGCAAATATAATTGATGGAGGTATAAGGTTAAGTTGTCATATTTTGCTTTGACATTATCTTATTGGCATGTTTTGGTGGTTGTGTTTAAAGAAGTGGAGCTAAAAGGTGTAATAAAGGAAGTTTATTTTATTGCTCATTTATTTTTATTCTATCCCTAACTTGGTTGGAAGTTTGAGAGTTGTGTGTGGTGACAGCTTGAAGGTTCAATTATCTTCTACTCCAATAAGGTATGGACACATTCTTCTTATGAGTATGATTGGTGTATGTTTTCTGAAATAAGGTTGGAGTGAAAAGGTATTCTTCTAGGTATCCCTTGGCTAGGTGTAAATCCTATTTTCTGGTTTATTGAAGACTACTTATGCATTGTTATCCTTAAGGAGAGTTTTTGGTGAATGCATAATTTCTGGTTTGAGATAGTGGAAGCTTTGTGCACTAGGGTTTATATTTGTGAGTCTAGCTACTTGCATTGAGTTGGTGGAACCCTTGGTTGGCTGTTTTGAGTTTAATAGTTGAGATTGAGATTGGGAATTAAGTATAGAACATATTGAGTCTCTAACAATTCTCTGTATGTTTCTATGAAGTTGATGAATCACATTGGGTCTCTAACAATTCTCTTTGTGGGTTCATGCTAAGCGAGGTTCTAGTGAGAACTTGTGTGCTGATCTGGACAAGTTCTATGTGAGCTTATTAAGCAGGTTCTTAGTGAGTCTATGACAGAGTACAGAGGGTTGAGGCTCAGAAGACAGCGTGAACTGAAGAGGTCACTTATTCCCAAGTTTTGACTAAGATTTGACTAGACATCGGGATCAAATTCTCAGGGGGAGCATTTATGGATCTGTTCATCATATTGCTCATGTTTATGCTTTTTGCTAACTGGATTAATTTTTTGCCTGAGAATGTTGTGCATGGACTAAGGGGAGTGTTGCAGCCGCCCTTTGGTATTATTGTCAAAGGGGGAGAAGAATTACAGGTAATTGCACGCAATTACGTGTGTTGCCAACAATTCCAAAGGGGGAGATTGATGAGCAAGGTGCAACCAAAGTATTGTCATTGTTGTCAACACAGTCAGGTTGATCAGTTGATGCAATGGATTGGAGTTGATTGATGAGCAAGGTGATGGACAGGAGTTGTTTGATGAGTAAGGTGCAGCCAAAGTATTGTCATTATTGTCAACACAGACAGAGGATCGGTTGATGCAATGGACAGGAGTGCAGAAGTCAATAGATAGATCAGTTGATGAAGTGAACAAGAGTTCAGAGGTCAGTCAGAACATGTACAGTAAATTTCCAAGAAGACAGAAGTGGCCCAGTTTCAAAAAATCAAAGAAAAAGACAAGTTAGAAAACTGTCGCGATATCGCGACATGTTTTCTATCGCGATTTCGCGACAAAAAGGAGAGAGAAAAAGCTGGAAAACTGTCACGATATCGCGACATGTTTTCTGTCGCGATTTCGTGACATAGCCGAGGAGAGAGAAGGTTCAAGAAAAACTGTCACGATTTCGCGACATGTTGGAGGAAAGAAGCTAAGTGGAAAAGTGTCACGATTTCATGACATGTGAGGAGAGAGAAGAAGGAAAAAATGTCACGATTTCATGACATGATGGAGGAAAGGAGCTTCAAGGAAAAGTGTCATGATTTCGCGACAATTTGAAGAGGAAGCGCTAAGGAGAAAAGTGTCAGCGATATCGTCACATGTGACAAAGAAATGGAATGTAAGAAAAGTGTAGCGATTTCGCTACATGTTGGATTAAAGAAAGAAATGAAAAAAAGGTGTAGCGATTTCGCTACATGTGATTTAAAGAAGAAAGTGAAGGGCAAAGGTGTAGCGATTTCGCTACATGTCGGACTTTTTCGGAGAAGAAAAGAAAGTGCAAGGAACAAAAAGGTGTAGCGATTTCGCTACATGTTGGAATTTCGCTAGTGCATGAAGAGAGAGTTGTACGGATGAAAATGTTGTCAGCGATTTCGTGACATGTTTTTCCTAGTGTCAGAGAAGATAGGGTTAAGAAAATGATGTCGCGATTTCGTGACATGTTCCATTTTTCGTGGGAAAAGGAGAGAGAAAAAGATGTCGCGATTTCGCGACATGTTCCATTTTCGCGGGTGAAAGCGAAGGAAAGAGGAGAGAGAAAAAGATGTCGCGATTTCGCGACATGTTCCATTTTCGAAAGCGAAGGAAAGAAGAAAAAGATGTCGCGATTTCGCGACATGTTCCGATTTTGCTGGTGCATGCCGAAAAGTGTCGCGATTTCGCGACGTGTTCCATTTTCGCGGGTGCATGCCAAGAAGAGGTCAAGAAGGCGAAAAGTGTCACGATTTCGCGACATGTCATGTTTTCGCTGGTGCTTGCGAAGTAGAGTGTACGAAAGCAGAGTATGTCACGATTTCGCGACATGTAAGGTTTTCGCGGTAGCAAGCCGAAGAAGCATACATAGGGACAGTTGCAGAATAAAATCTTGCAGCAAAACAAGATCTGTTACAGGTGGGGTTACAGAAATGCTACACGTGTAACAAACGATCAGAATCTACAATGGCCAAAAAAATCTGAAGAAGATCAGGCAGAATGTATTATTATAATAAGACAACTGTAGTAGGGTGCGCGGTGCGGCGGTAAGAGCACGGGAAATGAGAAATACAAAAAGTATGGGCCGTAATAAAATATAATATATTGCAGTAAAAATACAAAAGCCGAGAAAGCGCAGATAGTATAGGCTGCATGCGTGTTAATGGCAGTTACTAAAGACTAGGGTTTTAAGATGAAAAAATATTGTTTAAAATGACGTGTAGCCATAAAGAGGGAAGGTGCCGCTGACAAGGAAGAGAGAACGCCGAAATGAACAGATAAGGCTGTCAGAGCCGAAATAAACAGATAAGGCTGTCAGAGCCGAAATAAACAGAAAAGCTGTCAGGGTGCAGAGAAGACGGGCTGAGCACGCATTAAGCAGAGCGGTAAGAATGAACCGTAAGGTTTTAGCTCATGTGTGATAAAAACATATATAAGAAAAAGCCAAAGAAAGAAAGGGTTGGTCAAGTGAGAGAGAGAACTGCTGAGAGATAAGAGCGGTGAGGAAAGAGTGTTGCGAAAGAATAGAGAGTTAGTACTGTGGACTGTAAAATAGCTTGAAGTATGTTGTAAGAAGGATAGTGTTGTGGGCTGTTAAAAGAAAGCAAGTATGCTGTAAGAGATAATAACAGTGTTGTGATGGAGCTGTGAAGAGCTGCAAGAGCAAGCCATATGAAAGGGTTGTAAGTGTGCAGAAGGTAGAACTGTAAAAGAGTGTATGCTTCCATGAGATTGATTTGAGTTAAGCTAGACCAGTGAGGGTCTTGTAACACAGAAGGCATTTTTATGTCAATCAAAATTGAAAATAGAAATCCAAGTTGGTGCTTGGAATCAGGGGTTGGTGCTCCTTCCAGTTGGTGCTGGTAAATTAGGGGTTGGTGCTCCTTCCAGTGGATGCTTGGTAAATTGATTGTAAAGTTGGTGCTTTGCAATGGCTGGATTTGGATGGGAGTCCAAGCAGTCTAGTTTGAGGAGTAGCCAAAACTGGTGAACCTCGTTACATCTTGTGTTATGTGATGCTCTCTTGTGGTACTTGTTGTTTCTGGTTTTAGCATTCATTTGTTTTGGCTTTAAGAGTTAAAGTTTTAAGTTTTAAATAGCTGCACTGATTCACCCCCCTCTCAGTGCCATTGTAAGACTAACACTAGTGAATGTGAAAGGATTTGAGGAGGTGGCCGAAGGTTCCAAAATAGAAAGCACATCTGGTGAATAAGTGGTTTATGGATTCCTAGTTAGACAGGAAAAGGTAGCATCGATTTGGGATCATGAAACCTCTTTTGGCTAAGTTATCGATCATGAGGATCTTGTTCTAGATGACAGTACAATAGAAGAAACTGATTTTGGGGATGAGTTTCTTCCTCCATATAAGGTTGAAAGGGATATTGGTTGCCTGAGTTGTCTCATGAAAGGAGTAGGAAAACTTGACATAGGACCCATCATCAGTTCCTTACCAGATGGGCCTGTCCTTCACCTCTCCCATTGGGATGGTGACTGCATTGAGTAAGCTGGAGAGGTCAACAACTTGGTGGGGGAATCTATCCTCATCAATGGGCCTCCACATAGGCTTACCATTGTGCCTGGTAAAAAAATTAGCAACCTTGCTTCCCTTGCTAGCATCAAGGGATGGTTTAAGGATCCTCAACTCCCTATCCTGACTTAAAGGTTCTTCTTGGAGCCACTTGTTGTGCGAGATGTCAATGGTGCTCCCATTCCCCGTAATCCATCTAGTGCCTTTAAGGATGAGATTTCTGGCTTGGGATATGGATTTCCATAACGCAAACCCATCCTAGGGCCCTTGGTCGCTTAAGAACAGATGGTTTTGTAGGTATTTTTTCTTGACTATCTAAACCCACTCGGTCTCGTTGCTTGTGTAGACCTTCCATGCATGCTTGGCCATAAGGGCAAGGTTCATTTGAGAGACTTTCCTGAGACCAATACCCCCATCACTTTTGTTGCGACAAACTGAGTCCCATACCACCAAGGGGATCCTCTTCCTCTCCTCACTCCTAGACCAGAGGAATCTCTTTTGAATTTGATCTATCTTGGCACTCGTCGAGGTGGGGATCTTAAACACAGACATGAAGTAAACCGAGATACTCTATAAGCAAGCCGAAGTGAGAGTTGCTTTGGCCGCTTGGGAGAGGAGGTGGCCTTTCCAATATGCCAAATTTATCTAGATTCTTTCGATGATGTTGTTCCACATGGTTATGGTGGGGTTTCCCAATAATAGAGGAAGCTTAAGGTATGAAGAAGGGAGACCCTTTGGGGAGAACTCGAGGATCTATGCTATCTTAGCTTATATAGACTAAGGGGTGTTGATGAAGTATATCTTGCTTTGAAGGAGGTTGATCTTCTGTCCTACAACATTCTCCTAAAGCCAAAGGATGTGCTTAATGGTCTTGGCCTGAGCTACGAAAGCTGAAGTGGCCAAGATAGTGTCGTCAACGAACTGCTGGTGGGTAACTGTATTGAGGCCCGAGGCGGTTTTAATCCTAGATATGAGCCCACTCCTACCAGCACTTGAGATGGTCCTTCCTAAATCCTCGGCCAGGATGATGAACATGATAGGGGATAGAGGATCTCCCTACCGTAGTCCTTTGGAGCTAGGGAAGACCCCAATAGGGGACCCATTCATTAGGATGGAGAACCAAGGAGAAGATATGCATCATTTGATTAGATCAACCCAGGCTGGGTGGAATCCAAGTTTAAAGAGGACCTCGATCAAAAAATCTCAGATGATCATGTCAAAGGATTTGTTCATGTCCAACTTGAGGAGGAAAGTTGGTTTCTTAGCCAAGGTGACAAAAAGCAAAGCCTCGTGGATTGTGATCATCCCGTTAGTGACGACTCTTCCTTTTATAGAGCTTCCCTAGTAGAGATCGATGATGAGGGGGAAGATTTTGGTTAGGATTTTATAGATGACATTGCAGAGGCTGATGGGGCAAAAGTCAGAAAGGGATTTGGAGGCTTGGATTTTAGGTACCAGAGCGATGAAGGTGGAGTTGATGCCTCGAGGGATGGTCTTGGCAAACTAAAGATTTTTGACGGCAGTGCACACCTTTGTCCTAGTCAATTCCCAGAACACCTAGAAGAAGCACAAAGGGAAACCATTTGGGCCAGGGGATTTGTTGGGCTGCATGGAGAATAGAGTCTCTTTAATTTATTCAACCGTAAGAGGGCTAATGAGCATCTCATTGGTAGCAAGGGAAATGAAGCGGGGGATGTTCTCCAAGAGGGCCTTGGCATCCTAGGGGGAGTATTGGGAGGGGGTGCCTAGGAGGGATTGGAAGAAGTTGGTCAACTCATCTCAGATATCAGAGATTTCCCTTGTGATCCTACCATCAATACAGGTAAGCTTTGAGATTTTTTGGAGCTCATGTTTCTCAAGGTAGAAGTATGAAATAATTTGGTGCTCGAATCACCATCCCTGAGCCATAGGGCTCTCAATTTTTGCTGCCAATACGTTTCCTCCATGGCCAAGATATTGTGAAAGTTCGCTAGTAGCTTGCCCTCTTCAACCCTGGAATTATTGTCTTGAGTGCCTTCTTGGAATTGTTGTTCTATGAGTTCTAGCTTCTCTTTCATCAGCCTTTTGTTTTCAAAAATGTTGCCAAAGGTTTCCTTATTTCAAACCCTGAGGTTATATTTGATGAATCCGAGCTTTTGGTATAATTTACCAGATGGGGGTCCTTTGAAGGGTTGTTTCCACCACTAGACAACTTGGCTTTTGAAGTCTGGATGGTGGAACCACATCGCCTCAAATCAGAAGGGGCTCTTGAAATAGGGAGCTTTATCGGCTTCAAAGAGAAGGGGATTATGGTCAGAGTCGATTTTGGGGAGGGGTTTGAGGGTGGCATCTTTAAACATAGGGATGGATTCTTTCGAAAGTAGGACCCTGTCTAATCTAACTTGAATAAGATTTGTTCTAGCCCTCATGTTGCTCCAAGTGTACTTAACCCCTTTTAGGTGAACATCCATGAGTTCATTTGAATCGATGAATGCCCCAAATTCCTCCATGTTTCTAGTGATCATGGTGTTGCCTTATTTCTTGTAAGAGGGGAATAGGATATTGTTGAAGTTGCCTGCAAGGATCCAGGGGATGGTTTTGAACAAGTTTCTCATGTGGCTTATAGATTCCCACAACATGACTCTTTCCAACGAATTATTTGGGGCATAAACATTGGAAAGGATCTAGGCGAGTTTGTTGGTTTTACAGTGAAATAACATATTGATGATTTTGTTGGATGAGGAAATCAATCTTCCTTCGACTATAGATAAATCCCACATACATAATAGCCCTTTGAAAGTTCCTTGGGCCAGGGTGAAGACAAATTTGCCACTACTCCATATTGCTTTGGCAACTTTGGGAGAGGAGATCTCATCCAACTTGGTTTCTTGCAAAATGAGGATTGAGGGATTGTGTTCTTTCCTAAGATGTGCGGCTATCCACTTCTTGGGGGCTCCATTTAGCCCTCTCACATTCCAAGTGAGGAACTTCATTAATACTTTTTGAGGTATTTTTTGCCTCCCTTCACCTGGTGGGAAGGAAGTTTGGTTTTTTTTAGTTTTTATTTCATCAAGTTGAGAGCATTAGATAGTAAGGTGGTATGGAGGCCATTTTATATATCATATTCCACCTCTTTCCTTCTTTGTTCACCAAGGGTTGGTCATCGTCTTATCTTGTCGCTTCCAAAGTCAGTAGAGAATTTTTTAATTCGGGTCCTCTTGGGGCTAAAGCCTTTCAGGGCTGACTAGGATGGGGTGGGACTTCCTTCTTCGTCGCTATTAAAATAGTCGAAGCCTGGTCTAGACATTGCAATAGGAGGAAGAGAGGGATATGATATAGGTAGAGATTCAAAGGGAGCAATATCTTTTGGATTTACCTAGGGAGAAGAGGGGAAATGGAGGGGGATCATCCACGGGGGGGTCCACATTATCTTCAACAAAAACAAAGTCAAATTCGGGACATACCTGACTAGAATTTGAGATCAAAGGAGGATCAAATTTTTGCTTTTCTTTGTCCTCTGAGGGTTGACCCATCTTTTTACTAGGGGTTGACTGAGCTGGGGTCCCATTCTTATGGGGAGCATGTCGTCCGTTCTTGGGATATAAGGGTCTAGGCGGAGGGAACCGATTCTCGGCCCTGGGGGAGCCCTCGAGAAAGAGTCACCACCATCAGTTTTCTCTACTTGCTTGAGGAGAGGGCATTGGTTCTAGAGGTTCCCTTGCGTGCATTACTAGACGTAGAAGGCTGGTTTATTTTTGTATTCTAGCAGTTGGTGCAATTTGAAGGACCTCGAAATCAGGTTGACAAAGAATGGAAGCTCAGACTCAAGATTGGAATTGACACAAATGCATGCATGGACCATTATGGATCCTGCTTTGGTTGTAGATTCGATAGCCACCAGCTCGTCGATTGCTCCTGCAATAGATTTCATGACTTTTTCCTACCAAATATGGAATGGCAAGTCTGGGATCCGAACCCAGATTGGGATAAAGTTTATGCTCTAAGTGTTTGGGTTGAAATCTATCGCCCATCACCTGAGAAATAGGCTCCTCCTGCCTAAGAACCAGGGACATCCTGTTAGAATATGGTTTGTATCCTCATGGTTGTCAATTTTAATTATGAAGAAACCCCTTGAAAGGGCTACGATCTCCATGTGACATGTGATCTTCCATTTGGATAAGTCTCATTGCCTTAGGGTCTCCATGTCTAGACGTCCTTCGACAAACTTCTCGATCAGAGAGTAGAAAGCCCTAAAGACATAGTTGGAAAAAACCTCTGTTGGAATAATAATATCAAATCTGACCTGGCATAGGTTGGAGCTTGACATTTTTGACGGGATCATCTCGCTAGAGGTGACATGTGCGTAGGATGATCTGCTAGGGCTCCCACGAATGGGGCTTGCACCCGAAGGTTTATCAGGGAGCTCCTTGTCTCGAGGTCCCACATGGGTAGCTCTTGGGATCTCGTATCCCCATCACCCTCCTTACCTGGATCTGGTCCGCCTGCTTTCTGCGTCGATCTTGCTTGTTGGTCCCCACTACCGCCTTCGCTGCCCTCCGTCTCCACCATCACTCCCCTAAAATTTTTAACCTAGTTTGATGTTGTTTTGATTAATGTTAATATTTGACATTAAATTAGTTAAAACATTTAAATTTAATAAAAATAAATTAAATATAAATATATCTATATATATAAATGGATATGTTAATGAGATAATAAAATAAAATAAAAAGGTTTTTTTTTTCCATACTTTAAATATCTTTTTATATGCTAAAGATATGAATAAATAATTTTTTTTTTTATGTTGATTTAGCTTTACTTAATCTTAATCCCACCCAAAGTGATATTACACTATGATCTTTGACTTACAATTTTTTTATGCTTACACGCAGGTTTGGCTAGCGACCAGACGAGAGCAGTTCGTGGGTCGATGTGGCATGTCTTCGATGGCAAGGCGGGTCTCAAATGATGTGGCAGACGATAGACCATGCCAGTCTAAGGAGTTTTTAGAAGTGGATATGCATTGTGGATAGGATAGTTTATTTCCATGGAGGACATTAACCGCGACAAGGTGACACGTGACAACTACAGACGTGGATGATAACATGCACGATGGATACCGCATGGGCAACGGATAAACATGGTCGAGGATAAAATGACAATATGGCTAGGTGAGATAGCATTAATTAATGAGGAATTTTTGAGAGGATTACACCTGGCAGGAGGACCGATGACGAATGAAGAAACAGAAGCATCAGTACTTAGTGGAAACGCCTTCAAAAATTACCATCGAGGAGTTACAAGTCCAAGATAGCAGCAGTATATGAGTTTATAGTAGTAAACAACACCCGATGATATGGGGAAAATACTGACATGGAGGACCAACCGATTTGGATGTCAAACATGTCGCGATGAGGGTCTAGTAGGTGAAGTCGGTCTCCAAGCCAACATGGTGATGACTGGAGACAAAGTGGGTTATCCCACATGCACCGAAAAGATGTGAATGGATTTTCAACCATTACCCATGTGTTATCGCAGGTACCAAAGGATGCATACAAGGATATACACCTAGCCAAGCAGTAGTGTGAAACATGGACAGGTTTTCTCATTAGCAATTCATCGACATAGACCAGAATCATAGGCATGATTTGAACACGTGATACCATGGCAGACGTCCATAACATAATAGTGCATAGGATTGTTGGTCCCATATTTGAAGGAAATGGTGACATGTTCATGCAAGGGTTGATTCACCATTTGAAACGAGGTAAACAATAATCTCGTATAATCGACAACATAGAAAGCCACAATTGGTTGCATAGTGGGGTATAGACTGCTAGATATACGCTCATTCTCCCAGCTCGGTGGTGACGAAAAAGAACATTTTAGCGAAGAGCATTCATATTTGAGCTTTCAATGAAACCAGTAGTTGGCTTGTGTTGTTATCAACTACCAAATTGGATCCTAGACAGTAATATAGCACGCATCGGGTGACTATGACTGTGTGATCATGAGTTTATCATGGATGAAGGGAGTTTACGCTGGATACGAGAGTGAAGATGACCATTTTGGATTGTGCTCGATTTCAAAGTCATCAAAGGATAAATGGAGATAGTGACGAGGACCAAAGATTCGACAAGCAGGGACAACATCAGTTGATGGGAAAGGTTAGCCCAATAAGTGAATTTCGTGTAGATGAATGTAGGATTACCAAAGCACATATTATGCATTTAAGAGGCTATTGGTCAAGTTAGTGGGTAACGCTGTCGATGGAGGAGTGTGGACTGCCACATAAGGATAAATATTACCCGTGAATGTGTTTGAATGCGGATTATCTAGGGGTAACCATGGCTATTGCAAAAATGAATCACTGCTTATGTTACTGTATTCTGTACACCTCTAGCAACGAATATTAGGGATTTAGCAGTTACGAATGGAATGTTATACCAAGGCATTATACAAACGAAAGACAAAAGGGTTGGTATGGCTATAATAATTAAACGAATATAGTACATATTGAATGGGTTGAAAAGAAACGGCCTGATTCTCATTAATAGATTTGTCAAAGGACATGTTTGTTGAAGAATGAAACAAAAGAAGACATGGTTGAAAAGAATTTGTCAATTACATTAAAATGTAGGAGACGAAAAGGAAACTATTCGAAGTCACAGAAACCATGGAAGATGAAGTGTAAACAGCGAGAAGGGAAAATGAAGAGTTGGATGCAAATTTTAAATACGCTATTGAAACACAGAAACAAGATTGGACATTTTTGGAGGCCAAGGCTAGATCTTTTGGGAGGAAAGCCACACCGCTAGACTGGATTTCATCACATGATGCCAATTTAGGGCATGGCATTCTGCACTTGTGTTTGATGTTGAAGATATTTCTTCTACAATATATTGGAGATACATCAAGTTTTATGCATGTTAATGGTTGACTTGCTTGTTATTTTTGATATATTGCATCATTTTCTTACAAGCTTGCATCGCATTAGATTTTTGATTACGTGAATTTGGGTCACACTAATGCTGATTTTATGTAGAATACTAATGCTTGCAGGGTTTGTGGGAAGCTTATGGGTTTCCACAATTCATTTTATTTCTTTTATTTTAATTTTATTTTTCTAACCCTTCCTTTTTGTAGTTTTCTAAAAACTTTGACGATTTAAAAAAATAAAAATTAAAAATTAAAACTTCAAAAATAGATGCACAAGTGTAAAGAATAAGCTTTAACGCTCCATATAGAACGCTTTTGATTTATTTTTGAAGCCATTTCGAAATTATTAAAATTATTCAAAGTTGTTTTTACGGGCATTTTGTAATTTCAGATTTTACATAATTTCGCATTTTGAAGGGAAATCAGATTTGAAGCTTTGCATGTTTATTTTACAAGCAATGAATTAACTTTTATTTATGGAAAATTTCAATTTCATTAAAGGGGAGTGATTTATATGGCATTTCAAAAGGCCATTATTTTAAAGCAATAAATTGACTTCTCTTTATGAAAATTCTAATTTCATTAAAGAGGGGTAATTTATTTATTATATCAAAGGCTATTTTTATTTTCACGCTCAAAGCAACATTAAATGAATCATTTCATCATTTAAGATTCACATTTAGAGATAGATTTTAATCTTCTATTTCATGCTTAAAGTAGGGTTTAATGCAAGGTAAAACTTGTCTAAAATATACTTAACCAAAAGAAGATAAAATCTATCTAAAACACATCAAGATAAAATGAACTAAGACTTTACATCATGGTCATATGAGGGCCAATCACATTTTTCTTTTCTTTTAAGTTTCATGAACAATCACTAGCATAGCAATAAAATAATACCAACACAAGCCCCTTGTTAACAATTATTTGTAAATCACTAAGGTATTCCTAGCACTTATTTGATACATCTTCATAGCATACAAGCACACATTAAGTAAAAGGAACATTGGAGAAATTTCTATTTCTTTGCAAGAGAGGGTTTTCTAATCAAAATCCTAACTGTGGTGGTGATTTTGCAATTGGGCAAAATTTCCACTCAACAATATTCAATAGACCAAAAAGAAGTTCCAAAATGCTTTTACTAAAGGTTAGTTACTTAAAATTAAATTACATCAAAATTATTAATATTAAAGAGATGTTTCACCTTCAATTATAAGTATTTTTATTGTAATATAAACTTTAAAAAGCATATACACATTTTAATATATGTCATACTAATATTATAAATTGAAATCTAAAATATATTATTAAAAATTAAGGTAGAAGGTAGGTACTTTATTTAAGAAGTTCAAATCTCAATTGAAGGATAGAATATGTACACTCTAGATGAATATCACAACATGAGTGTCTTCTAGCTCTTATTATACTAGACTTAAAAAAAATGCTTTTAAAGTAGTGCTTTTATTTGTTCAATATTTGTGAACCTTAAAGTTATTGACTTAAATTATATTGATAAGTATATATACAATAAGCTATACACGACTTCTATTAGAATAAGTTTCATTAAAATATTAATATTTTACATTTTTTGTTAGGTTAATTTAATCGTATCCAACTTGTTCTTTTATCAAAGATATTTTCATTTTCTTCTCTATCAAATATGTTCTTCTTCTTCCTCAAAGTGATATGTTTCCTCCCCTTTTCTGTTATATATATATTCTTAATCTTTCTCAAAGTGTTATGTTTCCACAATCAACTTCTTAATATAATTTTCATTAAAAGATAAAATCTCACTTGGTTAGTTTCCTTTTAAAATTTGATTTTCACCAAAATGAAGATCAACACTATGATTGGTTAAAGAAATTGCTATCCAATTTTCTTCTCTATAGATATCCTTTCATTTTCAAGAATAGATGATGAACATCAACAATAATATTATTTTTTGTCCAATCCCCATATCCAATTTTGTTGATAGCATTAATGATAATTTGTAAATCCTTCTCAATTAAAATATATTTCCATCATTGTGGCCATGATTGATGAACGATGTAACCAACAAGTGCGAGCCAAAATATATGGTAAGTTTGATCCAAGGAGTAGATATTACACTATAAATGATTATCAAGGATGATTTGATTAAGCATGAT
Source organism: Wollemia nobilis (assembly GCA_028583015.1). Taxonomy (NCBI): domain Eukaryota; kingdom Viridiplantae; phylum Streptophyta; class Pinopsida; order Araucariales; family Araucariaceae; genus Wollemia; species Wollemia nobilis. The sequence goes on from JAQPPZ010000503.1 coordinate 2,067,864, forward strand.
ATAATGGTTCTTAAAAGTAGAGGGTTAATATTTAAGTTCCATAGATATTGGCCAGGGTTTTTGGAGATTAAAAAATGAATGAAAGTGGGGATTGAATTCAAATTACTCTATGAATTTTCTTCCTAAAGTTTTTTCCTCGTCATTTTTTCTGTTTTAAAAATTAGGGATAAAATAATGGTTGATGGTCCATGGTTTAGGGGGAGAGATGCCCATTATTTAAAAACATAGAGAGATGAATTTTCTATCAAGATAGAAACTATTTAAAAAAATTAGTGTGGGTTAGGCTTTTTGGACTTCCATATCAACTCCTCAATAAGGATGTTCTGAAGAAATATTGGAAATAACCTAGGGGACTTCATCAAGAAGAGACCAACTACTAAGGAGTGAAAGCATGCTATATATACCTATGTTGTTATAGATATTTCAAATCATTTGCCACAATGTATTAAGAATACATTTAAATCAAGAGAATGGGATCAACAAGTAGATTATGAAAATATTGCATTCCAATGTCACAATTATTATAATATTGAACACATGGAAAGAGATCACAAAATAAAAATGATAAAAAAATAGGTAAAAAATTGGTCATCAGATAAACCTCAAGAAGAAGCAAGGAAATTATACTATAATAGAAGTTGGATTAGATCAAGGATATTTCACTCCAATTAAAGAAACCCATCTACAATGACATATGGAAAATGCCACCATAGTTCATTTAGATCATATGTTAGAAGAAACATATAAGGGTACAATGGATGAGAAAGTGTAATGTGCAAATTCAAGTTCAAAAGGAACTAAAGGTGCAAAGGAAGATGTGGAGGAAATTTTAAATTAAAGACAACAAAAGAGGTCAAGTTTATTCTAGGTAAATTATCTTCATTTTTATCAAGTAGTATGGAATCCTCTCTTGGCAATAGAAATGAAAGTAGTGTAGAGGTTATACCTTGCACTTTAAGGTTTCAAGAGCAACATAATAAGAAAATGAATATGGAGGAAATCCATAGCAATTTAGGGTATGAAAGTAGTGTAGAGGTTATCCCTTACACATTATGATTTCAATAACAACATAATAAGGAAATAAGGATGGTGGAAATCCATAACAATTTAGGGTTTTTAGGTCAGCATAAGAAGGTAATTGCTATGGAGAAATTTCCTTGCACTTTAAGCTTTCTAATATAACATAAAGAAGAAAGTGTTTTTGAGGTTATTTCTTGCACTTTGAATTCTTCAGAGCAAGACAAATCTATACATGATAACTCTCACTATGATCAATAGAAATTTTGAAAATATTGATGAAGATGAAAGTATTGGTGGAATGAACAAAAGAGAGGAAGACCTAAGAAGTAGAAAAATAAATAAAAATAAACTCAGAGGGATATTAATATGGGAGAACAAAAGCAAACATTGCAAGTGTTAAGAAGAACTTGAGCTAAATCCATATATAAAAAGTGATGATGAAAATAATATATTGGAATATTAGGGGCATGAATAAGATCCCTAAAAAATAGGTATTAGGAAATCAAGAGGTTGTTATAGACAACATATTTATAGATATGGATCTCAAGTAGCAAATATTTTATCCATTTGCAGTGTTGATTCTCATCTTGGTAAAAATAAAATTTTAGAAGGCAACCAGATGAATGAGAATTTATCTTTTAATAAAAATTATATCAAGGAGTTGATTGTAGAAACATAGTAATTTGAGGAAGATGACGAATATATTTGATAGAAAGACAAATGAAGAATATCTTTGATAAAAAGGCAAGTTGAATATGGGTTAATTAATATTATAGCAATGCAATGAGAAAAATGCAATATTTTGTATTTTTAATATGCTATAGTACCTAGGAATAAATATATGGGGATATGTTATTATTTTGTATAAGGGAAATATGGATAGTTGTAATTGGTCATGCATAACCCAAGGTTGATTATATTATTATATTACATTATAATAATGATTGGGACAATGATTTGGTAGTTGGTTTCCCAAAAGCATTAGAAGTTGGGTATATAAAGAAGGGATATTGTCATTGTAAATATTATCATGGATATCAAGTATTACTTGTAATCATCTTTGTCCACGAAGTGGGTTATGCGACTTTGCACTCTCTAAGTTGTGCTTTTATCTTGGTAGATCCTATGGAGTTATTCCTTCATTAAGGGGTACTATTGGTTTTACCCTACCCTAAGGGTATTAGCTATCTCTATCTCATCATGTGGATTGTTATTATGGATAATTATTTGTGGATGAATGATTTGATATTTTTACATATTGATAAATAATTTATATTAATGAGAATAAAGTTTCATAACATAATGGAAGTGGCCTCAATAGAAGCCAAACGTTGCATATATATATATATATATATATTTCTTTGAAGAAAAAAATAATATTTTCGTCATTTTTCAATTGCAATTTCAATCCATATAAAAAGTGTCTTAGCCTTTGCATAGTTAGTTAGAGTTCCATATGATTTTGAGTAAGTGAGGAGAATTTTACCTTCAATATTATGAAAATCACCACTTTCAATGAATTTTCATGGATTTCTTTTGAAATCACTATCAAAATTAATTTTGATAAATCCAATTTTTAGACATTTTTATTTTACCATAGATCAAAGTAGATCATTTGTTTTAATATCATTGCCACATATTACTCTTCCATGTATATTCAAATTTTGTAACCAAGTGATTAACACATCTTTTTTTGAACTTGAGACTTCCCATGACGAGCACCATATCTGTAAACATTCTACAAGAGAGGTAATAATATAGTTACAAACTTGGGTATGATATTGAGATTTATTTTAGAAAAATTACAATTCCTTTCAAGCAATAAATTCCAAGGAATAAAAGCAGGACTAATCCTCCATATAATACATAATGCTTTTGCTGTGAAATAATTAATCCAACATTTCATCAACTATTTCAATGTTGATGTAACTACCCAATATATTCTCATATTTAAAAAAAAGCAACCCCAAATGATGTTAGCAAAGGGACAATAAAGAAGTAAATAGTATGATGTTTCTAAATCCTTCTCACACAAGGCACATTTGAAAGGTCCATGATATCCTCTTTTTTGTAGAACCGTTCCTATGAAAGTCTTACTTTTAATTACTAACCAAAGCAATGTTGAGACCTTAGGAAGAGCCTCTAGTGACCAAACATTCTACTAAGGAAAATATGTAGGAGTATAAAATTTAAATTGTTCTAAATATTCATATCCCTACTTGACGAAGTATCCACCATATTTTGATAGAGTTCAAACCAACTCATCCTTTCACTTAAAAATAGGTAAATATAACTATTTTTTTTTGAAAATTTTGAAAAAACTTGTATTAAAACAAAGATCAATTACAATTTGGGAAGAGAATTTTCCCAGCCAAAATTAGAGAGAACACATGCTTACAATAGAAAAGAAGATTTGCAATGGAGCCAAATCTCATGAACCAATAACTAGCTCACAGGGGGATCGGATTGGTCTGTTGATGCAACTTGTCGCGAAATCGCGACACTCTTACCCTCTTCTCCTTTGGCCACGAAAATGCAACATGTCGCGATATCGCGACACTTTTCTCCTTTGGCCACGAAAATGCAACATGTCATGATATCGCGACACTTTTCTCCTTTGGCCGCGAAAAAGCAACATGTCATGATATCGCGACACTTTTTCCCCTTCTGTCCGTGACATTGCAACATGTCGCGATATCGCGACACTTTTTCCTCCTTTGGCCGTGACGAAGCAACATGTCGCGATATCGCGACACTTTTTCTCCTTGGGCAGCGGCGTTGCAACATGTCACGAAATCGTGACACCTTTTCCTCCTTTGGCCGTGACGAAGCAACATGTCGCGATATCGCGACACTTTTTCTCTCTTGGCCGCGATGTTGCAACATGTCGCGATATCGCGACACTTTTTCTTTCTTGGCTGCGACGAAGCAACATGTCGCGATATCGCGACACTTTTTCTCTTTCGGCCGCGATGAAGCAACATGTCGCGATATCGTGACACTTTTTCTCACTTGGCCATGACGAAGCAACATGTCATGAAATCGTGACACTTTTTCTCTTTCGGCCGCAACGAAGCCACATGTCGCGATATCGCGACACTTTTTCTCCATTGGGCGCGATGATGAAACATGTCACGAAATCGTGACACTTTTCTCACTTGGCCACGACGAAGAAACATGTCGCGATATCGTGACACTTTTTCTCTCTTGGTCGCGACGAAACAACATGTCGCGATATCGTGACACTTTTCTCCTTTGGCCGCGACGTTGCAACATGTCGCGATATCGTGACACTTCTTCTCCTTTGGCCATGATGAAGCAACATGTCGCGATATCGTGACACCTTTCCTCCCTTGGCCGCGACGCTGCAACATGTCACGAAATCATGACATCTTTCCTCCATTGACCGCGACGAAGCAACATGTCATGAAATCGTGACATCTTTCCTCCCTTGGCCGTGACGAAGCAACATGTCGCGATATCATGACACCTTTCCTCCCTTGGCCATGACAAAGCAACATGTCACGAAATCGCGACACCTTTCCTCCCTTGGCCGCGACGAAGCAACATGTCACGATATCGCGACACCTTTCCTCCCTTGGCCGCGACACTGCAACATGTCATGAAATCATGACATCTTTCCTCCATTGACCACGATGAAGCAACATGTCGCAAAATCATGACATCTTTCCTCCCTTGGCCGCGACGAAGCAACATGTCATGAAATCATGACACCTTTCCTCCCTTGGCCGCGATGAAGCAACATGTCGCGATATCGCGACACCTTTCCTCCCTTGGCCGCGATGAAGCAACATGTCGCGATATCGTGACACCTTTCCTTCCATGGCCGTGACGAAGCAACATGTCACGATATCGTGACACCTTTCCTCCAGTGACCACGACGGTGCAACATGTCATGAAATCATGACATCTTTCCTCCCTTGGCCGTGACGAAGCAACATGTCACGAAATCGTGACACCATTCCTCCCTTGGCCACGACGAAGCAACATGTCACGATATCGCGACACCTTACCACCCTTTGCTTTTTCTTTGATCATTAGCTCAGGGACCTTTCAAGACCCTGCCTAATCACCTCATCCTCAATAGCCATATCACTATGCAACTGAACCCCTACCTCCTTCTCAGCACCCATCTTAGCCAGGAAGTCGACCGCTTTGTTTAAATCTCTACTCACGTAAACTGGAATCACATCATCTAATTCTCTCCATAATTCCTTAATTTGAGTGACAAGAATCCTCAACCTCCATGCTTTCAAGGCAAAGTTCCTCATGCAATCTAGAGCTCCAACCATTATCTGAGAATATGATTCAAGTATTATCCTCCTGTGGCCCTGTTTAACTGCCCAAATAGAAGCATATTTGATAGCTATGGCTTCTGCTTCATTGTTTGTAGCTCTTCCCAAGCCTTGCAGTTCCCAATAGAGCACTGTTCCAACATGATTTCGGCAAACCACTCCAATTTCGGCTCTACCCGGGTTGCCTTTTGCAGCTCCATCAGTATTAATTTTAATCCAACCTTCTGGGGGTGGTTTCCAACTAGCTCTGGCCTGTCCCTCTTGCACTTCAACTCCCTCATCCATTGCCCCAATAACAACCTGAGTTTCCTCTTTAGCATAGACGGCCATAGTTTTTGTGACTTTGCTCCAAATGACCTGCCAAACTCCATCTAACGAAGAGAAGGTTTCTCTAAAAATTCTAGCATTTCTCTCCAACCACACTTGCCACCAAATAAAGTTTAATCCAAGCTCCCAACCAATACGAAGAGCTTTAGATTTAAATCTACCCCTCTTCCATCTTTCCCAGATATTAATCCGATTCAAGTCACCACTAACTTGAATATTATAATATGAAAACCATCTCTTCCAAATCTGGCGCGTGAAAGGGCATTCAAACATCAAGTGATCAGTTGTTTCCTCGCTCTTGTAGCATAAGACACATTGAGAAGGACCGATGATTCCTTTACATCTGAGATTATCAAAAGTGAGAATTCCATTGTGCATGAACTGCCAGGCAAAAAAGTTTACTTTCAACCAACCTTTGGAGTGCCAAATCTTTCTCCAATCCTCAACCTGATATGTATGAGGGGGAGGCTCTGGAAGGATCTTGTCATATCCGTCCTTCACTGTGTAGACACCAAGGCTCCCATAGCCCCAAGCTAATTCATCCTCCTCGTCTCTACCGTGAGAAATATTTCTGTCAAGATTTTAGTCATGATGGGTGCCAAATCTGGAGGGATTGAAATTGGCCACTCATCCAACTTCTTAAACTGCTTAAACTTATACTCCCCCAGCTGACTAGTGGTGAAATAGCTTTCAATTTGTACCCATCCCTTGGATTCAATGGCTGCTTTAATTGGTTGCAATTCAGGAAATTCAACAATGATAGGTGGGTATTGATCCCAAGAATCTATCCAGAATCGAGCCTTCTCCCCTCTCCCCACTTTCCAAAATAATCGATCTTTTACTACCTGGGATCCTAACTTGAGAGCCTGCCACACTAAGGAACCAGTACCATCCAAAGGGAAATGGCCCACCTCATTTGGGTTAACATGTCCCACATATTTACTAGTTAGGATTCTACTGAATAAGGAAGTTGGTTGGGAAATCCACCTCCAGTAAAGCTTTCCAGCCAAAGCTTTATTATTTATCTTGGATCTTCTCAGACCCAAACCTCCTTTTACCTTGGGTTGGGTTACTTTGTCCCAACCTACTAAGGCCCATTTCCTCTCTCCTTTTACTCCTTCCCATAAAAATTTTCTAGCCATCTTGTCCAACTCTTTCCAAATAGTATGTGGGGCAACCAGGATAGAGAACTTATAAATTGGCATGGCCTGAATGACTGACTATAAAAAAGTTAATCTACCCCCATAGCTTAACCATTTGTGAGACCAATGATTAATTCTATCCTTGATGCAATCCAAAAGATTCCTCCAGGTATCAATTTTTAGTTTTTTAAAGTGCAAAGGGACCCCCAGGTAAACCACTGGGAGAGAAGTCCTTGTGAATCCCAAGATCTCTAAAACTCTGTCCTGAAGCCTTTGGTCCAGATTGAAAAAGACCACTTTGGATTTTTTATCATTGATGACTTGGTTTGTAGCCCTAAGGTAGACACTAAGAGTATCTCTGATCATTCTTGCTTCCCTGAAGCTGGCCACTCCCACCAATCTAGTATCATCCACAAACTGTAGGTGAGTCAAAACTTCCTCACCCACCTTGATACCTGTTATCAAACCTTGTTGTCTTCGCCTCAAGAAAAGTCTACCTAGTCCTTCAGCCAATATGAGAAAAAGATAGGGAGAGCAAGGATCCCCTTGACGAAGGCCTCGAGAGGCTCCAAATGGTTGCGAGGGCAGACCCTTGATTAACATAGAGTATGTCGGAGTAGAGACACAACTCATGACCCATTCTATCCAATCTTGAGAGAAACCAAAGGCTGCCATCATCTTTGCCAAGAAGCTCCACTCCACCCTATCATAAGCCTTTGACATATCTAATTTTATGAACATTCCTTTATTACCAGATGTTTGCATTGAATGGATTGCCTCCTAGGCTAGAACCACCCCATCCAGGATCTGCCTACCCTCTACAAAACCCCCTTGCTCTGAGGAGATAATGTTATGTAAAAGAGGTTTGAGCCGCTCAGCCATTACCTTTGTGATTATTTTATATATCACATTGCATAAGGAAATAGGTCTATAATCTGAAATATGTACCCCCTCCTCCCCTTTTGGAATTAAGGTAATGAAAGTATGATTTAATGCTTTAAGCATTCTTTTACTACCTCTGGACTCCTCTATAACAACCATTACATCCTCCTCCAAGATATCCCAAAAGGCCTGAAAAAACTCAATTGGAAAGCCATCTGGACCTGGAGTTTTTTCGGTGCTCATTCCAAAGACCACATTCTTTAGTTCCTCTCTATCAATGGGTTTAAGAAGGGTCTGATTTTCTTCTTTAGAGATAACGGAAGGTATGACAACAATAACCTCATTTTGGGCCTCTTCATCTTGAACCATACTTTCCTTAAAAAGTTTAGAAAAATAATCCATTGAGTGGGAATGCATACCTGGAAGTGTATCAAAGGAGTGTCCGTTCTCATCTTGAAGAGCTTCCATGTTATTCATCTGTCTCCTAGCACAAGCAGTCCGATGGAAAAATTTGGTATTTCTATCACCTTCTAATAACCAAGTGGCTCTTGCTCTCTGTTTCCAGTAGGTCTCCTCTTGGTTGTCAATGTCCTCAACCGCTTTACGCAAGGCATCATCCTCGGCTTTGAGCTGCTCAGTAATTGTCCCTTCCCTAAAGTGTTTTTGAACCTCATCCCATCTGGCCACCAAAGGAGCTCTTTGGACCTGGAAGTCTATCTTGTTAGCCCGCCTCCAATGTTTCAGTTGAGCTTTGACATAATAAAGTTGTTTGTGGAATCTAAACATTGTTGTCCCATATCTTTGGGCGGCCTTCTTCCCACCACTGTGGAATTTTCTTTCGAAGTTCCTCTTTTTGTAACCAAAAATTCTCAAATTTAAATGGTTTGTGATGCTTGCCCTGTCTTAGTCCCTCCTTCCAACAAAATGGGAAAGTGATCTGAAACTGGACCCTCCAAAATCTAAAATTTTGTATTCCATTTTACAAATGCCTCATCCGAAACCAAAAAATGGTCTAACTTAACCTTCCCTGCTATGTGGCTCCCTCCTCTTATTAGTCCAAGTAAAGTTGGTTCCAGGGCATTTAATATCCACTAAGTGTAAAGCCTGGACTTGGGCAATCATAAGCCGATCCCCTGGGTCCAAAATTGGGGTTCCCCCTTCCTGATCTCTAGAGGATAGTTTAGCATTAAAATCCCCAACAATGATCCAGTCTAAATCTTCCCTTGAGATTCTCATGTTATGCACAACTTTCCATTGAAGCCTCTGACCATCAAGGTTTTGAGCCCCATAAAAATTTGTGATTAAAACATGTTCAGCTGTGACATTATTCCTAAAATGTGATGTTAGAACACCCCTCCAAGCTAGATGTTCTATTGCAGTCCATTCAAGAGAGTTCCAAAGAGTAACAATCCCCCCTGAGGCACCTTGGGCAGCCACTTCCATATGACCAGCACCCCTCCAAATTCTGTTAACTATTTTACACACAAGATCTAACGACATTTTTGTCTCCTGAATAAGCAAAAAGTCTGTTTTACATTTTTCTAAGAGTCTTCGAACAACAGATTGATGGGTTCTACTGTTTAAACCCCTAACATTCCATGATTGTATAATCATTGGTTACCTTGAGAGCAATAAGAATCAATTGGCCTCACCGATCCTCCAGTGATCAGTTTGTCTCCTTGAACTGCTAGCAATTCCTTATTTGATTTTCTGCCCACTCCTTGAGAGTTGCTATTTTTTGATCTCTTTTCCACCTGAGTTATCCCTAAAGATGGCCTTTCTCTATTCTTTTCTGCTATTCCCATGCTGACATCCTTAATTATTGGCTGCTCTTGGTTATGCACTATCAATGCCCCTACACTCTCTGACTGCGGTAACTCACTGTGGTCAATTACCTGCTCTATGACGGGGGGAGATGAAAGAGGAGCTTGAACGTGGATGATATTATTTTCACTATTACCATCCACACCTTCCATGAATTGTTCCTCTTGGTCCACTAGTGTCTTGAATATCTCATACCTATTGGCGGGCTTGAGTTGGGTTTGCTCTTTACCATCTTTTTTCTTTTGCTTTCTCCTTCTTTTGGGCTGTTCAAAACCATCTCTCTGAGCTTCTTTACCCTGAGAAGTATTGTTTGGTTCTTTGTTCATTGTTGACTTACCCTCCTTAGGAAGATTTGACATTCCTAGAGGAGCCTCCATTTTTGTGTTCATATTATTTGGGCAAAATCGGGCCATGTAGACACCAAAACAGCACCAATCCGATTATGTGACAACAAGTGCTAATTGCATTGACACAAACAGCCCCAAGGGCAGCCCCCAGAGGTTAAACAGTGGTCCTAACCACTCCCAAAAGCAGTTTTTGAGGTCAGAGGTCAATTTGGCACCTTTTTCTCTACTCATCCCACCTAGGGACGAATTCATACTGGTATTCGTCCCACCCAAGGATGATTAAGCAATCGCTCCAGGGTGAGACGAATATCAGGTTTGACTAGCAAAAGAAGTCAAACCTCGACAAGTCTGCCAGTTAACTGAAGCTACAGGTCATGCAATTGCGAGGAAAATCTTTTATTCAAGAAGAGAGACTTCAATGATGAGTGTATTTATTTTAGAAACCTCATGCAGGAAGCTTTTTTATCAGGGAGTTAGATTTTCTCTGAAAATAGGACAGTTAACTCAAGTGGCACCCTCGCATGCGCAATTCAAACAAGGAGACCCTAAGGTCTATAAATTGGTGAGTTTTCTCACCCAAAAGATATATAGAGAAGGAGCATTTGAGCAACGAAGTGCTACCAATTTCATACCTAATTGCGATTTGTGCTTTTACATCCTTAATCTCTCATTCAAAAGGGAGGTTATTGGGTGACTATTGGAGGTGCAAATCCATACCCAAAACCTGATTTATGACCACAAATATCCACCAAATTTGTTGACAACACCCCATAACCAGTTTTGGACCCATCCCAAGTGGATTGGTGCCAAAACAGTGCTTCAATCGATGGGCGTCCTCCCCCGGGTGCTCCCCAAACTATCATAGTGCTAATCGCCCCACCCCAGGATGATTAGAAATCTATGATATATTTCTTGTTTTTTTCTTTTGCATCTGATTCTAGATAGGTTAAATAGGTTACAGTTCAAATTTCATGTCATTTTGATCATTTTTGACCAGGTTATTGCTGTTTCTTGCTTTCCCTAACTTGTAGATGCCATCTTCAAAATCTGGGTTCTAGAGGAAAAATTGGAGAAATATGAGCATCTGGGTCATCCCAAAATGCCCCCAATTAGCTAACCCAAATTTTGTAGGTCTTTTGGATCTTCCTAAGTAGGACATTGAACAAGGTGCTTTTTTGGCCAATTCTCACAGTCCTATTCGTCCCACCCTGGAGCGAGTACATATATGTGAGGAATTTTCAGAATGTTCTTTTTGCAATGGTCTTATGATGATATTTTTATGCTTCTGTCAAAGTTTCAGGTCAATCAGAGTTTATTTGATAGTCATTTTATTATTTTCATGCATACACTGACAATAGGCTGTGGGAAATATATGTTTCATTTGGTCTGCAGGTATTATTAATATTTTCTGTTTCTTTGAACACAGGTTTCTAACAGCAGAGGAGTAGGAAAGAGCAAAGAATCACATACAACAGTGGTGGTGACATTTTGGTCCGCCCATCTTACATGTGGGCACGCGGAAGAAGGATTGTTAGCCATGGATCTTGTGATAAGAAACACATTTGACTCTCCTATCCCATAAAAAGGAAGGAGATGTATTGTAACACAATTTGCAAAGTGTATCAATAAAATATATTACCATATTTCTATTGCTTTTATCTTGTGTCAATTTGCATACGTTATTTTTTGTTCTTGTGGCATATTCCTTTTTGTTTCCGTATCCTCGTGCTTTCAGTGGCGATCACGGTGGGACCTATGTCCCTTGATTTTTAAAATTAAGTTTATGATTAAAGTTTCTTGTTCCTTTGATTACAGGTACCAAGTTCTCCAACACTGGACTATTTCAGAGCAAAAATTCAGAGATATCCGACTTGGGCAGAGAAAAGGTAGAGGTCTTAAACACCTTTTGTCAATTCTTTGCTTTATGTTCTCTATTTATTTGCTTGCATAGGAGAGTTTGAATGCTTGCGTGTTTCATTTATGCAACTTAAAAGGAACCCCACACATCACGTGGTTACTTAAACCAAGGAGCTGGTCGTAAAACCCCAGCCCTTGAGCAAGACCAACAGTGGATTTCATCACCACGTTGGCTTGGATATTTGCATATATTACCCCGATCGTGACTGTTGCTAGACGTAAATCCTGACTAAAGCTGACCAAGTGTAGCTAGGGTGATTCCTAGCGCATGAGGATAAGTCTTCTATGTTAGGTTTCATAAACAGGGCGATTCCCCTTTCGTACCACCTATGTTCCACGTATCATCTACTCTCACGTACCTATAGTCTCCCTCACGTAAGGGTGGGTATATAGAGAGGTTGGTATATCGGTCCGACAATGGTATATTGAAGGGGTGACCATTTTGGGAGTCATAAGAGCCTTCATGTTGCATTTAAATGTTCTTCACAAAAATATTCAAAACAAAACAAAAAAAAAATCATCAAAAACACACTAAAACCAGTCTAGGACACACCATTAATCTTTAAAAGAGATAATCATTGCTTTGTGTGTGTATGTTATTTTCTGCTAAGTGTAACAAAAAAAAATCAAAAAATCATAAACAAAAGATAAAAATATACATAGCTTGTAGAGAGTCGTTACCATGGTATTCACCTGCAGTCAAGCCCACTCATGGGCATACATTGCGGAGAATGTCCAAGGAGGCACGAATCACCTTTGTTATAGTCCCAAAGATTTGGTCATACCACCTTGGCGACTTGACACACAAGGCAGTCCCCTCCACACCTTAACGAAAAGGGACTATAGGGGCACCTCTTCTAGGGGCACTCCTGTTCAGCATAGCACCCAAGACACACCCTTCCATGAGGGGTACATCCGTAGGAGAGCTCCCTTAGATGCTCGCTATGAGTGGTCACCGCGCGATGAAGCGCTAGGTCAACATAGGGTTCAATGGGAGGAACCACATGATTACACTATCCCTCCTTCACTTCTATGCTATAATTAGGTTTCCATTGTTGCAAAATTAAATAGATTTCCTTTCTACAATTATAATCAGACTTCTAATTTTGCAACTGTTATTTCTGCAACATAATGAGGTCTCATTATGCAATTATAATTAGGATTTCATTTTTGTAGTTAATGATTAGTTTTCATTTTTGCAACTTAGATTAAGGTTTAATTTATGCAATTTAGAGATAGCAATGTCTTAAATCCCACACACAATTGGTTTCACCATTAAGACCTGTTGCTCCAGTTTGACCTAAGTTATAACCCTGTTCACCCCTTCTTCCGTAGATAGCCTTATACACTACCCTGGATTGACAAATTCATTGAGAATTAATGATGTGTATAATGACTACACATAATTTTGGCATGGTTTCTAGGGAATTGTGTTGCTAGAAGGTGACAACAGTCCAATAGCTTTTAATTAGACCGAGTCATGAAGATTCAGGATAAAATCTGAATAGAACAACTGGTTAAAGTAACAACTATTGACTATAATTTATGTCATTTAAGAGTAAACATGAATGAGTAAGTCTAGAGATGAAAAAGGTAGAATTAACCAAAAGGATCCCTGACTTTTTCCATTAAGGAGATCTTCACGCCTAAGGGGTGAATCACTTGTGTTTGAATTACCAAAAAGATTGAAAGAAAAATCACTAGTCTCATCATCATTAGAACATTCTTAGAAAGAAAAATCACCAGTATCATCATCATTAGAACATCCTAAGAAAGAAGAATCATTAGACTCATTATCAACAGAGGATCTTGGACCTCTTGAGAGAGAAATTTGGATAGGTTTAACTAAGGAACATGAAACTATGGTAGAGGGAGGCAATCTAGATAAAGATGGCCAACATGGCTATGTCCATAATGAAGGAGATGATCAGGATATGCCCCAACCTTCCAGAACATTTGAATATCCTATCCATTTGAATCCAACACAAAAATCTTCCATGAAAACCATTTCACCTTCAGTACTTCCAACCTTCTAAGGTGTTGTATCTGAAGATCCTGATCAGTTTTTGTTTGAATTCAAAGTAGTGTGTCAAACCTATGACTATGTAAATGAAAATCATAAACTTAAGGTTTTTCCCTCAACACTCAAGGACTCAGCATTACGCTGGTTCATGAGCTTAGAGCCAAATTCCATCCGAACTTGGGTTAAAATGGAAACTATGTTTTTCGACAAATATCAGGAGTATTGTCGTGTAAGGAACATGAAAGATGAGTTATTCAGGATTAAACAGGAAGATGATGAAACATTAGAAGACTATCTTGATAGGTTCTCCTTTGTTCAAAGGAGATGTGGGCTTGTAGAACTAGAGTTATGTAAAACCATATTTTTAAGAGGATTACAAGATGAATCCAGAGAAGTATTGTATTTTATGGGAAAAGGGGATGTAAATACTCTCAGTAATGAGGAAATTGTGGGTCTCTGTAGGAATTACTCTCACAATAAGCAGGGAAGAATAAAAAAGAGTACAAATGGAACTGATGTGAAGGACCTAATAGAGGAACTTGCAAATTTTAAAACTGATATTCTAGTGCAATTAAACACAACTTTGGGGAAAATGTCTGCAAAAGAAAAAAACATAGAACCTTTGGCAATTTATTGCCCAAGATGTAGAAATAAACATGCTTTATAGGAATGTCCTTTGAATAAAACATCTATATCAATCATTTGTAGTATCTATTCAAAGAAGCATTCAACTGATAAATGCCACATGCTACCACAACTCAAAACTGTGTTAGAAAATCATACTGAGGAATTCAACTATGTTGGACCAAAACAAGGGGGAAATTTCTCTCAATACCAAAATCCCCCTCATTTTCCTACAAATTGGGGGCATAATCCCTAGACTATGCCTTAGGGACAATCATAACCACCCCAACGTCCTTGGAATTATCCTCAATGGACAAATTCCCAAGAATGGCCAAAAAAAAATTGGAGTAATTCAGCCTGGAATCAGAATCAGAATAACCCATCATGGAATCAAAACAACCCATCTTGGAATCAAAATTAGACTAATCCACATTGGATGCAAAATCAACCATAGTGGAATCAAAAATACTAGTCCTATCCAAGGCAGCAAAGAAATCAAGGTCAAAATTAGCATTTACTGCCTACACCTAATCAAAATTTTCAAGAAAAATAGAACCAACCACAACAAACACACAGGTGAAACAACCACAACTTCCAGCTCAATCAGTCACTAATCCAAACAACATGAGACAGGCATCCCCTGTCTATGTGGTTGAAGTTGAGAAAAATGTTGAAATAAATGTTATTGATTGTAGTAACATCCAACTTCGTTCAGGAAAAGTTATACCTGAACCTACTCCAATTAAAATCAAGGAAAATGAAGAGCAAGAACCTTTGGAACCAATTAAACCAACAATAGATAAAGAAGAAGAAAAAATAGAACCACAGGTAGAACAATTACCTTCATCAAAGATAATTCCATATCCTGAAAGATTCAATACCATAGAAGAAAATTCTGAGTCATACCTGGTCAAGGAACTTAAAAAGTTAATTATATCATTGCCCTTATTGCAAGACATTAATGATATACTAATGATTAAAATTATTATCTGAGATTTGTGCCTTAGAAGAGCAGGAATAAAAAAGAAAGCATTTCCTAAGACTATTCAGGTTGAAGGAAATATAGCTGATCTCTTGTCTGGAAAACTAGTACCTCCAAAGTATAGTGACCTAGGAAGTCCAGTTATCACAGTTACCATAGGTTCAGTACCAATATCAAATGTCTTAGTAGATATAGGATCTGCAATAAATGTCATGACCAAGGATATAATGAAACAATTACAGCTCAAACATCTCAGCCCCACATTTATAGTTTTAGAAATGGCTGATAGGTCAATTGCAAAACCTGAAGGTATCATTGAAGATGTTCCTATAGAAGTTTATTCTTGGGAATTCCCTACAGATTTTTTGGTTTTATAGCCAAGAAATTTAGCACATGGATATCCCATAATTTTGGGAAGACCTTGGCTTGCAAGCAGTAGCCTTCATAGACTGCAGATATGGAAAAATGACTATTTCAAATGGTATTGATCTAAAACAAATCTCTCTATATCCTCCTGCAAGACCCTCCAACAATTTTTTAGGTCAGTTATGGTTTCTTGATTCAGATGAAGAATCAGAGGAGGTTATTTCCACACTAGCCACCTTTGTAGTAAGAGAACACACAAAAGACCTCCAAGACACAAAAAATTTAGAAAATGAAAATATCTTAATGAATGTTCTACATGAAAAAAATCTAGAAGAGGAAGCAGTAAATATCCGTCAGTTGTTAAGGAATGAGGAAAACCAAAATTTTTAAAGTGAACCATCTGTACTATCACAGGAAAACTCTATTTCACTACCACATGGGTGGCACCATCACCTGATTTTTCCTTCTCATTGTTCCATACAGGATATGCTTCCATCAGGAAGTAATGAAACAAAAACTTCTTATTTCCTCCCATCTCAACAGTGTCCTCTTAATTCCCTAATCACCAAGTATGAAGAAGTGAATTCGGTCCTTCCAAATACAAAACAAATAGAAGTCTAGCCAGGCAAATTTTTGAACATTTACAGCTGGCTTACTAGGGAAGAGAAAGAGAAATTGATAGTTGTCTTGCAAAAGCATGTTCATGCTTTTTCTTGGGACTATAAAGATATGTCAGGAGTTCACCCTGATATATGCACCCATAGAATTTATACTGAAGAAGTCAAGCCAGTAAGACAACCCTAGAGAAGACTGAATCGTACCCTAAGGGATATTGTAAAGGAAGAAATTGAAAAAATTTTGGAGGTAGGATTCATTTACCCAATTTATGATAGCCAGTGGGTCTCTCCATTGGTTATAGTTCCTAAGAAAAATAGAAAAATGAGAGTATGTGTAGACTATAAAGAGCTGAATAAAGTAACATACAAAGACCATTTTCCATTACCTTTCATAGATCGGGTGTTAGATACCCTTGCTGGAAAGAAATACTTTTGTTTTCTTGATGGATTTAGTGGATATAATCAAATCCAGATTGCACCTGAAGATCAAGAGAAAACAACCTTTACCTGTCCATGGGGAAAATTTGCCTATAGGGTTTTACCTTTTGGTTTGTGTAATTCCCCAACAACATTTCAGCGAGCGGTCTTAGCAATTTTTTTTGATCTGACTACCAACAGTGTTGAGATATACATGGATGATTTCATAGTATGTGGACAGAATTTTGAATTTACATTAGAAAACCTTGACAAAGTTTTAACTCACTATGAAACATACCAGTTATCCTTGAATCCAGAAAAACATTTTATGATGATGAAGGAATAGTTCTTGGTCATCACATCTCTCTTCAAGGGATCCAGGTTGATCCAAATAAGGTGGAAATTATCAAGAATATTCTTCCTCCTAAAACTCAGACTGATGTTAGAAGCTTCCTAGGACACATTGGTTTTTACCGTAGGTTTATTCCCAGCTTTAACACAATAGCCAATCCCATGTTTGCCCTATTGACTAAAGATTCTAAATTTTCTTGGACTGCAAGGTGTCAGGAATCATTTGAAGCTCTGAAAGAGAAATTAGTAACTCCACCTATGTTAAGAGGACCTAATTGGACATTACCATTTCACATATAGGCCGATTCTTCCAATACTGCAATTGGAGAAGCATTAGGACAAATTGACAATGGTGAACACTATGCCATCTACTACATTAGCAAGAATTTCATAGGAGCTGAGAAAAATTATACCACAACTGAGAAAGAATTCTTGGCAGTAATTTATGCCATCAACAAATTCAGGCATTACATCACAAAGTTATCAAATATTTATTCACAGAGATCACACAACCATTAAGTATTTGATGAATAAGCCTATGGTAAGTGCAAGAATTATTCGTTGGTTACTATTGTTGCAAGAATTTGATATCACTATAATCAACAAACTAGGAAAAGCTAATGTTGTAGTAGATTTCTTGTCCAGATTACAGAACACATATGAAAGGGAATTAGTTGAAGACACCTTTCCTGATGAAAAATTATTTGCTATATCAGTCCAATCACCTTGGTTTGCATATATAGCCAATTACTTGGTCACAGGGAAAGTTCCTCCACATTTCACTTCAAAACAGAAAAAAAAATTGATCAAACAGAGTTCTTTTGAATGGATTAAGGGTATACTTTTTAAGTGCAGTCCTGACCATGTGTTACGTAGGTGCATCCTAAAGGACGAGGTGTATGATATCTTTAGGGCTTGTCATGATGAACCCTCAGGTGGACACTACTCTGTAAAAAGAACAATAGGAAAATCTTAGGGATAAGATATTATTGGCTATCTCTTCATAAGGATGTGAAAAAGTGAAAAAGTACATCAAGCATTGTGATGCATGCTGAAGAATGGGGAAACCCACTCATACAAATGAAATGCCACTGCAGCCTCAATTGGTCTCATCAAACTAGTTTGCCAAAAGATATCAGGAAGGAAAAGGGAGCCTTCGTCACCATGGTCTCATCAAACTAGTTTGCCAGCACCATTTTAGAGGAAACCCTAGGAGATTTGATAGGTTTTACTCTACCCTAAATGATGTAATTTTTGGAGATGAGGATGAGAAGGAAGAAAAAAATGTTGTTGATGCTATTACAGAAGAAGAAACAACTACTACAGAGGCTGTTGCAGAAGAATATATAGTTGCTACAGAGACTATTGCAGAAGAAGAAATAAAAACTATTGCAGAGGATGTTGCAGAGGAAGAAACACACCTAGCAGCAGCAACATAACACCTTGCTCCAGAACCTTCAACCTCACGAGATAAGAAACAAAATAAAAGAAGGTCTAAAATTGGCAGCAAAACAGAAAAATAGAAGGTCCATTTTTTTGAATTTGTTACTAATTTTTCAGAACAAGGCAGTGAAGCACCTAACCCAACAGGGGAAGAAACAACAAGGGAAACATAAGCATATGAAATTGTCCCCACAACCCCTGCTATCACCAGAAAACAAAGCAAAAAGAAGAAGTTTACATCTGGAACTAGGAGGTCTACAAGACTCCACTTGAGGGAAATGACATAATAGGTCATAGAAGAAGAAGGTGGACAAAGCAGTCCAAATGTCACAAAAATACAACCAGCCCCTAAAAATTTTCTAGAATTGCCTAAATAGATAATTGAGGAAGAGGCTGGGTAGGATAGCTTGGAGGTGGCTACAGTTCAATAGGCCACATAAATGGTAGATGAAATTATAGATAGTTTCATAGAGCCTCCTAAACAAAAGCAAACAGATGTTGCAAAGGAAGAGATAGCTATTGAGCAACCAACTACAGCTGACTTGTCTACATCCGATTCTAAAGCAAAAACAGAGGAGGAAGACATCACAGAGCAGCTGAGAGCAGCAAAGAGTGTTGTCAAAACACAAACCAGATGGATTGAAGAGAGAGAAAACATCATTGAGATGTAGGAAAGAAAAATTGCAGAGTTATAGTAGGAAGTGGCAGAATTGAGAAAAAGGCTGTCACAATTTGAAAAATAGCCAACTATATCCATTGATGAGGATGATTTGGCTCAATTGCTTATGAATTTATCTAGGGCAGATGACTCTGTTGAGGCAAACATAGGTGCTCATTCTAAAGCAACACCCTTTCATTTTGAATAAGTGCCTTCTCCTTCTGAAGCATTACCTTCTCATTCTAAAGATGCTTCAGAATTGGCGAAGAGCATAGCAAAAAATATTGGAGATGAGTCACCAGCATAGGAACAGTCCAAGCAACAACATGAAACTATTCAAGTAAGTACTCCTTCTATTGATGTCCTTGTATTTCAAACTGTTACACCTTCAGTAGAAATACCAGATAAGGGGGTGCAAGTGGAATTACTGTCTGATGACATCCCAATAGAAATAGCAGATAAGGGGATACAGGTAGAATTATTGATAGATGATCAACCAAGTAGAAGTGGCGAGAAAAAGGGGTTCAGGTAGATCTGCTACCTAGAGTTCCACCTGTAGTTAGACCACCTAATACTGTGTCCCTAGAACAATATAATGTAGACATAGCCAATTGGGTGATTAGATATGAGAAGCTTGCAAGGGACACATAAAACATCTAGAGGCAAATAAAACAGAGATTCAAGCATTAAAAGAAAAAGTGTCTGATTTATGTCAAATTGCTGAATTTTTAGTCCAATTCAGACGGCCAACTAGATTTTACAGTCTTATTCTGAAGGAGAAATACCTCAGATGGCAGGTCATGAGGATTAGCTCAGGTCTCCCATATAAATTGGACACAACTGTAGATTTCCTGGAAGCATATTTTGACAACCCTATTGAGCAGAAAAATATCCTATGTGAACTATTTTTACACAACTTCTTTATTCTAGAAGAAGTAGAATTTCATCCTCAAATCTACATTGGAGATGTTCAATTGAGGGCATTCATGTCCACCTTGCAGAATCAATTTTATTGGGACCAAGAGAAAATGCAGAATAAAGAAATTGAAACAAGAGTTGAATTGTTAGTCAGAGCAATTTAGCCAAATCACCCAATTATCACCAAATATCACTTCACCATGATGAACATGGATGATGTAAAGAGAATGTACATGACAAACTTGAGGGACTGTGTGACCAAATTCCAAAATTTTTGTAATGACAATTTTGTGCCAACATTATCAGTCTGTAGAAACAAATGGGCTGAAATTTCCATGTCTTTACATAAAAGAGAAACCGTCTCCCCCATCAACTTAGAATGGTCCAGAAGAATGGCAGAAGGAGTAATACAGTTGATTGAAATCATGCAACATCATTGGATAGGTATCAGATTTAGGCCTTCAACCATCATCACTCTAGTTCCATTCTACTTTGAAGAAGATGCCCAACCTGATGAATAGTTTGAAGAATGGCTCAGGAACCTTCAGGAGAACAGGGGGTATTATATAGGCAAAATGTTGTTCTACAGATCATGGAATTTGAACATTGACATATGTGATTCCATAGCCCAACAAAATGCATGAGGACATGCATTAATATAAGTTGGGGGGAAAATGATGAGGCCTGAAAATGCCTCAATCATAACATGTTTTGAACACTAAAATTGCCTACAAACTCTTATGTTTAATCTAATATGCTAGTTAAGTTAATTCAATATGCTGTGTATTAACTATTTGCATGATAAATGTATCTAAAATATTATATTCTAATTTTTACAACTTTTTGCATAAGTTTTATGTTGTTTTGTTATGACTTGCTAAATGAGATATGCTTAGGTTGATAGCAGCATTTCACTAATCATGTTTTGATATGTCTCAAGCATTTATTTTATCTAAATCTAGCAACAGTACAAGTAAACTATTACTGTGCAACAAAAACTGGTTTTTCCCATGTAAATTCCAACCAGATGCCAATGAATGACAAGGCATGGAATTCACATATGGAAAGAGATGAAGACCATTGGAATCTGATCCCGAGAAATAACCCACAGGATAAATGCAGAGGAAATCATTTAAAGAGCACACATTTGTTCATTCCAAAGTCTCTTCGGAATGAATAGATATCTTTAGAATGAGAAAACATAGTGTCTTCAGAATGAGCGGATCTTCGAAATGAGAATTGTAGTCTCTTCGGAATGAGCCACTTATCTTCAAAATGAAAACAAAATGTGCTTTTTGACTTATTGACCGATTTATGACACTGGAAAAAGAGAAATAAAGATTGAAAAGGGTAAGGAAAAATATCTCCCATCTAACTTTACCGTCCTTGCCGACCAAAGCCACCATTTATGGAAAGATCAAGTTTGATCTTCTTCTTGGATAAAACCAAGAATTGTTACAGCATAATAGGATTAAATATTTTGAGATATTCTCAGTTTTTAGTAGATATTACGACATCTATAAATATGTCTTCCGTTTAGGTTGAGTAGTAGAGGATAGAGAAAGCAGAGAGTAGAGAAATATAGGAGAAAATAGGCAATAATCAGAAAAGTGACTGTTACTGTCCTATAACAGGTTTTTAACAAAATTATTGTAATCATGTTCTTGAATCAATAAAGTGTACTATTTCTATTTCATATTGCTTGTAAATGAGTGTGAGTAAGATCTAGAGAGAGAGACTCATACCTTCTTCTGGACAAGGAGGCTGGCCACTTCCAGACCTAGGAGGAGGACTAACAACATATTTTTATTCTGATTTTGCTGTAGCAGAATGAGTTGTAGATCTTGTCATTTCATTCCTTTGTAAAAAACTAATGGTATTTACAATCTTAGCTTATTTTATGTTTAGATTAATCTTGTGATTAATGGTTTGGTTGTAATCTCCACTTTCAGCAAAGCTTTCAATTTATTGCAGACTGACATTTCCAAAATTTACTATTTTTTGTAATTTCCTGCATTTTATGTTTTGCTGTCAACCCCTGCATAGAAGATTGACAACCTTCTATTATAGAGCCTTGACAAGGTTTCATTTCTATGCTATAATTAGGTTTCCATTGCTACAAAAGTAAATAGATTTCCTTTCTGCAATTATAATCAGACTTCTAATTCTACAACTATTATTTTTGTAACATAATTAGGTCTCATTCTGCAATTGTAATTAGGATTTCATTTATGTAGTTAATGATTAGTTTCCATTTTTGCAACTTATATTAAGGTTTAATTTATGCAATTTAGAGATAGGAATGTCCTAAATCTCCCACACAATCGATTTCACCAATAAGACCTATTGCTCCAAATTGACCTAAGTTATAATCCTGTTCACCCCTTTTACTATAGATAGCCTTGTACACTACCTTGGATTGACAAATTCATTGAGAATTAATGATGTGTATAACGACTACACATCATCTGGCACCCTGAGTGCTCAAAGACCTATGAGTACTCTTAGTCCTATAAATTCTATGGCTTGAGCTAGCAGAAGATTGCCTTGTCTCCCTGGTCTTAGACCTAGTCCTGTGGATCCCTATAGTGTGGGTTTCCTATGGAACCTCCCCATATAGCAGCCTGATATGACCCTCCAGCTGGTCGATACGAGCTACTCTCATTGTAAGCCAAGAATTACCCTCCTTCATGAGGGTATGTAACCGCCTGATCTCTGCCATGGGATCACGACCTCCTAGTAACAAAGTTGATGATACAGCTGGAGGTGGCATAATAATATATGAGGATGAGGGATCTCCCCTCGCTACCCTGAGAAAATCCCTCTTTGTAGTCACATCACTCAGTTGTGCCTATGCCAAATCTTGCTCGCCAGTGAGCTGTGTGATCTGAGTGCCTGTAGTGGTAACTTGTGCCTAGAGAACTACCCTCTCCTCCTCGTATCCTTGCCATTGCCTCTACCCATGAGATAGATTCACCTCTAGAGTGGTGATGGTAGTATCCCTATGTAAAATTTGAGTCTTTAGTCTCCCAAATTGGCTTTGGAGATCAAAAATTTGGGCTCTCAACTGCCCGATCTCAATATATGAATGTGCCTCACCCTCCTATGATGCCTCCTTCTCCACCTCTACATGCAGGCCCTCCTTTGCTATGACCCATGTGCCCTCTATCCACTGATGGGTCTGGTGCCCATGAGGATCCACCTATGCATCCTCTATACCATCAACTACAAATCTATAAGTTGGCTGACCTAGAGGACCCTCATCATGCCATTGAAATTCAGCCCACCAACCATCATAATCAGGAGTAGTCCCAACATCTGCTAGCCCCAAATCTTGGAAGTCATCATCATCTTCCCCTAGTGGAGTGACCTGAGATAAGGTCAGGTCCCTCTCTAGTACCAATAATCTGTAGATAGTTGACATATTTGGAATATCCTATTGGATCCCAAACTACCGTAGGATGTGAGAGTAGTGATACTCGCACTAATCAGTCTTGTAGTTGATGAGCCATCTATCTCTGTGTACCCAGTATAGGTATATATTTGCCTTAGTCCATGGTGGGTAGTCCATGTATGATCGACATTGGATGTCCTCAAGGCACAACTATGCAAAGTGATCAACGTAATAATTTAGGTATCCTACATGAGACCTACTCCTGAAGCCCTCCTGCTCCTAGGTCAAGTAGGTGGTATAGCACTGATGAGCAACAATAATAGTAGTGATCTGTAGGGGTAAGTCGATGGGGCACTCTATCTAGATATGCTACCAGCCTTAAATCTATATAAGGAAGCTACAGCTGATACCCACTCTACTATGATGGGTAATCTAGAATAACTCATGGTACAACTGCACTAAGAGAGAGCTCCCCCAAGACAAGATGAGCGATTGAGCGGATGAGCTGACCATGACATATTTGGTCTGAGCTAGGAGATTCCAAGGGAACCTCACAGCTAAATAATTTGGGAGCACAATCTAAATAATGAGATGCATGAACATAGCCTCCCATTATGAGAAGAATCTAGCCTCGTACCACTCCTATACATGGACACATCCATGGTCAATGCGGCTCTGTGCCTCCATGCTCCGATCATCGAAAATAGAATCAAATACAACCTTCTTCACCCAAGTAGGAGAAGAAGTGATGGCCTCACCATCTATAGGCAACTAGAAGATGCAATATACGTCCTCTAGGGTGACAGTCATTTTACCTATCGATAAGTGAAATGTATTGGTCCTCGCATTCCAACGATGGGCCAATGTAGTGAGATACGCCTGATCCACTCTGATGGTGGGGAGGTCTAATATAAAGCTAAACCCCATAGCAGCAAACCAAGCTCTTCCCCGACAGTCAGTGTGCAGTGGAGGTTACAAAGGAGATCGCTCTCCCTCACTCTGTTTGTTAAATACTGAATAAAAGCAATCAAGTAAAAACATAAAAACAATTAAAATCACTCAAAAAAACAAAAAAATCATAAAAATCTCATAAAAAAACAAAACATGCGAAATACGATCAAATTTTTTAAAAAACATTAAAAGATCATTTTCAAAATAGTAATAAATGGCATTAAGTGCCCAAAAAAATTCAAGAAAAACCAAAAACATGAAAAAAATTGCAAAATTCTAAAATATTTGGCCACTGCGGGTTGGAACCGCGGTCGGCCCAATGGTCAAAAAAGTTACCTTTGGGATTTATATCCCATCATGGCTGACAGACGCGGCCCCCAATCTGCTAATTGGGGCTCACGGATGCCACCTGTGGCTAGGGAGTGAGACCCATTTTGGGTCCGTCCTTCCTAGAAAAACCAGTAAATAAATAAATAGATAATAATAATAAATCTAACCCGCCCTCTAATTTAACCTATGCTAAACCTAGCTAGGGTGAGGTTCATTATCGGTAGTTTAATGAGGCTAATTTACCAATTTCTTAATGTGGTTAATTTTAATCTGGTAATGTACAAGTGAGGTCTCGATTTTTGAGTTACCTTGGAGGCATCGACTCCTCCATTGGTAGAAGCCTCTGGATGGTCAACCATCGGTGTGGAATATATGGAATAGGTAGAGTTTTTGGCAATTTTCCATGTCAGAAGTTAGTTTTTACCTCCTAGAGCTCTTATTTTTACTAGCAGATGTAGGTAAATAATGAAATTTTACAAAGTGAGAAAACCTTATATTATTTTTGAATTCGGGTCGTCCCGCGGCTGACACCCGTGGTCCCTGAATTAGGGTTTTCCACCCATGGTTTTGAGCTATGGTAAAGAAATTTTCTCATAGTTGATAGGCACGGTCAGTAAGTTGCATTAAATGGTCCCAATTCCCATCGTGGAGAGCCTTAAAAGGTCAAATCAAGGATGTTAATTAGACCAAATTATTCAAAAAATTCAAAATTAACAAAAAAATCAAAAAAATCAAAAAAATCAAAATCCAAATGCACCTCATATTCAATTATTTACCCTATACACTTGGTGGTTGTAACGACTTGCGATCCATACAATCCAAAAATATGAGTAAATTACCATAAGTATATTTGGGGCAAATTCATCATCGTGGAATTGTTATACTTCATTTCAATCCCTAAGAAGGCCTACACAGCTGGACTGCTCCATGGGAATGAGATATTCATCGTAATTCTTCTATGATATTTTTAGCATATCATCGAAAATATGATTCAACACATGCCTAATTGGGATTGTCTTCATTTCGATTCCCTAAGAAGGTCTTCGTGGTTGGACCGCTCCATGGGATAGAAATAGGCAATTACTATTAACAATTGCAATCATAGTTGATTAGGCCTTGCCAAGTAATTAAATGCTAAATATTAATTTGTTCAAAGATCATTGATAGTGATCAAGTGACCTCGTAACTTCATTTATTGTTATTACCCTCATCGACTCGTCGCTTGGGGAGGTAGTCATAATATCATATCATAAATAAAATTCAATAGAAGATCCCTTGATCTTGTCAAAATTGTGTTTGTCCTTACAAATCATTACCAAAAACTATCATAAGCTTACCCTTCTACTGGGGAAAATAATATATATGATAGTTAGTTTCTAACTCTCTTCATTTCGAATTGACATGCGTGAAAGCCTACTTAGAATTGATGCTATCCAAATGTCTAATAACTAGTGCAAACTCTTTCAAATTTAAGCCTTATATCAAGTTAGAAACAATGATTCTAGGATGCACATCCTTTTGTAGGACCCGAGGCATATAATATTGATTAGACTAATGATCATCATACAACCTACGACATCATTTTAGGATGTCTAGTTTTGCTCAGTATTGTTCAAAATGATAACGCATCTCAAAAGGGGCATCTGTAGACACCTAAAACGCATAATGCCAAGGTGACTACTCATATGAGACATGCTAGAAGACCATATGGAAGACCTTTGGACAAATCCAAGTTATTGTAGTGGTTTTTACTACTCATTTTGGTATCTTTGCCTAGTCAGTGCTAGCCGCTATTGACACCCACGGTTAGCAGTGCTCACCATGCATGTCAGCCAACACTCAGAATCAGTTGGTCTTCATCCAAATTGAAATCGGTTGCAATGGCCAATTGGTTGTAGATTAGAGCGGTTTGAGCGAGGAAGGTTCTGTATCCTTCCATCCAACAAGTTCAATTTCCCAATATTGATCTTAGCTTCATGAGGAATATACCCCTAGCCCCTTGGAAATTGCTATAATTACCCCCTATGAATTGGGGAAAAACATAGAGAGAATCATAGTCAATTGAGCAGAGAAAACTTGTCAAATTGCATACTCACCTAGGTGCATTGAGAGGGACACTTTTGCTACCCAATTGGAGATTGAATTGCCATGGAGGTCCTAGGAGGATAGGACAGCAAAAAAATGCCAATTCATGCAATCTGTGCACCATCTAATCAATTCAATTGCCAAACCTATCATAGGATACATAGGCAACCCTTGACCATCAATTTTACAAGGTGGATCAAATATTAAGCCTATATTTTGAGGGAAAACCTATTCAGAGGCCTGTCGCGGCTATCAACCTGGTGAACAGTGCTGCCTGCATATCAGACCCGCGATGAGCAAATGACTATAGATACCCTTGTGCTATTTTATGTAGATTAATTAATTAGATCATATTATGCTTATTATAGGTTTAATTGACATTTTAGAGACATAACCAGTGGAATTAAGCATTTAAAGTAGATTTACCTTCATTTTGTCAATTTGGTAATTAGTGTAATTGTGGGTTATTTCATGCGTTTATGCTTTCTATTTGGTAAACTAACCCAAAATATAGACAATACTTGCTTTCTTGTGCATGTTTGATGGCAACATTTCATGAATAATATAGGTTTACTATGTTTTATTTGTTTTCTTGATTACATGCTTGTTATGGCATCTTTTGTGAAATATCCTTTTAAAGCCTCATCAAGAGAGGCCTCCTTTGTTTTTAATATTTCTTGTTGTTTATTGCACGCAAGACTAACATGGTTTTGGGATGCAAGGCAAAAAATACCTCTAATCATGGAGAAGAGGGTCATCAACACCCTAGAGCAGTGCGTGCCACCCTAGAAGGCATTTTATTCACATCTACCCTAAAAGGGGATTAGATCTATTGTAATTGAAGTATCAAAATGGGTATCCCTAAGAGGGATGAATATGTAACTTGACTCAATTTGGAATTAATAAAATATTCTTGCATTTTGTTTCCTTTTTGTTGTCAATTGGTGCATGTTCATTTGTTATCTTTCTTTAATTGCAATAGACTCGCATTAGGTGTGAGCCTTTTTTATGGTTACACTAGAAAATTCAATTAATTTTGTTCCAATGAAGGAAAAACCATTATCACTCACTAAAGTATAAGGTATACCAAACCTTGTAATGAGGCTTTTAACAAATACAATAGCAATATCTTGGTCAGACTTCTTAGTGGGTATTGTTTCAACCCATCTAGTGAAGTAATATGTAGCAGTCAAGATATAATTATGACTTTCTAAAGAATTTTGGTTTATCTTTCCAATGAAGTCGAGTTCCCACTATTGGAAAGGAATTTCAACCTAAATTGGCCTGAGTGGGAATGATACATTTTTGTTTCTTCCCACATATCTCTGATACTTATCACAAGATCTTGTTTTTCTGAAGGTGTCAGTAAAAATAGTTGGTCAATAATAGCTTGCTCTTAATATTTTCATCATAGTTTTTCTACCTGAGTAATGACCTCCTGATAGCCCCTCATGAAATTCATCTAGAAAATTTTGTTTTTGATCATCTTTAACACATATTAGAACTTCATAAAGGTTCTTTCTGTAAATTCCTTTAGGTGGAAGAGCATATTTCAAAGCTTACAACCGATATATTCATCTTTGTGAAGCACTCAAATTTTAAGGGCACGCCCCTATTTGGAAGTAATTTATGAGTTGATCTACCCAATCTGCATTCTTTGAAAGACTATCCTCCTTTTGGTCTAATCCTAATGATTGAAAAGCTACCGTGGGATATTTTTCTACCTTCATTTCTAGCTCTTGACACAATTCTCTTTCTCTTACAATATTTTTAGGATGGATCTTCACATCATATTCCTAAATTTTAGTAATCCAACCTGCTCTCTTGTCACCTAACTCTCCCTATAGGATGAAGTTGTTGGAAAGTTGAGCATGTTTTGTTGTCATTGATGTCAAGAGGTTTGTTGATGAAATTAATGTTAAAAGGTTTTGATGTCCTATAATTTAAGTGCTATGAAAGCAAGACAAGGTTATCTCCGAAGCACTTAGGACCATGGGTTCTAAGGTAATAAATAAGAGGTTTGAAGGAGACTTGAAGACTGAAGTTTAAGGCTATGTGCAAGAAGGCAAGTGAAAAAGGATAATATTATAATATTTTTATATTATAATATATTGGCCATCAGGGCCTCTCAAAGAAGATTGAATAATGCATTGGCAAAAAGGTTTACCAAAGTATTAAGTATATTATTTAATTAATTAAATCAACCATAAGGTTAAATAATTAATTAATATTTAACCTAAAGTTAATATTAATAAAATAATATTAATTTTTGAGTGCCAAAGGTTAAATGCACATGCACTGACGTCGAAATCAAGGAAGGAATATATTAGCCTATGTTTTTGGTGATTGAGATTTGAAGAGCCTCTGAATAATCGAATAGCTCGTGCGACGTTGAAGGGAGAAGACAACACATGGTGCTTTGCACATGGAACTTAGTGGTCAACGGGAAGAGGGGAATATTCCTCACTCATCCACCATGGTAGCCAAGCTGGCAAGTGAATCTTGTGCAATGTCTGGCAAGGGACATGTCCTGCATTCAATTTGCATGGAGGAGGTTTTTGGAAGAAGTGTGGTTTTTGTTTTATCATCGATGGTAGACCTTAAGGAGGAGGATTTGCACATTATAAATCATGTAGCTTGGCTAGACCATGTGGTAGCCTTGCCAAGGATAAGGCGCAAGACTAGCAGGCACTGCGGGTTTGAATCTCGATGGCAGGCAATAAGAGAATTAATTTTTTGTTTAAAAATTAATTTTACTGTAAGGTTCAATGGTGGCTAAGGTATGTCCTAGGGAGTTATAGGGTGGTTTAAATTAATTTTATTTCTGCATTAAGAGGAGGTATAAGGTGATTTATTTTTGATATAGAAATTACAGTTGATTGTTTTGTTAATGCATTAAGACAAAAATTAAAGTTAGGAGATATAATGTGTATGTGATTTATTTTGCTTATGTAATTGGTCAAGTTTGTTGATGGAATTTGGCTTACAAAGTTAGGATATATAAGGTGTATGTGATTTATTTTGCTTATGTAATTGATTAAGTTTGTTGATATAATTTTGCTTGCAAAGTTAGGAGAAATAAGGTGTAAAAATGATTTGATATTCTATTATTTTGTATGGTAAAATATCTTTTGAGAAGAGAGTTCATTGAGAAAGCATTTTGATAACTAACCTTGAAAAGTGGCACATAGAAATGTGGTTGGTTATAAGACAGGTTTTGAAGACATATCTCCATCAAAG
This sequence comes from Wollemia nobilis, assembly GCA_028583015.1. Classification (NCBI taxonomy): domain Eukaryota; kingdom Viridiplantae; phylum Streptophyta; class Pinopsida; order Araucariales; family Araucariaceae; genus Wollemia; species Wollemia nobilis. The sequence continues at coordinate 2,098,038 of JAQPPZ010000503.1, forward strand.
CAAAAAGATATGGATACATCATCCTTTGTTTTAAGTGTTTGTTGGAATGAGTATGTGAAACATAAGGTGGAGTAAAAAGGATTGTTTGATAAGCATTGATGGAAATGTATAAGCAAGTTTGGAGTACCTCATTGGTTGAATTATTGAGTGAAATTCTTGAGCATTGGTTTTGAGTGATATTGAAAGTGAATGTGCAAACATTAGAAATCAGATTTGTGAAAGCGAATTACTTAATGATTGAGTAGAACATATTGAGTTTTTGATAGAGTACATCATTATCTATATGTTCCAAAGGTTAAATAGATTCAAAATAGAATATGTATAAACTACTTCAAGTTAAAGGAACTACTTTGAAGATTAGACAAAGCATTTGATAATATTGTGTGCAAGATTTGAGATTGATTGAGCATATCTTGTGAGCTATTTTGAGCAAGTGTTTGAGAAGATTTGAGCAAGTCTTTATGAAGGCTTGAGAGGAGAATTGAGCAAGTCTTTGAGAAGACTTGAAGGTATATTTGAGTAAGCCTTTGAGAAGGCTTGAAGGCATATTTGAGCAAGTCTTTGTGAAGGCTTGAGAGTAGAATTGAGCAAGTCTTGGTGAAGACTTGAAGGTAAATTTGAGCAAGTATTTGTGAAGGCTTGAGAATAGAATTGAGTAAGTTCTTGTGAAGACTTGAAGGCAGATTTGAGAAAGTCTTGGTTAAGCCTTGGGGTAGATCTGAGAAGAGTTGATTGGTGATTTTTTCAAGCTTTATATTAAGGCTTGGGGCATATTTGAGTAGAGTTGATTGATGATTTGATCAAGATTTGTGTTAAGGCTTGAGGATAGATTTGAGACAAATGTCAGTGCAAATTTGTGAGTAGAGGTAGAGTATATTTTTACTACACTCAGGATAGAGTTTGGTGGATATATAAGACAAAGTTGAGAGTAAGCTTTGGAGGTGATAGATTAGAGGAAAATAGTCTCTAGTGGATAGATATCCATTAGCTAGGGCAGTGAGGACAAAGGTCTTCTATTGAGAGAGATCCACAAGCCAGTGTAGTGGGGGCAGAAGTCTTCTAGAAGATCACCAACTATAGTAGAGGGGAAAGAGTTATCCTATGGATCAATATCCATGAACCAGAGCAAGGGGAAAGAGTTCTCCTATGGAGTGTGATCTATGAACCAGATGGGAATATAAAGTTCTTATATGGAGAGAGATCCATGAACCATTTGAGGATAAAGAGTTCTCCTAGATCAATTTCCATGAACCAAAGAAAAGGGTAAAGAGTTATCCTATGGAGAGTGATCCACAAATCAAAGCATTAGGGGATTGGTGTCTCCTTTGGATAGGTCTATAAAAATTGTAGTAGGGAAGTGATTCCCAAGAGATTTGTTGAGAAAATTTTAGTGGAAATATTTTCTCCGTGGAATAGCCCACATTGGGTCAACCACATTAAATTGGTGTCTCTATTGTGTGTGATGACTTGTGCATTACTTTGATTACTATTGTTGATATTTCCATTGATAATATTGGATAATATTTTTTGGAAAGAAAATTAAAAGTTGGTCTTATACTGTTCACCCTCCCTCTCAATATAAGTCTGTGTTCTTCAAAAGTTTCTAATATTTGGGTGCACTACACATACCATAGTCTTACTCTGAGGTAGGTATTGTTTGAATTTTTTGAGTGACTTCATAACTGCAAATACCTTCCTCTCAATAATATTGTACTTCATACTGTATTCATGGAGAGTTTAATTGTAGAAGAATATAGGATTCTCATCACCTGCATCATCCTTTTTGTGTCAATATTGTAGCATAGATTTCATCAACACCATAGACATATAGGATGAAATATTTATTAAAGTTTAGATTTACTAGCACGGGGGTGGTAGCAATAGCCTACTTAATTATATCAAAAGTTTGTTTTCTTTTCTCAGTCCATTTGAATTCAAAATTATTCTTAAGGAGATTAGAAATAGGCTTTACAACTTGGGCAAAATAAGATATGAACTTTTTACAAATTTAATTTATCCAAAACTGTAAATCCTTTTTATTCATACGAAGATGGGGAAAAAATATAGATTTCACTCTATCTAGATCTATTGACATTCCTTGTTTGGAAACCACATGCCCTAACAAATTTCCTTCATGAACTACAAATATTGACTTCTTGGGATTAAGAGATATACCAAATTATCTAAACTTCTAAAATACCTATTCCAAATGCTTCAAGTGTGCCTATTTTTCATGAGAAAACACAATCATGTCATCTAGATATATAAGAATAATTTTATTTATCAATTCTCCAAAGGCATAATCCATAGCTCTTTGGAAAGTAGCTCCTACATTGGACAAACCAAATGACATCCTCTGATAAGCAAAAGTGCCCCACTTTGTAGTGAAAGTTGTATTATACTAATCATAATATTTTACCCATATTTGATTATAGCCAGAGAACCCATCTAATAAAGAAAATATTTTGGCCCCTGCAAAAATCTATAAAATTTGATCAATCTGTGGTAAAAGGTAATGATCCTTGAGAGATGCCCCATTTAGATTTCTAAAATCTACACATAAATGAATGTCACCATTCTTCTTTATTATTGGTACTATATTGACAACCCATATAGAATACTTAACATGATAAATAATTATTGCTTTTAACAACTTACGCAATTATTGTTTCATGATTACCTCAATATTGGGATTTATTGGTCTCTGCTTCTATTTGAATGGTTTAGACTCAAGAACTAACTCAATAATATGTTGGATTATGCTTTTGTCATAGACCTTTAAGTCTTCATAATTCTAAGCTATAATATATTGATATTAAACACACAAAGCTTTGGAATCTTCAACTTTCTTTGCAGTGCATTGAATACCAATCTTAAGGTTCTTTCCACTATGAATTTCTACTTCTCTTTAGACTTTATCATCTAAGTGTATTATTTTTTATTTATTTCCATATTCATTATCAAAAATATTTTCTAATGTAATCAGTCCCTTAGATATGTGATTGTTTTTCAACTATATGATTTCTTGCTATTCAATTTCCTGAGGCATCTCTTCTTGTAATTTGAAATAGCTTATTTATAATATTAAGAAATCAATAATTTGGTCATCATTCTCAAATACTTTCTAAAATATATGCCTATCCAGTACTAAAGGCCTATAGACCAACTTGACTCTTCTCTTCTTAGTTGATCCAAGGTCTGAAGATGAAGTATAGTTGGAACCTTTGGTAGCTAAGGCATCTTCTAGAATATTATGTTGTCTTGGAATAGCATGTATGTTTAAGGTATCAAAGGATTACATTAAATTCCGTACTCTATTCCTATAGGATTTTAGGTAATGATATTTTCTATTAAATATTTATGGTAGCCTAATTCACTACTAAATATGAGTCACCATAAATATCTAGCAGTTTTATATCCATTTTATTAGCTTGCACCAAACCTAGACATAAGCACTCATATTCTACAACATTATTTGTGCAAGATCAAGTTATCCTATAAGAAAATATCTTAACACCTTCTGAGGGGTATTTCAAAAGCACTCATGCACCAACTCCATTTTTGCACCTTACTCCATCAAACTATATTGTCCAAATTTTAGATTCCCTCAAAATTTGATTGGATATGGAAGAAGCTCTTTTATTTTTTAGAAGAAAGGTTTTATGTATCCATTCCAGTTTCAAAGAAATTATGATCACCTTCAAATGATAGTTCATATTCTATCCCTAGATATTATAGTATTTCTACCAGTTTTGGTTCCTCCATAACATAATTATTATACATGTCATATTCAATATTTTCAATATGGTAGGCTATTGGCTTCTCTGGAGCTATATTTATTCTCTTGCATTTATGGGGAATCATCATTCGAGAGTAATATAAATACATATATCCCTCTAATTTGGCAGTGAATTCTCTTGAAATGCATAAGCCAAAATAAGGCTCTAAATCCACTACAACTATTTCTTGGACTATAGTAACCTTTGCAGGTCTGTGCAACTTCATAAGGACATCTTTGACTACCCCAATGGTGTTCACTGGTTTCCCATATAACTTTAAGAATCCTAGATATGAATGGGTGTATTCTAGTAGGACTCTAGGTCCTAGCGATTTACAAAAATGGAATGAATGGATTTGGATGTAGAAAATAAATGAAAACTGATAGAATCACCTTTTAGATTGAATCAACTTTGCACTGGAATGGGGTATCCCTCCAATGAATTTAAATATATGTTTTATTATTTTATCCTGGATGATTTTTTACACCTAAGTAAATGAATTTATATACCTTTGCTATAGTTATGAGTGAAGGAACACAATGCTCCATATAAAGTATGCATGACTAATTAGTGATAATAGTTAGGATTAAGGAATACTAACATGCCACCCTCCTTAAAGGAGCTTTGTCCTCAAAGATGAAAGTTATAAGATTTGTCCCTTGTTTTCCAAGTCGTATTTGCTTAAGTTCTTGCACTATTTTAATGTCATTTTTTGTAAGCAAGGATATTGTGAAGGTTGAAATGTTGGTGGAGGATTGGGAGGAAGAATTGTAGGATTAGAATGATGGTGGTACGACAACCATTTTGGTACATGAAATATGCTAGAAGGGCATGGTAGAAGTTTTTGGAAGTTTGGTACCTTGTTTTGTGCCTCCTTGGTGGCTTGGAGAGAAAAAAGGTGGGCAACGATTCCCTTACCTCCTTGGCGAATAATTTTCTCCATTTGGTGAGAAATTACATTTTGGTAAGAGTCGTATTATAACCCTTTAAGAGTATACGTTTGATTATTTACTGTGAATTTCATCCATAATTCCTCAAAATCCCATTTTATTGTTTCGAGTGTTCATAACCATTGGAATTCTAAGACAATATAACATATCCCTAAAGGAATTGCATACATGTCATGTTTCATGTTGTAATCATCCATGGTGAGCTTAATATTTTGGCATTTTCCCTTACAAGTGATCCTTCCTCCATTACCAATCATGACCTCAAAACTATTACAAGTATGTATAAAGCAATTAGCTTGTTTTGCCATACATGGGTCGATGAAATTATGGGTACTACCTGAGTCAATAAGCACAATAAGGTTTTGTCATTTGAAGGATCCTAGGACTTTCATAGTTTGGGGAGAAGAATTATCAATGAGTGCATTAAAAGAAATTTCTAGTGGACCTTTAGCACTATCATCAGGTGTATCTGTCACTACTTCTACCTCGATCTCATCTGCATCGGTGGTTGAACTACAAGGAATAGTTGCATCTAGAATATATAATTTAGGTGTAATACATTTATGATTGGGTACAAATTTCTCATTGCAATGAAAACAAAGAAATTTTTCTCTTCTTTCCTTCATTTCCTTAGGGTTGATACATTTAATGGGTAATATTCGATTAAGTTTTGGGGTGGTGTAAGTATTTTGTGATTCTCCCATAGGTGGTCTTCCTAGTTGATGTTGGTTATTGAATTTATCTTTTGCCATTTGGGCTAATCCCATGGTCTGCATCATGGTAGTGGGATTGAAAATTTGTACTTCTAATTGAATTTCTTCCTTTAAGCCACTGATGAAACAATATTGAAATAATGAGGTATCTAACCCTGATGTACGATTGGCCAATTTTTCAAATTGAGCTTGGTATTCATGCACTGAAGTGGTTTGACAAAGCTTGGTAAGGGCTCCCGTGAAATTCTTGAATTTACTAGGGCCAAATAATACTAATAGATTTTCCATGAATTCTAGCCATGTAGGGGTGCCATTAGTTTTTTGTACCACTGGTAACATTGGGTGGCATTGTTTTTATCTAGGTGGAAATATGCAATGCGAACCTTTTGTACCTCAAGGATCTGGTAGAGGGAGAAGTATTGGTCGACTTGATAGATCTAGTTGGTGGGATCACCTCCTTCAAATTTTGGAAAATCCAATTTAGTAGTTCTAGGCAGGATGGAAGTTTGTGGCCCCCCAAGTGGTGCTTGGTGTGTTGGTCCTCCGATAGATTGGCCAACTTGGACTAGTGCCATATTTTGTTGTATCATATCAACGAAGTGGTTATGGGCATCAATTTTTAAATCCATTGTTGCCATTCTATTATCATATTCCTCCTTTCATATAGTACTCTTTGTAATTTCATCCTTCCATTGGCGGAACTCCTCTCTTCGTATAATACTATTTATAATTTTGTCCTTCCATCGGAGAAACCCCTGGACAAATTCCTTGAAGGTAATGTCCTGTGATCTCCTGCCATCGACCATTTTAGGGTTGGGTTGCAAAATGTAAGTCTTATTTGGTAAGGGGAATAAGGGTTTGAATTTTTTTTGCAAAAATTATGTACTTTGGTGAAAAAAACAATTTGCAAAAAAATTGATAAACTTCTACCAAAAAATTGGTTTATCCAACTGTTTTTGACCTTAACGGTAAGTAATTTTAAATTTTTGAATATGAATTTACTTTCTTGGTGGGAAGCATGTAGTCAACGACATGGAAGGGTGCAGGTCAGTAGAAAGAGATGAAGTGGGATGCGGTTCAGTGGCAAGCAATGAAGAGGAGCGTAGGTTAGTGGTAAGGAGCATTGGACATCGACAAGAGATGCAGAGCATGAGGGGGAGTGGGATAGCGACAAGTAATGCAGAGTACGAGGGGGAGTGGAAAAATGACAAGTGGTGCGGAGCACAAGGGAAGTAGGGATGGATCGAGGTCAAGCAGTGGTAAGGCCTGAATTTTTCCACATGTGTGTGACTACCGGGTGGTAGTCACAAACACCTTATGTTGCACGATGTCTTTTAAAACACATGAATGTTGTTGCCTAATATATGTGGGATTATTATCCCCTTATTTAAACAATATTTTGACTTTGCAATTTTTTGGTGATGGAAAAATTAATTGACGGTGATCGGAACTTTTTAAACCTTAGCTTTTTTGTTTTTGTTTTTTATTTTTTTCATCAGATTTTGGGACATTTCATCGATTTCCTGGAATTTTCACTGATATTTTGATGATGGAAGTAGATTTATCATTTTATCCATAGATCAATTGCTCCTTTCAATATGGTAATGCTTGCAAAACCTACAAAGGTTTTTTGGAACAATTATTTTAAAAATTTTGAAGCTTGTTCTTTGGTGGGAAACGTCGTAGAATTAGCTCCTTCACAGTTTGGTCATTGACATTTATAGTGGGTTTGTGAGCACTTGTGGCATTTACAATCTATCGATCGCAACTATTGGTGATAGTTCTTGGTATGAAAAGATATTTTTTTTGTATCCTTCGAAGAACTGGACCTGTATGTCACTTTTGAAATTCAACGAACCACCACAAAAGAGGAAATAAGAGTTGCCTACAGGAAGATGACAAGAAAATTTACCCAAACAAGATGAAAATACAGGAATAGAACCACTCTGATACAAATGGTAGGACTTTAGGTCCTAGCAATTTACACAAATGGAATGAATGTATTTGGATGCATAAAATAAATAAAAACTAATAGAATCACCTTTTAGATTGAATCACCTTTGCACTAAAATGGGGGATCCCTCCAATAAATTCAAATATATATTTTATTATTTTATCTTGGATGATTTTTCACACCTAAGTGAATGAATCTATATACCTATTTATGAGTGAAGGGACACAATGGTCCATATAAAGTTATGTATGGTTAATTTGTGATAATAGTTAGAATTAAGGAATCCTAACATATTCCATACCCATTTCTTCACAAACTAATTTTGGCATAACTATAGTTGATGCTCCCGAATCTATCATACAATTATGAACAATCCATCCTTCCACCCTTAAAAAAATATAAAAGGAAAATGTTTATTCTTTAATGTTGTTGGAGTCATTTTCTCTTGTCCATGTGCTAATTTGTATACAATGGATGTCTCTTTTTATTTAGCATTTTTATTTAGAGAAGCCTTTAATAAGTCTATTTGACCAGGGATGAAGAGTGTATCATATAGACTTGCTCTAGGAGTTTTCTTTGATTTCTCTACAGTATTGAAATCAAATTTTTCTAAAGGATTAGCCTCAAATTCTTTTCTCGACTTACCAAATTTTATTTTGTATTGTTGAGTTGCCTCAATTCTTTGCCTTTTGGTGATAGAAGGAAAATTCAATTTCTCTTGGCTTCTTCTTTTGACCCTGTGTGTTCTTTCATCCGCTCTTTATCACCTTGTTCTAGAATACACCTCTCATTTTATTGTTCATTGGAGGTTGAATTGCCCTTCTCACTTGCTTGTAGGACTAGGAACTTCTCATTAGTTGGTAAAGTTTTTTTCATTCTCTTTTGAAAAGAAACTTGAAATTGAATTATTTTTTGTGGATCACCTTGTAATGGTTTCTTTCCTGATATTTTAAGAAAAAAGACAACTTCTTCTTCTAAAGAATCTTGCCCAACCATGATTTTTTTAGGTTGGCAAAGCACATTTACTCTACCCTTTTTAGTTCTCTCTTCATTTTCCATAGCTTGTTGTACATGGTGTTGACACATAACATAGGTATCTAGACTATTAGGGTAATTGCAAACTAGACACCAAGCATATCCATTGGTTTTAGGGATTAAATCCTATTCTTCATGATTAATATTAATCTTATGCCTTGTGTTATGTATGGGAACCTTCTTCACTATTTATGTTTTCCATCGTATTTACTTTGTTGTTGATTATTTTTAAGGTGCTTTGAATATCAAGTAAGAGAGATGATTCTTGAGGATCCTGGGATGGGAGAGGAGGAAAAGGAATTGAAGCTGGTGATGTTTTAGGATGAATTGGAGCTATTGAGGGAGGCAAGGATGACAATGGAGGTGGATCCATAAAAGTGGATGTTGTTGTCTTTGATTGAGGTGGGTACTGAGCAACATTAGGGTAGTAAGGCATGAAAAATCTAGAAGGTAGTCTTACTACTAAAATCAAAATATTTTTTGCATGAATAATTGCTTGATGAACTTGTGTAAAGGTGGTTATACTCAACTACTGAATTTGCAACCCTAGATCAGGACCAAGGGTTATAATATAATACATGTATGCAAGAGGAGCATATGGTCTGATCTCAAGAGGAATTCTTTTCCATGTTCTACTAAACCTTAAGTTGAAGTCAGTGACTAATGCTTATGGATGTCTTTGTATAACAGTAAATTGAGTTAGAATTAAAAAGGGACCTATTGATTCATTAAATTCTTATGGATGTCTTTGTAAATTATTGAATACATTTATTATTGGGTACAAATTTCTCATTGCAATGAAAACAAAGACATTTTTCTCTACTTTACTTTATTTCCTTAGGGTTGATACATTTAATGGGTAATATTCGATTAAGTTTTGGGGTGGTGTAAGTATTTTGTGATTCTCCCATAGGTGGTCTTCCTAGTTGATGTTGGTTATTGAATTTATCTTTTGCCATTTGGGCTAATCCCATGGTCTGCATCATGGTAGTGGGATTGAACATTTGTACTTCTAATCGAATTTCTTCCTTTAAGCCACTGATGAAACAATATTGAAAGAATGAGGTATCTAACCCTGATGTACGATTGGTCAAATTTTCAAATTAATCTTGGTATTCATGTACTAAAGTGGTTTGACAAAGCTTGGTAAGGGCTCCCATGAAATTCTTGAATTTACTAGGGCCAAATCATACTAATAGATTTTCCATGAATTCTAGCCATGTAGGGGTGCCATTAGTTTTTTGTACCACTGGTACCATTGGGTGGCATTATTTTCTAGGTGGAAAGATGCAATGTGAACCTTTTGTGCTTCAGGGATCTGGTAGAGGGAGAAGTATTGGTCAAACTAATAGATCTAGTTGGTGGGATCACCTCCTTCAAATTTTGGAAAATCCAATTTAGTAGTTCTAGGCAGGATGGAAGTTTGTGTCTCCCCAAGTGTTTCTTGGTGTGTTGGTTCTCCAGTATATTGGCCAACTTGGACTAGTGCCATATTTTGTTGTATCATATTGACGAAGTGGTTATGGGCATCCATTTTTAAATCCATTGTTGCCATTATGTTATCATATTCTTCCTTTCATATAGTACTATTTGTAATTTCATCCTTCCATTGGCGGAACTCCTCTCTTCGTATAGTACTATTTGTAATTTCATCCTTCCACTAGAGAAACTCCTGGACAAATTCCTTGAAGGTAATGTCCTGTGATCTCCTGCCATCGGCCATTTTAGGGCTGGGTTGCAAAATGTAAGTCTTATTTGGTAAGTGGAATAAGGGTTTGAATTTTTTTTGCAAAAATTATGTACTTTGGTGAAAAAAACAATTTGCAAAAAAATTGATAAACTTTTACCAAAAAATTGGTTTATCCAACTATTTTTGACCTTAACGGTAAGTAATTTTAAATTTTTGAATTTGAATTTACTTTCTTGGTGGGAAGCATGTAGTCAACGACATGGAAGGGTGCAGGTCAGCATAAAGAGATGAAGTGGGATGCGGTTCAGTGGCAAGTGATGAAGAGGAGCATAGGTCAGTGGTAAGGAGGAGCATTGGACATCAACAAGAGATGCAGAGCATGAGGGGGAGTGGGATAGTGACAAGTAATGCAGAGTACGAGGGGGAGTGGAAAAACGACAAGTGGTGCGGAGCACAAGGGGAGTAGGGATGGATCGAGGTCAAGCAGTGGTAAGGGCTAACGTTTTACACGTGTGTGACTACCGGGTGGTAGTCACAAACACCTTATGTTGCACGATGTCTTTTAAACCACGTGAATGTTGCTGCCTAATATATGTGGGATTATTATCCCCTTATTTAAACAATATTTTTCCTTTGCAATTTTTTGGTGATGGAAAAATTAATTGATGGTGATCGAAACTTTTTAAACCTTAGCTTTTTTGTTTTTGTTTTTTATTTTTTTTGTCAGATTTTGGGATATTTCACCGATTTCTTGGAATGTTCATCGATATTTTGATGATGGAAGTAGATTTATCATTTTATCCATATATTGATTGCTCCAAGCCTACAAAGGTTTTTTGGAACAATTATTTTAATAATTTTGAAGCTTGTTCTTTGGTGGGAAACGTCGTATTAGCTCCTTCACAGTTTGGTCACTGACATTTATAGTGGGTTTGTGAGCACTTGTGGCCTTTACAATCTATCGATCGCAACTATCGATGATAGTTCTTGGTATGAAAAGATGTTTTTTTGGTATCCTTCGAAGAACTGGACCTGTATGCCACTTTTGAAATTCAACGAACCACCACAGAAGAGGAAATAAGAGCTACCTACAGGAAGATGGTAAGAAAATTTACCCAAACAAGATGAAAATACAGGAATAGAACTACTCTGATACCAATGGTAGGACTTTAGGTCCTAGCAATTTACACAAATGGAATGAATGGATTTGGATGCATAAAATAAATAAAAACTGATAGAATCACCTTTTAGATTGAATCACCTTTGCACTGGAATGGGGGATCCCTCCAATGAATTCAAATATATATTTTATTATTTTATCTTGGATGATTTTTCACACCTAAGTGAATGAATCTATATACCTATTTATGAGTGAAGGGACACAATGGTCCATATAAAGTTATGTATGGTTAATTTGTGATAATAGTTAGAATTAAGGAATCCTAACATATTCCATACCCATTTATTCACAAACTAATTTTGGCATAACTATAGTTGATGCTCCCGAATCTATCATACAATTATGAACAATCCATCCTTCCACCCTTAAAAAAATATAAAAGGAAAAGGTTTATTCTTTAATGTTGTTGGAGTCATTTTCTCTTGTCCATGTGCTAATTTGTATACAATGGATGTCTCTTTTTATTTAGCATTTTTATTTAGAGAAGCCTTTAATAAGTCTATTTGACCAGGGATGAAGAGTGTATCATATAGACTTGCTCTAGGAGTTTTCTTTGATTTCTCTACAGTATTGAAATCAAATTTTTCTAAAGGATTAGCCTCAAATTATTTTCTCAACTTACCAAATTTTATTTTGTATTGTTGAGTTGCCTCAATTCTTTGCCTTTTGGTGATAGAAGGAAAATTCAATTTCTCTTGGCTTCTTCTTTTGACCCTGTGTGTTCTTTCATCCTCTCTTTATCACCTTGTTCTAGAATACACCTCTCATTTTATTGTTCATTGGAGGTTGAATTGCTCTTCTCACTTGCTTGTAGGACTAGGAACTTCTCATTAGTTGGTAAAGGTTTTTTCATTCTCTTTTGAAAAGAAACTTGAAATTGCCTTATTTTTTGTGGATCACCTTGTAATGGTTTCTTTCCTGATATTGTAAGAACAGAGACAACTTCTTCTTCTAAAGGATCTTGCCCAACCATGATTTTTTTAGGTTGGCAAAGCACATTTAATCTACCCTTTTTAGTTCTCTCTTCATTTTCCATAGCTTGTTGTACATGGTATTGACACATAACATAGGTATCTATACTATTAAGGTAATTGCAAACTAGACACCAAGTATATCCATTGGTTTTAGGGATTAACTCCTATTCTTCATGATTAATATTAATCTTAGGCCTTGTGTTACTACTTGTAGTAGACCTTTGATCCCTATTTATGTATGGGAACATTCTTCACCGAGTTATATCTATTTATGTTTTCCATCGTATTTACTTTGTTATTGATTATTTTTATGGTGCTTTGAATATCAAGTAAGAGAGATGATTCTTGAGGATCCTGGGATGGGAGAGGAGGAAAAGGAATTGAATCTGGTGATGTTTTAGGATGAATTGGAGCTATTGAGGGAGGCAAGGATGACAATGGAGGTGGATCCATAAAAGTGGATGTTGTTGTCTTTGATTGAGGTGGGTACTGAGCAACTTCAGGGTAGTAAGGCATGACAAATCTAGAAGGTAGTCTTACTACTAAAATCAAAATATTTTTTGCACAAATAATTGCTTGATAAACTTGTGTAAAGGTGGTTATACTCAACTACTGAATTTGCAACCGTAGATCAGGACCAAGGGTTCTAATATAATACATGTATGCAAGAGGAGCATATGGTCTGATCTCAAGAGGAATTCTTTTCCATGTTCTACTAAACCTTAAGTTGAAGTTAGTGACTAATTCTTATGGATGTCTTTGTATAACAGTAAATTGAGTTAGAAGAAAAAAGGGACCTATTGATTCATTAAATTCTTCCACAAAAGGACCTACCAAGTCAGCCCATGAATGAATGGTATTGTCTTCTAGGGTTCTGAACCAATGCAAGATTTTACCTCTAAAACATAGGGCTAGAAGTCTTACAATAACATCTTCATTTTTGATATTATGGATTGATTCTAAAGATAATACATCTTGAAAATATTCATAAGGGGTTTTACCAAATCCATATTATGTAGGCATAGCCTTCAATGCAACTTGAGGAATGCTATTCATGTGAGGGAGACCTAAAGGGCCTAAAGTATCCCAATTGGGATAACTTTGCTGATTAGAATCTTGATTTTGGGCCATGGTGATTGGAGTATTTAATGAACTTGGTTCTGGGGATGCCGAACAATATGGTGGTGATTCAATATCCTTAGAGGTGGACTCAGGAGAAGTATTTCTTGTATTCATAGTATTTCTAGAAAATAGCTCAACAAAAGATACTAGTTCTTGACTATTTTTTGCGTAATCATGAAATATGTGATGCCAATAAGGGTTTCCACGTTCTTTTACTCACAAAGTCGCCAAGTGAATTTATTTTCTCCACTTGATGAAGTTAAGGAAATTCACTAAACCTTGATTCCTCTAGGGAAAATTAATTAGTGTAACTAATTATTGTGACTATCGCACAACTAACCCCAAAATTGGGGACCCACCTTTTAATTTTGTTTTTTTGGGGATTTTGGTCTTCTTGGAGTGATTAATTATATGTTTTCCCTCTTGAGTTTGCTTCATAGTATTCATGGATGCATCGTAGGCTGAGGTGGTACTGAGTGCCCTCATTTTGTGTATTTCGTAGTGTTTATGTTCTGATTTATGATTGAATTTACAATTTCAAATTTCGATTTTAATGTGTCTTTGTTAAATCTTTTGATTCAAATTTGTGAAATGAATTGATCCAATTCCTAAAAACTAAAATTAAATTTTAAATATATATATATATATATATATATATATTTTATATATATTTTTAAAAATTAAATGAAAAAAAAACTGAAATAAAATAAGATTTTATTTATATTAAAAAAATATATATAAAACCAAAAGAGAAATAAAATAATACATATATATGTTGCATATATGAATAAAAAAACTAAAATAATTATAAAAAATAAAAAGAAAATAAAACATAATAATGATATATATATTTTATGGTTGACTTGATTTCGTTTTCAGTATATTGTACCTATTCTTTTGAAGCTTACACCACATTAGATGTATATTGCATTAAGTCGGGTCACACTAATACCGATTTTGTACAGAATACTAATTCTTGCAGGGTCTATGGAGGAATTCTAAGTTGCAGTACATTTTTTGTTTTTTTAATTTTTTTTAAATTTTTTTTAACCGTTCTTTTTTGCAGATTTTTTTAAATTTCGGCGATTAAAATAAAAATTGAAAAAAATTAAAATCTCAAAAATAAATGCATGGGTGTGAAGAATGAGCTTCAATATTTCATCCTTTTGATTTTTTAAAAATTATTAAAATTGTTGTTTTATAAGGGTTTTATAATTTTAGAATTTACATGGTTTTTTGTATTTTTGAAGGCAAATTGATTCTGCAGTTTTGCATTTATGTTCACAAGAAATAAATGAACTTCCCTTTATGAAAATTTCAATTTCATCAAAGGGAAGGTAATTTTTGTGACATTCCATAGACCATCGTTTTTAGAGCAATAGGTTGCCTTTTCTTTATGAAAATTCTGATTTGATTAAAGAGAAGGTAATCTATTATTATATCAAGAGATATTATTTCAAAGCATTAAATTATTGCCTCTTTATAAAAATGATTTCATTAAAGAGGGATAATTATAATGACATTTTAAGGTCCTTACATTTCCTAGTTATTCACGCATATTTATTTCCTTTTATTTCATTCAGAAATGTAAATTAAAAGGTATCCAATCTTCATTTCACATTCATATTTGGAGATATTTTAATCTTCTATTTTAGTATTCAAAGTAGAGTTTAAAGAAGCTAAAAACTTGTTTAAATCTACTTAATAAAGGAAGATAAAATATACCTAAAATACTCTAATATAAAATAAACTAAGACTTACATCGTGGTCATATGAGGGCCAATTCACATTTTCATTTCTTTAAGTTTCATGAACAATTATTAGCATAGCATAATAAAATAAACCAACACAGATCCCTTGTTAATAGTTACTTGTAAATTGCTAAAGTATTCGTAGCACTCACTTGATATATCCTCACAAGATTACAAGCACACATAAGTAAATGAAACCTTGGAGAAATTTCATATTTCTTTGAAAGAGAGGTTTTTGTTATCACAATCCTAAGTGCGAGTGTGGTTTTGCAATTGGGCAAAATTATCACTCAACACTAATATTTACTTAATGAGAAATAATAGATTATGAATGGTCCCATCGAGCATGCCAAAAATTATTGTGGCTCAGATTTATATCAAGATGAACTCATACTATAACTATTATCTATTAAGATTTGAAATGCGAGCATCCACTAGTTACATCCCAAGCCCAATGTTGGATGAGTCAAAATTACTTTGACCCAACCTCTAGAATAGGTTGGTTCCTTGTCAACTTACTGAATGTTGACTCTGTAAGCTTAATTGAAATAGTATCAAGATAGGGATAGAAATGAGAAGGGTTGAGAGAGTAAGGGTTAAAGAAATATGAATGATAGGTGCACAAATAAAGCTAACTACATAGGCTTCTACTAAAAACTTCTTACAAATCAAATATAGAGAAATCAAATGAAACTAACAACATTCACAATTTGTCATTCTCAAAGTTAAAAATAGTTGCATACTTAAGAATCATTCCAAACATCTATGGTATTAGCAATTCAATATAAACATAATAGACCAATACTTTGACTAACAGAAATAAATTTTAAAAGTATACATTTGAATGTGAATAATTCTAATTTTCCTAATCTTGAAATCCAATATCAGCAAAATAGACTAACCTAGAAACATTAACAAAAATTACTTCACAAATTTATTACCAAAAAATGAATAATATGTGCAAATATGAGGTAAAAATTCCAAGTAATGATTCTTTACTATTTTACAAAAGAGATTACAAAAACAAAGCTAGCAAAAACTTTAAATTTTACCCTTTAAAATATGGGTACGAATTCTATTTATAGGTTTTTACAATGAACATTTGAAAATGAGCATTACAAGGATGTTAGAGGGTCAGGTTGGCAAAATACTAACATAGCAACCTCCTATTTGATCAAAAAAATTTATTAATTTTCTTACTTCATTATTTTGTAGACTCTCACTGCAAATGGTTCTTGCAACTTGCTCAACCTTCATGGGTTCCAGTTGTATGGATCTTGAAGTAGTATAAACTGGTTGGCAAAGATTCAATCTAGGTCATCCCCTATTCTTGTAGTCATTCATCGTTTAAGATATTCCAATGACACATTGATACTCAAATTGTTCTAGAAGTCCCTAGATCATGATGTTTCATCTTCTTGGTTTGATATTTCATTTATTATTAGTAGATCTAAATAAATAGCTTCAACTTTATATTTTCTTTTATCTGTCATGAGGCCATGGTGAAAATATCTTTTTTCTTGAGAAGTTTCAATCTCGTTCGTTGATATTGAATGGATGCAATTGAGTTTCATTACTGGTTTTAAATGAGAGTTGGTGCATTATTGTGTTAAATCTCACCTACTTTTCCCAACACTATGCCCACATTTTAATTCCAATGCTTTTGACCATTTTGACCATGGCCATGAGATTTCATGCTTTCTATTCATCTTGTTTCAAAACTGTGCTTGCTTTTTGAGTTTGAGAATGTTTGACCAATTTGACCATAGATTTGTGCATCAACCTTCTATCACTTGCTTGGGGAGATTTGGCTCACGACTACAATGGGCATTTTGTAATTCTCCTATGTTGACCATGTTGATTGTGACATAGAGCTTACTCATGGCCATGGCTTGTTTTCACAATACCTTTGTGTTGACTATTTTGACCATGACATAGAGTTGGCTTGTGTTCATGACTCTTTTAAAAGAAAACTCCTCATTTGACTGCGTTGACCATAATTTTAATACATCTCACCCTCAAGCTCTCTAGCTCACGATCATGATCCAAAATTGAATTTTGCTCATGTTGACTTCTTTGACTACGACATAGAGCTTGATCATGACCATGATCATCTTTTTTGGCTAATGGGCATTTTGACTGCATTGATCATGGTATGGAACTACTTGTGGATGTGATTTTTTCCCACCTTGGGCACATTTTGATCATGTTGACCATGGTTTTGAGAAGGCCTTCTAGCCACATGATCACTAGCTTTCATCCCTTAGGTTGCTTTGAATTGAATTTGATCATGAATTTGAGAATGCTCCTAGCCATGATTATTTTAGCCCCTTTTTGACCATGTTGACTATATATTTGAGCAGACTATGTCACGTGACTATGATATTTTATCTGCTAGGCTACTTTGACCCACCTTTGATTGTGATTTTGATCCATTTTCTCAATACTTAGCCATTTTTTGAAAAAAAATTGTTAGCTTCTTATAGATGCAACCATTTTGGCCTGCAGTCATTTGATTAACACTTAGGGAAAATATACCTTTATATATATTTTGATTTTATAAGCATTAGCACTCATACCCCCTTTTAGACACCCACTTGGTCCTACTTGTCTACACCACCCTGACCATCCATGCTACTTAGCTCTTTTCATGCTCTAAAATAGGCTTTAATGCTATGGATTGGCCTTAATATCACAAAAAAGTCCTTGAGGTGTGGGTTGGACTCTATAAGCATAGGTCATCTACCACATGGTATCTTACAACTGATTGAGATTTCTCCTTATGCATAGAAGAATTGGATTTCAATTGTCCTACAACATGTGTATTGCCATGTCCTATCACATATCCCTAGAACTTCTATCACAGGAAAAGAATGAGTATCCATGGAAAACATAATACCATCAAAGATCAAACACATTTACGAAACTAATATGTTATATTGTATCCAATAATAAATGCACCCCATCACTTTGCTAAAAGTGGCCTAGATGAGAGTACTAATTGAGATCTCCATGCTTTAACTAAAATAGGCAAAATTCTCAGAATCTTTCCTGAACTTGTTAATGACTAACCAATTTTAAAATTTGACCATGAATACTTAATCGATCCTATATTAATTGACCATTACCTATCATTATAAGTTACTAAGAACAACTATAATTCTTAGCTACCATGAAAAATTATCCATGATCCAATGCAAGCAATGATAAACAATCAATATTACATCCCTATAATGGTCCTAAAAGGAAGATTTGAATTTTTGTCTTTAAATACCCCTCTAAAAAAGAGGGGAGATTAATTAGAGAATCAATCAATGAATAAATTATTCAATAATTAGTAATAATAACCAATTTATTGATCAATCTGCTCAAGTTCATGCTAACCAACACCTATCATTCTTGCCAGAGATATCTGCTAACAACTATTAATTTTCCATCAATAATAATATAAAATAAAAAAATAGAAGGAATTGATTATTATCATAGTCCTATCAAAGTATATATAGGTGATATTCCACAAAATATTTAGGCTATATAACAAAAACAAATATATATTATTTTACCTTCCTTCAAGGAATTAAAGTCTAACTTACTCCTTTATTTACATAATGATATATACTAGGAATAGAAAAGAAGACAATTAAATGTCACCAAAGCCTTGGTAAATTTGAGGTAATACATATTGCTCCATTGCATTATTCTCTCCCTTTCTATATTACCTCTTGCATCCAATAAAATCCATAAAATATAACATACATTCATGATGATAGTTAGTGTTCATAATAGGGGTGTGGCATTTATCATTACATGGATCAGTGAAGGACACCACTAATGTTCATGAGAAGAAGTTATATTTAGGTTTAGTTTCATACTAAGATAACTTAAACCAAATACTTTAATATTCACAAGTGTAAATCTATTATCAACATGTTAGGCCTCATTTAAATGTTTAATAAACAATTTACATGGATTTTTATTAACACGTTTCTTTATAAAAGTCATAGGCAAAGCATTTTGTTAAATAATTCATGGGAATTAAGTTTTGATCTCCTAGAATACATATATTAGCATTCATTTATTAACCAATATAATCCTAAGATCAATCTAAGGTATTTCTAGCTAGGATACTATAGGGATAATCCTCAAACAAAATATTATTATAGTTTTTATTTCTTTAAGTATTACATGGTCAAATGACATATCTTATAATTAATGTAGAAATTAACTCATGACTATAGGTATTAAATGTAATATGTACTTTCTAAAAATATGAAATATCAATAACAAAATGCATTTCTATTTAATATATACAAGGAATATTTATGTGTTTATCTTAGGTGCTATCAAATCATATATCTTTTCTTATTTCTTATCCTTTGGATTTTTTTTTTTTGTAAACGAAAAAACCCTTGTGGGGCCGCCTTGGTCTGAGAGACCACGAATAGGGGGTTCTACATCATCAAAGTCACCCGGGAGTAGTACCCGACCCTGCCCGCACCAACATTATCAATTGTATTTTGGATACCCAATTTATATTTTTGGTAGGGTGGAGATTTGAACCTAGGACCTCCCTTGGAGGATTGCTCTCTCCTCTCCAACTCACCTACAACACCTGAGTAAGGTAATTTATAGTGAAAAATACCCCTTTTGAGGTGCTACTTTCAACAATTTGGGCATAGGAGAAATGGAGCCTTGTCGGCCTCTACCAACACATAGGACATTCCTAACTATACCATATATCTGCAGGATGGATACAAGGGGAATGGAACCTGGGTCAGCCTCTACCAACACCCAGGGCATTTACCACTGCACCACAACAAGCAGATTATCCTTTGGATTTTTATCCCTTATGATATTTCATGATTTTTGATCTCAATATATTATCACCTTTGAAAACATCATATATTGGCGAGGAAGATCCCTTTATTTATGTCTCTTACTTCACTGTATTCATTAAATGATTTCTCTTTTCTCCTCCCTAAGAGATTCTTCAAATATCTTGATGTAGATTCTTTATATCTTCATAAGGGTATATATAGTCATTTCATTTTTGTCATTAGGCATATATAACTTCATAAGATGCTAAAAATAATAATTATTAGTTATTTTTTATTTTCATGGAGACTAAATTGGTATTTTCCATCATCTTGAGTAGAAAATGAAGAAATAAAAGGAGATCTATGTGTTTTTTAATCTTATCCAATATAAAACATAGATAGTTATGTACACCACCATGTTTCATGTTTAAAATATAACTCAAGTTATTAAGGGATCCTTTGGATATAAGCACAATTTCAATATGAATACCAAAAAGTGATCTCTTATAAATATGAGTAGAACTATTCAATGATACCTTCAAGAAGCATTCTAAACTCAAACCTATGTTATGAAATAGTACTATTGGTTTATATGATAGTTTATTCTTTACAATATGTTACCTTTTAAGTAATAATAATGGCTTATATCAAATTACCTAGAAAAGGGTAACTTACTTATAGTTAAGAAGATGGTTAACTAATTTTCTTGCTGATATTCATATAAGATGTTGTTCTTTCTCAAAACTAATAATTAATTTCTTTCAAGGGAGACTATTATTGGGTAATCACATCATATCTATTTTAATTTATTATTGATGTGATACTAATTGGGATCATTGGAAACATTATTATTAAGCATGTATATTCTTCCCCTCACATGAACCTTCATGTTAATATACTATAGTATGAGGTACTACCTTTGATGCATAATAAACTACTTGAAATAATATATTAGGAAAGGAAATCATGAATCCCTAGGTTAAATAAAGAGAAGTCAATAAATTTTCCATTTTTTAGATAACCTACATCAAAAAATACTAGGTGATGTAGGTTATAATTCATTGAACTAGTATCTCTCAAGCTCCAATCCATTGAAATTCCATCAAAATGACAACACAATGGCCTATTCAAAGGAATCACAATGGCATTTATGTTTAAAATATTGTTTATTTTACTCTACTGGATAGATGTATTTACGGGAGCTTCCTCTCTTATTACCATTTATTGAATATACTCTTTATTAAATATAATTATTGGTTCTAATAATGGGGAGTCTAATATTATAGACTTGCTTTTATTAAAAGAAACACTTTATTATGAAGCAAATGAATATTGCTATCTAAGTTCTACGCATTTGAGAATTCTAAACTAGAGAGCACAACTTAAGCAACATTGCATTCTCAAATTTACTTCACTTAAAAATCATCCTCCGACACTTTCAGTTTTGCAGGACCATTTACATAACACTTATCTATTTTATGTTTTACTATTTCCCGAAGACATGATAGGTTTGATCTTCCCAAAAAGGTAGTCGAAGACATTTTTGAAATGTTTAAAACCAATAGAGTATATATATATATTTTCTAAATATAGTTTTATGATATAAAGAACTTCTAAAGAATAACTGGTACCTCACTCAGAAGATTAAATTCAAGGATTATTATAAATATATATCCTACTGCCTGACACAAGTAACACCATCCTCTATACAATATTTGGGCGCTTGGAAACAGTGCAAAACTTAAAAAAATATATATATATATATATATATATATATATATATATATATATATATATATATATATATATATATATATATATATATATACATACATTGTAATTTTTCACCAATTATAGAAATCATTAATTTAAATCTGACCATATATGATGAGAGAGTTTACTACCGAAAAGTACAGGTCTTTTGTGATTCCGAAAACCTTCAGCAGTAAAAAATTTTCTAAATGAAACAAGCATTAAAAAATTAAAATGGCATTCCATTTTTTTTCAATAAACACTAGGTGCATCAATATATATATATATATATATATCCTTTACTATCTAGCTAAACTTTGATCGAATTAGGAGTAGCTATTCTGTTAAATAAAAATATAATATGTGTTTATTTAAATATTGAGAAGATGATTACAACTACATATTCTGTTGTCTAGCTTTAGCTTAAAAAAATGTTTAAATACTCCATCTAAAATAAAGGAAACATACCCTTAATCTTCTTTAGCCAACACTTTGTACAACTCTGTCGTACTCATAGTATATTCATGACATCATAGCACCCAAGAGGTGAGTGAAAATAAAAAACATAGTACCCTGGTAAGAGTGGAGATAATGTCATAGCACCCACCCAGAGTGAATGATAATGACAACATGACACCATGGTTTGAACAACGTCACAATACCATGAGTAAATGGAAGGATAGAGGGAGTGCAGCTTAAGGGATGAACGCGACTTGAATGAAATGCAACTAATTATGCAAATATACAAACTCAATGCATTCATTTCACTGATAATTATATATGCAACTATTCATATTTTCCATATAACTTAAAAATTTATCTCTTCAGATACTCTTAATGCAAAAGACAACATCTCCATGTCATAAAATGCTATGATAAAGCAATTATCTATTTTCCTGGATATACTATATAGAAAAAATAATAGAATACAACACAAAAATATCTAAATGCATGTAAGAACCCATTACATTATATTTTAAAATTAGCTATTAAATTAAAAATTCTTCATACACAACAATTTCAAATATATTTACTCGAAAAACAATGGTAGTACTCTTCTATTTCCACACAACATAATTAAGAGTGAGTAGATCTGGTAAGTAGACTTGGTAAGTGATTATTGGTAATTTGCAAGCACTGACCCTTATGGATATACATTTATACTCCCAAATTATTTACCTCCAAAAGAGATGTCCCCCTATCAAGCTATATCATCTTACTTATATAGCATGAGAATGATATTTACCAATTGCCACGAGGAAGTAACATGCAAAAGTAAATTTGAAAAGGATTACCGAGTGGAAATCATGAATTATTATTTTATTTTTCATTTATATTAATAATAATACTTTACTTTATCATGAGTGGACTTTTATTGTTATAATATTTTCATTATATATATATATATGTATAGACTTATTATTATTAATATTATAAAATCATAAAAACACAACAAATATAACCATTAGACCATGAATCTTCTAATAAAAAATACGATAATATTTCACTCAGCAAACATGCATAAGAAGCAATAGGTAGAATTTCCTATATGAATTTTCCTTTCGTGAGCATCAATGTACTCACAAGCCATTGTATAAATCATGTTCCACCTACCTTTTATGAACACCTCTATCCTTCCGCCTGTAGATGGTTACCAGGAGCTTCTGATCTGTTTAGGAGATGAATATTTTTTCCTACAACCATAGAATTCATCAGCAACATCATATTCTATAGGAAATAATAAGTAAATTAATAGCAATATCTTGAGGGATGTTACACATAGACCAAAGAGCTAATGATAAGGACATTGATTTGGGAGAATGTGGTAGTAGAATATCCAGGTCTTAGACTAGTCACGATAGATTGCATGGGCAGGGTGAATTTAGAAAGTTTGGTCTTACTATTTTGTGCTTGTTATCAAAAGGTACGATACAAAAATGATGTAGATTACCATGGATTTGAAAGTTGAGCATGCCATCTAGCTACGACCAGATATAGGTCATATCTCCAAGAAATTCAGTGTGAAAGGGGGATGTCAAAATGGATAGAAGAATCACAAGGGACAAACACAAAGACCTAGATAGTTTTATTTCATGTAGACATGGGTGATGTCATAGAATATCTAAGCTGGTGCGATTATCAAGATGGATCACTCGAATTGGACAGATAGTAGAGCCACGCAACATGTGACTAGGGATGAAGAAGGACTAACCTAGATCAACCTACGTGGACCTACACCAACGGATTATGGTGGACATATTGGACCAAGAAACACATTTGGACATGGACATGGACATGATGATGTAAAACATGGATAAAAAGCATAAGAATATTGACAATGTGGCATACATGGTGATTTGGATCCATGTAAATGGCAAGGGTTTTAGGGTGTGGTCACCAGATGATACGATAGCCCATTGAAGGATGGCATGGACTGCCTAAACTAGGTGACATGGATGCAATGAAGATGGTAGTGAGGTTGGATATACAGAAGATGAAGTGTATTACTAGATTGTTTAAACATCAATGCTAATAGTGCACTAATGCTAATCCCATGGAACAAATGTTGCTAAGGTCGATGTAGAAGAATCCCCAAGATGTGCGAAGTCTCATTGTGAAAAAAATCATGATGATCAAGAATATTATGGGATTTTCCAACTCCTTTGTAGATTCTAGTAATTATGTTAGTCTGAGGTTAGATAGAACTTTAGCGCATAGGCTGAGATTGAGAAGTGGTCGTTTGTGAGGCTCTGATCTAAGTTTTAATAGTACGCATAATGGGGATTACCTAGAACTAAGCTACCATGAGTTAGAAGGTCATATTTGGGTGGATTTGGCTATTAGTAAACCATGTTATGAACTCATGGAGTGCTTGGGTGACCCATTTTTTTCACCTTATAGATAAAGCATAGACTATTTCATAAACACATGTTTACATATGCAAAAGGGTGGTAATAGGTAAAATTTGGCCAAATTAGACATTTAAATAAAAATAGAATTCATTTGGTTGTAGTGGTGTTATTATGGATGTCAACTCTTCACTAGCAGGTTAATAAATAACAACGCTAGCCAAATCCTCAAAAGAGGACACCGATACTAAGCATGGTCGTTGGAGAAGTGGACGTAAAACATGCCAACGACGCGAGCATGGTAGCAGGGTAAAATCTGATGTAATTTTTGTCAAGTTTCGTTCATATTATTTGGGTGGTTCAATGGGATATACCAGCATCATAGCTATGAAATGGCAAAGGAGGGCGGAAGACGTTACCTAGATTTTGGGATATGTTGAACTAAAAACATAGAACTAGCATTATTGAATGTAGGTGAGGATGAAATGTGTTGGTAAAGTTTCATATGTGGTAGCCATTTTAATTACTCCATATAATCTATATATTGATGAAATATCAAATATCCACATGGAGGTTTCTAAGGATAGGATTTTTAACAACGGACAGTGCAGACGAAGCCGCAGAAAGGGCCATGCATTATTCTAAAATAAGGGGTTATCAACAAAATATCTATCAACAATTCATAAGGATGATATCAATGAAAGTCATCAAAAAAAGAAAGAAATATTGGGCTAATGCAAAGCATTACAAGTTGAAGAAAACAAGTCAAGGGAAAACCAAACAAAGGCCAAACAAAACAAGCGAACGAAAGTGAAACAAAAAGGTTTTTCGAAAAAATTTAAATATGCCATCAAAATAGAGAAAAAGGGGCTGGACATTTTTGGAACAGGAAGGAGGAAATGTATTGGAAGGAATTTGGATGCTGCCAACATTTACCCACATTTTTATATGCAGGAAAAGTAGGTTTTGAACATAATAAAATGGTTTTATTGCATATTTTTCTCAGCATGTATTGAAATTATTAATGGTTTTTTATGCATAATTATGGAAGCATCATTTGAATATTTTTAATGCATGCATTCACCCCTTAGAATCTCGCCATAACCAGATTTAGATTGTGTAAATGTAGGTCTAACCTGGTTTTTGTCTTGTGTTCGGGATCTAATATTTTTTGCAGGATTGGGAAACCAGTTTATAGTAGCCCTATTTGGTCATTTTTTATATTTTGTTCCATATTCTATAATTTTAATTTTAATTTTATTTTCCTTGAACCCTACTCTTTATCATTTTTTAACCTCAATAAAATAAAATAAAAAATATAAAAAAATTAAAATCCAAAAAAGAGATGCATGGATGTCAAGTTTAATATTTAACATTTCGTCTTAGGCCATTTCGATTTTATTTTGAAGCCAATTCGAAATTACAAAAATTATTCAAAGTTGTTTTTAAAGGAATTTTGTAATTTCAGATTTTACATGCACAAAGCAAGAATAAAATGAATCAACTCATTATTTCATATTCACATTTCAAAGTTAGATTTTAATATTTTATTTTATGCTCAAAAGGAAGGTTTAATAAAAAATATAAAACTTGTTTAAAGCTTGCTTAACAAAAGAAGATAAAATCTACCTAAAATCTTTCAAGATAAAATGAACTAAATCACTTTAATCATGGTCATATGAGGGTCAATCGCATTTTATTTTCTTTTAAGTTTCATGAACAATTAATAGCATAGCATAATAAAGTAACACCAACACATGCCCCTTGTTAATAGTTGCTTGCAAATCACTAAGGTATTCTAGCACTTATTTGACACATTAAGTAGAAGGAACCTTGGAGAAATTTCTATTTCTTTGCAAGAGAGAATTTTTTAATCAAAATTCTAACTGTGAGTGTGGTTTTGCAATTGGATAAAATTACCACTCAATATTTTGGCACTAGAAGGAGGGTTGAATTGGTTTACTTTATTTCTATTTAGATGCTAAATTGTTCATTGTTACTTGAAAGCTTATTTGAAGGCATTGGTCTTGAATAATGAGGTTTTGTTGGTTACATTCATTGATTGGAAAGTCCTTGAATTGATGATGCATTAATGCTAACCTTTTTGTAAATTGGAGAATGTTATTTGATGCCATGGTTTAGTTGATGCATATATTTTGGTTGATGCTAACATAATGATATATATGTTAAACATTTGAAATTTTCTAGTCATTTTATGCTTCTTTGCAAGATATATTTATTTGACTAACAAAATTAGTACTAAAGTTATATTCTTTAAGGTTCACTAATGGCATTGTTTACTCCAACCAGGGCAGAAATTGCATCTTGGATAGGTGATTATTATATCCATTTAAACATGCCTACCCATCAAATCCCTAAAGGTGTAGAAGAATGTTTACCTCAATTTAGGCATGATGTGGCCTCGGTTGAGGAACATATTCAGAGATACAAGGAAATTTTAATTTATTTATAAATTATGCATGGAGATGTTTCTTGTAGGTTGTTTTAATACACTTTTTATGAGGTTGTTTTGGATTGGTACATCCATTTACCTTTAAGTTCTACTACTTCTTGGGCTCAACTAGAAGTAGTGTTTATTAGCCATTTTGGAAAACTAGTTGACCCAGCTATGATGCTAAATTATTTTATATCTATTTGTAAAGAACCTAATGAATCCATGAGGGAGTTCAATGATAGGTTCCATAGGTTGTATATCAAAGTGATGCCATATTACATCATTTCAGAAGAAAGAGCCATTCAAATATACTTGGAAGCCTTAGGTCCTTTTACTTCTTAGTATCTAGGGAGACTTCTTAAATATCCATTATTGTCTAGAGCCTATAGTGAGACAATAATCATAGAACAATGGTGGATTTTAAAAGGGATTGATGTGGGTCGATTATCATTACTTAACTCTAAGGTTCAAAATCTAATACCACCCATGATTCTGGTTGATGCACAACCTTCTCTCATGATGAACTATTCTTCAAGAGTTATGGATTTCAACCAATACCGACCATCCAATTTGGCACCCTTGAGTAAAATGATGTCTAATGTGAGTAATAAATGGGATAATATTGATTTTCCAAATGTTACAACCACATTAGACATCACCCAAAAGGAGGTGTAGGTCTCAAGGCCAATATCCACCAAGGAGGATTGTTCTAAACAACCCCATCAAAATGTAGAGATTGACTTAATATTGAAAATGTATGAGCCTTTAGAAATAAAATGTTTAGAGTCATTATTGACAAAGGAGGATTGGTACAATCATAGAAAGCAAAATATAATGATTGATCCCACTGAAGAAACCCTTGACTCACCAAAGGCATTTGAAAGTGAATTTGAGGGGGAATCAATAGATGAGTCTAAAGAGTCACTAGAGGACACGATATAATTTCATCACTTGTTTTTAGAGGATAATTAATATGATGATAAAGAAAGCCAACATGAGCCAAGTTGTGACAAGCTAGAAATAAAAGGCTTAGAGTCATTATTTACAAGTGAGGATTGGAAAAATCATAGAAAGATAAATGCACGAATCAATCCACTTTTTAAAATAATTTAGACCTCAAAAGTGGATGAAGGTGAGTTTGAAAAGTAGTCTTGTTGAATTTAAATATTGTGAAGAAGTGGTTGAGTGTCACACCCTAGTGTTAGAAGATGATTATTGTTGGTGGAATAAATTGGAGGACTTTGCTGCTCTTTCTAATGAAGCATTCACTTCACCTGATATGCAAGACAAGTTGCAAAGGCTAGTTTTGTAGCTTAAGAGAAACATCGCTCAATTACAAGAACAAATACCTCAACATGCACATCTGGATAATTCTATAAATAATCCTCATGAGACAAAGGTAAAATATACTAAAAGTGATATTATTTTAGACAGTAGAGGGGTCCTAGAGTGGACTAGTTTTAAAATATATGATAAATGAGGACCTTCCATAAATTTGGATGAGATTATTAAAATTGATGATCAAAAATTTTGACATCCTCAAAATAATGACCAGGAAGAGTTTCTTGAAGAACTTGAAAATTATGAGGAAGATGCAATAGAGTTTCATCCCATGGGTTTAGATGACCATTATTATAATTGTTTGAAAAGGTGTGAGGAATCATTGGTATCTCACACTCTTACTGATGAAATTTCTATTTCACTTGATATGCAGGACACTGAAATTGCTATCTTACATGAAGACCTTGCAATTCCTATTTAATCTAAAAATGGCATGAAAGAAGGGATGGGATTTTTTCAAATGTTTTAGAAAGATAATGATTCTACTATTCTATACCAAGAAAGAGAATCACTCACTTTGTTCCCATTTGAGGGGCAAGAAATCAAAATCCTTGTTTCACCTAAGGACTCTATGCTATCTATGCTACCTCAGATAGATAAAATTTTGGAATCCGAATGGTTTGGTTTTGATGTTATTGATGACCAAAATGAAAATGTGGCTTTATTTGAAACAACTCAAGTAATTGATTATGAAGATGTGTTATTTAACACATCCCTTGATCAACAAGGTTTAAAGTTTGAAAAGGATGGGCATGTTTTTAATTGGGTGCCTAATTTTGGTGTTTTTGATGAATAGGTAATTAATGAAAATGAAGGACTACAGGAAGACAATGATGGAGATAATAAGGAAAAAGAAGTTACAAATCCTCTCCAAGTCTTGGTAAATGAAAATGTGCAAAAGGTTGAATATCACCTTTTTTGTTCAACCATGCAAACTCTAGATAAAAATTTACCTAATTGTCTGTTGAATTCAAATATTAGAAATGATGAAATACCATTTGTGGTTGACA
This sequence comes from Wollemia nobilis, assembly GCA_028583015.1. Taxonomy (NCBI): domain Eukaryota; kingdom Viridiplantae; phylum Streptophyta; class Pinopsida; order Araucariales; family Araucariaceae; genus Wollemia; species Wollemia nobilis. The sequence continues at coordinate 2,127,410 of JAQPPZ010000503.1, forward strand.
AAATATTTGAGTTAATTTCTCCTCACACCAATAATAAGCTTGCTATGTCAAACAAAATAGAGGTAGATGCTTTGGATTTACTAAATATAATTCATTGGCAATTGATAGTGGAATCTAGTATAAAAAGCTATAATGATCCTCATTTAATATATATCCTAGATGCTTGCAAATTTTTGCATAAGTAGGATTGGCATAAATATGTAGTTAATGACTTGGCTTCAAAATTTTCAAAAATAGCTTATTATTTGAAAGAAATCATATCTGTTTGTGAAGATGAGAACTCAAGTTGGAATGATGAATTAGGTTTTGAAATTTACACCTTTTCGAATAAGCAAAATATAATGAATCAAAGTCGCAACATAGGATTGCTAATATCATTGAATCAAATTGGTGGGGGTGATAGAGGTAAAATGTGAATTTTTGTATGGTTTGGCTTAATCTTACTTTGGTTGGATTTTTATAAATCTTAGCATGCATGTCATGTTAGATGTCTTTTCATTTGTGGTAATCATATTTGGGATCCAGGGAAATGATAGTCTAACTCATGCATCATCTTGTATATTATTGTCTATAGTTTTGGTTTTCATGTTTTTGTTTTTAGATCTCATGTTTTTGTGCTTTATCCTTAATTTTTTGGTTTGACAAGTTTTGTGTTGGCTTTCTTGTCAATTTGCATTAGGTTAAATTTTGGGGTTTATCTCCAAGTAAGAGTTTCGAGTTTTGTGTTTTGGGTTGGTCCCTACATTTGAGGTGATGTTTTATGGTAGCTACTAATTTATGGCCTCTTGATCATTTTTGTGTTCCTTTTTCATGAAGGATGAATTTCCTATCATGTGGATCGAATAAAATAGGATGAAATTGTTTAGTAATCAATCTTTGATTTTGGGACTAAGATAGTGAATTTTGGAATACTGAATCATTTTTCTAAAGCTGCACATGAATACATCATATTAAGGGGCATGCTTTGAAATATTAAAGGATGAAATCATTCTAGTATGCAAATTAAGGCAAAAATACAACACGCTCTATTTCAAATACTTTCTAACTCATGTGGTGCATAAATGTTTTTTCAAAGCCATTAAAAAGAAAGGCAAGCAAAGGAAAACACACTAAAATCAATCACCAAGTTTGGATAAAATCTACTAGGGCTATAGGTGCCTAACCGACAGTAGGGATATGTCTAGACAAAGCTTGTTAAAAAAAAAGGAATTGAAAAATATCAATTAAACACAAGGGTAATTTAGATAAACTGTACCAGGGCTATAGATGCCTGACTGGCAGTAGGGCTCTATCTATGAAAATTATATTTATGAGCAATGCTTCATAGCATAAATGCTAAACAAGTGATGTAGTCCAAATGGTTTTCAAGAATGCAAAACGAAATCACGTTCACACACATTAAGCCAAAGCAAAGGGTTCATGTTTTTCATTTGAAATTATCTACCTCATATTCTTGGAGGTCGCTAGATGATTTATCTTTATGATTTTTGGTTTGTTTGTTTTTAGAATTGGGTTCTTCATCCGAAATGCTTAGGAGCATTTCCCAACAGAGTCACCATTTGTTGTGGCCATTGCACAACTAGCCCCAAAATTTGGGGACCCACTTTTAACTTTTAATATTTGAGAATTTTTGGTTTTATGTGAGTGATAATTTTGTGATTTCGTGTGTTTGCTTTCGTGGGTGTTATTAGGAAAGTTTTCCATGTTATTTTGTTGGTTTATTTTCCTCATGCCCATGTTTTTTTTAGCGATTAAAATGAAGCATACATATATACCCATATATGCATAACCAATAAATAATAATAATAACAAAAATATAAAAGTAATAAAGAATAATATATATCTATATGTAAATAATTTAAAATAAAGCCATGAAGGCTTAGTCAAAGTTAGTGTTATTTTTGGAGTTTATAATTTTAAATTTTGTGTTGTTAATTTTAGGTTTTAAAGTTTTTGTTTTAATTTTTGCAGGGTCTCACATGTGGCACGGTTGTCGACCCGATGATGATGATGTGAATGGAGATTACCTGAATGACTCAGACAAATAAGAAACTAGGGTGACCTTGACATGGATTCATTTTGATGATGCACAAGTGGACTGATTATCAAGGACTATCAAGGCTACGAAGTGGAGCTCATGGATAAATTTAGACACCCTAGATGGATAGAAGATGTCAAACTATGATGGATGAAGCGGGATGGATAACAAGTTGGATGTGGATGCGTAGACTAAATATGTCACTGATGGACTATGACCACGGTGAAGGCATGTTGAGGAGACTCAGATGTAGGCCAAAGAGTTGATGATAAGGATGTTGATTTGGTAGAATGTGGTAGTAGAATATCTAGGTTTTAGGTGAGTCATGGTAGATTGCATAGGTAGGGTAAATTTAGAAATTTTTGTCTTACTAATTTTTGCTTGTTACCAAAAGGTATGATACAACAATGATGTGGATTTTTAGGGATTTTAAAGTCGATACTACCAAGAATAGAATAACACATAGGACTATGGTGTCACTATGACGAAGCACACAAAGCTCATATCTCATTTAGTTTATCTTTTCTTTCCCAATGGATGGAAGATTATCCATTTTTTATGCAAGAATCGTAGGGCTCATGATGTGGAAGAGAAGTGATATTTGGGCTGAAGTATAGAGGCAATTCTAATAGTGCAAGGAGAGTATATTTTTAGCTATTATGGTATCTGTTTAGGGAGAATATATCTAGCAATTACCGTACTGGATGACATAACATGAAAGTGAGGATGCCTTCAGTGGAAGGCTTCAAATCAATGCAGCGTGCCAACTAGCTATGATCAGACATAGGTCATATCTCTAAGAAATTTAGTGTAAAATAGGAATACTAAAATGAATATCAGAATCACAAGGAACAAACATGAAGATCCAGATAGTTTTCTTTCATTTAGAATTGGGTGATGTCGTAGAATATTGAAGTTGGTATGATTCTCAAGATGGATCATTTGAATTGGATAGACAGCTAAGCCATGCGTTATGTGACCAGGGGCGAAGAAGAATTGACCCGGATCAACCTATGTGGACCTACACCAATGCATTACGATGGATATTTTGGATCGAGAAATACAATTGGACATGGACATGACGACATAAAATGTGGATAGCAAGTGTAAAAATATTGACAATGTGGCATACATGGTGATTTGGATCCACATAAATGGCAAGGGTTTTAGGGTGTGGTTGTTGAATGATACAACAACCCATGGAAGGATGATGTGGACTGCCTAAACTAGGTTATATGGATGCAATGGATATGGTATCAAGTTTGGATATAAAATGGATATAGCATATCACCAGATCATTTAAACATCAATGCTAATAATGCATTGATGCTAATTCCATGGAACAAAGGTTATTGAGGTCAATCCAAAAGAATCACCAGGCCGTGTTAAGTCTCATCGTACAGAAAGTCATGATGATCGAGAAGATTATGGGGTTTTCCAACTTCTTCATAGATGTTGGTAATGAAGTTGGTGGGAGATCAGATAGAACTTTAGCACATAGGTTGATCTTGAGAAGTGGTCATCTACAAGGCTTTGATTTAAGTTTTGATAGTACGCATAATAGAGATTACCTAGAACTAAGCTACCATGTGTTGGAAGGTTGTAGTTGGGTGGATTTGGCTATTAGTAAACCATGTTATGAACCAGTGGAATTCTTGGGTGAAAAGTTTGTATTGCCTTACAGATAAAGTGTAGACTGTTTCATAAACACATGTTTACATATGGAAAAGGGTGGTAATAGGTAAAATTTGGCTGAAGTAGACATTTAAATGAATTCATTTGGTTGTAGTGGTGTTATTATGGGGGTCAAATATTCACCAATAATTTAATTAATAACAATTTAAACCAAATCATTGAAATAGGACATCAATACTAAGTATGGCCATCGAAAGAGTGGAGATGAAATGTGCCAACAATGCAAGCATGGTAGCAGGGCAAAAACTAGCACATTTTTCACCAAGAATTATTCGCATTGTCCTAGTGGTTCAATGGGATATACCACTGTCATGGCTATGAAAAGGAAAAGAAGGATGGAATACGTTACCTAAATTTTGGGAGACGTTGAACTAAAAACATAGAAATGGTAGTATTGAATGCAGATGACGAAAAAATGTATATATAATATATAATATTAATTCCTCCTATAATATATATATATATATATATATATATATATATATATTGATGAAATATCAAAGGTCCACATGGAGGTTTCTAAGGATAGGGAATTTTAACTACGGACAGTGCATATGAAGTCATAGAAAGGGCCATGCATTATTCTAAAATAAGGGGTTGTCAATGAAATATCTATAAACAATTCATGGGGATGAAATTAATGAAAGTCATTAAAACAAGAAAGGAATATTGGGCTAATGCAAAGCATTACAAGTTGGAGAAAACAAGTCGAGGGAAAACCAAACGAAGGTCAAACAAAACAAGCGAAGGAAAGTGAAACAAAAAGGTACTTTCAAAAAATTTTAAATACGCCATCAAAAAAAAGAATAGGGGGTTGGAAATTTTTGGAATAAGAAGGAGGAAATGTATTGGAAGGACTTTGGATGTTGCCAATATTTGCCCACATTTTTGTATGCAGGAAAAGCAAGTTTTGAACACAAAAAAATGGTTTTATTGCACATTTTTCTCAATATGTATTGGAATTATTAGTGGTGTTTTATGCATAATTATGGTAGCATAATTTGAATATTTTTAATGCATGCATTCAACCCTTAGAATCTCACCATAACCAGATTTAGATTGTGTGGATGCAGGTCTAACCTAGTTTTTATCTTATGTTCGGGATCTAATATTTTCAGCAGGATTGGGGAACCAGTTTATAGTAGCCCTCTTTGGTCATTTTCCATATTCTGGTCCATATTCCAGAATTTTAATTTTATTTTTATTTTCCTTGAAACCTACTTGTTTTCATTTTTTAACTTCAATCAAATAAAATAAGAAATATATAAAACATTAAAATCCAAAAAAGAGATCCATGGTTGTCAATATTAAGCTTTAACGTTTCGTCTTAGGCCATTTCGATTTTATTTTGAAGCCAATTCAAAATTAAAAAAATTATTCAAAGTTGTTTTTAAAAGAATTTTGTAATTTCAGATTTTACATGTTCACATTTTAAAGGAGGATTAAATTCCAAGCTTTGCACTTTTGTTTCCCAAACGATAAATTAACTTCCCTTTATGAAAATTACAATTTAATTAAAGGGGGGTAATTTATATGGCATATCAAAGGCCATCATATTTTTAGAGTTAATAATTTAGATGATTTTACTTCATGCTCAAAGTTTAACAAAGTAACATAAATCCATTCACAAAGCAAGAATAAAATGAATCAAACTCATTATTTCATATTCACATCTCAGAGCTAGATTTTAATCTTTTATTTCATGCTCAAAAGCAAGGTTTAATAAAAAATATAAAGCTTTTTTAAAACTTGATTTACAAAAGAAGATAAAATCTACCTAAAATATTTCAAGATAAAATGAACTAAATCACTTTCATCGTGGTCATATGAGGTCCAATCACATTTTCTTTTCTTTTAAGTTTCATGAACAATTAATAGCATAGCATAATAAAGTAGACAAAGAAGAAGACAAACCAAAGTAGACAAAGAAAAAAAGGATTGGGGGTAACACCATATAGACTATCTATGAAAGATTTGAATACATAGATATTAAATTTTCCCTTGAAGTCTCAAAGGAAGGATGCTTTGTGATGGTATTGGATGAATCCTAGTGATTCATAAATAGTGATAAGTCGCTAGAGTTTTGGGGTAGGATAATTTTTAGGGACAAAAGTGTGGGAGTATTAAAAACTTAAATATGCATGTGTGATGAAGTACAATAGGGAAACTTGAGTCATCATTCCTTTAATACTTAATTTCCCTCTAATTGTAATGGAACAAAAGGTGATTAGGATGATGTAGGTGATAGATGACTACATCAATCAGATATCCTTCCCTTCAAAAGCACAAAGATATTTCTTTGATAGAAATATTATAATGCCTTGGAATTTTTTTTTTGCATGACACTAAATAATACAATGGAGGTAAAAGGATTTAAGTTACCAATAAAAATAGAAGCATTCAAGAATAGACAAAGAGGATGTTGTTGACAATTTCCTTCCTAATAATATAATTAAAAAGAAACAACTTGACATGTTATCTGTCATAATGTAAATGGCCAAGAAACCTCAAAAGAATGAATTTGTCACATACCTTTCCATGGAGATTGAGTGATAATTGTTAAATTTTGATATTTCTAGGAGTTTTCAAAATTTTATCACATCTAGTATGGTTGATCTTACATAAAAGGTGGAAGTGATTACCAATATAGAATTTAATAAGAGAAATTCAACAAGATAAATGTTTGGACCTCATCCTAACACTGATTTAATGTTCCTTGTGAATGTGGGGGGATACCAATAATAATATTTTGTAAATGTAGGAAACACCCATGATAATATTTTGAAATATTTTTTTGTAGTTGTAACTCTATAAGTGCCTAGATAAGTGGCACCATTATATGTAACCATTTTCAAGAATGTAACTATTTTGTAGGTAGGATATTCTAGCTTAGTTGACATTTTTCTTGTAAGCGAACCTTGAGAGTTAGGTTGTAGATAACATATTTAAAACTGTGATGGGTAGGAATGTATGTATCTTTTTGCATAATGGAATGAAAGTATTGAATAAGGTTGCCCCTTCAAAATGGCCCGTTATTCTATGTTATCTGTGAGATTTTTCTTTTTTGCATTAATATTTGATAGTTGTGTTATGAGCTTAATGTTTATTTGCAATATTTGCATGAGTGTGCTAATTTTTAATAGTAGGTTCCTAACAAGTGGTAGGGTTATACATAGCAGTGAATTATTGTGAATTAACAAATATTTAGATTTTTAAAATTTAGAATTGGCTAATATGGGATCCCTTGATTGGAACCCATTAGCCTAAAAATTTTGGGTACAAATTATTTTTTGGGTCCACTCACCCCGATTGTATAATAATTTAATCGTTTTAAATTTAAATTGCTTACATTATTCCATAATAATGAACCTTTTCACCTTAAAATTATTAACACCCGCAAAATCACCCTAGTATATATACTCAAAATTTCTAAGACTGCTTGGATCTGGGTTGTTTTTGCCTTGCAAAATAAAGCTAACGTTTTGCATTTTTGGACGTAAAAAATTATTTAACAAAAATTATTCATGTGACCTTAAAAATTGCATGCATATTTAATATTTTTCTTTTCCTTTGAGGCAAGTAAATTGAGCTTTAAAGTGAGCTTTGGTGGTAAAGGGTTAAACCTTGTTGTGGTTTCTATGATGTGATAATAATTAGAATATTCCTTTTGAGATTAGGAGGATTTAAGCAGAGATGAAGAGGCTTAACATCACCGTAAGGTATTTTCGTCAACTAGATGTCATCGTAAGGTTCTGAGTTTGCATTTGTAGTAAAATTATTTTTGGATATCGATAGACAAATGATGGGAGAGAACCTGAATTATTTATCATCTAAAGATCTACACGTTCTATAGGAGCATTTGTTTACTGCAATATCATATATTCAACCCCTACTCCAAATTGACTCTTTATTTCATTCATATGCCTAACTAATGATCATATTTAAGGATGAAATTGAGTACCAATATTTGGAAAACCAAAGGAATTTATCAAAAAGGGTAACATTAGAGCTTTATTTATTTATTTATTTCCTTTGAAAATGCAACCTTTATCTTCAAACTAATGGTTTTAAAATTTTTAATAAATAGCATAGGAAAGCACAAGAAAGAGGGCAAGATCCTAACCCTAATATTCTCCATTATCTCCTCTAAAGTAACCAATCTAAGAAACTTGCTTCCATTAAATTCTAGGTCCAACATTGAAAAATATTAAGAATAAGGCTACATTACATAGACAACTCCATCTAAAAATAGATAACATATCATGCACAATGATAACTGATATAGCTTATTTAGTGTAAATATTTATTTTAGTTTTTATTGAAACATCATAATAAAGTATTAGGATTTTTTAGGTTTTTTTAGTAGAGACCTAATTTTAATTTAAAGCAAGGATGGTCTAATGTACTCTAACTATATAATAGAATAAGTATTTGCAATGAATAAACTATATCAGTTAATAACATCACATATTTATTATTATTATTACAATGTTTAAGCTATATCAATTTTTACTAAAAAGTAATAATAAATATGTAATGTTTTAATAAATATTTACAATGAATAAATAATAATGATGATGTGATCCAAGTAATAAAAATATTAAAAAATAATAAATATGTGATGTCTAGTTTTAGCTTAGAATTTATTGTGAACTACAATTTATGGGCTTTGAGGACTACTACTAGATGTGAGATGACAATTTCTCCCTCTTATTAAGTTTTTACTGGAGCTACATGTGTTATTTAATTAATTTAAAAACTCTTTTTATTCATCATGGTTCTAGTGCAGATGATCTTAAAAAAGTAAAAGAAAAAAATCTGAAGACAAAGAATGCTAAGGTAAATAAAATATTTTTTATTTTTAAAATTAATTATATATTTACAAACTTAAAATTATAAAAAATATTATTAAATGTTTAATAACTTGAACCTTGACCTCTTTGTAATTAATGCTTTTGTTCACCATTTTACAAAGACTTTGTGGTCAGAAATAAGACTTCAAAAGAGAACCTTACAACTAAAGACCTTTTTTTTAACCTTCTAAACTGACCTCAAGAATTATTTTAATCTTCTCATAAGTTATGCTAGCATTCAATCTCCTTAAATGTCATATAATTTATATTATTTTTTAATTGGTCATGTAATTGAGATAGATTCATTTATACTATATCATGATGATATAATAGTTGGCCATTGTGTATGTATAGTATTATAAGATTTAATTTAATTTAATTTTTTAAATTGAAGACTTTAATATGTATGAAAATAAAACTATTTAATAAATATAATTATTTGAATTTAGACTTCCTCTTTAAAAGATGAGAAATTTAATTTATTGAGAGAATACCATTTAACAAATATAATCTATAATACTATTTTTTTTATTCATAGAATAACTAAATCTCCACATCTAATTAGAATTTTTTTTGATAAAAACATATAAAATAAAGCATCACCCAACCTTCTTATTTATTTTAAAAGTATAACCCTAACAAGTGGTATCAAAGCACTTTTTAGGGTTGTTTTTTGCTACGACTACAATAGTTCCTACTATTCCAACTATTAGGTATAATTTTCTCATGTTTTCATTTTCTCTTGTCCTTTATTTAAAAACAAAATAATACAATCCTTTCTTTTTTTACAATAGTTGTGTAGGTTAGAAACCCTGTGTTGGGGGTTTTAAAATATTGTGGATGAGTTGTCATTATTGGCTAAGCTAGATTACCCATAAAGAATCTAGTGAAGTGAGGGGCGATCATGCTCCAATACCCAGGCCTTAGACAACACCCACATATAAAATTGAGCTCCCACATATCATTGGGTATTTTAGGAGACCATCTAGGATTAAACAAACCTCTATCCCTAAGAATATTTTTTGGCCTTGTATTCTCCATAGTACATCGAACACAACATCCAAAAATATTATCCTCTTGTATTGATAGAGAGGCAGGTAGTGTACTAAAGGGTATGTGTAGAATCCTCCTTGAGTAGTGGCCTAAAATATTGGTTTGAGAACTATCATTTGTCACTATAGTGTAACTGAGGGACTATGGGTAGTATATACACCCTGGCTTAGTATACCCTATCATGTCAAATTTTGAATCTACAACAAAACTCCCTACAACAAAAATATTATCTTGTGAATTTTGAACCTGTTACCATACCCTTATCATAGAAATCAAGCATATGAATAAAGACATCTCTATTCAATATTTCTTGCATGCAAAGAAGTCAAAACAAAAATTTTAGAAGAATATCAAGACAGATAACTACCACAAAAGTCTAAAATTAGAAGAATAGGGGGTCAATGTTAGTTATAGTTAGAAAACTTCTATCAGTAATAGTTAGTATAGGGTTGTTAGGTTATTTGTGTTAGTTATAGTTAAGAAACATCTATCAGTAATAGTTAGTATAGGGTTGTTAGGTTATCAATGTCAGAATAGTTGCCTATGATAGTCATAATTTAAATAGATAAAGAATATTTGTGATAGAGTTAGACCAAGTAGGTGGCAATATAATATCAAAAGTGGTCAAAGTGGTCAATAGTTAGAATAGATAGGGAAGAGGTCAAAAGGGCTAGCCAATATAGAACCCAAATTTTGAACCAAGACTCCAAAGGAAAAATTGACCACATTAGTAGACTTGACAAAACATCAATAAAAAAAATCCAAGGGCATCTAAAACTAGTTTTGTGGTGTATAGCTCATTGTGATGGTCTTCTCAAGCTTATCATTTTGATATATAACACCCAAATTATTTTTTAGGATCCTTACTAAAATAGTACCCCCTAAAACCATCATTCTAATTTTAGTAAATATCACCAATAGGACATAACTATGATAACATGGCTACTGGTACTAGACAACAAGAAATTGATATCCAAATTAATCAAAAATTGTATTATATGGGAAAACAAATATGGTCCTCACTCAACCATAACTTAGAGGATATAAAAACACAACTCAAAATATTTTAGGAAACTCTGTGTGGTTACCAAGTGTTAGGATCCTATCCTAACCCTAAATTTATTAATGATATTATAATATATATCTAATATACTAATGTTAATGTTAGTATATAATATAATAATTAATTATTAAATTAATTATTATATTATTAGTGTTATATAGTCCTATAGTCATAATAATTAAATACATTAATTATTATGAAAAGACACCTTGAAATGACGTGAGAGATAGGGTTAGGTCAATATATATAATTATTTAATTCATTCATTCCAAAATATCCATAAAATATATAATTTATGATTTATTAAATCATTTAAGGGACTTACGAAAATTCAAAAGCAATTCTTTTAGATTTAGATTATTATTTATTTATCATTTTATGTGTTAGGAACCTTAGGTTCCTACCATCTGGTATCAGAGCTTATGGATCCAACCATATGGGACATAAATATCAAAGGAATAAAAAATGACATTGCAAAAATTAGAAGAATGATTGAACAAAAACAAAATAAACAAATGGAACATTCTGATCGTATTATACAATATTTAATGGAAATGCAAGAGGAGGAGACCCTAGCCATGGAATCTCAGGTAGAGGAGGAAGAAACCATAGCCATGGAATCCAAGGTAAAGGAGGAGCCCATAGCCATGGAATCCCAGGTGGAGGAAGAGCCCACAGATAGGAAATCCTAAGTGATACCCATTGCACCTCCTAAGAAAGAAAAAAATATTTCAAACCCTAATTTTTTTAAATTAAAGTTTAGTGAATGCACAAGTTCCATATCGCATAATGCACTTCCCCCCAAAAATGAAAACCCTAAAAATATATATTTTTTTATGAAAGAAGATGCAACCAGATATAAACCCTCTCAATCATCCCGAAAAGTGAAGCAATTATTACAAAATTCCTTTAATGAAAATGAGGTGTATAAGAGCTATTTCCCCAAAACCATAGGCTCATTTAGATTCCAAACTCCAGTATATGGGAACCAATGTCTGCCAATGTTGAGTGCCTTCATAGTTTTCCCAGGTTTTGATGTTACACATGGTTTCCACAATCTGCAATACCTAAGAAGTTTTGTACGGCCTCCTCCATGGCCACCTCCCTTTCCGCTCACCCAGGAAAACCCAATCAGTAATGGGTTTTTCATAATAAGGCGACTGTCATTACTGTGAAGAAGATGACAACTTTTCTACATCATGTTTTATATAAAATCGTGAGGAAGAGGAAGAATCGTATGTACAGGAAAAGTGGAAAATATGGAATGGCACCTCACCTTTCCAAAAAAAAAAAAAATTGGACGAAGATGAAGTATGTAATGGGGACCCTCATAACTGACCTTCCAGACGACATTGCGTGGCTATGTATTCTGAGAGTCCCTCATGTTTTTCACTCTTCTCTCCATCTCGTCTCTTCGTAGTGGAAAAACCTTGGCCTCTTCCTGGCAGCAACAAAAAAAAAATGGATTGCAGTTTACTGTATGCAACTACTCATATAATTTTATCAAATGCACCTAAAGTCTGCATAGTATGAAAATTAGGTAAATATGGATAAAATGACACTCAGAATATCGATTAGAACAATTGAATTTTAGTTGTGCTCAACATCAGGTCAAATCATCACTGTAATATGGAGAGCCAAACCTCTCTCGACTACGGTGAATCTATCCATTTCAAACTATAGCAAAGATATGTGCATAGACATGATCAAGAGTGGAAATGCCTTGGTGGTCATTTCTTATCCTTGAAGGATATTGGTGGATAGTTTGGTGCCAACAGATAAGAGCCGTTTATGTGGCAGTGTGTATGAGGAAACCAAATTCCAGTACGCACAGTAAATAAGACTCAAACCAAAGAACTTTGGGTAAATAATAGCAGTGACCAACTCAGTCAGTAGATGTTTTGAGAGAGTGGGTCAAGATTACATTATTTCGAACATTCTGTCATTCTGTAGAATATATGACATTTTTAGAAATTAGACATGCACAAAATCCGTGCGCTAGGTTTGCAATGAATAAAATAATGGCTTACAATGAATGCAAATGACAATAATTGGGTTACGTAGACACAACCAAATGATAGTAAGGAATTGTTACTAACATTAGTAATACCACAAATGAAATCAAAAATGATATGAGGTAGCCAATTCTTGTATGAAGAAAAAAAAAACCAAAATTAAGTATGTAAAGAAGCAAAAAGTGATATATGGCCATGACTTTCACTAACACAATTTCAAATCTGGCCATGAATTTTTGAGAGCACTATCACAATTTCTTTTTCAATGGTTATTTACTAGGAAAGCATTGCTTCGTGAGACCCATTCAGAAATTTGCAAATGTAATTTAATTTGAAAATTGAACACCACCTACTTATCATAACGTGATGATTATGGAATTGTAATTTAACCTAATTTATAATCATAACGTCATTCTTATGGAATGGAAGAAGGTAACATGATTGAAAAATTTTAGACCCACAGATATGCGGAATAATATGTTCTATTCATTAAGGCTAGTAAAATAAAACGAGAGGTAAGCAATACAGGTGATAAGGATGTACACTGGTAATAATATGGAGTTACACTAATTGGCAACGGTTTGAGATAATGGAAGACAAAGTCAACCAAAATACCACCCATGAATTTTATGGAACTTGCAATGGTGCTTTGAGAAATGAATACACAACCTTTGCCATGTCAAGCTCTTCAGTATCTCTACTTTGTTCTAGTTCACCTTGTCTGAAATAAATGCAGGCAGGCTTCAGTGGAAATTTTAATTAAATAAATAGAAAGTATCCTCACATGAGCAGCTAGAAAAAATAAAGGGAATTTAACTGAAGGACAAAAAATTCACAAAGCAATTGCCTAACAAAACAATTGCGTCTAAAAAATCTTACACAACAACTATGCTAGCAATCTATGGAATTCATTTTTAATATCTTGTAGCTGTATGGTTGCATGACATATGTTATCGTGATAAATATTGAGTATTGATTATTCGAGCATCTAACATTAAAAAATATATACATAAATCACTAGATCACATTATTCTATGTCTAAACGCAGAGAGTTGTGTGGCCAAAAAGCACAACAAATTATGGTTAAATAAAATTTTGGATGGGACATTCACAGCAGTGTTGTGGTATATTCAATGCGCATATCCAATGAATGACGAAATTTTTTGTAAATCTTTTTAATTCATTTAAAACAAAAATTATTGACTGTTAAATATACTCAGAGAAGATATAGAAATATCTATACTAAGCTATGCTATTTTGGTGAGGCAACATACATGTTTAATAAATCTAAACAATGTTCGAAGGTCAAATTATATATGGTTTCAAGTGCAATTGCAATATTATATTAAATCAATTAATTGCTCACATGGAGATGATAGAAGCATGAGATACAAGAATTTTGATAATTCCATTGTTCTGTTAGTTACTCTTCCCATTGGAAACGAAATAAAGATGCGTGAGATCAAACGATTGCTAGAATATATAATGAAAATATTCATGGTCGGTTAGGCAAGGGACATACTTTATTAGTTACCGCAAGGAATTCTGCAGTTCCAAGCTTTGAGGACAAAGCTTGTTTCCAAGAAGGGTGGAATGTTAGGATCCTATCCTAACCCTAAATTTATTAATGATATTATAATATATATTTAATATACTAATGTTAATGTTAGTATATAATATAATAATTAATTATTAAATTAATTATTATATTATTATTAGTGTTAGATAGTCCTATAGTCATAATAATTAAATACATTAATTATTATGAAAAGACACATTGAAAGGACGTGAGGGTTAGGGTTAGGTCAATATATATAATTGTTTAATTCATTCATTCCAAAATATCCATAAAATATATAATATATGATTTAATAAATCATTGAAGGGACTTCCCGACAATTCAAAAATGATTCTTTTAGATTTAGATTATTATTTATTTATCATTTTATGTGCTAGGAACCCTAGGTTCCTACCACCAAGACATAGAAACAACTAAAGATAAAGTTGGATAGTTTTACTGACTCAATTAGTCATCATGATCAATAGGATACAAGTACAAGTCACCATCAACAAAATGTATCAAATCATAATGGATATAAATTGCCAGAATTAGACTTACCAAATTTTTATGGAAAATATCCTAAGGGTTGGATTTGTAAGGCCAAATAGTATTTCACTCTTTACAATGTCCCACGTTATATGTGGTTGACCATTGCATCTTTCAAGTTTGAATAAGATGCACTACATTGGTTTTTGTGGTTTAGAAAGGCTAAAATTAAACTTTCTTGGCAAGATTTTGAATATCTACTCACTTGACATGGTCCTAGTGAGTTTGAAGATTTTACAGGAGCTCTTTTCAAACATAGATAAACATCCACCATTTGAGAGTATCAAACTCAATTTGAAAAGCTTGCCAATCTAATCATTGGTCTAGTTGTTGACTCTTTACAAAGTTTTTTTGTGAGTGGATTGAAGGATGATATTAGGGTTGAAGTTAAACTATTGAGACCCCAAAAATTACCATAGTTAATACAATTGGCTAAATTTGTGAAATAAAAATATAAGGCTCTAGGCCGTACTTGTAAATTTCCTCAATATTGGTCATCTTTTCATTCTAAGTTGATGTTGAGTCCTACCACTAAATCTCAAGCTATAAAAAAATTGACTCATGAAGAGATGGAGATTAGAAGGGAACAAGGGCTATGTTTTAATTGTGATAAAAATTATTCTTAGGGGCATAAGTGTGTGCAATAAAAATTATTCTTGTTATAACTATATGAAACACCAACCACAAAGTCATCATACGATGAGGAGGATCCTCAAGAGGGGGAAACATTAGATCTAGCGATAGATTTAGAGGTCTTCCAACCAAAAATCTTTGTGCATGTCTTAGTAGGATTTTCCATTCCCCAACGAAAAGTGATTGGCTACTTCAAAGGAAAATATGTCTTAATTCTTATTGACTCGGGCAATACACATAACTTTATTGATCCACATGTAGCCAAATAAGGAAATTTTTACATTACTACATGTAATTTCTTTGAAGTCATTATTGCTAATGGAGGTACCCTTCCGTGCAAAGAAATTTTTTGTAATATTAAACTTCAAGTTGGGTACTATAATATCAAGACCAACATATTTGCATTACCCCTTGGTGGGTGTGATATAGTTTTGGGAGTAGAATAGTTGAGAATTTTAGGACTAGTTTTATGAGACTTTGTTGAGTTGTGGATGAAATTCAGTCAAGAGAAGAAGTGATATACTTTACATGGCATAAAATCTGGTGAGGCTCAGTTTATTTCTACCCATAAGATAAAAAAATTGTTAAAAAATTCCTCTCATAATGTCATGGCACAAATGTTTGCTATAACTAGCCCCAAGAAAAAGGAACAAAACCATCGACTCCAATTACAAGGATTATTAAACAAATATGCTCCAAATTTTGAGGAACCCAAGGGACTAAATCCTCATCGCTCACATGACCATGCAATACAACTTTTTCTTGGTAGCCTTCCTTCTAATGTTTATCCATACAGGTATGCTCATGCTAAAAAAAAAGAAATTGAGAAAATAGTGTAAGTGCTTCATGTTGTGGGGGTGATCCATTCCAGTGTTAGTCCCTATTCTTCACTAGTGTTATTAGTATGAAATAAGTATGGCACTTGGTACTTGTGTGTGGATTATAAAGACCTCAATAAGATCACTATTAAGGATAAATTCTCAATTCCTATAATTGATGAATTACTTGATGAGTTGCATGGAGTCCAATATTTTTCCAAGTTGGATTTGTGGTCACAATATCATCAAATTCATATAAAGGATGAAAATATTCCAAAAATAACTTTTATAACTCACGAAGAGCCTTATGAATTCCTATTTATGCCATTTGGGTTAACCAATGAACCTTCTACCTTTAAGAGTTTTATGAATTCATTTTGGTCTTTTTTTTCCTTTCCTTCACAAATTCATTCTAGTATTTTTTGATGACATTGATTTACAACTGTTCATGGGAAGAGCATCTTCAACACTTAGATCAAACACTCAAAATTTTGTCTAACCATAAAATTTATGCCAAGATGTCTAAATTATATTTTGACCAACAAGAGGTTGAATACTTGAGTCAAATTGTCACTAAGGACAGATTTTAGGTTGATCCTAAGGAAAATCAAGCCTTCAGCCCTTATCGATTTCTATCTCATCTAGTATTCCATGTATCTTCCCTCATGTAGGTTATTGGTAATAAGGTCCAGGTGTAGTCTACACTTTCAGAGTTGAACAAGGAGGGTTCCATCATTCTTGAACTAGAAAGTATTCTTAACCATGATTATGTACCCTTCATTGATGTGTCATCACCGATGTTCTTGTCCAATGGTATGGTTTACAACCTAAATATGCTATGTGGGAACCTCTTGACCATTTTAAACACCAATTTCCACTCCAATTTTAGGATAAATATTTTTGAATGGGAAGGGTATTTTAGGACCCCATCCTAAAACTATGATGGAATGTTCCTTGTGAACGCGGGGGGATACAAATAATAATATTTTGTAAACATGGGGAAAACCCATGATAATATTTTAAAATATTTAATAATATTTTGTAATAGTTGTAATTCTAGAAGTGCCTAGACAAGTGGTTCCATCATATGTAACCATTGTTAAGAATGTAGCTATTTTGTAGGTAGGAAATTCTATCTTAGGTGGCATTTTGCATGTAAGCCAACCTTGAGAGTTAGGTGGTAGAATGTATGTATATTTTTGTATAATGGAATGAAAGTATTGAAGGAGGTTTCCCCCTTGAAATGGCCTACAATCCTGTGTTATTTGTGAGATTTTTATTTTATGCATTAATATTTCATAGTTGTGTTATGAGCTTAGTGTTTATTTGCAATATTTGCATGAGTGTGTTTATTTTTAACAATAGGTTTCTAACAATAAACCCTACTTTTTTGAGGTAACTAATGTGTTGTGTAGTAGGCTTTGTAAGTCTTCCTATGATTTTAATATATAAGTATTTAATACATTAATGGAAAGGGTAAATGGAAATTTTCCTATATTGTCTCCTACCTATAGATCCTTGATTTGGAAGATAGACAAGGAAACTGGACATTTTTACGTAGGAGTATATTCTTGATTTGTGCACCTATATGTATTTTTCAAGGAGGTGTTTAGACTCCAAGAATTCATCCTAGGTCATATTTTTGCATTTTAAGTAGTGTGGTAGTTAGATCTAATCGATAGTCAAATAAGACCAACATGTTTGATTGTGAGAGTTGTTTGAAAGTCATCCCACTAGAAAATGGGTGCATTAAGGACATTATTAGGAGGTATACAAGATGTGGCTTGAGTGTAATTAGAGATTAGTGGGCCTATGATATTAAAGCTAGGTTCATGCAAACATTACTAGGAAATAAAATCCAAAAAATCTATGTACATGATGACCTTTTAGCACTTTAGAATGAAAGGGAACTTAAAAAATAGGAGGCAGAAAATAACCCATATGATAACAACACCTAAGAAGATAATGTCAAATTTCTAAGAAAACAACCCTTCCATTGATTTCACTTTCATAGGAATTTTTTTCCAAGGAGAGTAATCAAATCTATTCTAATTCCAACCCTGATGCATATATTAATCACTAAACCAATAAAATACTAATGGATCCAAATCACAACTATAACTTGGAAAATATGGTAGCCTACTCTAAAATGAGACATTAAATAGAGTACCGTACTATAAAAATAATACAAGGCTAATGAAGGGGAACTTTGATAAGGATTTCTAATTAATCTAAGATGATCAACACCCATAAGAGGTTGATATTAGAAATAAATAAGAACATATGCAAGCACACACTCCTCTCCAAGTTTCTTCCTTCCCAAAATTATTGGTAACTATTGGAAAAGTGTTTGAAACCTCAACTAGAGAAGCATATACCAAAGGATAATTAAAATATACAAGGTCCCTATGGGTTTCCACAAAAAGGATATGGTAATATATTACGGATGAGAGCACCAAGACAATGTTCAACACTAGAATGGATTCAATGGGGGAAACTAGAGGTGTTATAAATTATTTAGAAGAAGAATAAGGCACCACAAATGAATTTTATCTATATATTTTAGTTTATGAGGGAGTGATACATGCAAGAGTTATAACTTTTGATTTCATACATGTGACCATAACCTTATTCTCTACCATCTCCTCTTCTTTCCCATCTTCTAGCATCTCTATTCTTTATACATCTACTTCTTAAATTTTCCCTCCTCCTAATTACTCTTCTTCTACCACACCCCTATCTTCATCTACCATAGGTGCAACCACTTCACCTAATACCACTATGAATTTATCTCGATTTGCATGTCCACTTCACTCATCACCACCACAACACCATCATTTGTTAGTCTACTTGTTTTTCCTTCATCTTTGCATCATTCATTTTATTTCTAGTAGTATATGTTTTACTCATCACCACATAGATAAAATATACTATAAATTTATAAATAGTCATCCTAAACATATCCATTCATCATGCCATACTCCACCTCTATATCCACATTCAAATTATCTATTATCAGATCTTCCAAGGATACCACTAATGAACAAATGGTATAGACCACAAGGATTGACACTCAATCTTAAAAGGAAATATAGATGCTATTAAGATCATCAATGTTTTAGAATTGTTTATGGGAAGATCCATCCTTTGTATATTGTGATTTATTTTTCATTATAGACTATTTTACCCTCTTAGTAAACAAGCATGGATTAAGTAGATGTATATCAATAAAGGGTCCAATAGACTGTTGAATAAATATTCATAGTTACTTCATTATGAAGGAAGGGATACTAACCTTGAGGATGCAAGTAGATAATAATTGAAAGAGGATTATATATACTAAAGTTAAACCTATTGATCCAATACCCTTGCAATAACTTCCTTTAACTACGTGGCTATGTTATTAAACCTAGATCTACAAAGGGTAGGCCATATTACCCTTGTCTAATTTTTTAATAGGCCAACCTAGCCATGTTTTATAATTTCTTGAGGTTGGATGATGAGAACCAAACATAAAAAAAAAAATAAGAAGCTTTTCATTTACCTAGAATTAGAGAAGACCAAAATGCACCAAGGAAAGGAAGAAGCTAAAAAATTTAAAGCAAAACTGGAGGCCACAAAATAAAATGTATGGGTAGAATACAATGATAAAGCAAATGAAACAAGAGTAGAAAAATATGATAAGAAAAATGCTGAGGTAGTCCAATAGTAGGAAAACCTGATATAATAGTTGAAGAAACTAGAGAAGAATCTAAGATCATATATCAATTTCATCAAGTTAATTTTTGTGGCCACATATATCATAAATGGTATATGGAATAATATATTGGTTGAAATTAGGTATACAAAATCATATCTACAATACATCCAAGCATGCTATGCCATCCTAACTAAATAAAATTCTACCATTAATAGGATGGAGTTCATTATGTTATTTAAAGCAAATTACATGTAAAACATGAGGTAGACCCACAAAGTAGCTCTAAAAAATTATAACTAGGAATATTGATAAAATAGGTGGTCCAAGTGGAGTTAATGAATATTCTACTCAAGCAACAAATCCTCAACATCTATAAGGCCTCATATTGTAGACCCAAAGAAGTTACTAATAACCTAAAGAGCCATATAACTCATGTCATCCAAGGAGGACCTCCTAATCCTCTTTTATACCAAACTATTATCTTATCTAAAGATGAGCACACTAATTTATAGAAGAGAAAAATATATTAGTGTATTAGGTAGATAATGATTCACCAATATACATAGTACCTAATGCCTCCATATTATATCTTAGATGGAAAATATTTTAGAGGGGGTAAATGTGATCCCTAAGTTTAAGGTGGAATTGCCTTAAGAGTACACTACTTTAATGGTAGCAATGTACCAATTTTATAATTTAAATAATCCCTATAATATAAAATGGTTGGATCTACAAAATTTTCCAACCAAGTAGATTTTGTGGTCATAGATTTGAGTATTCCTTTTTCTTAAATTTGTAATCTAAGTAATAAGGCCACATGGGATTCTTTGTTAATCAAGATTGACATCCCTCCAAGTCACCCAAAAATATACCATGAGGTACTATCTTTGATGAACAACAAGTGGCTTGATAACAAAGGTTAGGCATGGAAATCATGTAGCCCTATTTTGAATAGGGAGGAGCCAAATTTTTTGACAATTTTGATGCAACCTACAATAGATAAATATTAAACACTACAATTACACTACACTTTGTTAATCTTTGAGTCATAAAAATTTTAGTCAATCAACAACACCATAGCCTACCCAAGGGAATTCAAATTAAAAATGGAATTTTTGTCTTTTGGCTATAATTTGTAAATATAATATTCTTCTACTCATAGTAAAAATGTTATATCCCTTACTATAAATAAGATCCCATGGATCATTATAAATAAATTTTTGGCTATTTTAGGAAAGGTTAGAGCTATGCTCTTGGAATTTACTTTCATACTTTTCAACTATTAAAAAATAATCCATGGAATTCATATAGGATTGCATCTCAATTTGTTAGGCCTCTCCTTGTGTGTTTGTGTATGGTGATGGCCTACATGTGCATGTTAGTCCTCATTTCTAGTTGACACCTGCATATGAGATTGATTTTAATTATTGCTATATGATCTTCCTAATATAGCATAATTGATCACACATTATCCTCACTAGGATCATTGGATGTATTTATTTTCTTGCATTTACTTTTAATCTCTTCTACCCTCATCTTAAAATATTTTACCTTCAACATCTATTTTCTGCAATAGAGTAGGACTAAATTAGATGAACATAGGGTAGAAAAAACTGACCTATATCAAAGGTTAAGGGGATTGAAAACCCATTTTCACTATCATTAGGTATAGGGAGAGATGCAACTAAAACATTAATTAGCCCTGTGGATCAACATGAATAAATACAATATTCATGATATCATCTTCAACTGAGGATATCAATCCTTCCATAATTTTCAATCTCTAAGTATTTAGGGCTTCACCTCTAAATTAGGATTATAGAAGAAAGAATTTGCTCTTCTACTTTACCCATGCTATCTTTAGTATAACTCAAGTATTTTCCTAATAAATATTAAATAGTTTTAGCATTTCTCCAAAATTGTAGTCTTTCATCTCTAGATCATTAGAAATGATTTCAAAAATCGTTAGAAATCATGCCAATAGGATTCTCCCAACGAAGCGAGCACGGGCAGTGAAAAGTGGCAAAAATTTGGTGGATGGAGAGGGGGTAGTGGGTGATAATGATGGCGTACACATGGAGTTTGAAGCGATGGCCATAATTAGGAAGGTGGAAGCTGAGTTGGCAATGGTGGTGGTGATGGTGTCGGGAAGACATATCAGTACGAGAATCTCACTTTTTGGAAAATTCATCCTTATTAGGATAATGATTGGTCATGATGATATGGAGCATGTGAGGTTGACACGTATGAGGGAATATGCTTCTCATGATGAACCCGGTGACTTAGGATCTTCCTCCCTGATGGGGAAGATTTCTTTGATGATTTTCTTAGTTAACAATGGTCTGAATTTCCTAAGGTAATTCATTGTGCCAGATTTGGATATTAGTCATGTTGACCCCTATATTGGCAAGATTATCAGCAACCTTGTTGGACTCTCTGAAAGTGTGCTGAAAGGGGACTTCCTGCATGTTAAGGACAAGGTTCCTTGCTTCCTCAATGTAATATCTAACTCTCCAAGAGGGTTTGGAATTGGTGTTCTTGAGATAATTGATGATATTGAGAGAGTCTCATTCAAATATAAAATTAGTAGTAAGATCTTTGGCTTAGGGGATACAAGCTTAGGGGCCTTTGGCTTTAGGGAAAAAACTATGTTATTTCTTTCAGGCCAAAATTGCCAGAGGAAATGGTGGAGGAATATTTTCCATAATAACTTGAGGCAGGGATCATGGAAAGGGCTAGGCCAATGATTGAAAATGTCTCCTATGGATAAGGGTATAGCCCATTGAATGTGGAAAGAGTGGAAAATGGAATTGAGAATGGAAGAGGAGAAAGGACAGTGGAGAAAAAGGTGGTTAGTGGATTCAAGAGAATTTTGGTAGAGGAAGCATCTATTAGGAATAGGCATTCATTTTTTAATGAGGTTATCAATGGTGAGGATATTATGTTGGATGGCAAGCCAAGAAAAGAAGGAGATCTTATGGATGAGGTGCTTGATCCAAACTTGCTTAAAAGGTAACATACTTTCCTCGTCACCAATGAGGAGGAGGTAGGTTGTTTTGACTGAGAATTCTCCACTTGTAGTAAGCTCCCAAATGGGCTGACTAGAGGGCTTGGAGGAGGGAATGATGGTGGACGACATAATGGAGTTTAGCAAGTTGGATTCAAGGGGAAAGGTCAGAAAAATGATCAGATTCCAAGTAGGAAATCTATTCAAATTTATGAATCTGAAACCTTATGTCCTATTCTAGCTTCAGTAAAAGGCTTAATTTTTGACTAGACAAGATCATTAAGTATGGATTCTTACCTTATCCAATTATCATTCCAGAAATTAATGTTGGCTCCATATCCTAGTTTCCACCTTAGACCTTTCATGATTAGGGGCCTAGTACTCTTGATGGAATTCCATAATGTTGATCCTCTATTGGGGATGTCTTCATTGAAAAAATCACCATTTAGAAGGTAATTCCTCTTGGTAATTAAGATCCATGCAACGTTGTCTCCAGAGATCAGCCTATAGGCTTGCTTAGCTATGAGGGCAGTGTTGAGATTATGAATTATTTTGAGGCCTGTTCCTCCCTTGAGTTTAGGTCTGCACACTTTATCCCAGGACACAAGATGAAATCTTTGTTTGTTTTTAGCTCCGGTCCATAGAATTTTTTTTGAATTTACTCTATTCTTGAAGTAACCATGGCTGGGGCCCTAAAAATTTGAAAGGAAATAAACATGAATGCTTTGAAGGATAGCTATAGTAAGGGTGTGCTTTCCATCCTAGGATAGGAGATTGCCCTTCCACCTTGCAAGTCTTTTCTGAATGCGATCAATGACATTCTGCCACATTGACACAATAGGTTGGCCATAGAATAGGGGAAGGCCAAGGTAGGTAGTAGGGAGGTTAGCTATGGCACAATAAAGGATTCTTGCAATTTTGATTTGTCTATGCAAGGGAGTGTGTAGGAAATATAGTTTACTTTTATTGTAATTGAATTTATGACCAATCGCTTCCTCATTGAATTGGAGGATGTACTTAATGACTTTAGCCTCAATAACTAATACTTTTGTGCACAATATTGTTTCATACACAAACTACTGGTGTGAGACTGCAGTGGTCTATGATGAGGTCTTGATGCCAGACAACAAGCCATTTTTTCAAGCGACATGGATGGTTCTACCTAATGTTTCTTCCACGATAATGAAAAACATTGGAGATATGGGATCTCCCTGCCTGAGCCCTCTGCTACTTTGAAAAAAACTTGTAGGGGATCCATTTATGAGTACAAAAAACCAAGAAGGGGAGATACAGCTATTGATGAGATCAATCAATTGAGGATGAAATCTGAATTTATGATGGATTTCTAGGAGGAAATTCTAGTTCACTCTATCGTAAGATTTGTTTATGTCAAGTTTGAGGACACAGGTAGAATTTTAGGTCTTAGAGGCTGAATGGAGGGCTTCATGAATGGATATGACTCCATCGAGGATAGACCTACCCTGGCTGAAACTCCCTTGATATGGGTCAATAATGGATGGTAGAATAGAATTCATTCTGGTAGCCAAGATCTTGGTGAGAATTTTGTAAACAACATTGCAAAGGCTAATGGGTCTATAGTCAGCTAGGGACTTGGCCGCTGGGTTTTTGGTGATGAGAGCTATGAAAGTAGAATTGAACCCATGTGGTATCATTTTGGTGGATTGGAACTCTTTGACTATGGAACAAACATAATAGCCAACAATGTCCTAGAAGTATTGGAAGAAATGAGGGAGGAAGCCATCAGGGCCTGGAGCTTTGTCAGGACTCATGGAGAATATGGCTGATTTGATTTCTTCATTCTAAAAGGGTTTGATGAGGGAAGAATTAGCTGAGTCAGATATGGATTTTTGAGGAATGTGATGAAGTAAAGCATCATGAGCTAAGGTTGATAAATAATCATCATCCTCAAGCAGATTAGAGAAATAAAAGTTGGCTACATTCCTAATTTCCTCAATGTCTGTGGTGATATTTCCATATTCTTTAGTTAATTTCTTGATCTTGTTGTTGCTTTTGTTATGGAGAGTGGCTACATGGAATAATTTTGTCGTAGAGTCTCCTTCTTTGAGCCATAGGGCTCGTGATTTTTACCACCAGAAATTTTCCTCACAAGCGAGGACATTATGGTAATCAGCAAGGACCCACTTTTCCTCGATTATGGTTTGGGCATCTAGCTCCCTATTTTGGACTTTGACATCGATCTATTCCAGTCTCTTCTTCAAAGAATTCTTGTTGGCAAAGATATTACCAAATACTTCCTTGTTCCAAATATTTAGGTCTTCTTTGAGGTTTTTTAGCTTCTGAGATAATATTAAGGAAGGGCACCCTTGGATGACTTGTTGCCAGCAATGTGACACACACTGTCTTAGGTCTGGGTGGTCAAGCCCCATATTTTCAAATTTGAAGGGATTTTTGAATTTTTTGGATCTATAAATACTTAGTATAAGGGGATTGTGATCTGATCCCACTTTAGGAAGTGGAAGGAGAGTAGCATCACCAAAAACCTGTATTGCTTCCTACGAGAGGAAGACTCTATCTAGTTTGACCTGGATGTGATGTACCCCAACTCTTCTATTACTCCAGGTATACTTTACCTTTTTGAGAGCTACATCCATTAGATTATTAGTATTGACAAATTCAATGAAGTCCTCCATGCTTTTAGCAGGGATTTCAGATCCTCCCTTTTTATTTGAAAGATAAATGGGGGGATTAAAATCACCTGCCACAATCCAAGGTAAATTTTGAAATGATTCTTTCATTCTGGTTATGTTATCCCAGAGCTAAGCTCTCCTTGCAATGGTATTGGAAGCATAAAAATTGGTAAGGATCCAGGATAGGTCATTGTTGATGTCATGGAAGAGGATGTTGAGAAGTCTTTCACTAGAGTGAAGCAGTCGTACTTTGAGTTGATGTTTATCCCACATGCATAAGAGACCTCCAGAGGATCCCCTAGAATTTCTGAAAATGGCTTTTGCATCTTTCCAAATTGCCTTAGCTATAGTGGCATAATTATTAGTATTAATTTTTGTTTCCTACATGATAAATATGGAAGGTCTGATATATTTCCTCATAGACTTAGCAAGTCTTTGTTTAGGTGCCCCATTGAGGCCTCTCACATTCTAGGAGAGGATCTTCATTTAGGTGTTTTGGTGGACTTTCGGCCTCCTCTCCCACTAGGGTGAGGGGGTTTTATGCTTTTACTCTCTTCCTTAAGTTGAGAGGTAATTTTTTGGGAAAATGATCTTTTGGATACCGTTTGCAATATCATCCTATATTTGGGAGTTTTTGATGTCTTCTTTAGAGGGTCTTCATATTTTTTTCTCACTTCCAAAGTCAACGAGAGATTTGTTGGAGCTTTTGGTATGCTTTAGGTTAGGTTTATAGGGTATTATCTATTCCAACACATGGCTAAGAGGTCTAGTAGTGTAGTTTAGGCTAGGCAAAGAAGTTTCTTCCAGCAGATTGGAAGTAGCTGCAATTTCATCCAAGGGGCTACGAGATGGTATTGCCTTGGAAGGACTGTTGAGAAAACTAAGATCAATATTTTGTTCCAGAAGGGTTTCTAAGTGGGGTTTGGAACCCTCTCAGGGTTGAAATGGAGGAGGGTTAGCCTCTTGTTGAGTGATTAAGGTGGACTTAGGACTATAAATGCTAATACCTCCTTTTAGAAAATTTTTAGAGCGAGGATTGGGGGAAGTAACCTTTTCTATTTGATTTTATTCTAACAAAAGTTTATACTAATTTAAGATATTGAATCTGTTAGAAGTGGTGAAGGGGTAACTTACAGAACTCCTCACTTCCTTGCCTTTGAGAGAAGGAGGCTCTTGGTGAATTCCAAGACCACCTATTTGATGTTGTTGTAGATTTCTCTTTGCTTGATATTGTTGTCGCCCTTTCTTCTGGTGATTTTGGGTCCTTCCTCTGAGGAGGTCTGTGTCAACTGGAAAAGCTTCAGGAGCTTGTCGAAGTTATTTCTCTTTAAGGACCGAACATTGAGACCTCAAGTGACCTTGGGTATGGAATTCCACATAGAAGAGTGGTTTGTTTTCATACTCCAAAGGCTGATTTTTGAAGAATTTCTTATGATTTAGGTTGACAAAAATAGGAATTTCAGATGCTAGGTTAGCATTAACACAGATTCTAACCACATTCATCCTCTTGCACACTTTGGTGACCGAATCAATAGCCAGAAGTTCTCCTATAACATTTGC
Organism: Wollemia nobilis; assembly: GCA_028583015.1. Lineage (NCBI taxonomy): Eukaryota > Viridiplantae > Streptophyta > Pinopsida > Araucariales > Araucariaceae > Wollemia > Wollemia nobilis. Next base: position 2,154,621 of record JAQPPZ010000503.1, read on the forward strand.
AATAGAAAGGAAGATGTCAACACACCAGTAGTGGAATGGGAGGTTGGGTATGCGAACCCAGATAGGTGCAGTGTTTATATATTGAGTTTTTAGATTGAAATCTAAGTTCCATTTCTTGAGGAATAGGCTTTTGTGACCTAAAAACCAAGGACCCCCAGTGATAATGCACTTAACATCCTCATCATTACTAAGTCTAATGGTGAAGAAGCCTTTAGATACGACAACAAGTTCCATATCTCCAATGGTTTTCCATTTAGTTACTACCCACCTCCGGATTGTTTCAATATCGGGCCTTCCCCCATGAACTTTCCAATCAGCACAAATTTTTCCATATCTATGTAGTTTTTCTGTAATGTTATCTGGGATGTTTATATTTTGACCATCAGAATGATGGTGGTGCTAGTAGGCTTCAGAGAGCCTCGTACATTAAAGATGTTGGCGTAGGATAAGGCTTTGGGGTTAGTGCCTGTGGGACCTTGAGTAAGGATCCCCTACTTGGGTGTATCATTCCCCCAAAAAATTGATTGTTTATCCCACTTTTTGGTTGTATTTGGTGGGACAGTGTCTGCTATTCCTTTATCTATTGACCCTTCATCCTTGTCCTCACTGTCATCCGTAGAAGCTACAGAATTACCATTCCTACCTACAAAAGGATTCTCATTGATGCAAGCCTTACTTCCTCCATCCTTACCTGCATACCCTGATTTCCTGTCTTCTCCAGAACTTACTATTTTCCAATGTTACTCCACTTATATACAATTTTATTTAGAATCCACACTAAAGCATTTCTAACCTTGAATATAGGTATTAAATATATATCTATCATTGTTAAATATACAATAAATTTCAATACACTATATGCACCATCAAGCATATTGAAGCAATTTTTTAAGCATATCGAGTCATCATTAAAAAAATGCTAATTTCATGGCTTGTCCAAAAAACCACCATTATCAAGTAGTATTTGATACTCAATCAATATTTTCCATATAATAATGACTAGTTTCATATCATAGTTTTTTTATATACAAGTTTGATGCTCAATGCACATAGGGTTATATTCAACTCAATATTCACTTGGGTAAGCAAGTAAAATTTGATAATTGAGATGCTATACCATATGTGATATGCTAACTTTTCAATCATTGAAAAATATATAATTTTTTTTCACTACACAAACATTACACAATCATGAATAGTTCTTTCAAAATAGTTACATGGGAGTAAATTTTTTACCAAATTTTAATAGTAATATAATATGGACCATTAATATATCATATAGAGTAAACCAATGTCAAAGTGTGGTTTACATTACAATGAATAAGTACATCTTCTATTGTCATGGTTCCTTCTTTCTAGTGATAATACTATACCCATAGTCAAAACAAAGTCTTTTATTTGTCATTAGTACTTATAACCACAATTAATAAAAAATAAAAGTAATGATGTATGGAATTAAATTAGATTAAATAATATGATTTTAATTTTAATAAGATATATGTACTCTATTGGGATCCACTCCTATTGAGAAAAATATTACATTACTCTCATTACATTATTATCAAGTTAATTAAACCATATCCAACTTACCTTTTTATCAAAGAATTTTTTATTTTTATTTCAATCAAAGATATTCATCATAGGAATAGTTTCATCCAAGCAAGGTTTGTTGTGGTGACAATGAAAATCTGAGGGCCAATAGAGGCGTATCTCTCGTGTGATTCGAATGAGTGTCGAAGGGCACAACCATGACGACATGGGGCGAGAATGTAGACGGGTCTAAGTCTGTGCGTGGCATAGAGGCGAGTGGTCCTCCTTCGAGCACGGGCCCTATTTTGTTGATCAAGGATTTGGGCATTTTGTATGACATCACCAATAATCTTGGGAGCACCAATGGAACCAGGGTTTCAACTTCAAGCAAAGGCCATGGGGGAAAAATGTCATTTCCACAACTACTCCAGAACAAGCAAAAATTGAAACCTAACCCTGTCTCCGAGTTCATCACTCAAGGCTATGATGCCATTTGCCCCAAAAGCCTCATGGAAGATTTTGAATCACATAATTCTTACACCCTAGTAGGGAAGTTCATAGGAGGTCGGCCAGATATGGATTCGATTCGTAGATGGGCAACAACCAAATGGAAAATTAGGGGAAATATGGAACTATCGACCATAATCCAAGGATTTTTCATGATCCAGCTCAATACAATAGAGGACGCAGAACGCATTTTATCCAGGGGACCATGGTTTTTCAGCAAAAGAAGTTTTTTTTTTAAATGGTAACCAAATTTTGACCCAAATTCCTAGAATATCAATTTTGCTCCAGTCTGGGTGAAGAACCTGAATCTACCAGTCCATTTCTTCTATGAAGATGATTTTCCAGGGTTAGCTAAAGTCATTGAGGATCTCATCACCATCAACCCAGCCACCCGAGCAAGAACGTTATTAACTCAGGCATGAATCTGTGTCAATGTAAACTTGGAAATTCATATTTTGGAGCACCTGAACCTCATCTATGGAGACTTCAAATGGAGGTAACCATTGATCTATGAAAACAAACTGGCATTCTGCCCTAAATGCTAGACCCAAGGACATTTGCAACGCCAATGTCCCAAGACCCAAACTAAGAGCATGGACATCCAGGTCGAGGACTGCTAAAAGCAGATTTACAGATGAGAACCAAAAAAGTGTGTTTTGAGCACTGGACATCAAGCCACTTTGTAGGTGAACTCTCCTCCTCCAAAGGCAAGTAATTCTATTAATGTTTCTAATAAATTTGATGCGCTTAAATATTTTGGCATTTTTGAAGATGTTGAGGAGGGTGAAATCCCTATTGATTCAAACCTAGACCCTAATCCTGATCATACCCATTGCCCTAGACCTAGGTCTTCCCAGACCCATAAGGTTTTCTTCCAACTGATCCAACCACCCAGATCCCCCCTTCCTCGCTCCCTCTATAGCTCACCCCTAAAATTCCCTACCCAGGTACCCACCCCTCAAGGTTCTCCTTCACCAGAGTCCATATCTTTAGCCTCGCCCACTTTTTATGATCTTGTGGACTCTGACAGCGAAGACCTGGATCAACCTTTCCTCGAGAAATGGAGTCCAAAAAAAACTCATAGCTTTATAAAATCTTAGATGGATGTTAGCAGGGAAAGGAAAAAAGGTAGACCATCAGAATTAGATAGAAGAACCAAGGACACTACAGAATACATAGCTAACCGAACTCAAAAAACCCTTTTCTAGGAGACCTAAATGAGCATCAAGGAAGAATCCCGAAGAACCAAACCCCTTAAGTAACAATGAAAAGGGGGAAAAAAATCCCCAAAATTTCTAAATGGGAGTCCTCTCTTGCAATGCAAGAAGACTAGATGGGGCAGCCAAGTAGAGAGTGGCTTCAGCCATGAGAAGAGAACATAACCCAACTATTTTTCATCCAAGAAACTAAAATCAACGATCAATGGTCACCTAGGGTGGCAAAAAATATCTAGAAAAACTATGAGTGTATTCATTACCCGGTGTCCGGTACATCTGGAGGCCTGTTATGCATATGGAACCCCACTATAGTGCAAGGCAACTTCATTTCAGGGCAGGAAAGACTGAGTAATATTCTTTTTCAGGATCTTAGCTCCCAATTTTCTTGGGTAATGACTAACGTCTACGCCCCAAATTCCCCTAAGGGTAGAGTGGCTCTATGGAACTTACTCACATGTATGAGGCAAGCCTTTGATGGAATTCCCTAGGTTTTAGTAGGGTTTTTCAACTTTTCCTTGTACGATTCTGATAAAAGTGGAGTAACCATGGTTTCCCACAAGGACACAAATGATCTCAATAATTTCATAGACTCTAATGCCCTCATGGACGTTCAGCTTCAAGGCTATCTTTTCACTTGGAGCAACAGGAGGAAAGGAAGTAGTTTTATTCAAGAGTGCATTGACCATGTGTTTTTATTCCAAGAAGCCCTCCCTATTTTCAGGGATGCTAACTTGATAGGTCTCCCCAATATTGGGTTTGATCATAACCCTCTGTTGATGGAAACAAACACAAAATCCCAGTTCAAAACCCCCTTCATATTTGAATCCATGTGGACAAAACATCTCGAAATCCATGATCAGATTACAATTTGGTGGAAGAGGAAATTCCTAGGATCAGACACCAATCAGTTCATGCAGAAACTCAGATTTATCAAAAGTAATCTGAGGATCTAGAACAAGACAACTTTTGGGAATATTTTTGAAGCAAAGAATAAGGTCAAGTCTAGAATTAGTCAGATTGAAGACAATTTCCAAAAAGGTTTAGGCAATGACCAACTCTGTCTTGAAGAACAACAACTGTTGGTTGACTATCACAACATCCTCAGTAAGGAGGGATATTTTTGGTGACAAAAATCTTGACAAATTTGGCTCGAAGAGGGGGAATCTAATATGAAGTTCTTCCATATATCCACTTTAAGGCATAGGGGTTCAAGCAGGATTAAAAATTTGGCCAAGCAAAATGGGATTGTTATCTCAGACATCCTTCAGATCAGGGAAGAAGTAGTGTCTCACTTCAGAAACCTCCTTGCCTCCTCCCCGACCCAGTCCCAGAATGCCATGGAGGCCCTTCTAGAAAAAATTCCCTCCATCATATCCCAGGAAACCAACCTTTTCCTCCTCAGTCCTCTGTCCTATAAATAAATCTACCAAGATCTCTTCTCCATGAACCTAGATAAAGCCCCTGGGCCAAACGGGTTCTCGCTGAGATTTTTCCAAACCTAATGGGACGTTGTTGGCTCTGATATATGCAATTATATCAGGGAAATGTAAGCCACCAAAACCATCCCCAGAGATGTCAATTCCACTTTCTTGGCTTTGATCCCTAAATATGATAATCCCCATTCCCTCTTAGACTACCATCCCATTAGCCTGTGTAATTTCACCTATAAAATCCTCTCTAAGGCCTTGGCTAACTGGTTGACTAGCATTCTCCCCTCTATCATCAACCCCTGCTAGGGTAGCACTGTCAAAGACCTTAATATATTTGATAGAGTAATTACCATCCATGAGTTGATTCACTCCATCCACATCTCTAAATATGCTACCCTCTTCCTCAAGCTAGACATGAACAAAACCTTTGATAGAGTCAACATGGAATTTCTCACCCAAATCCTTCTCAGGTTTGGCTTCCATGAATCTTGGGTAAATCTTATAAGTGCATTTAATCCTCTTGGTTTTCGATGATGGTGAATGGGTCTGCTACTAGATACTTCCCCAGCCTCAAGGGTCTTAGGTAGGGTGATCCACTGTCCCCCATTCTTTTCATCATTTTGGAAAAAATTTTAGGTAGATCTATCAAGAAGGTATGCTCGACAACTTAATATCAGGTATCAAGGTTGCCATTGGTCTCATGCCTTCTACCCACCAACAATTTGTGGATGATACCCTGTTGGCCACCAAAGTAGCAGTTTTTGATGCCAAAGGTATCAAAACCATTCTTAACCTCTATGAAGAGGCAACTGGGCAGAAATTTAACTATGTAAAAAGCAAGTTGTTCTTCATCAATACCCCCTAAGAGACAATGCAAGATCACTCGCATTCTAGGTTGTTCCATCGTTGATTTCTCGACCACCTATTTGGGATTACCCATGTTTAAAGGAAGACCCCTCAAAGACATGTGGAGGAATATCACCAACAATATTTATAAAAAGCTTTCGAGGTGCAAATGTGCTCTCCTTTCCAGTATCGGGAAAGCAACCCTAGTCAAGGCTACGTTGTAGAGCATTCCCACATTTTTATTGTCTGTCTTCAAAATCCCAGCGACAATGGCTAAAACCATTGAAAAAATTTAGAAGCAATTTCTGTGGTCAAGGAGTGACAATCATAAAAAGTTCCATTTTGTGGCCTGGGAAAAGGTCTGCTCCCCCAAGTACCAGGGCGGCCTAGGAATGAGGTGCATCAATATCTCCAATTTAGCCCTTCTGGCTAAGCAAGCTTGGAAGGTTATCACCAATGCTAATCTTGAATGGGTGGACATAGTCAAGAGAAAATATCTCCAACAGGATTCTTTCCTCCAAATGGACATTCCTCGCAAATGTTATCACTTTTGGAAGTCCATAACCCTCACCCTAAATCTCTTGCATCAAGGTTCCTGGTGGCAGCTGGGAGATGGAAAAGATATCAACTTCTAAGAAGATGCCTAGGCTAGAAAAGACCCCCTCATAAAATATCAGAGGTTGGCTGTAATTAAACACCTGATATATAACAAGTATGGGACTCACATAGTAGACTTCATCACCTCTAACCAAGATGTAAGACTATGGAATAAAGTGCAGTTCAAACTCAGGAATGAATCTATCATCAACATAGTGACAGAGAGCCATGCAATCATGAGGGTAAATTTTGTCCCCCAATTCTAGATCAAAGATCAGCGCTATTGAAAAGGTATGATTGAGGGTAATTTTTCTGTCAAATCTGCAGCCCAGTTCATTGAGAGTAGTACTAGGGAAGTCAACCTTAAGGTCACTTACTTCTACTGGCTGACTTCCCATAACGAGATCCTTTCTACGAATAATCTGATGCATAGGGGATTCATTGTTCCTAACAGGTGTTACCTATGTGAGCAAGCTTGGGAGTCTACCCAAAACATTCTCATGGATTGTCCTTTCACAAGCAATGTGTTTTGCTTGGTGGTCAACAAATTGCAGGTTTATTGGATTAGGCCATGAACGGTTAAGGATATGTTTATCCAATGGCTTGATATATTCAAGAATCTGAGACTAAACATTCTATGGAATTCTATCATCCGTCACACTACCTAGAAAATCTGGCTAGAATGCAACAGGAGGATTTTTAATGAAGACTGCAGGGATCACAAAGCAGTTGCGTCAAGAGCCCTGATTTTTGCAACAAAAAACTTCATTCCTTGCCCAAAAATTTCCCAAGATGGAATAGAAGGCCACCTGTTACAGGTCCTCAAGATCCCCCAAGACTGTTGCAAAGTCAAAGAGCCCCACAGTGACAAAAATGCAGCCAAATGGATCCCTCCCCCCAAGGGATGGCTAAAGGCTAACTTTGACGGTGAATCCAAAGGCAATCCGGGCAAGGCAGGAGCAGGAGGGGTGGTTAGGGATCACAATGGAACCATCATTCAAGCTTTTGCCAAAAAATTGGGTACCAAGACCAAAAACTATGCCAAAGCTAGAGCTCTCTAGAGATGCATCACCATATGCAAATCCATGAATAACCCCATCATATTCGAAGGTGATTCAAAATTTATTATGGGACTAGTTCAAAATAACAACAAGGGTGGGAAAAACATCCAGAACATTATCCAGGAATGTCAAAATACTTCATCAATAAGAAGCAGAACTGCATCAATCATGTATATAGAGAGGCTAACCAGGTAGTTGAAGCTCTAGCCATACATTGTCATACATTGTCATTTACTTTGCATGCTTCATCATTTACTTTAATATGACTTAATAAGCATTTACAAATTCTGTTATTTCGGTTGGGATGCTCCATTTTTCCATTGCTACAGATAGGTGGGTAGATAAATCTAACTTCATAAGCTTCTACTAAACACTTCTTACAAATGAAATATAGGAAAATCAGATGAAACTAACAACATTCACAATTTGTCATTCTCAAAGTTAAGAATAGTTGCATACTTAAGAATCCTTCCAAACATCTATGGTATTATCAATTCAATATAAATAGAATAGACCAATAATCTGACTAACCAAAATGAATTATCAAAGTATACATTTGAATGTGAATCATTCCAATTACCCAAAGTTAGCAATCCAATATCAGCAGAATAGACTAACCTAGCAACATTAACATAAATGACTTCATAGATTTATTACCAGGAAAGTGGAGAAGATGTAAAAATATGAGGTAAATATTCCAAGTAATGCTACTTTACTAATTCATAGAAGATATTATAACAATAGTGCTAGAAATTATTTTTAGATCTGACCCTTTAAAATGAGGGGATGACTTCTATTTATAGGTTTTTACAATAAATATTTGAAAATGAGCATTACAAGGATGGGAGAGGGCCAAGCAGGAAAAATACCAATATGGAAACATCCTATTTGATTAAAGAAATAAATTACTATTCTTACTCCATTATTCTATAGAATCTTGCTACAACTGGTTCTTACAACTTACTCGACCATCATGGCTTCCAACTGTATGGATATTGAACTAGTAGAAATCAATTAGCAAAGATTCAATTTGGGTTGTCCCCTATTATTGTATTCATTCATTGTTAAATATATTCCAATGACATCTTGTTACTCAGATTGTTCTAGAAGCACCTAGATCATTAAGCTTCATATACGTTTCATTTTCCACTAGTATATCTGAAAAAACATCTCAGTTTTATCTTTCTTCTTTCATTTTTTGTGAGGTTGCGGTGAAAATATCCTTTTTCTTGAGAGGTTTCAATCCCATCCATTGATATTTAATGGATACAATCGAGTTTCACAATTATTTTTAAATGAGAGTTGGTGTATTTTTTGGTCAAAACTCATTGACTTTTCTCAAAATCATGCTTGCATTTTTGCTTCCAATGCTTTCGATCGACCATTTTGACCATGACTATGAGATTTCATGCTTTCTCTTCATCTTATCTCAAAACCATGATTTATTTTTGATTTTGAGTATGTTTGAATAATTTGACCATAGATTTATTTATTAGCCTTCTATCTCTCGCTTGGGAGACTTTTATCACAACTATGATGGGTCTTTTGAAATTCCCCCATGTTGACCATGTTGATAGCGAGATGGAACTTACTCACGATTGTGACTCATTTTTACAAAATTATTTTGTTACCTATTTTGACTATGGCTCTCTTAAAAGAAAAATTATCATTTGACTATGTTGACCATAGTTTTAAGATATATCATCTTCAAGCTCTATAGCTTGTGGTTGCAATCTAAAATTAAATTTTGCTCATGTTGACTTCTTTGACTGTGGCACAAATATTGTTCACAATTGTGATTATTTTTTAGATCATGGGAATTTTGAATGCATTGATTGTGGCATGGATTTGCTTGCAACTATGATTATTTTTCCACCTTAGGCACATTTTGACCATGCTAACCATGGTTTCAATAAGGCCTTCTAGCCGCACAATCGTGAGCTTTCATCCCTTAGGCTGCTTTGACCAAATTTAACTATGGATCTGAGAATGCTCCTGGTAATGATTTATTTTTGATTCAATCCCATTTTTGACCATGCTGACTATGGATTAAATTAGACTAGTGTTGCATGACCATGATCTTTTATCTGTGGATTGGATCCTTTGACCATGGTTTTGAGCCATTTTCTCAATACTTAGCCATTTTTTGAAAATATTTTCTAGCTTCTTATTTATGTAGCCATTTTGGTCTACATTATTGGTGCCTCCTAGGATACTTTGATCATAAAGTTATAGAACTTAGAGCCTTATTCATTGGGTATAGAGAGTCAAAAAATAATGGAATGAAAACATGGAAATGATATGGGAAAAAAATGAATGATGTGGGATAAAAAAATGAAATGAATAAAAGAATGAATGAATAATAAAATATGGAATGAATTGGGTGAAGTGAGAGGTAAAACATGACAAAAATATAAAGGCCAAATTCAAAATTTATCTTTGATGTTACTTCCCTATGACTATCACCCTCTTGAATGTTTTTATGCATTTTCCAGAGGGTAACAATTCATAAAGAAGTAAGACAAGAGTCAAGGTATTTTTTGTTTAGAAATGTACTCAACCTATGATTCTTATAGGAGCATGCTTCTTGCTTTCCTCTTGTTCTCATAGTTCATTATATTTTTTCTATGCCAAGCATGTTAAAATCAGAGTCATGCCAAAGAGTCATTTTTAGTTTCATCTTTATTGTTTTTCTCATGTATCATCATTCTATTTTTGTTAAGGTGATTCTTCTTCTTTCTGTTCTTCTTCTTCAGGATGAAACTCATCTTCTAATTTTTTCTCTTCCTATACTTTAATTCATTGATTTTATTCCCTAGAATATTTCTATTGTCCTTCATTACCTTCTTCATTATTGTCCTCTTTTCCTTCTACTTCATCTTCATCATTACCTTCTTCTTCACTAAAAATTTGAACCATATCATACAAAGCTTTACAAGCCTCATCCTAGGGTGCTTGAGTAGGATTAGATATCTCCACCTATATGCTAGTGGGTGTACTAAAATTTTACCAATTTCTCAGAAGACAAATGTTGACCTCTATCAACAATTCCTCCTATGACATACTTAACTCTAGTCAAGTCTTTGACTACTTGGACCATTTGGTCTTGTTGAATATGTTTTGTCCAACCATCAATCTTAGAATAATCCTCCATGATTCTAATCAAGTTAGATTGAAGCTATTATACTCCTATATTTTGGAAATATTCATCCTAAAATTCTTGGAAGTCATGTTGTACAATTCCTTCCATAAATTGCATAAATTTATTAACCATAGCTTCGAGCTTATCAACTAGTTACCACCCTTTTGATATTAGCTTATTATTTCTTAGGAGTTTCTTAATGATCATCCTTGTAGAGCACCACTCTTTTCTAGTAATATCTTGTGCATAAATATTAAATCTTACTTCAACCAATTTGTATATGCTTTTTGCTATTGACATTTTTGGTTGTACCTCTTCTTGGGTAGCATTAATATCTCCCTTTGCCTTTATTATCATTTTAATGACCTCCTCTAGAAAGCGGAGTGTAGGTTGGACCTTTAGTTTTTTTTTCTAGGATATCTTTGCACATATCCCTTATTATCTATTTCACTCTCTCCTTAGAGAATCCTGTAGCTTTGGCCTTCTCCACTTGAAGATGTTGTTGTAGATGCTTGATCTTCTCAGCTAGAGTTTTATTTTGGATTTGATAATCTTCACCTTATTTTTTATACTTTGTAATATTTTGAAACTTACCCTACTACTTCTTGACTTCATTCTTTAGAAATTTCTCCACATTATTTTATTTTTTATCATAGTTTCCAATTCCTCCACTTATTCCTCTAGTTTCTTGTATTTTCCTTGTAAATATCCCCTTGTAGATAAATAATGTCTAGGTGAGCTTTGATAGTTATGACCTCATTCTCCATGGGCAATTGAGTGATATGCACTATTTTATCCTCCACTTGGTAGTCTTCTAAGGTCATATCCTTATCTGGATTATCTATTAGAGGGGTGATGGTAATATTTATCCACTGGCGAGTGGTTGGATCTAACACATTATCTATCTTGGATGGGTAAATTTCTTAGAAGGCTTAGCAAGTTTCTTTCTCCACAAATATTGAGCACTTTTTTCTTTTGAATCTACATGGTGGAATCGATAGCCACCACAAATTTGGGAAAGTTGTCTAGCTTTTATGGCTTCCACAGTATTCTGTGTTGTCCACCCCAGAAGCCACCACACAGATCTTCATGTAGTCATCCCCTATAACCATCATGCCATAATAATTTTAAACCTTTTACGCTAATGAAAGCACCAAGAAAGGGAAAAACATTAAGTTTAATGAGGCCCAAGATTTAAACCTTGGACCTCTGCCCCTCTTATAGGTTTTTGTGGAACCAATTGGTCTACACCTCAAACCTAATCTTGAGCACTTATTGAAATATTCTTAATCTCCTAAAAAATTGAGATGGTAGGATCATATGGAGGAGTGGATGTGGTGATCTAAGATCACAAAAATAGGATTGGAGAAGGTGCAATGGGTGGAATAGTCATGATGGTAGAATCTATACTCATGGAAATATTTGAAATATGTTTTGCTACCATGAAATATTGTGGAGGAGATAGTAACATTTGCTTCTCCACTGTGATAGAGGAAGATGTTAATGTTGGGGAAGCAAAAATTTGGACTAAAGGATATGATATTTGGACTCCCAATGTAATAGGTGGGTAATATGAGGAATGTGATGAAGGAGGTGAGAAAAGTGGTTAAGGAGAACTATGGAGTGGAGGTGATTGAACTTTATCAACTTGTTGTTGAGAAGGGGAAGGGAGATTGTTTGGGGATTAAGGAGGAGAATAATGAGAAGAAGAGATATAAATTATACCTAAATATCCTTGAGTGGATTGTTGCATAATGGTTTTGGATCTGACTGATATGAATCTTTGGGATGTGCCTACTCAACTACTTGTAGTGCTTGATCTAATTTCCTTTTCTTGCTAACTTTCTTAGTAACTTACCTAATCAAATTTTTTTCTTTCTGCTTAAACACTATGTGGGAAGAAGGTCTAGCTTTTGCAAATGTATCTTGTTATTGAAGTTGAGGTACTACCACTACCTAGGTTGGTGAAGGTGGTGACTTAGAAGTGGTTGAAGTAGCAAAATTTATTAGAAAAGTACCAACAAACATGATTAGAGAGGTGTCAGGTTTATATATTCCCTTGCCTTCAATATTTTTGTACTCCATGGCTTTTACTCCCAAGGCTAAATGCTTAGGCATTTTTTCAACCCGGTTCACCTCTATAGGCCCTATTTCATATTTTCCCAATTATTTTGCAATGTAGCCCAATTTTTCATCATTTGTGCGCATTTTGTATATGTTTGCAACTGCTCATGTGTAGGGTCAAACATAGGATATGATTTTTTAGTTGTGGAATAGGGAGCTACCTCTGTATTGGATTGCTCTTGGGCTTGAGGGGTGAAGGTGATGAGGAAGATTGAGTTTCTTTATCCTTTTCTACATCTAATTATTTCTCTATTTCTTTGATTTTGTATGATTCACCTTATGCCGTTGTGCTACGAAATCTTAGTCCTAAGATATTTTTATTTTTGGCCTTCCATTATTTATAAGAATCATCATAATTTTTAGAGAATTTCTTGTCGAACTTGGTACCACACTTTGAGTTTGTTGTACTTTTTTTAACTCTCATAACCCACCACTCAAATATCTTGGAATTATCCCACTTGTTACTCTTATGCATGGATTAGATATTTGACTCCTTAAGGACATGTTGCTTCTTATTTTTAGGATCATAATCTACCAGTTGGTCATAAAAGTCTCTCCATGGGGGTAACACCTGCATCTAGCTAACATTCCATTCTAATTCTAAATCCTCTTTATTATTCCTAATATTTTCAATATAGGGACTCTATTTTTTTTTGAATTTTGGAGGCTTCCCTACATTAATTTGACTCAATTTGTCAAGAAATTTGTTGGTAGGGTTGTACCTCCATCATTGAGGGAGTTTTTTTAACCCTAATTTTATCATTTCCTTAAATATACTTTCATGCTGCTATTTCCTTGTTATAGTCACATCTTCTACACAAAAAGGATAACTACACGTACCCTTTTTATTAACCCCTATACCAAAAATGTAGTTGTAGTCATTTTGTCTACAATATTCCATAGAAATAGGTGGTCTATGATAACAGGGCAACACAAATTGCTTTCCAATATAGTCGTATAATCTAACCATTCTACCCTTAGTTAAAATATACTAGTCTCCCTCTTATGCATGTGTGACTTGTAACACTTTCCTTGCTTTGGGAGACAATCTGGCTAATTTTCCATAGATAATCCTGAGGGCCGGCCCCAAAAATTCCCTATTGAATTTATAAGAATACTCAACCTTAGTTAACACGTTGGTCCACGAATAAACTAGTAGGGGAGATCCCTTTTTATCCTTGTGGGTTACAACTATCCACGTCATCTCTTGCATGGTAAAATTGAAAAATAACTAGGCTAAGTGGGAGCAATGTTTGAATGAGGGAACTTGGGAACCCCTTTTAATTTTGGTTAGCTGTTGTGCTCTTGGTTGCAAATAAAGGAGGGCCAATAACAAAACAATGGCCTAGTGTTCTTATCCATTAAAAACATGTCATAGTATTTGGGGTTTGAGATGCAATAAGCTATGGATATATACCAATCATACACTAGCCTATCTTAACTTAGACCTTATAATATTGCTAGCATGGAATTTTATTTTGGGGTGTGAAATTATTTGGTAGGAATGGAAGTTTTTAGCAAATTGTTGCCTACCTTTATGTTTTTTAGCTGCACACCTAACCAAGCCTAGAGATATTACCCATTATTTGAATGACCTTGTAGAGTGTAATACGTTGGTTTTTCATTGGGACTCAAGGGTTTAGGATTAATGTTAGGTTTCATGACCATAGCAAAGATGCTAGAAAAAACCTTAGGGGCCAACTAGAAAAGGGTATTTCCCTAGGTACTTTGTACTAACCTCTACTTTATGACATATAATTTAGCTATGGAATATACTAATTTAGGGTAGGGATAAATAGGATTACAAATATAAAAATAAAGAAGGGAATGAAAAGCAAAATAAACTAGGCTTGAAAATGAGAGGCCTTGCAACACCCTTTTCTCAATTTCTGCTCTAAATTGATCCATAGTCTTCCATGTCATAGTTGTATCAACAATCTTGTCAATTACATCTTGAAACTGACTATCTTTGTCACTATCCAATCCTACAGATTTTTTTTCGACTAAATATGAAGTGACCATTATTGCTTATCAGGAATTATTTGCTTTAAAAGTTATGAATCACTTCTAAATGCAAGACAAATCTTAGAGTTTTGTGCTCTCTGCAAATTTTTGAGACTGCTCTAAGGCTTTGGACTCTTTAAATATTAAAGGTTTTGTAAATGATAATCACCATCTAAAATTTTAATTTAAATAGATAAATCCATATATTTTTCATTAATATGGTAGTTGAGTACCCATTTTTGGCACTAAATTTTGAATTTTAAAATTTCTCCCAATGCCCAAAAGGAAAATTTCATGGAAATATTAACTCACGATCATGATAGATCTTTTTGAATTCCCTTGTTTTGACCATTTTGATCATGGCATGGAGCTTACTCATGGTCATGGCTTGTTTGGGAGTTTTCTATGTTTGACCAACATTTGATCATGGTTTAGAGCAATCACGGGCCATGGTTTTAATTTGTTGAAGGCCCTAAGCTGATCATGGATTGTAGCATAGAGATCACTCAATATCGTGACTTATTTCCATCCAAGTGTTCACTTGAGTAACTCTGACCACAGTTTTGAGCCACTCAAAATATTGACTACCTTTTCTTCTTTCTTTCTCTTTTTTTTGGATGAGAAACAATACAAGTATAATAAAATTATATATACATATAATATAGGAGAAAATAATCTACTTGAAATAAATATTTAGATGGTATCCATTGGTTGGGATTGACTACACTCTCTCTAATACTATAGTTGGAATGCATTATTTTATTTGACTGTAATGATTTCAAATGGGACTTCCCAGAATGAATCAAACTTCCAATGATTACCAAGTTTGGATTTATCTTCATTCCATCTTAGAACTAGTATCCAACCTTGAATTTTCTAAATGTGGTATTTTTTCAAACTAATCCTTGGTCTCTGTTAAATGCTTCTAAAATTCTTCATAGGCTTTATACCTTTGTTCCTCAAAATACAATAGCTACATTAGCCTTGTTTCTATTGGATTTTCATCTAGTAAATAAGCTTGGCCAGCCAATTTTAGAGTATGCATTTTAATGTGTTGGAAGGATGGTCTCTTTTCTATATACCAACCCATAGGGAGATGTATTAATTGATTTTTTCATGGTGATTCTATGTGTCCATACATGCCAACTTCTCTTATTGTACTCCAATGCTCTCTTCAAAAATTTGAGGAAATTTTTGTTAGTAGAATAACCATTCCCTTAAGGATGATAATTTGAGGAGTTTTTTAGGTAAATATCATATCTACTAGCTATAGAAACCTAAAATGCATCATGCCGAGGTTACTACTTATATGGGACATGCTAGAAGACCATATGGAAGACCTTCAAAAAAATCCAAGGTATAGCAGTGGTTTTTACCACTCATTTGGGTATCTTTGCCTAGTCAGTGCTAGCCACTACTGACATTCACGGTTAGAAGTGCTCACCATGCATGTCAGTCGTGATCAACGCTCAGAATCAATTGTTCTTCATCTGACCCAAAATAAGTTGCAATGGCCAATTGGTTAAGGATTGGAGTGGTTTGAGCAAGGAAGGTTCTGGATCCTTCCATCCAACAAGCTCAACTGCCCAATATTGATATTAGCTTCATGAGAAATCTATCCCTAGCCCCTTGGCAATTGCTATAAGTACCCCCTATGAATTGGGGAAAACATAGAGATAAGCATAGTCAATTGAGTAGTGAAGCCCTATCGAATTGCATACTCACATAGGTGCATTGAGAGGGACACTTTTTCTACCCAATTGGAGATCAAATTGCCATGGAGGTCCTAGGAGGATAGGAGAGCCAAGAAACACCAATTCGTGCGATCCGTGCACCATCTAATCAATTCAACCGCCAAACTTGTCAGAGGATATAGAGGCGACCCTTGAACATAAATTTGGTAAGGTGGATCAAAGATTAAGCCCATATTTTGAGGGTAAACATATTCAGAGTCCCGTCGTGGCTATCAGCCATGGTGAATAGTGTTGCATGCATATAGACCTGCGGTGACTAAATGACTATAGATCCCCTTGTGCTATTTTTTGTAGATTAATTAATTAGATCATATTATGCTTAGTATAGGTTTAATTGATATTTTAGAGATATATAACCGATGGAATTAAGCATTTAAAGTAGATTTACCTTCATTTTGTCAATTTGGTAATTAGTGCAATTATGGGTTATTTCATGCGTTTATGCTTTCTATTTGATAAACTAACCCAGTAGATAGATAGTACTTGCTTTCTTGCACATGTTTAATGGCAATATTTCATGATTAATATAGGTTTACTATGTTTTATTCATTTTCTTGATTACATGCTTGTTATGGCATCTTTTTGTGAAATATCCTTTTAAAGCCTCATCAAGAGAGGCGTCCTTTTTTTTAATGTTTCTTGTTGTTTATTGCATGTAGTACTAACAGGGTTTTGGTATGCAAGGCAAAAAATGCCTCTAATAATAGAGAAGAGGGTCATCGACACCCTAGAGTAGTTCGTGTCACCCTAGAAGGCATTTGATTCACATCTACCCTAAAAGGGGATTAGATATTTTGTAATTGAAGTATAAAAATGGGTATCCCTAAGAAGGATGAATATGTAACTTGAATCAATTTGGAATTAATAAAATATTCTTGCATTTTGTTTCCTTTTTGTTGTCAATTGGTGCATGTTCATTTGTTATCTTTCTTTAATTGCAATAGAACACATTAGGTGTGAGCCTTTTTGGTGGTTATAGTAGGTGATCACGGTGGGAATCAATATTTTTTGTCATAATTTGCTGACTGTGTTTGGTGTTTTTATGGCAGGTGCTCCCCAATGACTAATAACAATGATCAAACAGTTGGCTTACGGTTGACAGGCGTGGGCTACAGTGGCAGCTGTGCATCAGAACCATGGTTAGTAGTAGACATAGCAAACAACATGAATTTAAAGCTCAATCAGATGAGGATATGAGGTAGGCCCTTTTGACATCCTCTATTTATGTTTTCTATCTTTGTGTTTTTCCAAAACCTAAAAAATGAAAGTTAAATAGGATAACCATAAAAGAAGGATAAAACAAATTAGGTCCTTAGGGTTGTCATTTTTTAATTTTCGCTAGGCACTGCTAGGGATAGTGGACCTTTGATTGCAATCCGCCCTAGAATCCAACATGCTAGAATAATTTGTGTGTTGAATTTGTATGCTTGAGGCCAAATAAAATGCCATTTACATCATAAAGTTGCATTGTCAAAATTTCATGTAGGATGTAGCATGCATATTTTATGAATATAAAACATTATTTTTATGCATATCATGTGAGTGTTGTATTATGCATATTTCCTTTGTGAAAATTAAAAATAACACACACACACCATGACACACTTAAACGCTAGTGAGTTGGAAGTCATATTCAACCACTAGTAGGGTTTCAATAATGGTGGAGGTTATTTCCATCCGTTGGTACAACTCCCACGTACCCTATGTTCTGGACCAATACCGGATCCAAGAACCTTTCATAGCCTAGAAAATTTGCATGTACTTCAATTCGGAGGGTATGATGCTGACTAGGTGAAAATGGATAAGGATCTGGGAAGACCTGTGCTCCTTTCCTAGGTGTGGACTTTCATTGTCACACTTTGGGGGGATTACGCGACCTGGATTTCATAGCCAGGTTGTCAAGCTACAATCATACAGGTGAAAGCCATTAAAAAATTAAGAAAATCATCAACACTTTGCAAAACATGATAAGAGTTACTTTACTGATACAACAAATTGAAAACACATCAAACAGTCTAGGACTCATTTTAAATTTGTAAAAAGAGATAATTGTAATTGTATTCTTTCTGTACTAAAAAAAATTAAATCTAGACATAGGATACACAATGGTGCAAACATGGAGCGGTCAACCTGGGCATAGAACCAAGATCGAGGTCTAAGCTCCACCTAGTGTACAATATGGTGTAGAATGCCCTCAATCATAGAATCCTCCTAGACATCGTTCAACGAGCATTAGAGGGTATAATTCTACATGAGAGGATTCCATTCATAATACCCCAATTAGAGGAAGTACTAGAAATTCCTCTAGGCACATATCAGAGCATGGGATTTCCCAGCATAGGATTCCACATATGGCAACATATACTGTAACTACATTCCACATGGATCCATAGGTTCTACCAAAGAATATGTCATCGAGGGATCCAGAATGGTACCCCTTCAACCTATAGCTAAGGAAGGTTCACGACCTCCACCATATGAGTATAGACAGGTTTGAGTTCTGCCCATTCAGGGGCAAGTAGAGAGGGTTGCTTCCAAGCATAGACCCTCACAAAATCCCCATAGGGGTGAACCTACCAAGTTCACCATAGACATTTCCAATGTGGGAGTAAATGGCATGTCACCTCATGAGCCATGGCATAGCAAAAAATTAGATGGTCTAGACAAGGTCCTAGGGAACCTAGGATATAATCCTATGCCTGCACCCTCTCATACTATGAGTGTGTGTAGTAGAAGCACCATTAGGACTACCTAAGAACCTGGAGAGTGCTCTAAGTTTTCTCAAGACATGCATGATCCTACATTGTAGGAAGGCATTGAGTATAGGAGATAGCCTGACACGAATGCCATATTTACAGATAGATGCAAGAGTGTGGCAAATCAATCAATTGGAGGATATACTCATAAAGTCACTCGAAAAGAGTGCACTCTCTCGAGGCCTCAAATGGCTGATCATCTTGATAGCTCTCATAGACTGATGTCAGAGAAGATACAATAGATTCTCCAAGATCAATTGGAGGGTTTTCACACAAAGAAAGAGTGCCTAACAAATGAGAATACTCATAGGCAGAGGTTCATAAGATAGAAATTGTATGAAAAACACATGTGTGAACAATGCATCCTTGATTAGGAGAGTGTAGAGAAGGAGGATCGACTAGCTAGAACTAGTTTACATCCTCACAATGAGATTAGGAAATGTGTCCATAGACAAGTGGCTTCATAGCCCAAGTTACATCCTAAGAACATATACACACATACTCACCTTGCAACTCAACATAGAGATCGATGTCTAGCATTCAACCAACAGGAGCATAGGTATTATGAGAATGAAGTGGGAGAGGAATTGGAACAATAATATCCAAAAATCTCCCAATACGAGGAGGAGGGTGAGCCTAGTCCCTCGCCTCGACTGAGGAAGAACCTACCTTTGAAGTTGCCTCCAAGATAATCTCAAGAGGAGTTTATTTCCTCGTAAGCCTAAAAGACCTTAGTAGAGAAGGTTAAAGCCATAGAGAAACAAGGGATAGCCTATCAAAACCCTACCTTGAATAAAATTCACAATGAACGTCTATGCACATAAATACCTATTCTAGCATATCGTGAGCATTTCAATATGCCTAGACTGGAAAAGTTTCAAGGAGACAAAGATGCATAAGAGCACGTGACTAGTTTTCTAGATATGTGATTTTAGATTAAGAGCAATGATGCCTTGATCCTGTGCACCTTCATCATGAACCTCTCAAGCCCAACTCGAGAATGGTTCAACCAACTAATGAGGTATAGTATTACTAGTTTCAAATAATTAGCTGATGAATTTATTGAATGCTTCTCCTTCGGTGTCAAGAAGAAGGTAAACTTATCCGACCTAGCCATCCTAACACAGCATGACGATGAGCCAGTGATGGATTATGGAAAATTATGCAGGAAGATGATGGTAAAGCTACCATTCTCCATCTTGTCCTTTGAATTAATGCAAATATTCACGAAGAATTATGCCAAGCACATTTTGTTATTACTACAGTTGTAGCAATACTAGACATTCGAAGAGGCTTTGGCGCAAGCCAAGGTGATCGAGGACATCAAGTTACAGGAGGGTAACTTGAAGCTTAGGAATAAGGAGGGGCAGCAAAAGTAAAATTATCAAGCCCAACCTCTACCTACGCAATATGAGCAGTGCAACAACAATTACAAGGGTAAAAATAAAGAGCAATGCCCACATTGCGTATTTACTCAGTTATTGGAGTCATTGACTTTGATTTTTCATTAGTTATGCGAGGTGAAGGCTATTCACTTACTTGAAGTCAAGATGATGGATCCTAATCAACCTAAGCCTAAAGGCTATAAAGATGATCATTATTGGATCTTTCATTGATCGAAGGACCATGACATCAAGGTATGTTGGTCCTTCAAACATATTGTGTAGAATATGATCGAGAGAGGTACACTTGTCAAAAAATTATAGGTGCCCAACAAAAAAAAATGGGGATTTATAGAAATCCTCTACCAAATCACGAGATACCAAGGAATAATGTTGGCCAGGTCAACCAAGTACGCATCAAACCACCAACCCATGGGTTCATTGGCATGGTCAATGTTGTCATGAGGAACATGAGGTATGAACAACTGAATCAACCTCAAACACATATTAGGGTCCAAGCTATGCCTCCTCTAAGGCTAGCCCAATATGTGCCCGACCCACCAACTAGATCGGTGGTGACCATCAAAAGTAGGTTGATTCAAAACCTACAGACAACTCCAACAAAGTTGTTGATCTATGAGGTTATTCAATAGTCTCTTCAGCACAGATGCTTATGGATATTTTAAGATCCATAGAAGTGCAACCTTAGGATATTGAAGTATTTACACACTTTGTGGGGCACGTGTAGCAATGTCAAGAATTGGTCATTCAATTTCATGACCACAAAATCAAGATGATTTTCGTTGTTATAGCAGACCCGCCATTGCATATTATCGCTTGTGTGAATCATAAACTGTTCAAGTGGGTTTTTATCTACACGGGGTAATTGATCAATATCATAAATACCAAGGTGTTAACTCACTTGAAGTTACCCAAGACACATATCATCCCTTACACCTTCACGCTGAGAGCATTCAATGATGCATTATGCTTGATGGTCGGTACTATAGTTTTACCTATCCAGGTGGGACTGAAGACCATCTCGGTGATGTGTCACATAATAAAAGGTGCTATGCAATATAATGTACTTATAGGAAGGCCTTGTATCAAAGAAATGCATTGCGTCCCTTCTATTCTACACTAGTGTATCAAATACATTCATGAGGAACATGTTCATGTGGTGCCTTCGGATGAAGAACCCTTTAAATATATGAATCTAGTAGATTTTTTGGGGGAATTTGAGCTCCCCTCAATGCACCTGGATGTGCGATCAACGTCACAAATCAAAGATTTAGGAGGCATAATTAAAGAAACATGTGCTAGATCCACAATGTCTATATCTCAACTATTAGAGCACACAACAACTACCTCTATTAGACTGACTACGTCCATGATACAGTGGGATGATAGGAAGTTGAAAGAAAAGGTGGGTGAAAAGAAGATAAAGAAAAATCCCAAGCTATTTATCATTGAAACCCCTACTCCAAAGGAAGTAGAGAAAGTTCAAGGAGGAGTCAAAGAGGCACCTCAGCTTGCTTCGCTTGTGTCTTCAATGGGGTCATCTACACTACAGGTGACCATCCATTTAGCTAATCCTGTATTAGGGGAATATATTTTGTAAAACATGACGTTCATGCCTATTATCGAGATTGCACATGATATGGACCGACCACAAGCCCATCACCTTCCTATAGGGACAGTGGAACCATTGGGAGTACCACCTAACCAAACCAACTTCATCTATGGAGGGTTAGACCAAGTTGCATCTCCCATTCCCATGGATGAGGATGATAATGAATCGTTCATTGTAAATGTTCATTATCTATCTAACCCAAAATATGCCATGTGATCCTTTGAGCATTACCATTGGTATGGCTATAGTATCAAATTATTTGATTAGGGGTGTAAGAGGCCTATATAACAACAATTAGTTATCTATTGATAGGTTCGGGTTGGGATTCTATAGTGAAGGACATGTCAAACTCCTTGCAGCATCTCTAGACCACATGTACCTCATTTTGGGAGGTGAAGTTGACTTAAATCCTTATCACCCTAATCCTTCTGCATTCTAGAGGGATAACCGGATGTGTTGTATGTCACTATAGGACCACCTAAGAAATATCACGAGGATATCTTGGTGGACGTCGATCTAGATGATTTACCAAGAGAAAACTTGGACCAACAAATCCGTGAGGCAACCAGTGATACAAGAATGCAAGTTCATAGTGATAATTTATTGATAAAATTTGAGTTGGAAGATCATTCCGATGAGGATACAGTAGAATCCATTTACGATATAGGTGGACAAAGTTGCATATATGAGAGCTATTATGAAAATGAGTCCTCAAAAATTGAGCTATATGAGGACGAGACTAAGGTGGCCTATATGGACCCTCGTAACTTACATCATCTATTGCCATAGGAAACCATCATTGAAGATGATAAATCCTTCATAAGTGATATTAGTTATCGGGTGTGGGTGTACATGGGATCCCATCTTCTAAATATCTCGATTCTATTTGGTAGTAGTGAAGGTATCAATTATGATAGTGACGATGAGGATGAGACGAAGAGAGCCTATTTAGGACCTTTGTACTTACGCTATCATAATGCACCTTACACTATGGAGGATTTACGTATAGAGATCAATATCCATCATCTCCTTAGAGGGAGACCACTGAATCTCAATATGATTTATCATATGGTGTTTCTCGATCCATTGACATACATGGAGCTCCTTGAGCCTAGTGATCCCATCCGACCATCTGTTCATAGATCAAATCTAGAGATCCCCATACCCCTAGAACCACATCTCGAGGATGGTAGTTTTGCTAATGTTGAGTCACTTGCATGTGGTCCTAGAGACATAATCCATTCCATCAACATGATCTCCATTGATTTGACCACTCCACTCCATAATACAGTGGGTCTGTCCAAACCATTGCATTTAAATGTAGATGCTATCGATTGGGATCATGCTTATTCACCACTAGAGCCTGAAGATTTCTTCCCTAATGAAGAAATGCTACAACCTTTCCATTTTGCACTAGGCTGTGCACATGATGTCTATCATGCTAAGGATGCTTCCAATAAGCAACCTATAAACTTAGCAGATGACATCCACTTGATCCCTACGCCTCATCAGCTTGAGGAGGGATCCCATATGTCAGTAGAGGAAACCTTCGAAGTGGATATTAGTAATGATACCACCAATACAAGGAAGGTTAAATTTGGAGAAATTTTGACTCCTGATGAGCATGCCAACCTCATATCTCTACTAAGAGAGACTTGCTCTCTTTGCTTGGAATTACAAGGATATGCTAGGTCTAGATCCGAAATTGGTTACTCATAACCTTTCACTAGATCTCTCAAAGAAGCCAGTCAAGCAAAAACTCAAGAAGATGCATCCAATAGTAGCATTAATGGTTAAGTACAAATTGCAAAAGCTTTTGCATGTAGAGTTTGTTATCTCCATCGACTATACATAATGGTTATGTATTTGTATGTATTTCAAAGACCTAGATAAGACAACACCAAAAGATTCATTTTTGTTTCCAAATATCGATGTTCTTGTAGATGCAACTATAGGTTATGATATGCTCTCCTTAATGGATGATTTTTATGGTTACAATCAAATTTAGATTAAGCTCGAAGACTAGCATAAAACCATGTTTATAACACCATGGGGAATATTTTGCTATAAATTTATGCCATTCGGTCTTAAAAATTTTTGTGCCACATATCAACGGGCTATGACATATATCTTTCATGACTATATGCATAAAATCTTAGAATATTATATTGATGACTTGTTGGCAAAGTCATTATTGCATTATGAGCATGCGGAGGTCTTAAGGAAGGTCTTTGATTGCCTGATAGAGCATAATGTCAGGTTGAATCCTAAGAAGTGTGTGTTTGGCATAACTTTAGGAAAGCTCTTAGGATTCATCATTTCAAAATGAGGCATCAAAGTTGACCCAACAAAGGTCAAGGCTATTTTGGAAATGCATCCCTCCACGAACATCAAAGAATTAAGAAGCCTTTAGGGCAAAGTAGCATCCATAAAGTAATTTATCACTCAATTATCGGATAAATGTCAACCCATGAATCGACTGCTACACAAGGGGGTCCCATTCAATTGGTATGAGGACTATCAAGCAACCTTTGTTGAGATAAAGCAATACCTAGTGATGTCGCCAATGCTAGCTCCACCAAGGCCAAATGTGCCATTTTTGCTATATATTGGCAAAGGACTTTGCATTGGGAACCATGTTAACCCAAAAGAACATGCAAGACATAGAACATACCATGTATTATATTAGTCGAAACTTGGTGAGCTATGAGCATGGATATGCATATGTAAAAAAGCTATGTTTAGTAGTAGTGTTCGCTACAAATAAATTGCAACACTATATGTTGAGTCATACAACATATGTCATATCTAAAAAAAATCCTTTGTTGTATATGATGAGCAAGACATATCATAATACACATACTATGAAGTGGATAATGCTACTGACAATTTTATTTTTGGAATTCATAAGCCAAAAGTCCATTAAGGGGCAAGTCATAGCAGATCAACAGGCTGAGGTGCCTCTCAAAAATAGTAGGCCCCTCACCATAGAGATTCCTGATGATGTAGTATTTGCCTTATAAGAAGCACCTGAAACCGAATAATCAGATAATAAAGCCGATATGACCTTTTTATTTTATGGTTCAAAGTGTGAGCAACGGGGTGGTGTAGGAATAATGTTGTTCATGCCACAAGGAGATCCAATGCCCTTGTCATTCAAGTTGGATTTTTATTGCATTAACAACAATACTAAATACGAAGTGCTTTTTTTAGATCTCCAAACAACTATCACCATGAAGATAAAAAGGCTAAATATCTTTGGCGATTCCCTTCTCATTGTGAACCAAGTTAAGGGATTATTTCAATGTCTATGTCCGGTATTGAAAGCTTACAAGGATTTTGTTGAATTTTATCTAGCTCTACTATATTGGTATGACATCGAGGCGATCCCTCAGTCGTCCAATGGATTTGCAGACACAATGGCATATTTAGGTTCTCTAATCCCTCAAAATTTGTCTATCGATTTCACTACATCCATGTAAAAACAATGTCATATTTTGTTGCACAACGCAAAGCATTGGATAACAAAGAGTCAATCAACATGATTCATGTAGAACCAAACCATGAGTGGTTCTACAAAGCTAGAGAATTTCTCAAGAGAGTGTCCTAGGGGTATTTGATCTCACAGGATCCAATGGGGAGTGACACTACCATTCACCATAGGGTTGTTTCCCAGTCTCAATTTGAAATGTAGAACTACAAGGGGAGCATGTTGTCTTGTCGATCGAGGCTGAAGCTTATCATAATTCGATGTCACAGATATATGATTTTCTTAAGCTTGGTATAATACCTTAGGGATTATCACGTGATGCAAAATGCACATTTAAATAGAAAGTGACAAAGTATGTCTTGTTAGTAGACATCCTATACCGTAGAAGCTACGATGGAGTTCTCCTTCGTTGTATTGAGCCCCAAGAGTCATCTTGGGAAATTTTAGAAGCTCACGATGGTATGTGCGGTGGCCATTTTAGCAGCATGGTTATCATCAAGCGCATCCTTCACATGGGTTATTATTGGCCCACTATAGAGAAGGATTACAATGTGTATGTCATAAAATACGTTAAATGCTAGCATCATGCTAATCTTAAGCACTTTCCATCACAGGCCTTATAGCCCATTCAATAAAATTGGCTATTTTCTCAAAGGGGACTTGATATCATTGGTAAGATCTCTCCACTGTCATCAGGCTAGCATACTTTTATTATTATGGCTATTGTGTATTTCACTAAGTGGGTGGAAGTTATTCTCTTAACAACGACAACTAGAGCATGAATTGTTGAGTTTATGCTCACCAATATCATTATTCATTTTGGGATACCATCTAAGATAGTTTTAGATAATTGAATGTCATTCAAGAACAAAACTATGAGAGCTTTGACGTCTAAGTATAGAATCAAACACAATTTTGTGAATCCATATTATCCGCAAGAAAATGGGTAGGCCGAAGCTTCAAATAAGATAGTGGTATCCATCTTGAAAAATATGGTACAAGAGAACCACAAATATTGGCATATCCACCTGCCCCTTGCATTATGGGCTTATAGGACTAGCATTCGGACACCCACTGGGGCAACTCTATTTTCACTAGTATATGGTGTTGAGGACGTTATGCCCCTAGATTTGAAAACTACAATGCTACATGTCACATTAAAAGAGTTCATTGATGACAACACTACATGATAAACTCACCTAGATCAATTGATGCTACTTGATGAATGTTGCATGAATACCCTTGAGCACCTCTACATTTATCAAGAGTGCTTAAAACAAGCTTACAATAACAAAGTCCATATGAGAGACTTTGAGGTTGGTGATCTTGTGCGGAAAGAGAACCAACAAAACTCTAATTTACCGCTAGAAATGTGAGACAAATTCATGGCTAACTGGTTAGATCCTTATATGATCTCAAAGAAGATTGGACCTGGGACATATTGCTTGACATCACTCGGAGGAGTTGAAGAGCCTGAACCTCTCAATATACTTCATATTAAAGTGTTCTATGCCTAAGAACCAGAAAAAGGCTCCAAAGGCATCTATAAGCCCTTTGGTCATTCAGAGAAGGCTCCAAGGGTTTCTCAAAACCACTTGGTCAATCCCAAAAGGCTCCAAGGGTTTCTCAAAACCACTTGGTCAATACCAAAAGGCTCCAAGGATTTCTCAAAACTGCTTGGTCAATCCCAAAAGGCTCCAAGGGTTTCTCAAAACCACTTGGTCAATCCCAAAAGGCTCCAAGTGTTTCTCAAAATCACTTGGTCAATTCTAAAAGGCTCTAAAGGCATATGCAAGCTTTGTGGTCAAACCAAAATGCTAAAATCCATAAAAGAAATTGGAATATATCAAAAATAAAAAACATTTGCATTTCATTTGCATCATTGCATTGCATTTAATTTTGCATTTCACCTTTGCATTGCATTAGGTATATTCATATTTCGCCTTTGAATTAGAATAAATTGTGTTTACAATCTTTAAAATGACACCACGTTTGTATCTCAATCATGCATATATGCACTATATTTTTTATCCATTTTTCATCCTTGTGAGCAATTGTGTTTTTTCAACACAATCCATTTTGTTGCTCTAAAGAATATACTAGGGTTTTTTGGTAATTCAACCATACCTAAAGGTATTCTCAAGAGTTGATAGAAATCTTGCTTTGCTTTTGTAGTTGAGGTCTAGTTAGTATAGCCCTTAGCATATCAGAATCCTATCACTAATCAATAAATTAAACAATCCTAATAAGGACTAGGGGAAGATGAAAGCCACGACACAGGACTAGGTATCCTGAGGTGAAAAGATTCATTCTTGCTTATCCCCCTGTGCGGATGGTATGGAAAATGTTGGCAATTGGAAAAAGGACAAGTTTACTCCCTACCCAGAATCCCTTGCATACTTTAAAATGAGCAATATCCCAGAGTGATATCCTAGATCAATCCTATAGATTGCTACCCTAGATCGATATCATAGATCAATATCCTAGATTGATATCCCATATTGATATCATAATATCAATGTCCTCACTTGATATCCCAGAAATAGTTTTCGAAAGTAAAATCCCCAAAGGAAGTTTTTAAAGAAAATTATCAAATGTAAATCCCAAAAATTCAGATCAAATGAAGATCAAATTGTACAAAGAAAGTAAAATTAGTATCAAATCCCTTGCTCAAAATAAAAAATAAAAAGTATAAAATAAACAATGTTTTTTATCACTATAGTACAAAAATAAACAGTGATTTTTATCACTTTATATGAACAAGTATCCCAAAAAATTAAAGAAAATAAGGGGGTGAACTTGAATCCCTGGAATTTTCAACACTACTATACCTTACACATGATCATATGTCTGATGCATTAGCATCTCACTTTTGTGCAGACCAATGTTTGAATGTGGAAGAGCTAGCTTCATGTGTCCTGTATCACCTAGTGGTCTAGTTTAACTAAAATATGAACCTAGGATTGGATAGACATGTTCAGACCCCCGATATTGGCAATGGGATGAAAGAATCCCACCTAAAATTGGGGTATGCTTGTGCCTTATCAAATATACTCACTTGCACACATAGGAATAATGAATAGTTAGGGCCTATCCTAGTGAAAAATTTATGTTTCAAAAGTCTAGTGTGGTTAGTATACAACTTTTGATCAGTCAACTAGGGTTTTTGAGTCTCATGGTAAACCTCAAAAATTCCTAAATAGCAACAATCATTCAAATTGCAATCATCAAAAACCAATTTCTTTTATGAGATTTTGTTTATTAGAATTATTTGTACTATATAATTAGATACTGGATGGATGTCAAAAATTATATTTATATGGCCACTGATTATATTATACATATTCTTTTAATTTACAAAAAGCTCATGAAAATAAAACATATATCATTGCATATCACATATGGGTGTACTATCTTTCACAAAGAGATAGATCAACTACAATCCATGATTGTTATACAATCTGTGGTGTAATCCATTATATTGGTTAAAAATCATATTGCATACATTATGTTTTAAGTTATTAAAGCATACATGTCTATTTTACATAACATATTATCAAAGAAAAAAATAAATACATGTAGTACATACATGGAATACATTATGTCATAGCAACATAAATTAAATGCATACAAGTAAAAGAAAGTATACATGCATGTAACATAAAAAAATGGCATTCATAATGGATCCATCATAAGTATTACATCTGCATACATAATTTATAACATCTAATCATCTATCATCTAGCTAGTGCATGTCATCCATACATCACATCATATAGCATCTAATAAATAACGCATTGCATCCATATGCATAACATAAAACATAAAATACCAAAAATAAAGTACACATGTAATGATATGAAGTGTCACATCATATAAATTTATATGTTAATAAGTACAGTGGGCTATATAAAAATGCTCGTAGGATACATGTGTGTAGGTCCTCGACCTTACACTCAAAAATAGTACAATAAAGCATCTCTGAAGCTCTGTACTAAATAAGGCATGTACCCCCAGTATTTGAGGTACCTCCATTGCCTCCACCATCCATGTGGGTCCTCTATGAGCTAGCACCCTAAGTGCTCAAAGACCTATGAGTACTCTTAGTCCTATGCATCCCATGGCTTGAGCTAGCAAAAGGCTGCCCTATCTTCCTAGTCTTAGACCTGGTCCTATAGTGGTAACTTGTGCTTGGAGAATTGCTCTCTCCTCCTCATATCCTTGCCACTAACTCTGCCCATGAGATAGCTTCACCTCCAGAGTGGTGATGGTAGTATCCCTATGTAAAATCTAAGTTTTTAGTCTCCCAAATTGGCTTTGGATATCAGAAATTTGGGCTCTCAACTGCCCGATCTCAATATATGGAGGTGCCTCACCCTCCTCTGATGCCTCCTCCTCCACCTCTATATGTAGGCTCTCCTCTGATATGCCCCATGTTCCCTCTATATGTTGATGGGTCTGGTACCCATGAGGATCCACCTTTGTACCCTCTATGCCCTCAACTACAAATCCCTAAACTGGTCGACCTAGAGGACCCTCCTCGTGCCATTAAAAGTTGGCCCACCAGCCATCATAATTAGGAGTAGTCCCGGTATCTGCTAGCCCTGACTCCTAGAAGTCATCATCATATTCCCCCAGTGGAGTGACCTGGGATAAGGTTAGGTCCCTCTCAAGGACCAATAATCTATAGATAGTCGACATATCTAGAATATCCTATTGGATACCAAACTACCCTAGGATGTGAGAGAAGTAGTGATACACCAATTGGCCTTGCGGTTGATGAGCCATATATCTCTATATGCCTGATGTAGGTATCTATCTACCTCAGTCTAGGGTGGGTAGTCCATGTATGATTGCCATTGAATTTCCTCAAGGCACATTTGTGCAAAGCGATCGATGTAATGATTTAGGTATCCTACATGAGACCTACTATTGAAGCCCTCCTGCTCCTAGGTCCAACAGGTGGCATAGCACTGATGAGCAGTAGTAATAGTAGTTATCTATAGGGGAAAGTCGACAGGACACTTTATCCGGATATGCTACTAGCCCTAAATCTATAAAAGGAAGTTGCAGCTGATACCCACTCTACTACGATGGGTAATCTAGAATAACTCATGGTACAACTGTGCTAAGAGAGCACTCCCCTAAGACAAGATGAGTGACTGAGCAGCCAAGCTTACCATGAACTCTCTGGTCCGAGCCAATAGGTTCCAAAGGAACCTCACACCTAAAGAATCTGGGAGCATGATCTAAATAATGATATGCATGAACATAGCCTCCCATTGTGAGAAGAATCTAGCCTCATACCACTCATGTACATGGACACGTCCATGGTCAAAGCGGCCCTATAAATCCATGCTCCGATAATTGAAGATAAAATCAAATACAACCTTATTCGCCCTAGTAGGAGAAGAAGTGATGGATTCACCATCTATGGGCAACTAGAAGATGCAATATACATCCTCTAAGGTGACAGTCATTTCACCTATCGATAGGTGAAATATATTGGTCCTTGCATCCCAGCGATGGGCCAATCTAGTGAGATACGCTTGATCCACTCTGATGGTGGGGAGGTCTAAGATAAATCCAAATCCCACAATAGAAAACCAATCCCGCTCCTCGATAATCAGTGTGCGGTGGAGGTTTCAAAGGAGATCGCTCTCCCTCGCTCTGTTCATCAAAGATCGAATAAAAGATCAAGTAAAAACATAAAAACTATTAAAATCACTCAAAAACAACAAAAAAATCATAAAAATATCATAAAAACACAAAAACATGCGAAATACGATCAAAAATTTCAAAAAATATTAAAAGAGCATTTTCAAAACAGTAATAAATGGCATTAAGTGCCCAGAAAAATTCAAGAAAAACCAAAAACATGAAAAAAATTACAAAATTCTAAAAAAATTGGGCACTACGGGTTGGAACCACGGTCGGTCCAATGGTAAAAAAAGTTACCTTTGGGATTTATATCCTGCTGTGGCTGACAGACGCGACCCCCAATCTACCAATTGGGGCTCTTGACTTCCACCTGTGGCTAGGGAGCGAGACCTATTTTGGGTCTAACATTCCCAGAAAAACCCCTAATAAATAAAAAAATAATAATAATAAATCTAACCCACCCCCTAATTTAACCTATGCTAAACCTAGATAGGGTGAGGTTCGTTATCGACAGTTTAATGAGGTTAATTTACCAATTTCTTAATGTGGTTAATTTTAATCTGGTAATGGACAAGCGAGGTCTCGATTTTCAAGTTACCTTGGAGGCACCGAATCCTCCGTTGGTAGAAGCCTCCGGATGGTCAACCATCGGTGTGGAATGTATGGAATAGGTAGATTTTTTAGCAGTGTTCCATGTCAGAATTCAATTTTTACCTCCTAGAGCTCTTATTTTTACTGGCAAATGCAGGTAAATAATGAAATTTTACAAAGTGAGAAAACCTTATATAATTTTCAAATTCGGGTCGACTTGTGACTGACACACGTGGTCCTCGAATTAGGGTTTTTTGCCTGTGGTTTTGAGCTACGGTCAATCAATTTGTTCATAGTTTATAGGTGCAGTCAGTAAGTTGCATTAAATGGTCCCAATTCCCATCGTGGAGAGCCTTAAAAGGTCAAACGAAGGATGTTAATCAGACAAAATAATTTAAAAAATTTAAAATTAACAAAAAAATCAAAAGCCAAATGCACCTCATATTTAGTTATTTACCCTATACACTTCGTGGTTGTAACGACTTGCGATCCATGCAATCCGAAAATATGAGTAAATTACCATAAGGATATTTGGGGTAAATTCATCATCGTGGAATTGTTATACTTCATTTCAATCCCTAAGAAGGCCTACATAGTTGGATTGCTCCATGGGAATGAGATATTCATCACAATTCTTCTATGATATTTTCAGCATATCATCAACAATATGATTCAACACATGCCTAATTGGGATTGTCTTCATTTCGATTCCCTAAGAAGGTCTTCGTGGCTAGACCGCTCCATGGGATAGAAATAGGCAATTACTATTAACAGTTGCAATCATAGTTGATTAGGCCTTGCCAAGTAATCAAATGCTAAATATTAATTTGTTCAAAGATCATTGATAGTGGTCAAGCAACCTCATTGCTTCATTTATTGTTATTACCCTCATCGACTCATCTCTTGAGGAGATAGTCATAATATCATATCATAAATAAAATTCAATAGAAGATCCCTTGATATTGTCAAAATTGCATTCGTCCTTACAAATAATTACCAAACACTACCATAAGCTTACCCTTCTACTGGGGAAAATAGCATATATGACAGTTAGTTTGTAACTATCTTCCTTTTGAATTGACAGGCGTGAAAGCCTACTTGGCATTGATGCAATCCAAATGTCTAATGACAAGTGCAAACTCTTTCAAATTTAAGCCTTCTATCGAGTTAGAAGCAATGATTCTAGGATGCATGTCCTTTTGTAGGACCTAGGGCATCTAATATTGATTAGACTAATGATCATAATACAACCTACGACATCATTTTAGGAGGTCTAGTTTTGCTCAGCATTGTTCAAAATCACAACGCATCTCAAAAGGGGCATCTGTAGACACCTAAAATGCATAATGCCAAGGTGACTACTCATATAAGACATGCTAGAAGACCATATGGAAGACCTTTGGATAAATCCAAGTTATTATAGTGGATTTTACCACTCATTTGGGTATCTTTTCCTAGTCAGTGCTAGTCACTACTGACACCCGCGGTTAGAAGTGCTCACCGTGCATGTCAGCCACGGTCAGCACTAAGAATCAGTTGGCCTTCATCCAACCCAAAATCGGTTGCAACAGCCAATTGGTTGTAGATTAGAGTGTTTTGAGCGAGGAAGGTTTTGTATCCTTCCATCCAACAAGCTCAATTTCCCAATCTTGATCTTAGCTTCATGAGGAATCTACCCCTAGCCACTTCGCAATTGCTATAATTACCCCCTCCAAATTGGGGAAAAACATAGAGATAAGCATAATCAATTGAGCAGAGAAAACCTATCGAATTTCATACTCACCTAGGTGCATTGAGAGGGATACTTTTTCTACCCAATTGGATATTCAATTGCCATGGAGGTCCTAGGAGGATAGGATAGCCAAAAAAAGCCAATTCGTGCAATTTGTGCACCATCTAATCAATTAAATTGCCAAACTTGTCAGAGGATACATAGGCGATCCTTGACCATCAATTTGGCAAGGTGGATCGAATATTAAGCCCATATTTTGAGGGAAAACCTATTCAGAGGCCCGTCGTGGCTATCAACCTGGTGAACAGTGCTGCTCGCACATCAAACCCACGATGAGCAAATGACTATAGATCCCCTTGTACTCTTTTTTGTAGATTAATTAATTAGATCATATTATCCTTAGTATAGGTTTAATTGAAATTTTAGAGACATATAACCGATGGAATTAAGCATTTAAAATAGATTTACCTTCTTTTTATCAATTTGGTAATTAGTGTAATTGTGGGTTATTTCATGCGTTTATGCTTTCTATCTGATAAACTAACCCAATAGATAGATAGTACTTGCTTTCTTGCACATGTTTGATGGGAAAATTTCATGTATAATATAGGTTTACTATGTTTTATTTATTTTCTTGATTACATGCTTGTTATGGCATCTTTTGTGAAATATCCTTTTAAAGCCTCATCAAGAGAGGTCTCCTTTATTTTTAATGTTTCTTGTTGTTTATTACACATAGGACTAACATGGTTTTGGGATGCAAGGCAAAAAATACCTCTAATCATGGAGAAGAGGGTCATCGACACCCTAGAGCAGTTCATGTCACCCTAGAAGGCATTTTATTCACATCTACCTTAAAAGGGGATTAGCTCTATTGTAATTGAAGTATCAAAATGGGTATCCCTAAGAGGGACGAATATGTAACTTGACTCAATTTGGAATTAATAAAAGATTCTTGCATTTTGTTTTTGTTTTGTTTTCAATTGGTGCATGTTCATTTGTTATCTTTCTTTAATTGAAATAGACCGCATTAGGTGTGAGCCTTTTTGGTGGTTACACTAGAAAATTCAATTAATTTTATTCCAATGAAGGAAAAACCATTATCACTCACTAAAGTATCAGGTATACCAAAACTTGTAATGAGGCTTTTAATGAATACAATAGCAATATCTTGGTCAGACTTCTTAGTGGGTATTGCTTCAACCCATATAGTGAAGTAATCTGTAGCAGTCAGGATATAATTATGACTTGCTAAAGAATTTCAATTTATCTTTCCAATGAAGTCAAGTTCCCACTATTGGAAAGGAATTTCAACCTAAATTAGCCTGAGTGGAAATGATACATTTTTGTTTCTCCCCACATATCTCTGACACTTATCGCAAGATCTTGTTGTTCTAAAGGTGTCAACAAAAATAGTTGGTCAATAATAGCTTGCTCTTAATATTTTCATCGTAGTTTTTCTACCTGAGTAATGACCTTCTGATAGCCCCTCATGAAATTCATCTACAAACTTTTGTTTTTGATCATCTTTAACACATATTATAACTTTGTAAAGGTTCTTTCTATAAATTCCTCTAGGTAGAAGAACATATTTCAAAGCTTACAATCTATATCTTCTTCTTTGTGAAGCATTCAAATTTTAAGGGCATACCCCTATTTGGAAGTAATTTGTGAGCTGATCTACCCAATATGCATTCTCTGAAAGACTATCCTCCTTTTGGTCTAATCCTAATGATTGAAAAGCTACCATGGGATATTTTTCTACCTTTGTTGCTAGCTCTTGATACAATGCTCTTTCTCTTACAATATTTGTAGGATGGATCTCCACATCGTATTCCTAAATTTTAGTAATCCAACCTCCTCTCTTGTCACCTAACTCTCCCTATAGGATGAAGTTGTTGGAAAGTTAAGCATGTTTTGTTGTCATTGATGTCAAGAGGTTTGTTGATGAAATTAATGTTAAAAGGTTTTGATGTCCTATAATTTAAGTGCAATGAAAGCAAGACAAGGTTATCTCCAAAGCATTTAGGACCATGAGTTCTAAGGTAATAAATACGAGTTTTGAAGGAGACTTGAAGACTGAAGTTTAAGGCTATGTGCAAGAAGGCAAGTGAAAAAGGATAATATTATAATATTTTTATATTATAATATATTGGCCATCAGGGCCTCTCAAAGAAGATTGAATAATGCATTGGCAAAAAGGTTTACCAAAATTAATTATATTCAACCATAAGGTTAAATAATTAATTAATATTTAACCTAAAGTTAATATTAATAAAATAATATTAATTTTGGAGTGCCAAAGGTTAAATGCATATGCACCGACATTGAGATCAAGGAAGGAAAAAATATATATAAGGCTAAAGTTTAGCCTAAGTTTTGGTGGTTGAGATTTGAAGAGCCTCCGAACAATCGAATAGCTCGTGTGATGCTGAAGGGAGAAGATAGCACATGGTGCTTTGTGCATGGAACTTAGTGGTCAAAGGGAAGAGGGGAAGAGTCCTCACTCATCCACCATGGCAGCCAATCTGGCAAGCGAATATTGCACAATGTCTGGCAAGGGAAATGTCCTGCATTTAATTTGCGTGGAGGAGGTTTTTGGAAAAAGCACATGGTTTTTGTTTTATCATCGACGTTAGACCTTAAGGAGGAGTATTTACATGTTATAAATCATGTGGCTTGGCTAGCCCACATGGTATCCTTGCCAAGGCTAAGGCGTAGGACTAGCAGGCACCACGGGTTTGAATCTCGGTGGCAGGCGGTAATAGAATTAATTTTTTGTGTAAAAATTAATTTTACCCTAAGGTTCAATGGTGGCTAAGGTATGTCCTAGGGAGTTATAGGGTGGTTTAAATTAATTTTACTTCTGCATTAAGAGGAGGTATAAGGTGATTTCTTTTTGAGATAGAAATTACTGTTGATTTTTTTGTTAATGCATTAAGACAAAAAATAAAGTTAGGAGATATAAGGTGTATGTGATTTATTTTGCTTATATAATTGGTCAAGTTTGTTGATAGAATTTGGCTTACAAAGTTAGGAGATATAAGGTGTATGTGATTTATTTTTCTTATGTAATTGATCAAGTTTGTTGATGGAATTTGGCTTGCAAAGTTAGGAGAAATAAGGTGTAAAAATGATTTGATATTCTATTATTTTGTATGGTAAAATATCTTTTGAGAAGAGAGTTCATTGAGAAAGCATTTTGATAACTAACATTGAAAAGTGGCACATAGAAAGGTGGTTGGTTATAAGACAGGTTTCGAAGACATATCTCCATCAAAGCAAAAAGATATGGGTACATCATCCTTTGTTTGAAGTGTTTGTTGGAATGAGTATGTGAAACATAAGGTGGAGTAAAAAGGATTGTTTGATAAGCATTGATGAAAATGTATGAGCAAGTTTGGAGTACCTCATTGGTTGAATGATTGAGTGAAATTAT
The DNA here is from genome assembly GCA_028583015.1 of Wollemia nobilis. Classification (NCBI taxonomy): domain Eukaryota; kingdom Viridiplantae; phylum Streptophyta; class Pinopsida; order Araucariales; family Araucariaceae; genus Wollemia; species Wollemia nobilis. Next base: position 2,191,517 of record JAQPPZ010000503.1, read on the forward strand.
TGAGCATTGGTTTTGAGTGATATTGAAAGTGAATGTGCAAACATTAGAAATCAGATTTGTGAAAGTGAATTACTTAATGATTGAGTAGAACATATCGAGTTTTTGATAGAGTACATCATTCTCTATATGTTCCAAAGGTTAAACAGTTTCTGAATAGAATATGTCTAAACTACTTCAAGTTAAAGGAACTACTTTGAATATTAGACAAAGTGTTTGATAACATTGTGTGCAATATTTGAGATTGATTGAGCATATCTTGTGAGCTATTTTGAGCAAGTGTTTGAGAATATTTGAGCAATTATTTATAAAGGCTTGAGAGTAGAATTGAGAAAGTATTTAAGAAGACTTGAAGACATATTTGAGTAAGTCTTTGAGAAGGCTTGAATGCAGATTTGAGCAAGTCTTTGTGAAGGCTTGAGAGTAGAATTGAGCAAGTCTTGGTGAAGTCTTGAAGGTAAATTTGAGCAAGTATTTGTGAAGGCTTGAGAGTAGAATTGAGTAAGTTCTTATGAAGAATTGAAGGTAGATTTGAGCAAGTCCTGGTTAAGGCTTGGGGTAGATATGAGCAAAGTTGATTGGTGATTTTTTCAAGCTTTGTATTAAGGCTTGGGACAGATCTGAGTAGAGTTGATTGATGATTTCATCAAGATTTGTGTTATGGCTTGAGGACAGATTTGAGACAAACGTCAGTGCAGATTTGTGAACAAAGGTAGAGTATATTTGTACCACTTAGGATAGAGTTTGGTGGAGATCTAAGACAAATTTGAGAGTAAGCTTTGGAGGTGATAGAGTAGAGGATAACAGTCTCTAGTCGATAGATATCCATTAGCTAGGGCAGTGAGGATAGAGGTCTTCTATGGAGAGAGATCCACAAGCCAGTGCAGTGGGGGTAGAAGTCTTCTAGAAGATCACCAACCATATTAGAGGGGAAAGAGTTATCCTATGGATAGATATCCATGAACTAGATTAAGGGGAAAGAGTTATCCTATGGAGTGTGATCTATGAACCAGATGGGAATATAAAGTTCTTATATGGAGAGATATCCATGAACCATTTGAGGATAAAGAGTTCTCCTGGATCAATTTCCATGAACCAAAGAAAAGGGTAAAGAGTTATCCTATGGAGAGTGATCCATAAATCAAAGCATTAGGGGATTGGTGTCTCCTTTGGATAGGTCTATAAAAATTGTAGTAGGGAAGTGATTCCCAAGAGATTTGTTGAGAAAATTTTAGTGGAAATATTTTCTCCGTGGAATAGCCCACATTGGGTGAACCACATTAAATTGGTGTCTCTATTGTGTGTGATGATTTGTGCATTACTTTGATTACTATTGTTGATATTTCCATTGATAATATTGGATAATATTGTTTGGAAAGAAAATTAAAAGTTGGTCTTATACTGTTCACCCTCCCTCTCAGTATAAGTCTATGTTCTTCAAAAGTTTCTAATATTTGGGTGCACTACACATACCATAGTCTTACTCTGAGGTAGGTATTGTTTGAATTTTTTGAGTGACTTCATAATTGCAAATACCTTCCTCTCAATAAAATTGTACTTCATCTAGTATTCATGGAGAGTTTAATTCTAGAAGAATATAGGATTCTCATCACTCGCATCATCCTTTTGTGTCAATATTGTAGCATAGATTTCATCAACACCATAGGCATATAGGATGAAATATTTATTAAATTTTGGATTTACTACCACTGGGGTAGCAGCAATAGCCTACTTAATTATCTCAAAAGTTTGTTTTCTTTTCTCAGTCCATTTGAATTCAAAATTATTCTTAAGGAGCTTAGAAATAGGCTTTACAACTTGGGAAAAATAAGATATGAACCTTTTACAAATTTAATTTGTCCAAAAAAGGACTGTAAATCCTTTTTATTCATAGGAAGAGGGGGAAACAATATATATTTTGACATTCCTTGTTTGAAACCACATGCTCTAACAACTTTCCCTCATGAACTACAAATTTTGACTTCTTGGAATTAATAAATATACCAATTTCTCTAAAATTATAAAAGATCTATTCCAAATACTTTAGGTGTGCCTATTTTTCATGAGAAAACACAATCATGCCATCCAGCTCTTTAAGAATAATTTTATTTATCAATTCTCCAAGGGTATAATCCATAGCTCTTTGGAAAGTAGCTCCTACATTGGACAAACCAAATGGCATCCTATGGTAAGCAACAATGCCCCACTTTGTAGTGAAAGTTGTCTTATACTAATCATCATATTTTACCCATATTTTATTATATCTAGAGAACCTATCTAATAAAGAAAATATTTTAACCCCTGCAAAAATCTATAAAATTTGATCAATCTGCAGTAAAAGGTAATGATCCTTGAGAGATGCCCCATTTATATTTCTAAAATCTACACATAAATGAATGCCACCATTCTTATTTCTTATCGGTACTAGATTACAACCCATATAGAATACTTAACATGATAAATAATTCTTGCTTTTAACAACTTACACAATTCTTGTTTCATGATTACCTCAATATTGGGATTTATTGGTCTTTGCTTCTATTTGAATGGTTTAGACTCAAGAACTAACTCAATAATATGTTGGATTATGCTTTTGTCATAGACTTTTAATTATTCATAATTCTAAGCTATAATATATTGATATTAAACACACAAAGCTTTGGACTCTTCAAATTTCTTTGCAGTGCATTGGATACCAATCTTAAGGGTCTTTCCACTCTGAATTTCTACTTCTCTATAGACCTTATCATCTAAGTGCATTATTTTTTATTTCTTTCCATATTCATTATCAAGAATATTTTCTAATGTAATCAGTCCCTTAGATATGTGATTGTTTTTCAACTATATGATTTCTTGCTATTCAATTTCCTGAGGCATCTCTTCTTGTAAGTTGAAATAGCTTATTTCTCAATCAATAATTTGGTCATCATTCTCAAATAATTTCTAAAATATTCCTATAAAGTACTAAAGGCCTATAGACCAACTTGACTCTTCTCTTCTTAGTTGACCCAAGGTCTGAAGATGAAGTATAGTTGGAACCTTTGGCAGCTAAGGCATCTTCTAGAATATTATGTTGTCTTGGAATAGCATGTATGTTTAAGGTATCAAAGGGGTACATTAAATCCCATACTCTATTCCTATAGGATTTTAAGTAATGATATTTTCTATTAAATATTTTGGTAACCTGATTCACTACTAAATCTAAGTCACCATAAATATCTAGCAATTTTATATCCATTTTATTAGCTTACACAAAACCTAGACATAAGCCCTCATATTCTACAACATTATTTGTGCAAGATCAAGTTAGCCTATAAGAAAAGCTCTTAACACCTTCTGAGAGGGATTTCAAAAGCACTCATGCACCAACTCCATTTTTGCACCTTACTCCATCAAACTGTATTGTCCAAATTTTAGATTCCTTCAAAATTTGATTAGATATGGAAGAAACTATTTTATTTTTTTATAAGAAATGTTTTATGTATCCATTCCAGTTTCAAAGAAATAATGATCACCTCCAAATGATAGTTCATATTCTATCCCTAGATCTTATAGTATTTCTACCAGTTTTGGTTTCTCCATAACATAATTATTATACATGTCATATTCAATATTTTCAATATGGTAGGCTATTGGCTTCTCTGGAGCTATCTTTATTCTCTTGCCTTTATGGGGAATCATCATACGAGAGTAATATAAATACATATATCCCCCTAATTTGGTAGTGAATTCTCTTGAAAGGCATAAGCCAAAATAAGGCTCTAAATCCACTACAACTATTTCTTGGACTATAGTAAACTTTGCAGGTCTGTGCAACTTCATAAGGAAATATTTGACTACCCCAATGGTCTTCACTGGTTTTCCATATAACTATAAGAATCCTAGATATGAATGGGTGTATTTTGGTAGGACTCTAGGTCCTAGCAGGTTACACAAATGGAACGAATGGATTTGGATGCAGAAAATAAATGAAAACTGATAGAATCACCTTTTAGATTGAATCACCTTTGCACTGGAATGGGGGATCCCTCCAATGAATTCAAATATATGTTTTATTATTTTATCCTGGATGATTGTTTACACCCAAGTGAATGAATATATATACCTATGCTATAGTTATGAGTGAAGGGACACAATGGTCCATATAAAGTATGCATGATTAATTAGTGATAATAGTTAGGATTAAGGAATACTAACATGCCACCCTCCTTAAAGGAGATTTTTTCTCAAAGCTGAAAGTTATAATATTTGTCCCTTGTTTTCCAAGTCGCATTTGCTTAAGTTCTTGCACTATTTTAATGTCATTTTTCGTAAGCAAGGATATTGTGAAGGTTGAAATGTTGGTGGAGGATTGAAAGGAAGAATCATAGGATTAGAACGATGGTGGGACGACAACCCTTTTGGTACATGAAATATGCTAGAAGGGTATGGTAGAAGTTGTTGGAAGTTTGGTACCTTGTTTTGTGCCTTTCATATAGTACTATTTGTAATTTCATCCTTCCATTGGCAGAACTCCTCTCTTCATATAGTACTATTTGTAATTTCGTCCTTCCACCGAAGAAACTCCTAGACAAATTCCTTGAAGGTAATGTCATGTGATCTCCTGCCATCAGCCATTTTAGGGCTGGGTTGCAAAATGTAAGTCTTATTTGGTAAGTGGAATAAGGGTTTGAATTTTTTTTGCAAAAATTATGTACTTTGGTTAAAAAAAATTGCAAAAAAGTTGATAAAATTTTACCAAAAAATTAGTTTATCCAACTGTTTTTGACCTTAATGGTCAGTAATTTTGAATTTGAATTTACTTTCTTGGTGGGAAGCATGTAGTCAGTGACATGGACGGGTGCAGGTTAGCGGAAAGATATGAAGTGGGGTGCGGTTCAGTGGCAAGCGATGAAGAGGAGCGTAGGTTAGTGGTAAGGAGAAGCATTGGACATCGACAAGAGACGCAGAGCATGAGGGGGAGTGGGATAACGGCAAGTAATGCAGATTACGAGGGAGAGTGGAAAAATGACAAGTGGTGCAGAGCACAAGGGGAGCAGGGATGGATCAAGGTCAAGCAGTGGTAAGGGCTGACGTTTTTCACATGTGTGTGACTACCGAGTGGTAGTCACAACCACCTTATGTTGCACGATGTCTTTTAAACCATGTGAATGTTGTTGCCTAATATATGTGGGATTATTATCCCATTATTTAAACAATATTTTGCCTTTGCAATTTTTTGGTGATGGAAAAATCAATTGACAATTATCGAAACTTTTTAACCTTAGCTTTTTTTTTTGTTTTTTATTTTTTTCATCATATTTTGGGATATTTCACCGATTTCCTGGAATGTTCACCAATATTTTGATGATGGAAGTAGATTTATCATTTTATCCATAGATTGATTGCTCCTTTCAATTTGGTAATGCTTGTGAAGCTTACAAAGGTTTTTTGGAACAATTATTTTAATAATTTTGAAGCTTGTTCTTTGGTGGGAAACGTCTTAGAATTAGCTCCTTCACAGTTTGGTCACTGACATTTATAGTGGGTCTGTGAGCACTTGTGGCCTTTACAATCTATCGATCGCAATTATCGATGATAGTTCTTGGTATAAAAAGATGTTTTTTGGTATCCTTCGAAGAACTGGACCTATATGCCACTTTTGAAATTCAGTGAACCACCACAGAAGAGGAAATAAGAGTTGCCTACAAGACTATGGCAAGAAAATTTACCCAAACAAGATGAAAATGTAGGAATAGAACTACTCTGATACCAATGGCAGGACTTTAGGTCCTAGTGATTTACACAAATGGAATGAATGGATTTGGATGCATAAAATAAATAAAAACTGATAGAATTACCTTTTAGATTGAATCACCTTTGCACTGGAATGGGGGATCCCTCCAATGAATTCAAATATATATTTTATTATTTTATCTTGGATGATTGTTCACACCTAAGTGAATGAATCTATATACCTATTTATGAGTGAAGGGACACAATGGTCCATATAAAGTTATGTATGGTTAACTTGTGCAAATAGTTAGAATTAAGGAATCCTAACATATTCAATACCCATTTCTTCACAAACTAATTTTGGCATAACTATAGTTGATGCTCCTGAATCTATCATAAAATTATGAAAAATCCATCCTTCCACCCTTAAAAAAATATAAAAGGAAAAGGTTTATTCTTTAATGTTGTTGGAGTCATTTTCTCTTGTCCATGTGCTAAGTTGTATACAATGGATGTCTCTTTTTATTTAGCATTTTTATTTAGAGAAGCCTTTAATAAGTCTATTTGACCAGGGATGAAGAGTGTATCATATAGACTTGCTCTAGGAGTTTTCTTTGATTTCTCTACAGTATTGAAATCAATTTTTTCTAAAGGATTAGCCTCAAATTTTTTTCTCGACTTACCAAATTTTATTTTGTATTGTTGAATTGCCTCAATTCTTTGCCTTTTGGTGATATAAGGAAAATTCAATTTCTCTTGGCTTCTTGTTTTGACCCTATGTGTTCTTTCATCCTCTCTTTCTCACCTTGTTCTAGAATACACCTCTCATTTTATTGTTCATTGGAGTTTGAGTTTCTCTTCTCACTTTCTTGTAGGACTAGGAATTTCTCATTAGTTGGTAAAGGTTTTTCCATTTTCTTTTGAGAAGGAACTTGAAATTGCCTTAGTTTTTGTGGATCACCTTGTAATGGTTTCTTTCCTGATCTTGTAAGAACAAAGACAACTTCTTCTTCTAAAGGATCTTTCCCAACCATGATTTTTTAGGTTGGCAAAGCACATTTACTCTATCCTTTTTGGTTCTCTCTTCCTTTTCCATAGCTTGTTGTACATGGTGTTGACACATAACATAGGTATCTAGACTATTAGGGTAATTGCAAACTAGACACCTAGCATATCCATTGGTTTTAGGGATTAAATCCTATTCTTCGTGATTAATATTAATCTTAGGCCTTGTGTTACTACTTGTAGTAGAACTTTGATCCCTATTTATGTATGGAAATTTTCTTCGCTGAGTTATATCTATTTATTTTTTCCATCGTATTTACTTTGTTGTTGATTATTTTTAAGGTGCTTTGAATATAAAGTAAGAGAGATGATTCTTGAGGATCCTGGGATGGGAGAGGAGGAAAAGGAATTGAATCTAGTGATGTTTTAGGATGAATTGGAGCTATTGAGGGAGGCAAGGATGACAATGGAGGTGGATCCATAAAAGTGGATGTTGTTGTCTTTGATTGAGGTGGGTACTGAGCAACTTCAGGGTAGTAAGGCATGACAAATCTAGAAGGTAGTCTTACTACTAAAATCAAAATATTTTTTGCATGAATAATTGCTTGATAAACTTGTGTAAAGGTGGTTATACTCAACTACTGAATTTGCAACCCTAGATCAGGACCAAGGGTTCTAATATAATACATGTATGCAAGAAGAGCATATGGTTTGATCTCAAGAGGAATTCTTTTCCATGTTCTACTAAACCTTAAGTTGAAGTCAGTGACTAATTCTTATGGATGTCTTTGTATAACAGTAAATTGAGTTAGAATTAAAAAGGGACCTATTGATTCATTAAATTCTTCCACAAAAGGACCTACCGAGTCAGCCCATGAATGAATGCTATTGTCTTCTAGGGTTCTGAACCAATGCAATATTTTACCTCTAAAACATAGGGCTAGAAGTCTTATAATAACATCTTCATTTTTGGTATTATGGATAGATTCTAAAGACAATACATCTTGAAAATATTCATAAGGGGTTTTACCAAATCCATCTTATGTAGGAATAGCCTTCAATGCAACTTGAGGAATGCTATTCATGTGAGGGAGACCTAAAGGACCTAAAGTATCCCAATTGGGATAACTTTGCTGATTAGAATCTTGATTTTGGGCCATGGTGATTGGAGTATTTAATGAACTTGGTTCTGGGGATGCTGAACAATATGGTGGTGATTCAATATCCTTAGAGGTGGACTCAAGAGAATTATTTCTTGTATTCCTAGTATTTCTAGAAAATAGCTCAACAAAAGATACTAGTTCTTGACTATTTTTTGCATAATCATGAAATATGTGATGCCAATAAGGGTTTCCACGTTCTTTTACTCACAAAGTTGCCAAGTGAATTTACTTTCTCCACTTAATGAAGTTAAGGAAATTCACTAAACCTTGATTCCTCTAGGGAAAATTAATTAGTGTAACTAATTATTGTGACTATCACACAACTAACCCCAAAATTGGGGACCCACCTTTTAATTTTGTTTTGTTGGGGATTTTGGTCTTCTTGGAGTGATTGATTATAGGTTTCCCCTCTTGAGTTTGCTTCATAGTCTTCATGGCTGCATCGTAGGTTGAGGTGGTACTGAGTGCCCTCATTTTGTGTATTTCGTGGTGTTTATATTCTGATTTATGATTGAATTTACAATTTCAAATTTCGATTTTAATGTGTCTTTGTTAAATCTTTTGATTCAAATTTATGAAATGAATTGATTCAATTCGTAAAAACTAAAATTAAATTTTAAATATATATATATTTTATATATATTTAAAAATTAAATGACAAAAAACTGAAATAAAATAAGGTTTTATATATATTAAAAATATATATATAAAACCAAAAGAGAAATAAAATAATACATATATATGTTGCATGTATGAATAAAAAACTAAAATAATTATAAAAAAGAAAAAGAAAATAAAACATAATAATGATATATATATATTACTAATAATTAAAAACAAAAAAATAAAAAAAAAAAGAGCATCCCCCTTTTTTTTTTTATTTAATTGAAAAAAAAAGAAAGTGCCTTTTTTTCGTCGTGGCTGCATACACAAAATAATAATCTCACCTCCCCACCCCCCCCGTCAGGGAGGGGGGGGGGGAGACCATACCACATAATATAAAAAAAATATTACCCACCCCCCCCCCCCACCGGAGCGAGGTGGGGGAGATCTCAAACAGATCAAACAAAAAAAAAAAAAAAAAAAAAAAAAAAAATAAAATAATCAACAAAAAAAAAATAAAAAAAAAAAAAAAAAAAATATATAAGATGACAGATAGTTAACGCCCGGCGCCGACGCCCCCTGGCGGCCGGGCCCGAGCCCCGCGGAGGGCGACGACCACGACACCGCCAGGCGGCCGGGACCCGGAAACCGGGACCCCGACCCGGGGACGCGGCACAAAAGACCACGGAAGAGAGGAAGAAGAGACAGACGAAAACCACAACAACAGGAGACCAAGCAGACGGGGAGGGGTTGCAGAGGGGCCGCGGCCGTGCAGAGGGGCCAGGCACAGGGGAGGCGAGAGGGCGGGGCACAGGGCGGTACAGCGGGGAACCGGGCCCACGGGGCAGACAGCGGAGGGCCCAGACCGGCACCCGGAGCCCCCCGGGTCCAGCCTGAGCCGGGGGTAGCCAGAAAGAGACACATAGGGGCGGTGGGGAGCGGGGCGCGACGGAGGCGCGGGGGACGCGCGAGGCAGGCCGCAGCGCCACCAAACCCGACGAGGCCCCAACCACGCCGAGCGTCACGCCCATAAAACCCGTGACGTTGCAACCTAGCACGGCGGGCATGCGGCGAGGGGAGGCCGGCAGGGGGGGGGCCGAAACCCACAGGGGGTGCTCCCGCCCCCCCCCCCGCTACCAACCCCCCCACCCACCACGCAACCAAACACCCCCCCAACGACGCCCCCGCGAGGGGAGACCCCCCCGAGGCGGGGCGCGGGGGGGATGGGGGGCGAGGAGGGGCGGGAGGGTGGGGCGAGGGGGAGGGTAACACGGACCCAGAGACGGGGGAAAATCAAAAGAAAAAGAGAAAAGAAAACAAAAATAAAGAGAAAAAGGAGAGAGTAAAGAAGGAGAGCCAGACAACGAAACGAAGAAACTAAGGAGAAAGCGAAAAAGAGAAGAGTATAAGAAAGGTATGAAACAAATAGAGGAATAGTAACGGAGGACCCTAGAGGGTAGACCGAAGCCCCAAGGGACGGAGCGAGAAGGGGGGGGGAAACGGGAGAGAGAGAGGGGAGGGGGGAGAAGGAAGGGGAGGAGGGGGGGGGGAAGAGGAGAAGAAGAAGGGAGGAAGAAGGGAAGGGAAGGGCAGAAAAAATAGAGAAAAAAAGGGAGGAGAGAAGAGAGGGAAAGATAAGAGGTGAGAGGGGAGGGACGGGAGGGAGGGGGGCGACGACATAGATTTGGGTCAGGGGCATGGCGTCGATCATCAGAGTTGAACATAGGATAACATCTGGAAACTAATTCACTAAAACGCTAACACTAATATCCTCAACATCCCAAGTTTTAATATATTTTATAGTTGACTTGATTTCGTTTTCAGTATATTGTATCTATTTTTTTGAAGTTTTCACCACATTAGATGTATATTGCATTAAGTTGGGTCACACTAATACTGATTTTGTACAGAATACTAATGCTTGCAGGGTCTATGGAGGAATTTTAAGTTGTAGTACATTTTTTGTTTTTTTAATTTTTTTCAACCGTTCTTTTTTGCAGATTTTTTTAAACTTCGGCGATTAAAATAAAAATTGAAAAAAATTAAAATCTCAAAAATAAATGCATGGGTGTGAAGAATGAGCTTCAATATTTCATCCAAAACAATTTCGAACTCATTCCGAAGCCATTTTGATTTTATAAAAATTATTAAAAATTGTTGTTTTATAAGGGTTTTATAATTTTAGAATTTACATGTTTTTTGTATTTTTGAAGGCAAATTGATTCTGCAACTTTGCATTTATGTTCACAAGAAAGAAATGAACTTCCTTTTATGAAAATTTCAATTTCATCAAAGGGGGGTAATTTTTGTGGCATTCTATAGACCATCGTTTTTAGAGCAATAGGTTGAAAATTCTGATTTGATTAAAGAAAAGACAATTTATTATTATATCAAGAGCTATTATTTTCAAAGCATTAAATTATTTCCTCTTTATGAAAATTATTTCATTAAAGAGGGATAATTATAATGACATTTTAAGGTCCTTACATTTCTTATTTATTCACGCATATATATTTTCTTTTATTTCATTCAGAAATGCAAATTAAAAGGAATCCAATCTTATTTCACATTTATATTTAGAGATATTTTAATCTTCTATTTTAGTATTCAAAGTAGAGTTTAAAGAAGCTAAAAACTTGTTTAAATCTACTTAATAAAGGAAGATAAAATATACCTAAAATACTCTAAGATAAAATGAACTAAGACTTACATCGTGGTCATATGAGGGCCAATTCACATTTTAATTTATTTAATTTTCATGAACAATTATTAGCATAGCATAATAAAATAAACCAACACAGATCCCTTGTTAATAGTTACTTGCAAATCGCAAAGGTGAGTAGCACTCACTTGATATATTCTCACAAGATTACAAGCACACATAAGTAAAAGGAACCTTGGAGAAATTTCATATTTCTTTACAAGAGAGGTTTTTGTGGTCATAATCCTAAGTGTGAGTGTGGTTTTGCAATTGGGCAAAATTATCACTCAACACTAATTTTTACTTAATGAGAAATAATACCTTATGAATGGTCCCATCGAGCATTGCAAAAATTATTGTGGCTCAAATTTATATCAAGATGAACTCATACTATAACTATTATCTATTAAGATTTGAAATACGAGCATCCACTAGTTACATTCCAAGCCCAACATTGGATGAGTCAAAATTACTTTGACCCAACCTCTAGAGTAGGTTGGTTCCTTGTCAACTTACTGAATGTTGACTTTGTAAGCTTAATTGAAATAGTATCAATATGGGGATAGAAATGAGAAGGGTTGAGAGAGTAAGGGTTAGAGAAATATGAATGATAGGTGCACAAATAAAGCTAACTACATAGGCTTCTACTAAAAACTTCTTACAAATCAAATATAGAGAAATCAAATGAAACTAACAACATTCACAATTTGTCATTCTCAAAGTTAAAAATAGTTGTATACTTAAGAATCATTCCAAAAATCTATGGTATTAGCAATTCAATATAAACATAATAGACCAATACTTTGACTAACAGAAATAAATTCTCAAAGTATACATTTGAATGTGAATAATTCTAATTTTCCTAATCTTGAAATCCAATATCAGCAAAATAGACTAACCTAGAAACATTAATAAAAATTACTTCACAAATTTATTACCAAAAAATGAATAATATGTGCAAATATGAGGTAAAAATTCCAAGTAATGCTTCTTTACTATTTTACAAAAGAGATTACAAAAACAAAGCTAGCAAAAAATTTAAATTTTACCCTTTAAAATATGGGTACAACTTCTATTTATAGGTTTTTATAATGAACATTTGAAAAAGAGCATTACAAGGATGTTAGAGGGTCAGGTTGGCAAAATACTAACATAGCAACCTCCTATTTGATCAAAGAAATTTATTAATTTTCTTACTTCATTGTTTTGTAGACTCTCACTGCAAATGGTTCTTGCAAATTTCTCAACCTTCATGGGTTCCAGTTGTATGGATCTTGAAGTAGTATAAATTGGTTGGCAAAGATTCAATCTAGGTCATCCCCTATTCTTGTAGTCATTCATCGTTTAAGATATTCCAATGACACATTGATACTCAAATTGTTCTAGAAGTCCCTAGATCATGACGTTTCATCTTCCTGGTTTGATATTTCATTTATTATCAGCAGATCTAAATAAATAGCTTCAACTTTATATTTTCTTTTATCTATCATGAGGCCATGGTGAAAATCTCTTTTTTCTTGAGAAGTTTCAATCTCGTTCGTTGATATTGAATGGATGAAATTGAGTTTCATTACTGGTTTTAAATGAGAGTTGGTGCATTATTATGTTAAAGCTCACCTACTTTTCCCAACACTATGCGCACATTTTAATTCCAATGCTTTTGACCATTTTGACCATGGCCATGAGATTTCATGCTTTCTATTCATCTTGTCTCAAAACTATGCTTGCTTTTTGAGTTTGAGAATGTTTGACCAATTTGACCATAGATTTGTGCATCAACCTTCTATCACTTGTTTGGGGAGACTTGGCTCACGACTACGATGGGTATTTTGTAATTCTCCTATGTTGACCATGTTGATTGTGACACAGAGCTTACTCATGGCCATGGCTTGTTTTCACAAAACCTTTGTGTTGACTATTTTGACCATGACATAGAGTTGGCTTGTGTTCGTGACTCTTTTAAAAGAAAACTCCTCATTTGACTGCATTGACCATGATTTTAATACATCTCACCCTTAAGCTCTCTAGCTCACGATCATGATCCAAAATTGAATTTTGCTCATGTTGACTTCTTTGACTACGACATAGAGCTTGATCATGACCATGATCATCTTTTTTTGCTAATGGGCATTTTGAATGCATTGATCATGGTATGGAACTACTTGTGGATGTGATTTTTTCCCACCTTGGGCACATTTTGATCGTGTTGACCATGGTTTTGAGAAGACCTTCTAGCCACATGATCACTAGATTTCATCCCTTAGGTTGCTTTGAATTGAATTTGATCATGAATTTGAGAATGCTCCTAGCCATGATTCTTTTTTTATTTAAGCCCCTTTTTGACCATGTTGACTGTATATTTGAGCAGACTATGTCACGCGACTATGATATTTTATCTGTTAGGCTACTTTGACCCACCTTTGATTGTGATTTTGATCTATTTTCTCAATACTTAGCCATTTTTTGAAATTTTTTTTTTAGCTTCTTAATGATGCAGTCATTTTGGCTTGCAGTCATTTGATTAAAACTTAGGGAAATTATACCTTTATATATATTTTTATTTTATAAGCATTAGCACTCATGCCCCATTTTAGACACCCACTTGGTCCTACTTAATTGATCCTATATTAATTGACCATTACCTATCATTATAAGGTACTAAGAACAACTATAATTCTTAGTTACCATGAAAAAGTATCCATGATCCAATGCAAGCAATGATAAACAATCAATATTACATCCCTATAATGGTCCTAAAAGGAAGATTTGAATTTTTATCTTTAAATACCCCTCTACAAAAGAGGGGAGATTAATTAGAGAATCAATCAATGAATAACTTATTCAATAATTAGTAATAATAACCAATTTATTGATCAATCTGCTCAAGTTCATGCTAACCAACACCTATCATTCTTGCCAGAGATATCTGCTATAAACTATTAATTTTCCATCAATAATAATATAAAATAAAAGACTAGAAGGAATTGATTATTGTCACAGTCCTATCAAAGTATATATAGGTATAACAAAAACAAATATATATTATTTTACCTTCCTTCAAGGAATTAAAGTCTAACTTACTCCTTTATTTACATAATGATATATACTGGGAATAGAAAAGAAGACAATTAAATGTCACTAAAGCCTTGGTAAATTTGAGGTAATACATATTGCTCCATTGCATTATTCTCTCCCTTTATCTCTTACCTATTGCATCCAATAAAATCATAAAATATAACATACATTCATGATGATAGTTAGTGTTCATAATAGGGGTGTGGCATTTACCATTACATGGATCAATGAAGGACACCACTAACGTTCATGAGAAGAAGTTATATTTAGGTTTAGTTTCATACTAAGATAACTTAAACCAAATACTTTAATATTCACAAGTGTAAATCTATTATCAACATGTTAGGCCTCATTTAAACGTTTAATAAACAATTTACATGGATTTTTGTTAACACGTTTCTTTATAAAAGTCATAGGCAAAGCATTTTGTTAAATAATTCATGGGAATTAAGTTTTGATCTCCTAGAATACATATATTAGCATTCATTTATTAACCAATATAATCCTAAGATCAATCTAAGGTATTTCTAGCTAGGATACTATAGGGATAATCCTCAAACAAAGTATTATCATAGTTTTTATTTCTTTAAGTATTACATGGCTAAATGGCATATCTTATAATTAATGTAGAATTTAACTCATGACTATAGGTATTAAATGTAATATGTACTTTCTAAAAATATGAAATATCAATAACAAAATGCATTTCTATTTAATATATACAAGGAATATTTATGTGTTTATCTTAGGTGCTATCAAATCATATATATTTTCTTATTTCTTATCCTTTGGATTTTTTTTTTAAGCAAAAAATCCCTTGTGGGGCTGCCTTGGTCTGAGAGACCATGGATAGGGGGTTCTACACTGTCAAAGTCACCCGAGAGTAGCACCCGACCCTGCCCGTACCAACATTATCAATTGTATTTTGGATACCCAATTTAGCTTTTTGGTAGGTTGGAGATTTTAACCTAGGACCTCCCTTGGAGGATTGCCCTCTCCTCTCCAACAACTGAGTAAGCTAATTTATAGTGAAAAACACCCCTTTCGAGGTGCCACTTTTAACAGTTTGGGCATAGGAGAAATGGAGCCTTGTCGACCTCTACCAACACATAGGACATTCCTAACTATACCATATATCTGCAGGATGGAGACAAGGGGAATGGAACCTGGGTCAGCCTCTACCAACACCCAGGGCATTTACCACTACACCACAACAAGAAGATTATCCTTTGGATTTTTATCCCTTATGATATTTCATGCTTTTTGATCTCAATATATTATCACCTTTGAAAACATCATATATTGGTGAGGAAGATCCCTTTATTTATGTCTCTTACTTCACTGTATTCATTAAATGATTTCTCTTTTCTCCTCCCTAAGAGATACTTCAAATATCTTGATGTAGATTCTTTATATCCTCATAAGGGTATATATAGTCATTTCATTTTTGTCATTAGGCATATATAACTTCATATGATGCTAAAAATAATAATTATTAGTTATTTTTTATTTTCATGGAGACTAAATTGGTATTTTCCATCATCTTGAGTAGAAAATGGGGGAATAAAAGAAGATCTATGTGTTTTTGAATCTTATCCAATATAAAACATAGATAGTTATGTACACCAATATGTTTCATATTTAAAATATAACTCAAGTTATTAAGGGATCCTTTGGATATAAGCACCATTTCAATATGAATACCAAAAAGTGATCTCTTATAAATATGAGTAGAACTATTCAATGATACCTTCAAGAAGCATTCTAAAATCAAACCTATGTTATGAAATAGTACTATTGGTTTATATGATAGTTTATTCTTTACAATATGTTACCTTTTAAGTAATGATAATGGCTTATATCAAATTACCTAGAAAATGGTAACTTACTTCTAGTTAAGAAGATGGTTAACTAATTTTCTTGCTGATGTTCATATAAGATGTTGTTCTTTCTCAAAACTAATAATTAATTTCTTTCAAGGGAGACTATTATTGGGTAATCACATCATATCTATTTAAATTTATTATTGATGTGATACTAATTGGGATCATTGGAAATATTATTATTAAGCATGTATATTCTTCCCCTCACATGAACCTTCATGTTAAAATACTATAGTACAAGGTACTACCTTTGATGCATAATAAACAACTTGAAAGAATAGATTAGGAAAGGAAATCATGAATCCCTAGGTTAAATAAAAATAAGTCAATAAATTTTCCATCTTTTAGATAACCTACATCAAAAAATACTAGGTGATGTAGGTTATAATTCATTGAACTAGTATCTCTCAAGCTCCAATCCATTGAAATTCCATCGAAATGACAACACAATGGCCTATTCAAAGGAATCACAATGGCCTTTATGTTTAAAATATTGTTTATTTTACTCTACTGGATAGATGTATTTACGGGAGCTTCCTCTTGTTGTGGCTGCCCCACA